>CM060198.1:54529994-55729994 GCA_030549335.1 Pontederia crassipes
TTTCCCAGTGCATAAAAAATATAAATATAACACTATTATTTTATTCGATGGCTTAATTTGTCTTTAACAAAATTATCGGTAACTTATCTAATTTAATTTAATATATTTCTCGGACCTCTTCGGATTAACATGATGCGATTAAGTGACTAGAGAATTACTATGGACATGGAATATTAGTGTGCTACAATACAAAGTGGTAGCACCGAGCACTCATAGCCATCCAATCTAATATGAACAACTTTGATGAAGGTGCGTCCGATTCAACAAGGGAGAGGAGATATTCAAGGGGGCCGATGCTTCCTTTTTTTTTGCGCACTCGTCCTTGACTTTGCCCGCTCGGTTGCTCACCATCGCCATCTGTCCTTCACCTTCCCGCTCATGTGAACTGCGCTGCCAGAACTGTCTTGAATCGCGCGTCAAACCAGTTTACATCAGTCTTCATCTCATATCAGACGCCCTTGAAAGTTTGGACATAGTACTACCACTTTGTGTGGTAGGTAGGGATGTTCACGGGTCGGATTGGATCGGGTCGGGTCAAGTCAAGCATCTTTTGAGAGTTGAACCCGATCTAACCCAATTCGGTTCGGTTCAGGTTGGATTGGGTCGGGTCCATTTTTTCCTTTTTTTTAATTTTTTCCTTACTTTTTTATATTATTTAATATAATATTATTACATAATACTTATTTTAAAATATAAAATATTTTGTGAAGCATTTAAAATATCATTTTAATATAGATTTTACTTTCTTTATATGAAATATGAGTCAAAAACTAAAAAAAATTAAAAATATCGAGTCTACGTGTTGAGTTGAGTTGACTCGGAACGAAAAATTCTGACCCGACCGAAGGTCGAATCAAGATCATCGGTTTTGCGGGTCGACCGGACCCACTAAACATCCCTAGTGGTAGGTCACTAATATTTCCTCCTCCTCATATATATATATATATATATATATATATATATATATATATATATATATATATATATATATATATATATATATATATAGGAAAATAGCTGACCCAACGATTTGGATAAATTTTAGCATGGACGTGTCTTCTTCGTTCTCTTTGAGAGAGAGTGAGACAGAAAGGGAGAGAGGGAACCTTTATGTGAAGACTGAAACATCCTTGAATAGGCCCCTTTTTAGCACCATACATATCCACAAGAAGAAATATTAATTATAATCCACGTGTATGGGTCAAAGGATACTTGATTCAAATCAATCCTAAACATAGGGAAAAAAAATTAAAAAAAAGCTCTCTCCTTGTTCAATGTGGGAGTTGCCAATGGACACCTAATTTTTGTGTAAACTTTTAATATTGCGATTTTTTTAAATCAAATGTAAATTAAATTAAAAAAAGTTATGACTTTTCATAATATGTAAAGTCGGCCATAGATTATTAATCTTTCACTTTCACTTGATAATTACAAGAAAAATAAATCTTAATTAATGTTTGAATTTATCAATTGCCGCTCCTATTTAGTAAAGATCCAACACTTTGGGGAAACACCACGAGTAAAAGCACGATAATTCATAATTTCTTATCAGCTTTGCAAATTTTTTTTTAAAACAATTTCCTTAGCATTGAACCTTAGTTGTCCAACTGATCTAATCGGGTCATGCTAAATCCGACTATCATATTAGACTGATTTGATCCGGTTAAATTCGATAAATTCCGACGAATCCTGACGGATTGAATGAGTCGACGGACGGTTCTTTTTTCAATTTAAAAATAAAGAAAAAAATCGACTGAAACCCTTTATCATTTATTTCTAATGTGTAGAAACCACCGTGTTGCACTCATTTTTCGAATTATTTCTTTAATATATCTTATTAAGGTTTTTATATTTCTTAAACGTTAAAACTTAAATATAAAAAATAATTCACTAATTAATTAAAACCTATATACTATAATGATCTTTCTATTTTAAGTTAATATTAATAAATAAATTTGAGAAATACGAACTTTATAAAATATAATCGAATATATTAATTAGATAAAGCCTATTCACATTTGATTTCTTAATTTTAGTTAATATTTTAATCAAATATGTTGTTTATTGATATACATATATTAACAACTATCATGGTTTATATATTTCTATCATCTTATTATCAATTAATCTAATTGTTCGAATTAACCAGTTCGAACGGTCCAATAGTGAGGGGAAAAAAATCAATGAAGCCCAAAAATGACAAGTTAAGATTAAACCAATAATGATTTAATTATATTAAATAATTAATTATATAAAGCATGGAACGATTTGGCACTCAACACTTCATTATTAGATGACATAAACCCATTTATATGAACATGAAAAAAAGTAACTTTTTTACATGATATAAATTTGAAGAGAACGAGTGAATCTCGTAAAAGGGGAAAAAACTTATACATCATATTAAAATTGTATAAGACTTAAACATCGATTGGTGCAGTGAAATGTGGGTTGCATCCCATAGACTCGTTTAGTAATATTTCGATATTTCGATAATATAGTCAAACGCGATATAGAATAGGATTACCTTGGTCAAAAATTACAAAATCATGATGAAAAACATAAAACTACTATTTTTAATTCATGGAAAAAAATATTCTTCTAAAATAGAAGAATATACTTATTCTTCATTTTTTAAAATTTCCAACCATATTTCATTTTTAAAAATTTAATCATATATTACTATATAAATATTTTTTATTATTATGATATTGAACACCACATATATATAATAAAATAGTTTAAATATAAAATATTATACTTTAAAATTTTATTCTCTTCAAACCAAATAGTAGGTGAAATAATAATATCTTTATTTTTTTTAGAATATGATATTTTTCTATTTTATTTTCCTTAATTTTATCCTGAATCCAAATTGCCCACAAATTAGTAGAGTTCACGGGTCGGATTTGACCTGACTCGACCCACCCGATTTTGATCGAGGTCGGATCAGATTAGCCCTCTTCGGAGGGATGGATCCAATCTAACTCGATCCGGGGATCGGCCCGACCACCATTTTTTTTAAAAAAATTTCTTTTTTCTTACATTTTCTATTATTTAATATAAAAAATATGATATAGTATTTCTTGTAAAGATATAAAATAATCTGTTAAACATTAATATATTATTTTACACATTTAAAGTATTTTATTTTAATATTTTTTATTTTTTAGTACAAAATATAGGCTAAAAACTAAAAAAAATAAAAAAGTCAGGTCTTCGGATCGGATCAATTTGGATCGAGTCGAGTCATGAGGTTCGCGAGTTTTCACAAGTACTAGTAGTTCAAGATAGATCTTTGAAGTCACCGCGTTGATAAAAAATATACTTTTTTTTTTGCTTTCATTTTAAAATATCAAATTAATCGTGTACTAATAACTCATTTTTTTAGCCAATCCTCGATATTTGGAAAGCAGTGTCGATCGTGCGCTGCTAATGATTATGCACATTGTCCACAAGTTGAAGGTCAACTCCACCATCGAACTCAATTAATTTAGCATAGTCGTCCTGCGTCACTTATCTAAGAATGACAAGTGAAATTAACAACAAAATTTTTTTACATTCATTATAACTCGAACTCTAGACCATGAATGAGTTGTTTACCTCTCTACCTTTGTTAATCATGTCCTAATAATTCTAAACATTCATCCAATCACGAAAAAAAAAACATAAGAAAGTAACTTTTCATGTGCCATTATCCACGAGGTCGTCGGTCGCACTCGACATCATGGCCCCCCCTCCCGAAATGTTTCACCATTTTTATTGGTCAAGCGGCAGCCTCGTTTTGCGTGCAGCAAATGGGGCCCAGTTATATCCGCGCGCGCCAACCTTTTTTGGGCCCACGTAGGACACGACAGCTAATGCTGCCTCCTCCAATCAGAGTCTGCCAACTCAGACTCTGCCTTCGCGTTCTCCCACTATTGCGGCCTTTGTCCTTTGGCCAATATCCCGAGTGGATTATCGTAAAAATTATATATTAATTTCATTTATGAAATGCACATATAATTAGTTAAAGTAATTTAATGTTAATTTTTTTATAATATGTAATTTAAATAAGTTATTGTTTGAGGAATAAGAGTGCGATCATTATCCATCACGTTAGCTCCAATTTGATCGCGAGAAAAAAGTAAATAAAGATGAAAAAGAAAGGAGCAATCATAATTGTCAAATTATATTAAATAAGCCACAATATTTGTGTATTATACTATAAATGTGGTATGCAAACTTACATGTAGCCCATGAAATCGTCACACATTTTGCATAAAAATGTATGCTTTAAGGGCTTATTTCGGTCGACGATTTTAAGGGATAGAGGTGGTATAAGTATAAATTTTGTTTGAATAATAATTTTATATTAATTAAGAGGAGTGAATGGAGTAGTTAAATTTTCGTAACATCATATTTTTTATTTTATTAAATTGATAAAATGAGAAGGGATTGATAATTTTAAACTAAATTAACTCTCCTCTTTTATCTTTCTTCTTTTCTCTCGTTAACCTCTCATTTCCCTCATACTACCAAATAAATATTATGATAATAATTTTATGTATATTTATTTCTAATTTATATTTATCTCTAATTTTTAACTTTTTAAAATAGATGAATAAAATTTATAGAAAACTAACTAATATAATAAAAAAATAAAAGAGAAGAATAAATGAAATAATAAAGAACTATATGATAAATATTTGTTAACCGTTAATTATTATAAATAGTTTAAATATATAACGAAGAGTAAGAATGACTTTTACACAAATAAATTTGTTATTGTGCCATCTCACATTTTTTATAATAAAACTTTATAATTTTCACCACCCCATTAATTATTTGACAAGTCCTAATGAAAAAAAAAACATCCCCCCATGTTTCCAGAGACTCTTTTGTCCCATAACATAGGGAAAAAGATGCATTTTTAATGACAATTCAAACCAACGCCCATAATTCTGAAAAAAAAAGTGGCATTTAACTCCCATCAATGTTTTTTTACTCGTAAGTGAATCATAGTAAATATATAAACAATATGAAATGAATAATTAAAAACTTACCTTTTTTTCTCCATCAAACAAATGATACCTTCAACAAATTATTTTATTATGCATTGCAACTATATGTGGAGATATTTAGAGCATAAAATAATACCAATGGCAACATGGGCAGAAGATATTTTGCATTTGACAATAAATTGCTAATAGCTCATACGTGAGCACTTTAATTTAGGCAAAAGGATATTTTTTAAGTAATATAATATTAATTGACTCAGTTGAAATATATTAGAGAGTTGGAATGGAGAAGATAATATTCTTAAGTTCAAACTCTAAAGTCATTGCTGTGTGGAAATAATATTTTATCACACTCGAAACTTTTGAAGGAAATTAAGCATTTTTTTTTACCTTCTGAAAAGTAGCTTTTGAAATGACATATATACTACTTTGATAAAGTTAATTAATATTCGACAAATATAATCATTAATAACGGCAAATGATTGATACATAATAGTTTAAAATGTTTGAAAGATGTCAGACATATAATATTTTTTTATTAATCAATATTACTCTTATATAGTTGTTTTTGTAATATGCTATTAATTATCTTATAATTTATTTTATTTGAAAAAATATCAACTAATTGAATATTGATACAACAACAACAACAACAAATGACCACTTTATTATGTTTTATTATTATTCCTAAGTTAGTTAAATTATTTAACAAAAATAATTATTATAATTTATAATCTACATAATAATTTTAAATTATGTCAATAGAAAGTTTTCTACGTATTTTTAGTATCACAATCTGACAAATTAGAATTAGTCCAAATGGGGACACTTATTTTATATTTTTCAATTAGTTTTAGATGGCGCATTTCAGAGACACTATTTTAGTATAATAATCAAACATTAATTTATTTCGATATTAATTTTCCAGTACATAATAATCGAGAAATGTAATTATAAGTGTAATAATAAAGTAAGTATATTTGAATTATAATGAAAGAAATTATCAGCTCTAGTTTTAAAAAAATAAGTGTTTTTTTTTCTAAAAAAATAAAAATAGACGTCAACACATATTGACCGGATGTTAGTGAATTTAAAGTTTTCTCTAATAAATAACTACGAGAAAAAAAATTAAAAAAATTTAATACTTACCTGTAATTATTTTGATATTGGGCGCTTAAAAAATATTTAGATCTGTGGGCCTTTAATTGGAGATTTAAGACGCTTTCCCATTGGACGCGGTTAATAAATTTTGGATATTTTGGTAAGAAAAATAAAATCCCACCAAACATAGAGAGAGAGAGAGAGGTGAGAGAGAGAGAGGGACACCACCTTCGGCTTCTAATTCGCAGTTATAAAAAAAAGGGAGCGAGAAATTGGAAGAGAAGAAGAAGAATTTTGAAAAAAAAATAGAAAGAGGTGGAGAATGGATAGAGTTTTCTCCGTCGAGGAGATCGCCGATCCCTTCTGGTCACCGGCGCCGGGGCCTCCGGCCGACGGCTCCGCTATGAACCGGAGCCCCTCCGAGTGGTACTTCGAGAAGTTCCTCGAGGCCGCCAAGGAAGAGGCTGCCGTCGCTCTCCCTTCCCATCCGAATCCCAACCCCAACTCCAAGGCGGGGGCCGCGGCGTCGAGCTCGTGCGCTCGTGCTGTAGGAGGAGGAGGAAGGGAAGGGAGGAAGGATGGGGTCAGCGCGGCGGCGGATGACGAGATGGTGGAGGTCAAAGCGGCGGTCGGCCAGCAGCCCGATGCCGCGGCGGGTGTCGACCCCAGGGAGTACGCGGCCCTTCTCAAGCAAAAGCTGGACATGTACTGTGCCGCGGTTGCCATGTCTCGGGTGCGGTCTATCATGAGATTTTTACGTCCTTTCTTTTTATTTTTTCTTTTAGATGCATAGAACTGTTTTTTGGTTGTTGACGAACTGCTAGTTATGTGCTGATGTTTTGCTAAAGAATGGGTAAGTAGCTAAAGACACGAGACTGATTTCTTGCTGTCTGAAATGTGGTAAATAAACGCATCCTTTTTCCTCTGTGGGCAAATCAGAGCTGATTCCTGGATATGTTGAATATTGACTCATTGTGCTTTAGCTTCCGAGAAATATGGAAGGAATTCCTGGCAGGAAGGTTTTGGAATCATCCTGCAGGTTTAGAATCGTGCAAGGTTTGTTGAGAAAGCTGCACACGGCCATGACAATCACCAATCTGTGCCTAACATATCTGATGCCTTAGAAATTAGATAATGATGTGACAGTCTTTGTCAAGCTTCACTTCATTCTGAGTTGCTGCATATTCACAATCTTAGGAAAGCAAATAGAGGCAAACTAAAATCATAACATGGAAGATGAAGTAATCTCAATTTATTTTGACAAATGTGGTAGCTGAAAATCATGTAATAATTCTGTATGTATTCGCTTTTCAATTTTAAATTATATTTTTTCTATCCTATAATATTCATGATTTTACATGGTCTAAGAGAACAAAATACATTGAAGATGCATAAAAAAGTTTGCCTCCCTGTCATATTTTGCAGATTGTAATTTATGTAGCCAATCTTTTTCCAACATTTTATATAGTTATATATTGCAGGGGTTAAACAATCGTGCATATTGATGAACCATTGGGTATAAATGAAATCAGTAATGAGTTCAGTAAGTTTAGGTCGTATCCAAGATGCTAGTTGGGGTAGTTTGGAATTTGTTCGAGGGCCAGTTAGAAACTCAAGAGTTTTATTAATGGAGATCAGATATCCTTGTGTACTTTATATCTTGTGTCACATGGACAATGGTTGCATTTTTGGAGGAAGCAAATTTTAACAGAAAGTGCACAAGCTTTCATGCAAAGGTCTCTTTTTCTCGCTGGATCTTTTGATTTCTTTGAAGAAAGCAAGCCGAATGAAATTCGTTCACAGAATTTGTGGAAAGAAGAGGTCTAAAATATGTTTTTCACATGCTAACCTAACGCTAAACAAGTTGTGCTTATTTAAAAGCTCGGTAAAAGGAACTCCCAAAATCATTCTACAATTTGCTAGCATGCTGATAATATTTGCTGGTTCCTTTTTCCTTTCAGATGTTAGAAACATATTTTTTATTGCTTTTGAGAAGTATCCTTTCCTTGTTGTTCGCTATCTATTTGGTTCTGCTTCTTCCAAAGATGAGTTTCTTTTACCATAACCGTGCTTAAGGTTGCATATTGTCTAGCTGTCTTATTCCTACTTAATGCAAAAAACTTGATCATGCATCAGGTCTTGCTTCCCTCATTTGTTTTCTCTTTAAATCATGACATTTGCAGTGTTCTAGTACAAATCCACAAGAATCTACTTCCTTGGCTGATAGCAAATCACTACCTTCTGATGCTTCTCATATAGGACCACAAGAGATTTCAAAGGGTAAAGTACTATATTATGGAGGATTTGCTTGTCAATTTTCATAAACTAAACTTTTAGATTCCTTTGTTGAAAACAAGGAGATATATCTCGGGGTATTTGAGCCTCTGGGTTATTCCTTTTTGTAGATATGCAAACAATACATATAATGGTACACTTATATTGCCTTTTCTAGGAATCAAGTTCGAAAAGAAAACATAAACAATTATGCATAAGGCACTTCTTAGATGAGGTATGAAAAATTATAAGAGCTCAGGTAGTTTTTCACTTGAGGAGAGTTGACATATTTGCCATCATCATATATCAAAACCGAAAAAAATTGGTATCATTTATCTAGGTGCAGGTTTGGCTTATAAAGTTTTGTTTAAGATAATAAGAATACTATACATGCCTCCTCAAAAAAAAAAAAAAAAGAATACTATACATGTTCAGATCCTGGAAGAGTGTAAGGATAATCTAGAAAATTAAGCACGTCGTCCGAACTACACAACACCCCCAAAAAATATCATCCAAATGATACAATTTAGTTTCCATGAGGTGTGAGGGAGGGAGTGTAAGAACTCAGCATCTACTCTCCATTAGACAAAAGAAAGGATGACTCGTTTCCAAAAAAAAAGGATGACTATGGGATGGCAATAGTCATCTGCTAACCTCTATTTGCTATCGGAGAGATTATGCAAGTTATAAGTTTTTCCTTGAAAACAGTGTGTATCTTATAGGTACACTTCTAAAATTGTTAAGAGTACGTTTCAAAAAAAAAATTGTTAAGAGTATATGAGATGGATGTTTTTTGTGGTAGGTGGTTAGTTATAGCTTAATTTTCCTTTTAAGCACATTCCTAGTGATGTAGAACAAGAATAAGGCTGTGGATCTTCCTACCTAGTTATTTATCTTTAATTATGGGGCTTCTGCCTATAGCTTAACTAGGAGTACATAGGTTTTTTTGTGTTGGATTTCCTTTTATTTGATTTGGCAATTTTTTTGGTTTCCTAGTTATTTGGCGTATGTTACTTAGAATCCTATAAATATTCTTCTATGGTTCCTTTTAAACTAAGTTTTAGAGTGAACATTGTTCACCTAGTGTTTGAAATAGTATGTATCTTTAGGGGAAAAAAGATATTTGCAGTAAACAGTAAAACAATGAGGACTTATCACAGTGGCAGGAGACAGCTCTGAGATGCATATTAAGGCAGGTGGTGGGTCGAATTGCATTCCAATTCCTCCCATAGTGCAGAATTGTAATATCCAGGGCAGACCAGCTACTAGTGAATCATCCAAAGAATTGACGGATGATGATGAAGTTGAAGGAGAAATAGAAGCAACTGAAAATATGGATCCTGCTGATATCAAACGTGCAAGGAGGTGAGCTTGAACTTTTAGCAATTACCATAGTTCTCAAATTTATAGGTTGTAATGGCTTTTTGTGTGCTTAAGAAAGTAAAACAAATCTCTTTATTTTTGAATCAAGACACAGGGTGTGAACCAGAAATTTTTTTACACACCCAAAGTTTCAAAAAAGGAAATGTTTTTTTCCCAAGCTCCCCTTTAAACTTAAATCTGCCAGAACTTCTTGCAATTGCCAATCTACCAGAATCTAGTTTGTGTTTACTGAAGTGTTTTCTTGTCACCAAGCATTGGAAAAGAGTTTTTCTCTGAAAGAAACAGAGCTTAAGATAATTCTTGTATTTAATTCTCAGTTTCATGTTTACTCTATTTTAAAAGGAAAAAAACATATCCAGTGTGAGAACGATTATGAACTCCATGCCTACTATATGATTATTTTCTATTTGGGATTTATGATGTCATTTTTTTTAATAATAAATTATACGAAATAATGGTCCTGCATAGGCATACATCTTAGAAATATTTATTAAGATACATTTTGCCCAATGTGTAAATCACATGTTTTTATTTCGAGAGAATATAAATCACATGTTAAAAATTAAAGATTAAGGTCCAGCAAAAAAAAAAAAAATTAGCTGCACAATAGATTCAGATTCATAGCATGTGGTCCCTTCTTGTTCTTTTAGACTCACGTGTCTGCTATGTGAAGAGGGGATTAAAGGTTATGAGACTGGATGTACAGTGTACCAATTTTTCTGTTTTACATTGATCTCAAAAAAGTAGGAAAGCAAGAAAATCTGAAGGAAACTCTTTCCTGGTTAGTAATCAACAAATTGCTACCTTATTATTTTCTTGAAAATCAAAAGAGTAGATCGACAACAACAATAACAACAACAACAAAACCTTATCCCACTAGGTGGGGTCGGCTACATGGATCATACAACGCCACAAAGGAGTAGATTGAATTTAAATTAAAATATTTTTTGAATAGAGAAACTTGTAAAGCTACAATCTGTTTCTAGAGCTTTTCTGTTCTTCCAGTTGTTAAGTCATCCCTAAAACATTGATGCCGGAATATTTGTTTTAATTCTTCTTGTTTTCTGATAAAACATCTTTTAACGTCGACATTTTCCACTTTTTTTGCTGTTAAAACATCTTCTGAAATTCCTCTATTTATAGCAAGAATGACAATCCTTCTCTTTCTGTACTTTGTCCTACCTTCTTTGTGTCTAAATTACGAATCTTCTTTGTTGCTTGCTGGTTGACCATTGCAAATTATATATTTTAGAGAGAAGGGGCAAAATATTCCCTTTTCCAGTTTCTTGTGAAAATATGTTCTTTATCTCCTCTTTCTGCACTCATGCAAATGAAGTGAATGCTTAGAAAATTAGGGGAAAATTAAAGCAAAATGTATATGTAGCTTCACCACTATATTAGATATATGTTTAATTAACATTACCGAGACAGTTAGTATTGGACTCCCTCTATTAGTGCTTATATAGATAACCAGACTTTTTTTAATGTTTAGAAGTATTTGCTTGGTCAAGTTTCTTGAATTATTTTTTTTTTCTGCTTGTTCTCTTTTGAGATCTTGTTTAATCAACTGTTTTTGTAGTTATCCATGTTCAACATCCATTCTCAAGTTACGAGCCCCCATGATCCCCCCAAAAAGGAACAAAATTGCCTGTTATTTAATAATAATAATAAAATTATTATTATTATTATTATTTGTGAGTTGAAGAAGGATAATTATTATTATTATTATTTGTGAGTTGAAGAAGGATGGTTATCCAGGAATGTTAGACATCCAAGGATTGTTTACTAACTATTTTCATTCGAGTATAAGGGGCAAAAATAACATGTTACATGGCTGACAAAGGATATGAAAATATTAATCCCTAGAGGACCACTCCCTGAACAAAGACTCTGCATGGTTTAGCTTGTTTTCCATGTAGTTGCAGGTGCCATGGAAGATGACATGGTTCCTCTGAAGCCAAATAGACCCATGGACCGCAATGATTTTAGCTCTCCCTCCATGATTTGTAAGCAGCAGCATCCGGTTGACAGCTTCTCCTTCTAAATTTCATCCACAAAGTGTCCTCCAACATGAAGCATACTCAGGGTGTACGCTACGGATTCCATGCCTCCCTCAATAAGTTACATCTGAAAAACAGATGGTCCGAGCCCTCTTCTCTGTTGCGTAGGCCATTGGTTCAACCTGCATCCATCTTGACCAATACATCCTTCTCATGATTCTTCTGGATCTCAGTAGCCATATGAAAATTTTAATTTCAACTGGTACCTTGAGCTTCCAAATGATGCAACAGTCACCACGGAGATCGTTATCTTTACCACTTTGTCCGCACCCTGCGGCAGCTTATAAGCTTGTTTGATGGTAAAGTTATCATCTTTCCATGTCCATCCATCCTGTCTGGAGTTGTCCAGCTGATGAAGATCGATGATCACAAGTATGCACATCAGCTCCTCTAATCTGCAATCAGAGAGGGAAGCTGAGAAAGTCTGGGCTCACCAACCTTGCCCAAACCCTACTGGATACACCCAAACATCCATTGATCTATCATTTTGTCCTTGGGCCAGCACAAATAAATGCCAGATTGTTGAGTCCAAAGGACGATCACCGAACCAGTTATCAATTTCTATATAGGAAGAACCAGTTCTTTTAGTCTATCCAGTAGTCAAACTGCCTGTTATCTTACCATTGCTAAAACATTGAATCTCTGATTGATGCAGTAAGGAGAGAAAACCAGCAAGAACAATGAGAAATCATGGTAGAAGATGAGAAGGATTGATAGAAGAACAATTAGGGTTTATGGGAAAACCACAAAAATCTATGATTTTCATAAAAGATAGATGATATGGCTGAAATCCCTATTTGCAGACTTAAATACTAGGGTTACAAAGATTTAAAACCCATAATCAATCTCCACCCTTGATTACCTATTTTTAATCATGACCGTTATAACTAATTAAAAGGTCACATGCCTATCACATGATGACTAATAAACCACATGCCTATCACATGACAACTAATAGACTAAAAGACCTTCCCTAAAAAAAAATAGACTAAAAGGCCAGCTTTAATTAAAATAACTAATATAAACTAAAAAGCTCTTGCGTCACTGGTGCATACATACTCTAGCTTGCATTTCCTACTCAGGATTTTCTGCTTAAACAATGACATCGTTGTCAATTTCTATATAGGAAATTCAAGTATAGATAGTTGATGTTATAGGTTATCTCCTATGATGCATAGGTATGGCCGTATGGGAATGGTACCAGTACCCAGTACGTCTAAACAAATAAATTGTGGGCATTGTTGGCAGCTCTCTCATCCACTTTAAAATTAAATAGTTTAATATGAATGTTTTGAATACTGATGCAAACAAGAAAATATGATGGCATAATTTGTGTGTTTCTTGAATGTGTCATGGTGGTGCTTTTTATTTTTCCACATCCACTTGTGTTCTGTTTTTCCTCATGTCTGGAAGTTTGAAGAAGCTTCTTTATTCTTTTCCTTTTTGTTCCCATTGTCTTCTTCACCAATTTCTTGGCAAAGGAAGTCCCACACTGAATTGAGTTTGCTACTTTTTTCTGTTAAAATTACTGTTTTTTCTTTTTTGGTTTGAACCTGATTTTCTTTTTTATTGTATTGGTTTAGGGCAAACATCACAAACCTGATCTTGCTTTTAAATTTCTTTTCATTTTTTCTTTCAGTTATATTTTTCATTTTCCATTTTTAATCTCGTTCCAAGTTTTTTTTTTTTTTTTGATATGGAGTCTTTGCCAAGGGAGAGGTGTACTGGCCAAAACGTGAAGATGTTGGCAAATATCTCAAGGTTGAATGTTTTCCAGTGATGAATGACACAAAGTATCCTTCTGTTTTTGCAATATCAACATCTGTTTCCACAGGTATGCCTCTAATTTTTCTTATTTGAAGTTTTCTTTTTGGAGCCGGTCCCAAGCCCGGATAAAGGAGGAGGGTTGTGTTAGGCCCCGACAGCCAGCGTAAAACTTTGTCGAATCTCATGAACATGGATCAACGAATGCGGAATGGCGTCGTATGATCCATGTAGCCGACCCCACCTAGTGGGATAATGCTTTGTTGTTGTTGTTGTTGTTTGAATAGAAGTATGCATGGTGGCAATGAGTTTTGTGCCTCAGGCTTTGACCTTGGGTGCCCATGTGCCCCCGTCTTTAACAGCTATGAGTTGGATTTCTTCTTGTATCTTTCTATTATCTCTTGGTAAATTAGCTTGATCACCACATGTGGATTGCTTTTACGGGTCTTCTCCTGTTCCTCATGATAGCTTCTGTAGAAAACCATTTTTTTGAAATGAAAATAAATTTTTTTTTGAAACAATGTAGAAAACCATTTAGTTATTACTTGGCTGTACATGTGCCATGCTCATGTCCCTGTTGAACTTATGAGCTATTATGCAGGTTATTTACGCAACAGCTATATGTTATAGTCATTGCTTTAAATGGGGCTTTGTATGATTCATTCAAAGGCAGTGTTTCTGTCGTGTGATTGGATCTGGAAGCAAAGCATGGATTGGCTACTGCATATATGACTAATAAAAGTACTGCATATATGATTTTCAACTTGTTTTTCCTTGGCTAAAATGGCAAGGTTCAAAAGCTTCAGTCCATAGGGTATGCCGGAACATTATTATGGTTTGTGCCTCATAGGAGAGAAAATGTAATGAGTTGTGGTAGTAATTTTGTGCATGATTTCATTTCAAAAAAGAAAATTATGCATGATTCCAGGACAGCCCATGCCTTTTTTTGAGGTAGCAATCTGCAGTTGGTCAGGAAGTCACTATCCACCTCTGTGTTAGTGGGTAGGATGTGTGCTGTTATCCAAGTGTATTATGATGAAAAGAGAAACACATAAGTATGCATACAAAAAACTATACACCAAGTGCCACAATCAGATGTTATGAGGGTCTTTTTTCATTTGAAATTTGTTCAGAGTTTAAACAACACTTCATCTTCTTTTAGCCATCTAAGCTCAATACTCCATCCTTTTACGCGTGATGTTTCTATCATGTCATTTTCTTTTGCATGCAATGCAACTGTTATGATGATAAATGATGGGATTTAGGTCTTACTCTGTGTATTTGGTTGAGAGATTGTGTCATTGGGTGCCTATTATTTTTGGTTTTTTATTAGAGTTGCCTTCTATATTTAGTTTTGTCTTCAGATAATTTTCCTTGTGCTGTTGACCACTAAAATAATTGTACAATTTTCAGCATCTGAGACTCAGATTATTCTCATTATTGATTTTTTTTTTGTGCATTTTGTTAATAGTGTTAAAATTTTTCTGTTCATTGTATTGGGAACCACTCTCTGTACACCGCTACATCATGCTTACTTCTTTGGAAGAAGAACCGATCCTTCTTATGAATGCCTCAATATATTTTTTTGAAGAAACCCTTAAGACATCTCTAGTCTATGTTGTAAATCCTAGTTTTGACTGTCTACTATTATTATATTATATATTTCTTTAGAAGTCTGTTTCTAAGATACATTAAATTTGTAATGTTGAAAATTTATTTCATACTTCTTGCAGGATGCTTTCAAATCGAGAGTCAGCAAGACGTTCACGGAGGAGGAAACAAGCTCATTTGAATGAGCTTGAAGCGCAGGTATTGCCTTTACATCCTATTTTCTTGTATCATTATAAATTAGTGGATGTTTAAATGTTGAGCTATTTAAAATAGGTAGCCCAATTGAGAGTTGAGAACTCATCATTGCTGAAGAGGCTTACAGATATTAATCAGAAATACAATGAAGCCGCCGTTGATAATAGGATACTGAAAGCAGATGTGGAGACCCTAAGAGCTAAGGTATACTATTTTTCTCAGAAGCACAATAATGTTCTCATTCTGCTAGATGGTCTTAACTCCAGATCAAGACAAAAGGAATGGCTTCTCTGCAATTCACATAAAATAGGATTTGTTAGTTGTATTTCGATGTTTTATGAGGTTTCAAATACAAATTCTTCATGGTTTTGGCCAATCTGTTGTATGAATGTTTTTGAGTAAAAAGTTAAGGATGTGGTCAAGGCTTATGTTATACGAGACCCAGAGCACTATCTGTACTTGCTTCCTACTGAAAAATATTCTATAATGACATATAAACTTATGCACTTTCCGTGAATCATTGAGCAAAGCCAAAGTGAAGGCCATAAGCAATATTATCAGCATTGCTGTTTTAACTTAGCTAGGAAGTTTGTCATCTTGTTATTTTTTTATAGTAATTATGGAAGCTTACAAGCATTCTTTAAATTATGCAGTTTTGCTCTTTCATGATACACTTTTCCCTTTTGACAGTGCATAATTACTTTTTATAAAATCAGCAAGGCAGCTACTTGATAAAGGAAAGAAAAGCTTAATATCCAATTCTGAAGAGGCAAATCTGATCATAAACATGTTACCATCATATGCCAACTTCATACGTACAAATGTTAGTGTCAGACCATGAAAATCTTTTAGAGATCATCCTATCTCTGATAATTAAGTACCATTTTCAACATTGTTCTTCATAAGGTAGGCAAACTAAAAACTCAAAAAAATTTAACAAGATGGAGAACATTTTGCGAGGAACTTTGTTGAATGTTAACAAAGAACACAAGGATTGTTCATCATCAGGCAAATAAAACTCCACAGCTCAGCAAAGGAAGTTTTACCTTTTTTCCCCTGTTTAAGGGGGACAATGATATGTGTGTGAGTCATCCTAAAATATAGCTGACCGTCCAATTAATTGTGAGCATAAAGGTGAGGCATTATTCTCTACACATGAAAAGTGACTAAATATTTCATTTACAGAAATATGCATAACCATTACTTTAGAATAGGTGAACTAAAAGCAAATCATTTTTTTAATTTTGGATGAACAAATGACTTTTTGAACTGCATTCCTGTACAGTGAGAAACATGTTTGCATGATATAGAATACAAATAAGAAATATATCATAACAAATGTCTCAGGTTTGGAATTCATGAAACCTTTAATTGTTTCTTTTTTGTTTTCATAGTATTTTGGTTTGTCCTTTGTAGATGTAGGTCTGTTGTCTTTTAACCTTAATATATTTAGAAAACTACACATGAAGGGCTTCCTGGTGATGCGTTATAAATTAGATGGTTCATGTTGAAATTGCATGGTCTATCCCAATCAAATTGTCTAATAGCCCTTTGTATGTGGTTCCAAGTAGTTTAATAAACAGTCTTATTAGCGATATCTTTATGCTTATCAAGCTACATCTCATCATATCATATCTGCTCTTATCTAGCTACAATTCATCATATGATATCTGTTCAGCGGTTCTTATTCAGGTGAAGATGGCCGAGGATACTGTAAAGAGGGTAACTGGTGTTAGTCCAATGTATTCAGCCCTTTCAGAGATTTCATCTATGAGCATGCCCTTTACCGGGAGCCCATCTGATGCAAATTCAGATGCTGCCGTTCCAGTTCATGATGATCCAAACCAGTTCTTCCAGGCTCATGTACATGATGGAATGAATAATCCTGGCCTTGCTGAGATTGCATCTGCACCTCCAGTGGAGGAACTTGTACATGGTGAAGCTGGAGGCAAAATTGGTAGAACAGCATCCATGCAACGAGTGGCCAGCCTGGAGCACCTTCAGAAACGGATTTGCGGGGGTCCAAACCCTAGCTCATCTCGTCAGTGAGATGCCACTGCTTGGGATCCTGAGGCATCTGCAAACAAGAAACCAAACCATGCTTAACAAAAAAAAAAAAAAAAGGAAGCTGTAATGCTGCTCTTGTAAGATTGCTGTGCAATGTCAAGGGAACCAACTAAGTTATTGTTTGTGCCGCTGTAAGTCTTACCTCTACCTCTCCTTAAACATCAGTCATACCAATGTCCATGGACTTTCTATAAATTTTTTGTGGCAAGTATAGGTCTGCTTTTAGAGATACGATGCATATGAAATTTTTGTCTTCCATTCTGCATGCTTGCCGCACATGTCCGCAGACTGGGACCGGGTCAATTTGCATGCATGCACATGTTTCAATCTCTAGGGTTGTGATGTACGACTCTTAAAACTTTGGTTTAGAAGTTATCTAAATTAAGCTCTGCTGGACCTTTGTTACTGAATAAGACATGTAGACGCATGGCTGTGCAGAATGTTCATGTGTCTTTCACTCTGCAGGTCGCTATCGGGTACATGCTCGATCATTTCCAATTGGCCTCTGAATTGCTTGCTGGCACTTTTCTGACTTCACTATTTCATTGTCTTATGGGCTACTGATTCTGAAAGATTGTCTTGGCAAGTTCATTCAATTGAAAGTGCTGGATCCACGTAGGAGAGGGACGACTTATGAAGCACCATAGCAATCAATGAGGGAAAGTACGAGGGCTTGCTTGAGCAAATAGGAGGCCTTAATTAATAGATAAGAAGCTCTTACACATGTTGAAAGGCACCCATGGAGTCCTTTTTACTTAGTTTCTGAATCACGCAACTTGATATTCCACTTTTAATTATTCTGGAGGCTGTTGAAGAAGTGGTGTTATGCGAGGGCTTGTTGTGCTGTTCATAACTGCAAGCAACCTTGTGGGTGGCATAATACACCAACAAACCAGTTCACGACGAAGAAAACAAGATGCAACACCAAATGGTGACACCGCAGTCTTGCAAATGCGTATGCAGCTTCAAGTTGGTACCCTGGGGCCGTAGTGAAGTGGACGTTCTCTTGTTTGGAGCTTTGACAAGTTCCATCATGGAGGTTGTATCACGCATGGAGTAAATGCAAACTGGTTGTATGATGACGACTGTCCTCAGGCACAAGACTGCCCGTCATGTTTCCGACTCTCTGAGAACCTTTCAAAGGATGTGCCAAAGACTGCAGCTGCCATTAGAGCACCTTGGAGCAAAAGGGTACCAGAAACTATAGCTTTTCCCATTAGAGTACCTTGGATCAGTTGTACCAAAAAAAAAAAAAAACTGTAGCTGCCATTAGACCACAGAGTGGGTTCCTCAAAGCAGCCACGTCTGTAATTAGCTGTAATTAGCAACCGGGAAGGCTCAGACTAGAGTAATCAAGCTCTGGAGTAGAGAGAGAGAGAGAGAGAGAGAGAGAGAGAGGTATCAACAACTTTTCTCTTTCATCAACGAGCAGTAACTAGTTCCAACTTACAAAGATGGGAGTCCGAAATAAAAACTTCTAGCAATGTTTACACTTTACATACAGAATCAAGCACAGAAATCTGACCAACCCATCCAGTCAGTCAACCCCCAACACCTCACCTTCTATCAGTATCACAAGAACCTATGGCTCGTCAGCTGCCGAATTCTGCAAAAACTCTTCGATCCAAGGGAACAATTTTTTCTCCAGAGCTTGCATGATCAGCAACAACTAACAGAGGCAGAGAGATGGAAAGAACTCTTAGTTGCAGTTGATCAGCGGCTGGAGAAGGCATCATCTCCTCTGCGTCGTTCCTCGTCCTGTTCTAACTTTACATGCACCTGTTGTTTCTTCTTACATGCCATTCGAACCGCAGCTGCCTTTTTAGTGTGATGAGACCAATTCAATCCCCCTCTTCCCTCCATTGCCGTCCCATGCAAACACTACGTCCCCCAGCTCCGTCTCCAGCTCCTCCCAGGAGAAGCCTTCTTCCTCTCCGGCCGCTGGCTCATCGCCGTCGTTCGTCAGCTTCACCTCGACGAGCACCAACGGCGCGACCAGTTCCCACACATCGACCGCGAGTATCGTCGAGCCCCACCGCGCGAACGCGGGGACGGTCCGCTTCGCCCTCTCGACCACGTAACCCAACTTCTCGCCGGCGGCCTCCACCCTCTGCATGATCCGCTCCACCGTCTCCGTCGACGTGAACCTCTTTTCCTTCGTCTTCTTCCTGCCGCCTTCGTCGAACAGCCCCGACAGATTCAATCCCGACGACAGGGATATGATGTTGAAGGCGTTCATGGCCGGCGCTGCGCAGGCCCCGAGAGCGGCCGCGGCCGTGGAGGACGAGTCCAGCAGGCTCAATTGCGAGTCCAAGCTGAGCGACCGCTTCAGCCACGGATGCTCCACGAGGGCCGTAATGGTGAGCCTCGTCTCGGGGTTCGGATCCAGGAGCCGGAACACCAGGCGCTTCGCGGCCGAGGAGACCCACGGCGGGAACTCGTAGTCGCGTTTGTGGATCTTGCGGTACATGAGGGCGAGGTTGGCGTCGTCGAAGGGGAGGGCGCCGACGAGGAGCACGAACAGGATGACGCCGCAGGACCAGGCGTCGGCCCTGGCGCCGTCGTACCCCTTGCGACGGACGACCTCGGGCGCGGTGTAGGCCGGGGTGCCGCACGCGGTGTGCAGCCGGCCGTCGCGGAGCTGCTCCGGGAGCGCCGACAGGCCGAAGTCGGAGACCTTGAGGTTGCCGTCGGCGTCGAGGAGGATGTTCTGGGGCTTGACGTCGCGGTGGGAGACGCCGCGCGCGTGGCAGTAGTGCAGCGCGGAGACGAGCTGCTGGAAGTATCGGCGGGCGGCGGCCTCGGCCAGGCGGCCGCGGCGGGCCACCCGCGCGAGGAGGTCGCCGCCGCTGGCGTGCTCCATGACGAGGAAGACCTTGGACTTCGTGGCCATGACCTCGTGGAGCTTGAGGACGTTGGGGTGGGAGAGGCGGCGCATGGCGGCGACCTCGCGGAGGACGCTGTGCGCCATCCCGGTGCCGGCGAGCTCGGGCTTGTCGAGGACCTTGATGGCGACGGGGGCGCCGTCGGCGAGGGAGCGGGCGAAGTAGACCTTGGCGAAGGTGCCGCGGCCCAGGAGGCGTCCGAGCTCGTACTTGCCGAGGAGGACGTCGTGGTAGCGCTGCTGCTGCTGGTGCTGCTTCGGGTTTGTCTCCATGGAAGGGGAAGTGATACGAGACAGTTGAACACAGCTCCTCTGTGTCTTTGCTCTCTTCTCCCTCACTACGACGACTCTTATTAATTTTTTGGGGCCTAATATTGCAGCATCCTGCTTTGGCTTGTTAATTAATTTCACCACCAAGATTTGGTGGAGGTAGGGGTTATAAATAATAACTCATCAGCATGGGTTTTGTCACCTAGTTTAAGATTAAACCTAATAATAATAATAATAATAATAATAATAATAATAATAATAATAATATTATTATTATTATTATTATTATTATTATTACTTGAGCAGAAAAAATATTTAAAAAATAATCCTTTTTTTTCTTGTACACAATCAATTATAAGAAGAATAATTATTTCCCACAAAGTAGTTTTCAATGCATCCTAACTGGTGAAGTAATTTAATGATGCTGTTTCAGCTACAACTTTAATTAATTTGTCTCTGCATCACCAAAAAGTGTGATCCATGAGTAGACCAGGAAAGAGGAGGGATGCATGCTTGCAATTGTGGGGTGCCACTTGTACAAAACCACAGCTTTTCTTAGGTTTGCAGGGAGATCTGAGGTAGATTTCAAAAGAGGAGTCCCCTTTCTTTGTACTACCTTTGTGAGGTTGAACAGTTTGTGGATGGAGGCAGCAGTTTCTTCTCCCTTTTTTGAGATAATGACATCAATGAGTAGTTTGAATTCATAGCAGGGAGGGACTTCAAGCTCGAGATGTTTGCCCTTCATAGTTAACATGGCGAGCTCAAGTACGCTGGTTTGGCTTTTTATGCATTTTCTATACGACGGATGGAAAATGTTTGTGTAAATAAGCTTAGAATCGGGTAGTTACATGGATCATCCTCTAATTTTAGGTGCGATAACTAAACGATCCTCCAACTTTCCTCTTGGCTTTCGATAGTAAGTTTTTCAACGCATGCGAGAGAGAAAGGGTAGCGTCAACCCCCCTAGGATGCTCGCCGATGAGCTTGCCGGAGGAGGGGGGCATCACCCCTTTCCCTCTTCTCTCCGGCGCCGGAGAGTGGAGAGAAAGGGGTGCCGGCCTCCTTAATTTAGCTCTGGCGAGGGGCGGCAACCGTGAGGATATCGTCTCTTTCTTATTTTTGTATTAATTTTTATATATTTATATTATTTTATTATTTTTTGCACCACGTAGCGAACGCAATCGGGAAACTGATTATTAGCGTTCAAGAAAAAAATTCGGGGACAATCTAATTATGAATTAAAATTGGAGGATTGTTATTATATTGACCTAAAATTCGGGGACAATTTGTATAATTTACATGTTTAGAATTACACATCATGTGTTATCCATCTAATTGGGGTCATAATTATGTTGCTTATCTTATGACTTGAGCAAAGATAATTGGGTCATAATTGGAGTTATGGTGGAGTGGTAATCGACTTCTTCTCGCTTAAATTGAATGCATAAGATTTCTATTAGGAGTTTTACTCGTCATCGTTCACGATGCGGGACGAGTTCATTGGATTAGTTAGGTTGATAAACCTAGCTACGCCGATCTTCAAATTATGGACAGTGTGTATAAGAGCAGAAACATAGGTTGACAACAAAAAAATGGTATTAATTTTTTGTTAGGGCAATGGTACCAAAATATACAAAATACTATTTTGTTATGAATGTTGGAGAGAGAAACATATATGAAGAGGAGACCCATGATATTTACGAGTTTGTCTTTGGACAATATTAATATTTTATTTAAATTTAGGAAATTATAAATAAACTATTTTTTTTATCTCCCATCAGGCAGTCTCGAAGTCATCCCATATGTGGCACAAACGCGAGATTAAACTGATGAGGTTAGATCTAATCTGCACTTATATTTCAAGTGAAAATCACTAAATCCAAATGATAAACACAATCTTTAACCCATAAGAAGATATAATCCTAATGTAAAAAGGAAAAAAATAATTCTAATAGAATAAAAATAATATAAAGCCATAAACAAGTAGATTAAAAAAATCTAAATTGAAAGTAAGTTTGACACTAACCTTCTTTTGATTCAATGATACACACAATCTTTAACCATAAGAAGATATAATCCTAGTGTAGAAAGGAAAAAATAATAATTTTAGTAGAGAATAAAAAGAATATAAAGCCATAAACAAATCTAAATTGCTATAAAAGTCAATTCTAGTCAAACAATAAGAGTTTTTTTTTTTAAAAAAACGTAATTTTGACACTAACCTTCTTTTGATTCAATGGTGCACTGTCATTTTCTTGATACATGGTCTTACACTACAAGAAAATCGCGATTTTTCGACGGATAATTTTCGACGGTTCTAAATCCGTCGCAATTTGCGACGGATTTTTCGACGGTTCCATTTTCGACAAATTTTTCGACGGTTATGACCGTCGGAAATGATTTATATTATTATTTAATTTTTCGACGATTATGAACGTCGATATTTCTGACAGATATCCATCCGTCGCAATTTCCGACGACTTTTCTGACGGTTACGATCGTCGGCAATAAAAAAATTAAATTATATATTTTTTTATATTATTATTAAATTTTTCCGACGGATTTTTCGACGGTCACGACCGTCGGAAATAAAAAATAAATTATGTAATTTATTATATTATTATTTAATTTTTCCAACGGATTTTTTGACGGTTACGACCGTCGGAAATGAAAAATTAAATTATATATTTTTTATATTATTATTTAATTTTTCGACGATTAGGAACGTCGATATTTCCGACGGATATCCATCCGTCGCAAAATCCGCCGCAATTTCCGAAGGTCGTAACTGTCGGTAAATGTGTAATAATATCATATAAAGAGTATTTTATTAATATAACTAGCGACGGTCCAAACCGTCGCAATTACTGACGGTTTTGACCGTCGGTAATGATTACCGACAGTTTTGACCGTCGGTAACGATTATCGACGGTTCAAACCGTCGGTAAAATAAAAAATAAACATTATATATAACTAAATATATTTTTTACGGTCACAATCGTCAGTAATTATAAAAATAGTTAATATTTATATTTTCGACGGCCGAAACCGTCGGTAATTAAAATTTTATTATCCCGCTTTTTTTTCCTTTTTCCGCTTTCTTTTCACTTTTTTCCTTTATATATATTCCTCCTCCTCCCTCTTCTCTCTCTCTCCCTCCTCCCTCCACTCCTCTCTCTCTCCTTCCTCTCCTCTCTCTCTCTTCCGGCCGCGAGCACCCTCTCCCGCGCCAGACGCTGACGACCCTCCCGCGCCAGCGACCCTCTCCCGCGCCGGCGTCTCTCTCTTTCTCTCTCCGGCCAAAGGCCGCTGTCGGCCGGATCTCGCCGCTGGCGGCCGGATCCGGCCGTGGCCGTTCGGATCCGGCCCCCAGCGGCCGATCGGCCGACTGGCGGTCGGATCCGGCCGCTAATTTTTTTTATATTTAAAAAATTATTTGCGACGGTTGCGACCGTCAAAAGATCGACAGTTGCGACGCCCGTCCAAAGTTTCGACAATTGCGACCGTCGAAAAGTTACGACGGCTCGAACCGTCGGCCTTTTCCGGCGGTTGCAACCGTCGAAAATTTCGACGGTTCGGACCGCCGGCCTTTTCCGACGTTGCATCCGTCGGAAATTTCGACGGTTCGAACCGTCGGAGACTTTTTTTGCGGTTGCAACCGTCGGTAATCAGCGTTTTTCTAGTAGTGTTAGTGCATCACTGAATTAAAGTAAAGGCATGATAATAATGGATTCCCAACTAGCTCTTGACAAAAAAAAAGTATGCACTGGTGATATTTTTGTTTGGTTTGGATTTTTGACAGGAGTTTCATCTTTACCAGCAAGCCAATGGAGTTGTCTTTTTCCTTGATCATGTGGAGTCTTTAGACCAACATATCAATAATATAAATCAGTGAGAATAATGAGTATAATTAACTCTATCTGCAGACGCATTTTAGATCTACTTATAAAGTTGAGATTGCAGAATTTTCTACACCCATGTTTTCCTTGAAACCTTTAAATTAAACAAATATATATGTGGCAATTCTTTTTGCTAATTAACAAGTAAATGCACAACATTAGTTTATGTAAAGCATGTGTGCCACTTAGAACAGTTGATTGGACAAATGTGAATTAGTGACTATATACAGTCAATGCAAAGTACAAAAACCCTACACTATAAATTTAATTAACTTGTCAGACGCATAAAATATCAAGATAAGAACTATTACAAAAATAACTTAGTTTGGAATGGCTATTGACCAGATTGAAGTACGGATTACATTATTTCGAGATTAACTTGTCTTAAAAAGATTTATACCAAGTCCATCTAACATCATTTTATTAAGGATACAAAATTTGTCATTAATAATACACTTTTATGTCATAAATACGTGAATATACTATGATTTTTTTTCGATTGTCACTATACTATTAATTGGTCGGATAAAGATTCAAATTTACTATGATTTAATTAATCGAAACTTGATACAAAGACTCAACCTCTTGGGTGGATGTACTATCATTTTAATGGTATTTTTCTTTTCGAAAAAATGGTCACCTCTAGGCTTATTCCATCATTGGTTGAACCAGATCCCATCAATTACGCATCAAAATTGTACTTAAATTACTCAAAAAGATTGGAGTCAAGAGAGCAATTGTTAGATAAACAACATTAAGAACATAATATAATAAGTTGGAAAAAAATTAACAAACTCCCCATTGTTGCAAATGCAAGCGTGTATAGTCAAATCACGAGCTCAAAAATGATGATGCATATAAAATTCAGATGATGATGGAGGTCTCCTTTGTTTGCTTGTCTCTGTCCTCTCTCTTTGCTGCCAAATCGAGTCCATACTCGACGGACCAAATTGAGCCAAATGGCCATTGTGGGGTCTCCTCCTCAATCTTGCTATATTTTTTTGTATATAGTAGTGCCATATATATATTTTATAGTAGTGCCATTAGATATGTTGGATTATTTATTTGTGTCTTTAAACAAGAACACCTAATTGAGTGACTTCATTCTTTAGCTGTATACATCATCATTGGTTGTTTTCCGAAGGGCAAGAGGGGCCAATTGCTCCTACCATTAATAATGCACTCCCATGTTCTTTTGATAAATATATGTACATGATAGAACATATTGATGAATTATTGCAAAAAGAAGTCACAAAAAAATGCACTTGTCCCAGGATATTCTTGTCCTAAGTTCTCTTATTATTTATTTATTCATCTATCTATATATCTATCTATTTAAGTACTGAATTATTGATAATTTCTATTGTGTTCATAATGTGAATCAAATATAAAAACAAATAATCAATGCAGCTCATATTCGTGTGTACACTAGTCTGCATGCATTGATCATTGCATGGAAACAAATTGCATCATTGCATGCGAACGTATCGGATCTTTCTTTTATATATAAGGCTTCTTCTTGTTAATTAATGGCACTATTCGATCGATCGAAATAAGAGAAAATAATATTTAAAGGAGAGAGAGAGGAGAGAGAAAGAGAAATAATAAATCTGTATATCGCTGTATTCACGATAATTAGTATTAATTATAATGATGAATAATTCAAATTCTTTTTTTTTTTAATTTCAATTCTAGTACGCTAAAAACTGATGGGAAAATCCGAGAACAAGGAGAGAAGATCGCAGAGAGATTGCAGAAAAAATAGAGGAGACACACGAAATTTACCCAGGTTCACCCTTGAGATGAGGGCTACGTCCTGCAAAGAGGTTCCACTATATCTTTAGGTTTTCAGCCGCCACCAAAAATTACATCAGAAATTAGGCTATTAATAGCCTCTCCAAACCGGGTTTAAAACCCAAACAAACAGAGAAAAAACCTAATCCGAACCACACGGGCCGGCTAAACAAAAGCCCAAAACCCGTCTAGGTTTCGGGGGCGCTGCCCCCGAACCCCCGCCCGCTCACCGGCGAGCGGGACCGCCGTCGGGGGGCGGGGCCCCCCGAACCCCCCTTTCGTTCGTACGCCAGCAATACTGTTAATTGGGTAATACTCAGATTCCCCTAAGCTCACGTGGGCGAACCCGGTGTGAGAAACAAGGGGCCCTGAAGTATTCACCAACTCTAACAAAAACTTGGTAAGTTATGATACATATATTGTTATATATGCCTAAAGTTGCTTTGAACTATGGTTATGATCCATGTAAAATTCAACCAAGCATCCGAAAATAACGTAGGAACATATAATCGTAGAGGTCAAGCATATAATTTACAACTAATTATTAAGTTGATTATTCACAAATTAATTAAGCAATGTCAACTAGGTTACGTACGATGCAATTAATATCGTTGTATCATCACCACGAAAGCACAAAGTTGGTATCAAACCAAGCACAAAAAGTTGGCATCAAACTAACCAACGTTTGTTGATGCAGTGAAAGCGGACTATGCTTCAGATGATGGACGATGCTACTAGTTCGGAATCGATGCAAAGGGTAAAACTTTTTCATTTTAGATCCGAATATCGAATTAATCAAATGCTAAATAATCCTAAATATCGGTGGATTAGTAAAAAAAAGTTGGTATCAAACTTCGCTGCCGATCCAATATATACGTCGACAACCAAGCTTGATAGCTATAACTCATTAGTAAGGTTAAGTTAATTTCAGTGAGTGGATTTAAATTTTGAAACCATTATCACTAGGGGTGTTCGGATCCGACTCGTGAACAAATATGTCGACCCGATCAAATTTGACAAGATCGGATCAAGGTCCCTACGGACAGAAAATTCGATCCAACCCGATTCGATTCGGGTCGTGTGGTCAGGTCAACCGACCATCTTTTTTCTTTTTTTTAAAAATTTTTATCTTACTTTTTACATTTATTTTAATATAAAAAATTAATTAATAATTATTATAAAATATGTTTGCTGAATATTTGAACATTATTTTCATAATTAAAATATTTTATTTTAATATTTTTTTATTTTCAATTAATTATTGGACTAAAATTAAGCAACGGATCAGGTCGGGTTGACTCAGGTTGAGATTTTCCAATCCGTACCTTACTTTAATCCCATGACCCGACCCGACCCAAACTAGACTATGTCGGATTGGGTCATCGGGTTCCCGGTGAACCCTCTTAACCATCAGTTAGATAAAAAAAATTGTTTATCCCGAATTCACATTAATACCAGGCCAAGTAAGTATCGAAATAACTCATAATTCATGCACACATAAGGTATGCATTATCATAATTTTGATTCCTACGTTGCATTTGATGCCTAATTAAGTTGCGTGTTTCTCTTATCAAATACAATATTGTCCATATCAACAGTTTTTGCTAAAATTATTTATTCATATATATATATATATATATATATATATATATATACATATAAATCAATTAATTAATTACATGCATGCAAGCACCTCACCAACAATCGACACGAAATCAAAACACGTACAAACTTTAATAAAGGAAAGGTGAATGTGACATTAATGTATCATATTTGATCTAAAGTTATTAATAATTCAAGCATGTTAACATTAAAAAAAAAAGTAGGCTCCACTTTTTTTTTATAACCAGAGGTGTTTTAGGTTTGGTGGGTCACAAATTAGGGTTTTAACGGTGGATTTTGATCCTGAGTACTGAAATGAAGCTTTCACATACTAGTAAGAGATTCGTTACACTCCCACTTGGCCACATCCCCCACTCCAAAAAACTTTTGAAAAAGAAATCAGTAAACTTTGGTCTCCATCAAAAGTCATCAGTATGTTACTTATCAGTGTTCTTAATCACTATCTTTGATGCTAGTAGCTCTACTGCATGATCATAGTTGTTTTTGTGCTCCTTGATTATGACAGCATGCTATAAAAAATTTTACAATCCTTAGTAAGATCTATTACAGATCTCACGAGGCATAATATCAATTATCGCTCCTTAACTAGATCTTGGTCATCTTAACTAGATCTTGGTTATGAGTCCACTCAGGTTAATTCAGAAATTGTCCCATGCATGATGGAGAAATCAGAAATGATATATATATCTTGTCTGACTTATATGTACTGCAACTGCAATTTTATTCATAGATGGTGACAAATATTGGTGAGGATTTAGTGCTATCCGTTAACCCAAGAAATTACAAGATGTCACGATTAGATCAGCCGAAAATGCTTGTGAAAGACAAAATGGGAAAGATTTCAGATGTTTCAGAAATGAGATTTTAATGATTAGATATTTGTGTGAACTCATTCTTATCATCGGTCTTAATTCATTTTTGCACTATGTGAAGTCTAATTCTCATCATCAGATTTTAAATCTGCGATTATAATTTCTGATTGGAACTATCCACATGAGAAAATGAATTATAATAACATACTTAAGATTTATTGGTTAGCATTATGTTTTAATGCAAATTTTCTGAGATATTATTAGCAAATTATAAAGGGGTTCACATATATCAAATAATCTTTTTTTTAATATAAAGATAACTTTGACGCTTAATTATTTTATTTAGTTTTCCTTTTTTCCTCTTCCAAATTTTTATTTCGTAGAACTATTACACACAGGCGCTTCCTAATAATAATTTAACTTGTTAAATGCTGGAATACTGATCTCCCAGAAATTAAGATATAATAACATAATATTTTACTATACTTAATTTAAAAATAAATGGACTAAAGGAGATAAAAGAGAATCTGAAAGGAAGTAAAAGGGTAATTATATAATGGATGGAAAGAGGAGAAAAAATAAGTATTAATTGAAATAAGAATTATGAGGAATTTTGTAACACCTCACAATTTTGAAAAAAAAAATTATGATGATGTCATCAAGACGGGCACTAATCTCATTCTTCAAAAACTATTTAACATCACTCATCAACTTCTTTCTCCTCTCTTTTGGCATTCTCCACTCTCTTTCTCTTGGTGCAAACGTTTTCTTGTTGTGGACAAAATCAAAGAGAAGGATAAGTAAGAGGAAGGAACAAGGAAGAATTTAAAACAAAGAAGGTTTTGACAAATGAGATCTTTGTCATAGGGCTCTTTTCTGAGAGTAGAAGCAAGCTTAGGAATGTTTAATTTAGTGTTTTAAATATTAAATGACTGAGAATAATGTTATTTTGTTTAAAGGGTAGCATGCATTATCTAGGCAAATTATTCATATTCCTATGATTTGATCTTCATGTTAACATTATAGTTTCAAATCAAACGACTGTTACTCATAGCGGATGTTCGTTCTAAAGTTAACCGATTGTCCGCTTAATGAAATGTTACAAACGTTGTATCGCACGTTCATATTTTTTGTCAGGCTGAACATCCACTACAAGAATCAATCGACTGCTATGATATGACGATGTTGTGGTTGCTAAGTCCTTCTAGATTGGACAATCAATCAATGGATCAGACGTATGAATCAGATAGAGACTTGCACCTTGATTTAATGGGCAACCACTCACTAGACTGGATGCCTAATGGTGCAGGACAACGGATGTCTACTTCATGACTCAAACGTCTAAAATAAACAAAGATTTGGATCTCTTATTAATGAATGCCCTCTCATTAGGGCAGGCATCCGAAACTCCTAGATGGCAAATACCTCTCACACTTTTATTTAATGGACGTCCGCTCACCAAACCCCATGAAAATAAAGCAAACTCTGTAATATAATTAAATTGCCTTTTGTTCTTGTGTACATGATGTTTTGCTTACAAAATTTATATATACAATGAAACAATAAAGTAGTTACAACAATGCCGAATAATATGTATACATAAGATGTAGTCTTAGGCGGTAGCTGGAGCAGTGCATGCAGGTACACTTATTGGAGCGGGGTTGTCTGGAAGTGTAATATGTGGAAAGTGTTCAAAAGTGTACTGGGTGTCCGCTCCATGAATCGGATGTCTGATACAGACTAAATCCAATTATGATTTTTTCTTGACTTGATCTATTTTTTCAATCATGTATGTTAATCTCGTGCATTCTTATATGATTTTCATATATGATTTGGAGCCATCTTTGTAGCCTTATAACCTTAAGATAGTTTAATGTTAGGGAAAAATAAAAGTGGTAAAATGTGTGTTGCCTTTGTTTATACTTATGAATTAGATATAACTAAGTAAATATGTTTAATTGAGGAATAGGTAGCCAAATGCCTCGTACTCATGTTCCTGTTGTTGTGGGGCTACTCCACCCTAAACAACGAAGAAGATTTTAATTTTCCCTTATTATAAGAGCATTGTCATGACAATGATTCTTAATGACTTAATGACATAGGATATATTATTTCGTAAGGTACACTCTTAACAAGTGAGAGCTCTTCTAATAAAATGGAGCTGATCTAATGAATAAGAAAATAAACAAAGTATGTTAGCATTCTCGCCTTCTCCTTTCATGGCCCACCAGAAAAAGAATCTGAGTACTTCTTGATTGTGAATATATGAAGAGGATGAATCCCCAATCACCGTCTATCGCTTGCCACCCGCGAGGAACCACATCTCATCGTCAATCATAGAGAGAGATAGAGAGGATCGCCGCCCACCAGATTATGCCGTCGAAGTTCGTCGCTCGGAGGGGAGGAGAAGGTCGCGCAAGAGGTGCTCGTAGGGGAGAGGGGAGGTGATCGAGTCAGCACTCATAGGGAGAGGGGAGGCGTCACACACAGGGGAGAGGGAAGAGGGGAGGCGGCACTCATAAGGAAGAGGGAAAAGAGGAGGCCGATATGTGACATCCGTTGGATCCAACAACTCAAATGTGGACGTTGCACCAGGTTTCACCTAAGGGATGTTATACTCATTAAACTTATATATAGGGATTAATGAATGTGTAACACTCATTTTGTGCAACGCCCCTAATCTGACCGTTCAACCAGATTAGTCCATAAAGAGAGAGCATCCAGAGTTGTATGGATACAAATAGAGATTATATATAATTCTATATATATCATCTACCTATATTGGACTTTACCTATCAATAAAACAGTGACTTACAAGTCGATTAGATTCACACACATTACTATTACTATATGTAATATCAGTCAAATAGTGACTTACGTGCCATTTTGTGAATTAAAATCTTGCGTAATTTTGATTTCAATCCATTTTTTACACAAAGTTGCTATATATAAATTTGAGTGGTTCTAATTAAGTCATGTACACAAACGTTGACCCTATGTATATAATGGGATGCTAAAGTTTAGCATGCAGCAATCATTGCTGTTCTTTAATGGACCACTAAGTGGAGAGCATTAGATATGAAATCAAAAGCTCTTCAATCACAATCCAGCATTTGATCCTCCTTTTGCTTTGATTTCCTCAATGTATGAAATATAATTTTATCACCAAATCCAGACGCACCTGTCGCATGACACAATTGCAAATTTTTTTTAAAAAAATTTGATTAAATAATAGATTAAGATGATATGATGTTTAGAAAGTTTAAACATAAATATTGCAAGTATTGGTCCTGCACCCACTGTCCACTTAAATAACCGTTTGGCCCATGTCATCTCTCATGCCTCAAATATATGTGCACATAATAATGTTGATAAAGTTTGAAATCTTCTTCCGTGGTAATTCTCCAAATTTCCTAGATTAATTCTTACACACAATTTATATATATGTATATATATATATATATATTATGCATCCTGATATCTTTAGAAGTACTTGATATTAACCCACCCAAATTGGTTTTATGATTAATCCGCTTTTGAAATTCGACTTTGGTGACTGGTCGATGGTCCGACCGCTCGACTTTATTATCAAAATTACACATAATATAGTATGCTTAGGATAACAAAGTCTTCAGTGTTCCAAAATACCTAAACATTATTATAAACATGATGTTTTGTAGTAAACAAGTTAACGATTAAAAATGTCCCCAGATCTATATTCACTGGGGCTTAACGTCATCGTTGAACGATCCATATTGATTTATGATTCGTATTTTTTTATGGGAAAATTCGAGAACAAGAAGAGAAGATCGTAGAGAGATTGCAGAAAAATAGAGGAGACACACGAATTTACCCAGGTTCATCCTTGAAATGAGGGCTACGTCCTGCAAAGAGGTTCCACTATATCGTTTAGGTTTACAGCCGCCACACAGATTACACCAGAAATTAGACTATTAATAGCCTCTCCAAATCGGGTTTAAAATCCAAACAAACAGAGAAAAAACCTAATCCGAACCACACGGGCCGGCTAAACAAAAGCCCAAAATCCGTCTAGGTTTCGGAGGCGCTGCCCCCGAACCCCCGCCCGTTCACTAGCGAGCGGGACCACCGTCGGGGGCGGGCCCCCTGAATCCCCCCTTTCGTTCGTACGCCAACAGCACTGCTAATTGGGTAATACTCAGAATTCCCTAAGCTCACGTGAGCGAACCCGGTGTGAGAAATAAGAAATCCTGAAATATTCATCAACTCTAACATTTTTCATATGACTCAAGTTCGCACATGATGTTGACTCCGTAACGTCCTCTTACAAATGCTGTCATCAACATAAACAAGTGGAGAAACTAAATGAAATAAATTACTGGCTACGAGTACATTGAGAGTAAATCTAAGTCTGCCTGCAGTAGTTACATAACCCAAATCTTGTGAGACATTTTGTTCTGCTGTTGGCCTATCAGATGAAGATTATGTTGCCACAAAAATACACTCAAACTTCTTTCCCTGGGACATGCCCTGCCCACTGAAGCAGCAGCACATCTTACTGTCAGCACTCATTCAGTACAAATGCTATCCCTCTCTCTCTCTCTCCCCCCTCCTACATACACAGCATTATTTCTCCATCACGACCATGTTGCCCACAGTGATGGCAGATTTCTGATCCGGGAATCAATTGATATGATGAAAGGAGAAGAAGCCGTCAATCTGTGAAAGACAAATTACCTGATCAGATAAAAGATTGGGAGGCAGGCCAGGTGCAAATGCACCCCATTGCCAAAATCTGTAGTGATAGATCTGTAGGTGCATGCAGCTGAGCTAACACTCCTGTGCTGTGGTCATTGGAGAGCTCTTGTCACTCAATCTCTTGTGCACCATTACGTTAGGGCAAGGAGAGAGAAAGACTGGTAGCTCCTTTCTCGGTCCACTATCAGCAAAATTACAAAAAACACAGCATGAAGCTACTTTCATGTATACTATAATACATCTGTGCATCAGCCGGAAGAAATATCTGGCCCTTAATTTATGGGCACAGCTATGAATTTGACTGCCCCCCTTGCTCTGCCGTGCATTGTGAGCCACAAAGGCATGTTTCAGAACTATGTCAATGCACTGTCCGAGAGTAGGCCTTCTTTGCTCCATTGGAGTTGGACCCTTGTGGCAATTTGCATGCTGCAACACAATAATTTATCCGCTGATCAAATGGTTCGAGCCTTGGAGAGATTTAGGCCCCACAGAGAGTCGCACAAGGGAAATCAAACAAAAAAACCATTGGAAGGCTTTGATGAACAGGGGGATGAATCTGAGTGGAGCCCTGTGACAGCAATAATGGAATCAGCAGGTCCTGAACTGCATTTGACATGATCTTGGAGCTACCAGGAAACCGTGGGCATGCAAAGGCTGGTTATGGCTCAGCCGTTGGAAAACACTTGTGATCCATCATTGATGTCAGAATCTAGTTCTTCTGTCTTTATTTTTTTTTCTCTCTTTTCCTGATGTGATATCACCAGGGAGCTCAAAGTGTATTACATGACAGAAGTATATGTGAGAGAATTAAGGTCTGCAGAGAATGTGCTTTAGAGATTCTGAAATATGTCCTTAATTGTGTTTTATATGTCAATCAAAAGCACATCTAGCATGTTTCTGTACATCACATGTGCAGAGAATGTGAACTGTCAAAATTGCTTTAATTTTGTCAGTCATCAGTGAGTTGGTTTCAGAAATTAGGAACTTCTTTCAGTGAGTTTATTCCACCTTAGTTTCCTTCTCAATGTCAATGCTGATTAACCTCTTTGAAGCTCCAAGAACTAACAGAAGAACAAAAAGAACATGAAGTTAAATAGTGAAAAAAAAAATTTGTTTGTGGCTTGCTGAAAACAAACTAAATCTGAATAATGCCTGTCAACCTTGTTCTTTTTCCATACAACATTTGCTAGTTATTTCAACTGCATAATAATTTATTGTTTCTTCAGTTAACTATTTCATCTTACATGCCATATATGATGATCCATTGATGCCAGTTTCATAATGCTTAGTATTGCATGATTGAGGAAATAAACAATTTGGATGGCATTCATATATATGCACAATTACTTTATTTAATGAGATCATATTGTTTGGGTTTGAAGTTTGATAATTGAATAATGACAAGCATGCTTGTTTTTTTTTTCCCTCTAAGGGGAATCATCACAACATCATCCTACATAAAAAGAGCAAGAAAAAGAAATAGGGAAAAAAAAATATCATAGCCAACCACTCTTAGTCGTCACATAATGTTTACAAAAGATTTAACAATTACACAACTTGCAAATGCCCACCAAGAAGCTTAGCAGATACTTTTCATTTGAGAATGTTATCTTTCTTGGGGTTTTGCAAGATTCTGCTTACTGTTGATAGATTTTATTTTAAGCTTTAGAATACTCATCATGGTCATCCAGCTTGTTGGTTCTCATATTGGGACGTTCCGTCGTTCGAATCCGATCCGACCGGTTCGAATTAATTTAGTTTAAGTTATAACTAGATCCAACACCAACCAAGGTTTTATAATCTTTTGTTTAAACCGGGTTAAAACAAATTTACCCGGTCCCGTAATGTTACAGTTAAAATAAAATTGAGTATGTAATTTGTTTTAATACAATGTTGCCCATTATATTATAAAATGTATAATTAATTATTATATCTCCGGTGAATGCTAGGCTTCTGAGTTGGACAGTCGAAAGAATATATATTTTTAATCATTATTGGATCCTTCATAAAAAAAATGTACTTCATAAAACAACAAGAATTTTTTTTTTGGAAAATAAATTGTGTGAAACGTTTATAAGAAGTGCATATATGAATTCGAAACAATTAATTTAATTTAATAAAATGGCTAAACTAATTTGTATAGCGACCATTTTAGCGTAGTTTCAAAATAAATAAGTACGGCCCATTTAGTGAGCCCAACCCACACTCTTTCCAAGGGCCCCATTGGAATGGGCCTATTGAGTTTTTCTCCTAAGAAAAAGTTAAAAAAAAATCCGAAAAATACAAATTATCCATGCAAAATCATGCTATTATTTATATGATTAAATATTTATAATTCAATCCATTCTATATAATTTTCAATTTTTTATATATAATGTTTCATTACCATGTACAGTTTACTTATATAGGATTAAAATAAATAAAATATTTTGAATTAAGGAGTAATATAAATTCTCCTAAAAAAAGAAGTAATATAAATTTAAAAAATAGATATAAGAAGGCAAATATTATGATCTTTCTATTTTTCAGGGGCGGTATCCAACTACGTGCCACCGCCTGATCCAGAGAGGACAGCGGCCAAGGGGGATCGAGGGGATCGCCGGCGGCCAAGAAAGGGCGGTCGCATCGCGTGGAAGACCGAAGGCAGTAGAAGCTGTTTGAATCGGAGAGTAGAAGCCAGTGGAGGAAGAAGAATCGAAGATGTCGTCGGTGGGGACGTCGAAGGGGCTGCTGGAGATCGGCAAGTTCGCCGTCTACGTCGCCGTCCCGGTCGCCCTCACATACGCCGTCGCCACGGACTCCAAGACCCTCCACAAGCTCATGGGATTTGTATGCGTCTCTGTGTCTCTTTAACCCTCATTGGCTTCGTATTGGGTCGGAATTGGTGAAATAGCTGATTTCGTGTTAAGCGTGACCGATGTTTGCGCAAATGCCAAAAAGAAATTGTGAGTTGAAATTGTTAGGGAATTACGAGTAACTTGTTGGATTTGTTAAGGAGCTCACAAGATTATAGTTTCCACAGAATAAATGGGGTGTTTTGGACGGACCAGACTCTGTGTAATTGTTACAAAAATAGGCTAAGGAGAGCTGCAGACATGAAGGGCTGCACATAGTTATTAAGTTTATTCACGTTCGACTTGCATGTGTTAAGCATATAGCTAGCGTTCCTTCTGAGCCAGGATCAAACTTCTTTTGACTATGATTGGGCCCTGCAGTGGTAGAACTAGAACCTGGTGAACCGGAAATGCTTCAAAAAGTGGTTCTGTATTTATAGTTTGTATCTTATTTCTGATCTCCTGCTTTGTAATTGGCTCAGAGAGCTAGAGCTCTCCTAATTAGTGTGTGTTCTATATTTTGATGTTTAATGTGCTTAGTGTCTTGAGAGTCTTGAATAAGTCCTGTACCATGCGCCTCTTAACGAGGGTGATTTAAGTGCAACGAAATGTACCTGTGGTTTGTGAAGCATCTGGCCAGTAGGAGACTGGAGGAATGTGCAATTTGTTTCATCATGCCCTAAGTTTGACAGTGAGGGGGTGGCATTTGAGAAAGTGCAGTTCCTTATGTGGAAATAAAAAATGCTGTAGATTTTTTTTTCCTCTAAACATTCATTTTTGTCTCCCCAGAATCAGTACAAAATAAGGAGTTAAGCTTTAAACTTTATATATTGATTATTATGACTTATAAATATGGTAATTGATCGATTGTTTCAGATTGGAGTATCTGGCATTTATTAGATTTCTCAGTTGAACGATGTAAACCGTGAGTGTAAACTCTAAAATTTTCAGCTAAGATCTAGAAAATTCCTAGCAAAGAAACAACCCATTTTGCTTTTAAAATCAACAACAAAGATTGTAGAAGATACTACCATGACTTCGTAAGTATCTTTTACATCATTGCTATTCTAGTAATGTTTAGTAGTAATGAAATGTCTTTTGGTGCTTATAATTGTTTATTTATTCTCTTTGAATGTAATGTATTAGCTTAAGATACACCAGTTTTGGGCCCAGTAAAAGAATCTTTTGTTGCAAAAAAACTCTGGCTTGCTGTAGGAATACAGTATTTCCATTTATGTTATGCTTTGAAATTGATATGTTGTATTGGACCTTAAACAAAATGCTGTATTAGGATCTCAAGAGATCATTCTTAGCTTGTTGTCTGATATAGATGTATAGTATGGTTTTACTTAATTAAGTACAGCTGATTCCCTTGACATGTTAATTTATTGAACATGATAGTTCAAGTTGACTTATTTGGTTCATAAAAAAATGTTGTCTTGTTGGGACCTTTTGAATCTTGTAGGTTTTTATTATTAACTGTTTGCTTAATCTGATGCTAATTGTCGGTACACTTTGTGCATATGTTAACTAAAGGAGGTTACTAAATATATGTATAGGCCCTATGTATGTTTACTTTTTCATGTCCAAATTTAGCATCACTTCAAAGTCAGTACACAGGAGTTAGAGTAAAAGAGAAGAGTGCCTAAGACAGAGATTAAAGTTACTTTTGCATTTGTATATTTGTGCCTCTCCTTCCTGGATTTTCATATGAAAGCTCCCATGCATGTCCCCTCAAATAGCTATTGGATGTGATATTGTGACAAAACTTGAGTTAAATATAGGGAGGAAAGATAGCATCGTGAAGAGACAGATTAGTTCTATATAAAAGTTATAGAAAGCACTAGATCATGTAGTTTGACTGTCGGGATATATTATTCGCACTTGTTTTGCTTGTTTGATTGTGTGCATTTTTCAACATCTTTATTCTTCTTAATGAACTTTTCTTATTTTCTTGTTGCAGCGGTCTTATGTTGTATATCCTCCTGAAGGTCCTCGCCCACCGTCACCAGAGGAACTCAGGGAGATGGCTCGAGATATTGCGCACAAGAAAAGTGGTCAATAACTTAGGGTACAAGGTCTGTATCATCCATAAACTGTCATCCTAGCATTTGCAATAAACTGGTATACAAGGTCTATGATATTATACCTTGGGCATCTTTTGATTCTATTTCGTGGCGTCTCATTTGCAATACTATTTCATGCATATGCTGTGTTTATAAGGATGATAACAAGTAATAGTGAATGATGTTACTCCCCGGCAACTAAAAGGATTCATCGTGTGTAAGTCGATTTCCCTAAATTTGAGGAATGGAACAAGAACTTCCTTTGTATTTTAATTTAATTTTATCACGAGCTTTGGTAACCGAAAACAGAGCACATTAGAAGAAACCTAAAAGATTGTGGTGTCATATATTGTCCAAAGGAAAAGATTATTCGTTTAGTTATGGTAGCATCTGTCGAACTCCAATTTGGATTGCCAATCGTCAGGTGCACTGTTGTAAATCATTGCTGAGAAAGTGTTTTGGATGTGTTCTGAGAGTACTGAGGCTCTTTCTGGTTGATCCAAGGGAGCTGAAATTGGAAATATTTCACATAACTTTCATTTGGAAACTAACTTATTTTTTCTTTAATTCAAGTCGACGAGTGCCTTTGATCAGGAGTCAACAATAGCACCTTTTGTCAAGCCTTTCATCATTTGTAACCACTGCACAATGTTTCGAGCTTGGATTCCTTACCCATTATATGGATGATGTCACACATGCATTACATAATAAAGCACTTGTGACAAACGTGGGCGGTTAAAGCTAAAGCCACTGTGTTGCTATCGCCCCCTCTCCACCTCCAGAAATCGTCAAAACCTTATCGCCAATCCAAGAAGGCCACTAGAAGCCCATCACCATCGACTCATGCACATAGCAACGCAGTGATCATGTGACCACTTCCAAAAGTTTTGTTTTTTCTCTCTTTTGTTTCCCCAATATCTGAAAATTATATGGATCATGGACTCGTGGTTTAAAAGTTCGTAGAGTAAAAAATAATAATTTATTAGGTACCAAATGATAATTTGCGCATGGGAGTAAAATTATAATGTTACTTCGAACTTGAAAGCATCTTGGGAGATAACCGGCTACTAAAAGTGGCTCACATTTTTTTTTCTTTTTAATGTTAGAAAAATTATACCACATGTCCTTCAATTTTAAGACATCGATACCTTTCAATTTCATTTTGTAACATCAATGTCTTTTATCTTTCAACTTATTTCACCCGATGCTCTCTTTACTTGAAACAGACAATCTCTCGGTTTTCCATCGACGTGACGTTCCCATGATCCTCTCTTCTCTTCGCACAAATAATCGTTCGACGTGATATGCTTCGACATGGTACCATATAAAATTATATCAAATATTTTCTAACTTTAATGTTTGCTCAGTGATATCCTTCAACTTCGTTTTGTAATATCAATGCTCTTTATTTTTTAACTTGTTTCACCCGTTGTCCTCTTTATCTGAAACAAACGATCTCTTAGTTTCCTATCGACGTGGCATCCACTTGGTCATTTTCTCTCTCTTTCACGTAAGTAATCGTTCAACGTGATATACTCCGATGTGACATCACATATTAAACCTTCTTACTTACCATAAGTAGACCAATTTACTATTAAATTATTTTCTTTTTTTTTACCGCCGTTCGCGTAAAATCTTCTTTGTCGTTCGCTCTTTTTCGTCATTCGCACCATTCAAAATAGGAAGCTGAATTTAGTTCGAAATAGGAAGAATGGCCATGATGACGGCAAGAACAACTGAATAACACCTCAGAAATTAAATTCTAACTATAGAAAGTGGCACAAAACTTTATTTTCTTTTATTTTCTTTTTTCAAAACTATCAACTTTTTTTTAGAACTACTACAGAAGGAGACGCACGTCCATTTCTTTAAGAAGAATTAAATTTATTTTTTTTAAAAAAAGGTGTGCTAGAAATCACATCCAACGCTACAAGCCTCGACCGAGGGTAAATTACAGGAATAGTCCCCAACTTTGAGTCGATTTTCAATTGATCCTCTAACTTTAATTTATACCTAGAATGTCTCTCATCTTTTATTTTCTTGCACGATTAGTCTTCTTGACTGGTGATAGTGGATTTCCCGGTTGCCTTGCATATGTGGCCGACACGTGAGTCGTTTCTTTTCCATCCACGTCATTTAAGTCATCCACGTCATTTAACGCTCCAAATCAGGTAAATTACACGGATCGTCCCCCAACTTTGAGTCGATTTCTAAACAGTCCCACAACTTTGATATTATTGCACGATTCATCCACTTGACGGATAAAAACTAATCTCCCGATTATCTTACGATGTGGCATAATAAAATATAATAAAAAAATTTAATTAGCTGACGTCACATAATAAAAAAATATTATAGAAATTTAAGGACGCGGACGAGCTGACAGAGAGGGGTGTCGGCCCCTCTCTCCAATCTCGTCCTTTGGCGAGTTGGCATAGGGGGCGCTAACCCCCCCCCCCTCTCCAAGCTCGCCCTTTGACGAGTTGGCATAGGGGGCGCCGACCCTCCTCTCCAAGATCGCCCCATGACGAGTTTCGCACAAGGGGCCCCAATGCCCCCTCGCGAGCCCGTCGGCGATTCTAAACGATTCAAATTAAGTTGAGAGATTATAAAAAATAAAAATGATAAAAGCGCCGACGAACTCGCGAGGGGGGCGTTAGCGCCCTTTGTGCGAAGCTCGTCCGTGGACGAGCTTGGAGAGGGGGTCAGCACCCCCTATGCCAACTCGCCAAAGAGCGAGCTTGGAGAGGGGGGCCGACACCACCCTCTGCCAGCTCATCCGCGTCCTTAAATTTTTATAATATTTTTTATCATGTGATGTTAGTTAGTTAAAATTTTTTATTATATTTTATTATGCCACATCACAAGATAATCGAAAAGTATTTCTTACCGGTCAAGTGGATGAATTGTGCAATAATATTAAAATTGGGGAACTGTTTAAAAATCGACTCAAAGTTGGAGGATTATCTGTGTAATTTACTTAGTTTAGAGCGTTAAATGACGTAGATGACTTAAATAACATGTATGAGAGAGAAACGGTTCACGTGTTGGCTACGTATGCAAGGCAACCGAAAAATTTATTATTATCGGTCAAGAGGATCAATCGTGTAAGAAAATAAAAGATGCGGGACGTTCTGATTATAAATTGAAATTGAAGGATCAATTGAAAATCGATTCAAAATTGGAGGATTCTTCGTGTAATTTACTCTTTTTACCTACCGACAAAAACTATTGGAACTTAAAAAAGATAAAGATTTAACGAGTTCGATCAGATCTACTACGACGGCGTGACGATACAAATTACAAACTGTTGGAACAGCGCAAAGAGGCAACCAAAAGCTCGTCCTTCACTTCAGCCATGGCATGCCGCTCGAACCTCCCACACGTTCTACTCCTCCTGCAGTCCCTCCTCCTCTCGGCGTCCTCGCTCGCTGCCCCCGCAACCTCCGGCCTCTTCCGGGAGTACATCGGAGCCGAGTTCAAGGGCGTCCTGTTCTCCGACGTGCCCGTCGACGCCGGCGTCGACTTCCACTTCATCCTCTCCTTCGCCATCGACTACACCACCGCGAGCTCGGCCGCGCCCACCAACGGCCAGTTCAACGTCTTCTGGGACGCCGCCAACCTCGCCCCCGCCGACGTCCTCACCGTCAAGCGGAGGCACCGCAACGCGAAGGTGGCGCTCAGCGTCGGCGGCGACAGCATCCACGGCGACTTCGCCTACTTCCAGCCCTCCTCCGTCGACTCCTGGGTCTCCAACGCCGTCTCCTCCCTGACAAGCATCATCGAGGAGTACCACCTGGACGGCGTCGACATCGACTACGAGCACTTCAAGTCCGACCCCGACACCTTCGCCGAGTGCATCGGGCAGCTGCTGGTGCGGCTGAAGCGGAACGGCGCCGTGACGTTCGCGTCGATCGCGCCCTACGACAATGCCACGGTGCAGAGCCACTACCTGGCACTGTGGAAAAAGTACGGGCACGTGATCGACTACGTCAACTTCCAGTTCTACGCCTACGACAGGAGCACGACGGTGTCCCAGTTCCTGGGGTACTTCGACGAGCAGAGGTCCAACTACTACGGAGGGAGGGTTCTGGCCAGCTTCGCCACCGACGGCACGAGCGGCGGCCTGTCGCCGGCGAACGGGTTCTTCAGAGGATGCCGAGTTCTCAAGAAACAAGGGAAGCTGGGCGGCATCTTCGTCTGGTCTGCGGATGATTCGAAGAGCAACGGCTTCCGGTATGAGAAGCAAGCACAGAACTTGCTGGCCAGTTCTGGTTGACAGTTGACGCTGGTGCATGCAGCTTTCAGATCTTACAACATATTGATTCCTGTACTGTGGATTCTGATCATGATTTTGAATAAGATGCTAGAAAAAAATGTTATTTTTCCTGCTAAATATGAGTTTTTTTTTCATGTCCAAGCTGAGAAAATCATACACGCTCTAAGATCACGTAAGAGTTGAAGAACTAAGCAATCTTATAAGATTCAAAAGCATCATACAAAGATGCATCACATGCTTGCTACGCACCAAGATCATTTGGCTGCTACAACATTTCTGAAGGACTCCACTTGCGTCAGCATCAACCTCTGGTGTAAGAAAATTTGCCTGTTTCTTTTTCCTTCCTATGTCGAACATCTGAAAGTAAAATCCTGCATCTGCAATCTTTTACCATTCCGTGATCGTAGAAATAGCCAAGTCAATCCGAGCTCATTCCCTCTATTTGCAAAGAGCAAGCAGCTTCCATCTCAGCTCAAAGAACTCTGCAACTTGGGGTGATCATTATCTGTCAGTACATGTTCCTGAGAACTATTGGCCTTATCTCAGTCTTGTCATCAATACCTTGTAAATCATATTTTTTTGAGAGAAGTCTTCTTAAATGTTACACAACATCAAGGAGCTAAAGAAACATGTTACAGTCCATGGAAATTGCCTATTTTAGCATATAATCGGGAGCAGGATATAGATAATTAAATCATTCAAACTCAAGCAAAAATGAGCTAAACAAAATCATATTTTATGCACTACATTTGATACGGCAATAAACCACTCTAACAATATGAGTAGGAAAAATTACTGGGAACCTTGCCAACATTATTAAACAGTTAGAAGAAGCCATAAGCAACGCCATTGCCAAGAGAAAAATATGAACAGGGGAATCCTAGCACAACAGTTGTTTTTGTCCTTACACAAAAATGTTGGATGGTGCCTCCTATAAGCATGACAGAACAAAGCAGAAGGCAAGGACGACGATTTGAACATTCTAAGCATTTGTAGCTTAGAGGGTCTTTATTTCTTCACAGATAAAAGTATATACAACAATGGATATCACACCTGAAGTGGCTTGCATGTAAATGAAGTATCAGAAGTACGATTATTCAATTGTTTACATTACATCCCCCCAACTTTTTCAATGCCTAGAGAAACCTTGCATATTGATCGTGTACTATTAAGATAAGGCCCGCCCAAATTTTATTGGATGATGAATGTACAAGCATATTACGTGGAAGAATAAAAAAAGAACAGAAGCAGGCATCCTTTGATGGGAGTTCAATCTGATCTAGGACGACTTGAACCCCTTTGTGGGGGGTTATTGTGCATAGGCAGCATCAAATGTGAGCCATATTTCCTTCTACCAAAATACCCCCAATATAACACCAGGACCAGGAGCAATATGCCAATTGGGATAGCCCACCTGTTTTGATGACAAAAATAAAAGGGGAAAATGTCAATAAGCTAAAAGCAACAGCTACTTCTGTAATTAGCAATTGTTTATAAACTAAAGAGAAATATAAGGGCACAAAAATAATACCTGTCCAAATCAAGAAAAGGGCTGTAAACAATAGTCTCCCATGTAGTAACAATCATATGCCAAGCAGGATTGTAATAAAGTGATTCGGATGACCAGAAAAATCTTGTATATGTCTCCAGAAAGATAAACATCACCCAAGCGCCAATCTCTAGCAAAACAAACTTGATGATAAATCGACCCACCACAACCATGACGAGCGAGAAAGTGACCAACCAATTGAAAAGCCTTTGATTGTAATCTTTGATGAAATGAGAACGAGATTTGCCAAGCATCTGAAGGCATGCCAAGTTTGATCAGATTTGAATTCAACAATTATCATAATATTGCAAGAGAAGGCATGCAAAAAGAAACAATGATGATAATTGTAATTATAATCATACGTCCAAATAAGCCCATCAGCATGCCCCAAGGAGACACTGGTTTTAAACAAAAAAAAAATGTTGACACTAGTTTTAAAATTATGTTATGGAATTCCTGTATATTTTCTATCTATAGAAAAGATAAGCTCGTCAAAATTGTGCTCAAGTTCCTAAAGTTGACAAACGAATGTAATATTACTACTTTAAATATGACAAGAACAAATGTGAATTAACCTTTAACATTCTTTGCTCAAAGTTCTTCTTTGCTGGTCCAACACACTCTTTTTCGAAACTTTGACTGCATTGAAGAACTCCAGCATCGAACTTTGCCATGGAAGGAAGTCTCAGAGCTTGAAGTTGGTCCATCTTGTCCTCACATGCAGTGTACTGTACCTCACATTCCTTTGAAGAATGATACTCATTTGCCAAAAGAAAGTTCCGATAGAGCTGATCATTCAATAATTTATCATGACAAGCACAAGACAGAAGAGAAAAGAAATACAAAAAGGGAAGGAGAAAGAAAAACTGGGTAAGCCGAAAAATTTATTGTGGAAATCATATGAGACCTGAAATCATTGATAGTTCTCTGCAGTAGCAAGCACATATGGATATGGTTACACATGCAAAATTTGATATTTTTATATATAACATTGTAAGGACAAAAAAGTTTTAAATAATGGTTAGCATAAATGAACATGATCATTTACTTTGTCAAATCAGAAAGGTGAATTTTAATCTGGCTTTTTATTAAATCAGTAGTCCAATCATTTTCAGCTCTAACTTCTAACCTTTTCGTCACCCGGTATCCAGGAGATGACTAGTTTCTGTCTATCCAGTTGGAAGCAGGGCTAAAATTTATCCTCTACCAACAGTGGAAAACCTGGTAACTTCTGCACCTTTATGACTGTAAGAGAAATACCACTTTACCAAAGCTGTTTCTTTGTAAGGTTTTCTAAAGCTGATCTTGAAATGCAGACCTTCACTACACTGATGCATATTAAGTCTATTCTATTCAGCTAAGGACTACCTTCAGACAGCGACTGAGGGGATGCCTATAACTAGTCTATTTTCAGATTTTCCAAGACATCAAGCATGTGTTCGGACATCCCTGTAACTGCAGTTTTACTTTCCTTACAGGCAAACAAGTGAAGATGGATAAGCCTAAATGAACACATCAAGAAGTTTCAGCTCACATATTCGGACAGTAACACTCGATGACACAAAATAGATGAAACATCTGATGAACTTAGAAATTAGATGGATATTTTTAGTACTATCAGCAACATATTCCATTAGACTTCAATAATATGCAATCATAACTATGACATATTATGGTTCATTAGCTTAATACTTTAAAAAAGTTCTCAATATGAAGGAAAGAAAATCAATGAAATTCCAATCAGAGGATCCTCTATATAATACGATTATTTAATAAGAAAATACCACACCTTTTCTATTTCCTCATGAAGTCTAAGGAGAGATTGTTCAGCCTGATGCCTGCCAAAATGTTGTTGATCAAATAACTTCCTTGCTTGCTCACTTGATTCATTGTGAGCTTGCTGCAGCTTGTTTTGATGTACTGGTAGATTCAAGCTGTCCATCCATTGGGCATAGGTCTTCATGCAACGCTCAAGAATCGCCTTGTTGAAAACTTCAACAAGAGAACCAGTAGAAGGAATTTCTCCTTTATTCAAGGCTTCAACTATCTGAAGGGAGATAATATAAACAAGAAGTAGGGACTTTTAACTTGGATACTAAGTCATGGGTCTAAAGATAAAATGACAAACAAAAGATATCCTTAAAAAGAGAAATACCAAAAGAATTGGGACAAAAATAAAGGCACCTGGTCCAGAAAAGAAACAAATTCCTCGCCATTCAAAGTTTTACCCTGCACAAGTTTTGGACGTATGATAGATGCAAGTAGGACTTTCAATTCTTCCCTCTTTTGCACATACAATTGATCAAGTTCACTGTCTTCCATGTCGCAAAGTTTTGTCCTTTGTAGATGAGGCTGCAATAAAGTCACATCATTCTCATGAACATCTAAGGTCTAAAGGCATGTGGTAAGAACATTAATACACTCAAAAAAAATATATAAGGTTGGCCAAGAGAATGCCATTTCTGCTCTTTCACTGAAACTCCATATTAGTCCGGGCTAGTAGCCCAGGATACTGGGGCCCATAGGGGTATCCAAAAAAAATTTATAAGGTGGCTTTATGTCTTTATAAAAGTTAATAAAAAGTGTAAACTCAGCAACACATTTCTCAAAAGCTAGCCATTCATGAGATAAAATATATGACAACTCAAACCTGCAGAACCCTTATTGTAAGCAGTAGATAAGACAACATCATGCAAAATATCCCATCACAGCAACAATTAATATAGGAAACTTCCAATGGTTCCAGTCTAGAACTGCTAAATATTAAGAGCCCAACAGAAAATATGAAACAGAACAAGGAGTACATCATGGAAGTTAGTGTCAGAGCAAGCAAAAAGTGGCACATAAATCATCATAAACAGTACTACTTGGAACTACCAATTGACAACCTCAAACAAGGTTACCTTGCTTCAATGACTTCATCAAGGTGTGACTCCATTAGAAAGAAGGTTTGATTACAATATGTAAATCACATAATTATTTTGCCAAAGTTTAAACAAGAGTGTGTTTAAGCAAATTACTCTGAAGTACCTGAGGCAAACTAAAGGCTGTATTATTGTGGCCCATACTTGCCAAAGATTCTCTTATTTGGTTCACCTAATTCAACAAAAAAGGAAAAAGAAAGTGAGTTGACAGCATCACAAAAGTTGTACAACAAGAGATGTGAATAGCATCATAGTGTCATACTTGATTAATATGTTTGTCACCTGTAGACAACACGAAAAATATCAAAGAATTTTCATAGAGTTAGCATAATCATGAATGCACTAAACAAAAGATGAGCCAAACTCACCACGAATATTGGGTACCTGCTGAAGAGCTTCATTTACCATTTCTTGCACAGATTTCCCTTCTGCATAATAAATAGAAATATTAATACAACACACAATTTACATTAAAAGTCACTATCATGGCAGCTCATGGTTTAAGAACCGTGTCATAATAATAATAAATATTTCTCTTCAAAAGAAGAAAAAGAATGGACGTGTCTACCAAGTTCAAATCAAATAGAATAGAATTTACATATCCGTATTTTAGAAGAAGACAATTTGAATCACTCAGAAAAAAAATGTTAATCATCACAATGGGTTAGTATGATATGATAAAAATAAATCACATCAATCCAACAAATTCATTGGACTCAGGTATGAACGAACATGGCAAGACAGATAAGTTCCTTTTTGGAATATGTGCCTACCTTTATAAATATCCACTTTGTACCATGTGGCTCCCTATATACTAAGATTCAAGAACCACTTATAAAACAAAATAACTTGACCAACAATAGTTCTCTCCCTTAAGAATCATATCATTACATTGGGAAATAAAGCCCAGTGAAACACACCTAAAAAACCTGTGGTCTGGGAATTCAATGTTGCTTGGTTAAGCTGGAGATCCTCTTACAGATAAATCAAACGACCTCTCACGAAATTAGGACAACAAACAAAAATGGGATCAATACTGAAAAGTATGAAAATGGCAACCATGAACAAGCATAAATAGATTGAACACCCCTGTTGGTAAACTTGGTAAATAATCAACAGCCTGGAACAACATGGTTTTTCCTCCTTTTGCAAGAGTGTGTCTATGGCACTTCCTGTGGTGATGAACCATTTTACAGTGGCGATCAACTCAGAAGAGATCTTCTCATTTTGGCATGACAAATGGCTCCCTGTGGGACCTTTGTCCATCATCTTTCCCAGACTATATACACTTGTTACTAATAAGAGCGCCATATTGGTGGAGTGCTGGGCTCATCCGATCTGGTGGCAGCACATGGACTCTCTGCTTTGATTCAAATCTATCCCAACACCTCAGATTACTGAAGCTGACTGGATCTTTCAGGCTTGATTACTTTTTATTTGTTACTGGAGCGACCTCAGATTACTTTTTAGGGTTATTTTCATAAACCTTCTCTAAACTATCACGATTTTCCGCATCTAACCTAAACTACGAGCTTATTTTTTTGTATCTCTAAACTATCGTAATTTTTTCACTTTAGTCCTTCCGTCTACTTCTGTTACGTTTTCCGTTACTTTTGATTTTTCTCATTTATGAAAAGACTAAATTACCCCTCCCTCCATAACATATCAAATAATAAATATAAAAAAGAAAAAAAATCAGGGGGAAGGTAATTTAGTCTTTTTCATAAATGACAATTTTTTTTGTTTACCACTTTAATCCTTCGAACATTTTTTTTATTTTTTATATTTATTAATTCATGTTTTTCTGGAGGGAGGGGTAATTTAGTCTTTTCATAAATGGAAAAAAAGTAAAACTAACAAAAGACATAACAGAATTGACGAGAGGACTAAAGTGAAAAAGTCGCGATAGTTTAAAGATCAAAAAAAATAAGTTCATAGTTTTGGATTAAATGTGGAAAATCATGATAGTTTAGGTGAGGTTTATGGAAATAACCCTACTTTTTATTCAAATCTATCCCAGCACATTAGTGTCTTGATGACTTATGATTTGTTCCGGAATAGCAGCCAAGCTAAGGACATTGAATTCCTGCTGGACTGCAAGGTCATTTGGCCAGGCAGGGCTCCATTACAAATCAAGATTTTCACCCAACTCCTTATACGTAGGAGGGACTCCTTCCCCGTTTTATCCATCAAGATGGCTTCCTTGCTGCTGATTCCAACAGCGGTCTTTGTGGTGATGATGCTAAGGATACTGGCCATTTATTCTGAATTCTGAATCTGAATGGGTTTGGAACACAGCAAGCATCAGGTGGATCTGCTGCAATTCTGAATCTGAATTCTGGACAACTTTTAGGAGGGGTGGGCTTTCCCCGAATATCTCTTATAGAACTAAGAGGGAGTGGCTCTCCCTCTTGCGATGCTGTGGAACAAATTGGCTGAACTGCAATGAGGTGATATTTGAGAATGGTAGATGCCATGTTGAGAACATCTTGGATCATACTCATTCCATGTTGGGGGAGTGGTCTTTCTGTTAAGTGACTTTACAATTTGTACTTATTTAATAAAAGGATGGGTAGTTCAAAATTGGTTAATCATCCTTTTTCCCCTCTTAAACAAAAAACAGCCTGGAAATCTCAAATTAACAAAATTTAACAGATATTTTAAACTCTTCCAACCCACCCTCTACCCAGATAATTTCAGAAATGATATTTGTGCAATATGTAAAGCTGCCTACTAAATCATTCCAAACACTTATAAAACAACGGTAGCGGAGACATGGGCCGAGGATGGTGGCCCAGGTTTGGGTTCCTGGTCTCCACTCTTCAGATCACACCTCTGATCAGCATTTTGCGGAGCTCCTGACACTTCATCAGCGGATCGCTCCATTCCGCCCGGATCAGTCCAGACCCGATGGTTGGGTCTGGTTATCTGAGTCTTTCTCGGCGCGCAGCCTTTACATTTGTTTCCTATCGCCCATCACTCTGCCAGAGGATTTCAGTTTTGACTGTAGACTTATATGGAGGTTGCATGTGCCGTTGAAAGTCAAGATCTTTGCTTGGCTTCTACGGCGCGGACGGCTTCTCACTAGGCGGTACAGGGCGAGATGGGTGCCTCACAATGACACATCTTGCGTACTGTGTGACGAGGCGGAGGAGGACATCACCCATCTATTCTACGACTGCCCGACTTCTCGTGGCATATGGCAGCAGACCAGCATCGCGGGCCTCTTCTCATCGGGTTTGGAGACTGTGTGGCACTCCCTTCGTGGTTTAGCCCGTCAGAGACAGGGATGGAGAGCGTCTTTCGCGACCTTTTTGGCCGGTGCCTGGGCCATTTGGCTTCAGCGCAATCGGACCATTTTTTGTGGCAAGAGATATCAGACTGAGCGCGTTGTGCACCACATCCTTTTTCTTATCCAGGAGTGGGGTTTTGTTTAGCTAGGATACTCCTTATTTTTTGTCGTTGCTCTCCCTTTGAGAACTCACCTTTGTACATGACTTCCAGTTCACAGTTATATATATAGATGGATGATAACCACAACTCTGGTGGTCATCCTTTTTCTCCTCAAAAAAAAAAAGGATTGAAGCATTTCCACGCCTCATAATGGCAACAGGCAATCCTCATGATCCATAAAAATGGAAAAGAAAATGTTAAAGACACTAATAACTGAACATGATGCAGTAGAAAGGACCCGAGAAGGTCAGGACATGAAAACAATTATTAACTATCCTAATTGAAATGCTATGAGAAAATGAGATTTCACCATAACAAAAGAAAAATCTCCAATTAGATCAATTTATAGAAACCTTAATAAAAAGACATGAGAGATAAATGTAACAAGTTCCAAACATCAATATTTAGACAATCCAATACTGTTAAAGCTAAATCTATTGGAAAGAAAGTTGCAAACTTACGCAGGAAATCTCGTTGGATAAGCCACAATAGCTTAGCAGGTTCAAACGCGACATCATCTCCCTGTTGAAATTTTCAACTGAATGTCAGAAAGAAATATTATGAAAGAAATGATAGAATGAAATTAACTTCCTATATGGCGCGTTCTAAAGAATTTCAGGAATTACCTTAACTCTTGTCACATGAAATAATGTTGATATATCATGTTGCAAAGCATGAAAATAGTCAGAATGAATCATACATAATAACAGAAATCCTGTCAAAGAAATTACTACTGCTAGAATTTCACTGACCTGCCATAAAACTCTTCTCCAATCTCAACAGCAAATGATAGTCTAGATATGTCAGCCTCGCGTATCTTTGACAGAAAACACAAACAACAAATGTCATTAGGTGCATTCATGACAAAATAGAAGTTGACATGCAAACTGTGGGAAGTTATTTAGTGCCCACTATAGGCCAGGAAAGTGTCCACCAGATAGAGAACAAACCGTCTCAGGAAGATTATATATAAGCACAGAACTCATAACTGTTGCCACAGCAAAGATCCTGGCAGAAACAGAAAGAGTTTTAGTTATATCATATGCTCAAAGAATTTGGTTTCCATTACTCTAATACAATTAAAGAGTGTTACCGGTCATCATATACATTTGACTTTCCAACACTTTCAAATCCTTCAGTATCCAAGTAGAGCACAGAAACTTTTGAACCGTTGATATTGAGCCCCACAGGCATGCTCCAAACCCATATTCCTGCATCAGAAGAAGACTTTATTAAGAGAGACATTATAACTTCTTTTCAGGTAATGATGAATAAAAACAAGGATCCATATGTGCATGCCAATGTTACGTCAACCAGTCAACAGCATAATATAACCATATTCCAATGTTACTCTTGTACATATCCTAGCAAGGAAGGAGGCACAAGGTCCTGGCAGGATATACTGCAATCACACATAATGACCAACGCAAAGCAGCGATAAGAGAGAAGACAGAACATGACAAAAGGAATTATGATGATATATTAACCTTTTGTTTTAGTATCTCGCATATGTCCAACTCCAAAGCCTTCAAAACATTATGCATTTACAGGTTAAGAGAACATATATGTAAGCCAACAATGTACCTAAGAGACAAATAAGATGAGCAAAATAAGCTAAACCTTCATCACATGACAAGGAGAGAAGTTGGTTGAGAAGAAAAGATTTGCCAGAGCGATATGGGCCAACGACCTGATATTGAAACAGTTACAATTTATTTATTTTTGGAGATGTTGAAACATTATAAAGAAAACCAAGAAGAAATGAGAAACACTGGAATATCTACCACAAAAATTGAACTAAAGATTGACAGCAATTGAATAGATCTAGGTGGTTCTATCAGAATGGTGCTAAACAAAAATGCATATAATAAAAGGCGAGAGATAAATTATTATGAGTAAAGTCTTTTACACTACCCTAAGATAATTAGAAAATGGAAAATACAGAAAATAGTCCAACAAAAAGGTCAGAATTATACAACCGTGAATCATAAAGTATCATATGGAAAAAGGATAGATCATCTCACAAACTCAAGCTATTGAAAAAAAAGGTTTTTACTCATCTGATAAGTCAATGAATCTGAATTCGCATGAGCTCATAATTTTGCATATCAATAATTGAACTGTTCTATATAAACAAGTTATGGATGTCTAAAAAATTCATGTAATAACAGAGATCAAGATTGGTAAACCGAACTATTCAAGTTCTGCATCACTTCCACGACTCAGAAGCTTTCAATATTTTCAAGTACGAGTCCAGGTGATCCAGAGTGAATCATAAAAAAGATATAGACCAAAATCAAGGCATAACTATGATCTTAGAATTTTAAAAGATGTCCATATACCATAGCACCCGAATACCAAGTTAAATGGACTCTGTAAAGTCAAGTACTCCAAATAAAATTTGTTGGGTACTGCTACAAAAGAAATAATAAGAACACAATTGGTAATCTATTTATGAGGTATATTGTGTAATTGATTTTTCGAAGTATAATTGAAATGTAAGGATCCTGGAGACAATCATCCTAGTTCTTGCAAATATAAAGGTCACCTTGAGTACACACGTCTACACTGGGCTACCCAACAGCTAGGATTAGTGATCCTTTTACCCTGTTGTATAACTGAACCCATTTTGATAATATTTGATATGGAACATTGAATTCCAGTAAAACAATGTTTTCTTGTTTGTAGGCATCAAGAATTTAACATCATTGTTATGATTCAGCAGCAACACTTATAAGTGTGATGGGCTTCCCGGATGAAGCATGCTGATTCCATGCATTAATTATCCTACATGATACTTAATGTACTGAAAAACAAAACTGGGTAGAAATTAAAAAGAAAAACGTGAAGCATCCCCTGGTAGACTAGACAATCTTGAAGACTTGGGGTCTTGGTAATAGTATCTGTTGCTCCTGGTGCCCTTTCGACAACTAAGTAAATATCATCATAATCATCAAGTATTCAACTTTCAGCATTTTTTTCTCCTCAAAAAAAAACTTTCAGTATTTCTTCTTGGCAAAAAAATGATTGGGGTCAAGAGCTTCTGTTACATCCATGGTTGTTGCATATGAGCTGAACATAATCAAATTTCGAAGGTTCCAAGATTTATGGGTCGTAATTCATGTGATTGGGTACAACAACAACAACAACAAAGCCTTATCCCACTAGGTGGGGTCGGCTACATGGATCATACGACGTCATTCCGCTCTATTAGTAACCAAACCTTATTCGTTGATCCATGTTCATAAGATTCTCATGTGATTGGGTAATAGTAATTAAAATGGAAGAATAAAATGAGAGAAGGGTTGCCCCATAGGCATCAGCTCAAATATTACAAATGATCCGAAATAAATGATCCATAGAAGTTTGAAAGCTAAGATGCAATTTACAGCAACAGCAGCAATAGGTGTCTTAATTCGTTTAATTGCTTCCAGACCCTCGCTTGCAAGTCGGAGTTTAGTATGATCAGAATCTGGCTCCACAATAGGGAATCTGCAAAGATACGAATTATAAGATCGACTGAAATGAAATGAAGTAGATAGCCCGAGGTATATATATATGATGTTAACAGGACAATTTGCAATTTAACTAGTGTTTTATTAGCAAAGTTTGCATCTGCAAGCAGCATTTATCCAAAAGAGATCTCCCCATGCACTTTCTCGTCAAAATGGTTAGTGAGAAAAATCAATTGAATCATTTCACTAGGGAGCCGATACAATTTGTGGCTTCAAGAGTAATGATCATAAGGTGAAAAACAGTATAGTGCAATGTACACTGAGTCAAACTATGTAAACTCTTCGTACGTTCATCAATTTATCTGATCCCAAGATTTTTTTTTTCTGAAAAAGTGTCCGACAGTGCAGGAACAACTAGAACTTTGTTTCAACTTAGCGTGTCATGACAGGTACTAAGACGCCCATTGCAGATATGCACAACATTTCTACTTAAGAATCCACAAAATACAATTTTTAGCACACTTTTTTCATCAAAACTCCAGCTTTCGAACAAATGTAAGTAAAACAACTGATATAACAGCCACGCATAATCAAAGAAAGGCGAGTAAGAGAGCAATTCCAACTTACGCCCTTCGGAAATCCTCAGAAACGGAAGAGCAAGAACCAGAAACCAATAGAAAACCAAATATCACTGCCCAAATCGAGAGAAAGCTCGTACAAGATCCCATGTTCCTGCAGAGCCTCGGGATGATGTCAGAGCCGGTCGGAGAAATGCCACCACCACGAGAGATAAGAAGAGGCATAAATAGTAGAAGGGATCGCCAGTGGGGAGGGAGGGAGGGAAGGAGGGAAAGATAGGCATCGCGGGGGTGAAGAGGAAGCGGAGAAGGGAAGGGATCGCCTTCGAGGGTTTCTTCCAAAGGGAGGAGAAAGACGAGCGAGGGAGACTTGTTTCTGCGCAGCGATATAAATGTTGCCCCATTTTATTCGCAAGACAATTTTGTTGTATTATTTAAATTTGGTATTAGCAACTCAGCGTCAACGTAGACGCAAAAACTGGGGCTCAATTTAAAATATATATATATATATATAATTCGATTCAATTTAAAAATATTAGAAAATCATATAAACTTATTTAGAAAAAACAAGAAAAGATGATTTTCTTCAAGTTAATGTTCCGTTACATGTCCGATAAAAAATGGACGGGTGATGGTTGATTGCGCGGCTCACACGTGATTTTGTCGGATTCACTCACTATTTTGAGTGGTCCGATTCATGCACCTGAATATTGCTTCATGTTGCCTTTGCCCTAACCCTCTTCTTCGCTACACATTGCCTCCGTCGGCTGATCTCGTATCTGCAACCTACGCTCGCATCGCCAGCGGCTGATCTTGCCTCCGCAACCCAGACTCGCATCGCCGATGACCTATCTTGCCTCCTGTCGTGAGGCAGTAGTTAGGGCACCAGTCATGAATCGATTTTTCGCAAGTGTGTAGAAATGTGTTGAATCGGATATTGAACTACTGATTTGCTACAATAGATTGCACCTAAAATTGATCTACCATAAATTTTACATCGGACGGCTCCCAATGTGGGGAACATTAAATCCTTTCTTCAAACTACTATCTTAATATGACAACATTTCTAAATTTTAAATAATATATATATAATAAGTGAAACATAAAAGTTAAAATAAACTGTGAAGTATATCAAATAAGAATTTCAAAATTTAATAGAAGAATTCTAAATCATGCAAATCAAAACTAAAGAATAAATTGCATAAAAGAGTACAAACTTTAATTTTATCTTCAAATTTAGTCAGACACTTATTTTTGCATGAAAAGTGATCAACTTTAATTTTATTCTCAAATTTAGTTTAAATTTTTATTTTTGCATAAAAAGTCATACATTTTAAAATTACTTACACATATAGCATAAAATTATATTTTTATTAAAAATATTAATTCAGAAATCACCATAGTAGATGATATAGAAACTTAAACAATTATTAAAATTAGTATTTTATCATTTTATTTTTGTAACTTTGACATTATCAAGTTTAGCCTACATAAATTTAAAATAACAATTATATGTAAAGAAGTAAAAAAATATTAAGTCGATGACTTATACTCAATTATATATGATAAAATCATTTAATCAATAGTTAATTATCATACTTTATCTAATTATAAAATAGACTAAAAGTTAAACTAATTTACTATCAAAGTTGAAAAAAATATTTTTGTTTTTTACAACTTATCTATGCAGTGGTCATTGAATAATAATAGTAGGTTATATTTATAACTAATTTTAAAATTCATCACTGTTTACATAAAAATAAAAGTTTAATCTAACTTTTTATGAAAAAAATAAAAGTCTATATCATATTTGAGGATAAAATCAAAGTTGGAACATTTTTATGCTACTCATTACGACATAAACAATAGAAAATAATGCCCCATGAATTAACTATATAAATAAAATATTTATAAATTAGAACTAGACTCGTGAGATTTATTCCATGTGATGTCCTAGTTTGATAAGGATTTTGACTTTAAATTAATAATATTCTAAAATCTAATTGGACTTTTAATTTTTTACTTTTACCAATTATAAATTTGCCCGGTTGATATTTTTTTTTTCTCTTAGGCCCTCACCACAAACTAGTTAAGATAATAATGTTATTACAACTCGTCAATTCCTACAAAAGCTTTTAAAAAAATATTTTATGTATAATAATAAGAGGTTATGAGTATTTAAAGCATCTCCCTACGAGGAGACTCATTGTTTTCTTGCTTATTATAATAATTATTTGTAACTGGAGACATAAAGATATAGAAATGTAATTAGTTGTACTATAATATTTATTTATAGTTATTGATTCCACTTGTAAAATTTTAGCTATTTTGTATACTTTTAAATAAAACAAGTTCAAAATTCATTTCCTCCGCTATCCTGATTACAAGGGCATTTCCTTATAAATAATATATCTATATTATTGATAATATGAAATTAAACTATTTGCACCCACCATATGACATTGTTTACTTTATTCTATTTTGTAGATAATCTATATTCTATAGCAATGCATATTATCTACGAACGCAATCCATATTTACTTGAAGGGGTGTCTATTTTAGCTTTTTCTATTTTAATATGAATATATAAAAAATATATATAAGGACAATAAAAAATATTGTTATAATTGTTATTATCATAATTTACAATATTAATTTATTAAAATTTGTATTGTTATTCATGCAAATATAATATTATTAGTTATTATTTTGAATAATACACATATTTATTATCATTGTTCCATTTAAAAATATATAAAATATTTTATAACTATTTTATAAATTTTTAGCCATATTATATAAATTTTAACTTGACAACACTAGTGATGGAAGATATTTTTTTAGTAAAAATTATACATTACTTAGTAATTTTTTTATTATAACTAAATAATATTCTTTGAATGGATGGAGATATTACTTGTAAATAGTAAATAAAATTTGAACATTGTGATTACAAGTAAGAAATTTCTTTTGCAAAATAATGCACGTAATTTAGTAAGGAACATTCAATATCTCAGAAAATATATATAACTACTTTATATAGAAAAATAATGCAATAAACCCCCATAATCCTTCTTATGTGCTATATAACTAAATTTTGAAATCCTGATTTTTATGTGCTATGCAAATACTTTTTCTTCATAGGCTATGCAAATAAATTTTGAACTCCTCACTTTAAACGGTCAATTTAACCACTACTACACCTTAACAAATTAAAAAAAAGGGTTATTTTAACACCCCATGAACTATAACTTTTTTAGCATCTAACTCTAAATTATGAATTTACAAAATTTACTTTCCAAACTTATCTAAATTTGACACTTAAATTCTTCAGTTAAATTTAATCTAAAATTTGTTAAGTTTCTGTTCATTTTTAACTCTTTATTTTTAACATGAAAAAATACTTAAAAAATAAAAAAATATTGACATAAATATAATATTGTATAAAATATTATTATCAATTAATACTTTAACTTGTATTGATTATTTTTATTTTAATTTTTTTTTGTAGTACGAACGTAATGATAAAAAGAACATTTCACAATCAAATTTAAATAAAATTTAATTAAAATTTAACAAAAGGATCTAAGTGTCAAATGTGAGTAAGTTTGAAAACTAAAATTTGTAAGTTTATAATTTAGGGTTAAATGTGAAAAAAAATTATAGTTAAGAGGGTGTTAAAGGAAACAACCCCAAAAAAAAATCCAGCCCAACCAAACTCATGTCAATATCCATCTCTAGAATTTTATATTGGGTATTGTCTGAAAACAGAAATATTAATCCGATGATTCATAATATTTATATTCATGTCATATAAAATCACTTAAATTATTAAACAATGTTAAGATCAAACCTGAGGTGGGACCCATATCTCTACTGCTCATTTAGTGGGATTTGATAAGATAAGAGTTCAACAGCATTATGATAAGATAAGATTACAGCTTAAACTAAAGTGCATGCACTAAGCAAATCTTGTCACCCCCTCACGTTTGTCTTTTCAAATCTTCTGTAATTTGCAGTTCGCAACTGCAAGCAAATAAAAAAATTTTGGGCTCCCCAAAAAGAAAGAACAAGTCTCTGGAGCTTCAGACCACCCTCTGCATTCTGCATGCACTGGCTTTTAATTTTTACTTCCCCAGACGAACTGCTCCGGCTAGGTGGAGTGCTCTGTTTGGCTCCACCTTTAGAAATCTATGAGTGCGCTGCACTGCACTGCAGACCGTCCAGAAAATTTTTTTACAGATATCAGTGAAGCCAGCAAAAGATATCCAAGCTTTTCCTAATATATATATCTTGCCACTGTGAAAGGGACCGGAGTTAGGCCACTCTCCAAGGAGTTGGATTTTTTTTTAACTTGGGACGCCAATGCAATCTCATTCTCTCTCCCCCCTCACCGAATGCACCAGATGACAAATCACAGGAGGACAAGTTCCAGAAAAGAACATGCTGGGGGACACTTGGCCTTCATCCATGAAGTAAATGCTGCTGCAACTTTGGCTCTCTTTTTCTTCCCCTCTTTTTCCTGAGCTTTCATGAGATTTGTACCACTACCTCCCTCTGCCTTCGAGTTGGAGAATTCAGGTGTGTGTGTGAGAGGGGTGGTCCATGCAATTGCAGGAAAGCTATGATGACTTGAACAGTGGTGAACAAGGTAAGGATAAAGAGGTGGTGTTGGTAGGGTGTTGCTTTCCTGAAAGCAAAGCATAACTATTAGTATTTATCACTATTAGAAGGACGCTGGCCATTTAAAAAAAATAAGGCTGAAAGCCCCAAAGACGAATCATGACCTTCCTCCTCATGGCAGTTCTTTGATGCCTTCTTCCGCAGTGCACTACTGCATTCGGCCAGGAATCGTGACAGGTCAAAAATTATGTATCGACCAGTAGATGTGGAGGGATGCATGCAGAAAAGTGGGCAATCTCATGATGCAGTTAGCAAGCGAACAAATGTTCATGGCCAATATGTTAATTTGCCGCTAGTTAAGTTTGTGGCCATGCAAAAACTCAAAACTCTACTGCAACTGTTGGAGACATATGAGACAGGAGAATGGAAAGATGCAAGAATGCAGCTGCAGTGCAGCACAGAACAGGCCTCGCAAGGAGCCATCATCATCACTCTTCTTTTGCCTTTGAGCTCTTCAAGCAAAGTAAAAGCAAAAGGAGAAAGAGTGGAGTCTGTCTCTCTCTCTCTCTCTCCCCCTCCCTCGCTCCTTCTGTTGGGGCTTCACGATTCACAACAAACTCATGAGCGAAACAATGGAATCTGGAAAAGCTCCTCCCCCACCAAAACAAAAAGAGGAAAGAAGAAATAATTTAATGCTGGGGTCTTTATTTTAAGGAAGGAATCATGTAGTTCTCATGGCGGTTTGCTTCCTCTGCCACCGCCCACGCGCCAATCGAGACGGCACGAGGCTTCCGTTCGCCACATTTCGAGTGTACTCTGAAATATTCCCCTGCTTTGGAGTTGAGGGAAACATAAAAAAATAACACACTTGTAACAGGAATACACAAACATAAACAGAGCACATTTTGGTGGCCTTCTCTCTCTCTGCATTCTCGCATTGCTGATGCTGTGTTCTTGGTTTCCCCATTAGAGGCCACAAATGCCAAAGCTTTTGCAGCCTCAAGGAGGAGCCATCACGAAGAAACACATTTGAATGCTTTGATGCGTGTTACAGAGCAACAATGCCATGCACGAAACTTGTTGATGTGAGAGCCAGAGCACTAAACAGTAAACATGCATCTACAAGGCAACAAACAGATCAATGTACAAAATTACCATTTTTTTTCTCAAATCCCTGTCAAAAATGCACGCAACAAGAGACACCACCTAATCAAGATTGCTTTTTTTTCCTGGTTCTGTTCTTTCCATTCTCTTATGACTTAAGAACAGGAATATTAGTATAATATTGATTTACTATATAGAAGCCAAAGGTGCTTCTTTAATTCATACAAAACCTTTAAAAAAGGGGAGCCAAAAGGGGGCCAAAAACACAGGTCTCATAGGCTTAGAAAAAGAAACATAATTGTGACTTTAGACCTTAAAGACGTCGTATAAGTCACTTTGCCAAAAACAAGTGGCAGTTAGAAAAAAAAAGGTTGCAAAAAATTCTGGGGCCGTAAAGATAATTTTGTCCCAAACAGAGGACCTAATGACAAGTTTGCGTGCCGACTTAGAGGACCGCGGCGAGACCCGTCAGGACCTTCTCGCCGGCCTTCGGCCTCGCCGACAGCGTCCTCCACGGCGAGACCGACACCAAAATCTTCTCCTGCATCGACCCCGCCGATGAATCTCCGGCGACGACTCCGCCTCCAACGCCCTCCTTTTCTCCGTCGCCGGAGGCGTCCTTGAAGCTGATGTCGAAATCAAAGGGGACCGCGGACGACACGACGGAGCCGCTCACGCCGATGGACACGGCGGTTACTACGCCGCGGCTCTCCGGCCCACCGCTCACCGACTCTTCCTTGGCTTCTGCCATGGCGGTCGCACGCTGGTAGGGGGAGAGCCACTTGGCGCGCATGTACTCGGGCTTCCGCCACGGCGGGACGTGGAGGCCCTTCTTCTTGAGGCTCTGCCTCGCGGCCTCGGCGACGACAGAGACGACCTGACGAAGGCGCTCCGGCTTTCCGACGAACACCGCCGGCAGGTGCTGCAGGATCGCCCTGTACGTTTTGGTCGACCGCGCGACCTCGAACTCTGACCTGAAGTCCACGTCTACGATAAGGCGATCACCGTCAGCGATGATCACGTCGATGTACTCGTACTCCCCTGTTGCAGGGAACGTCAATGACGCTGTCGACCAATCGACCAAGGAAGAAAAGCGCAATGGACATGAAAGAACCGTACCAGCAGAAAAGGTAGGATTTTTTTCCCAGCGAGACTTGCAAACCGAAGCGTCATATCCGAGGGAGAGGAGACCGTCAACGACGAACTTGCGGCAATCTTCCTTGCCCTTAGCGTTCTTGGCCTTCTCAGCGACGAGCTTCGATGCGTCTGCAAGTAGGTTCCTCTCATCGACGGTAGCGCACAGTACCAAACCCTGCTCAAAACACCCAATTTTGGAGACGTCGAAATCAACGTCAGGACTCGGGAGGATTTAAAAATGCAATCTTTAGGAAACTGAAATGGAAAAGAATAAAGCAATTGCCTTGATCACATCGGAAGCGTCGACGGGGAGTGCGGGGCCATCGCTGGCGGCGCGGATGTCAAACTCGTCGTCGGAGCTGTCGTCGTAGTTGCCGTTAAAGCAGTTGCAGCGGCTCCTCGAGGGCTTCTCGTTGTTGTGTCCTTCCTCCATGAAGCTAAGCACCATCCGATCCAAGCACACCGAGCTCGGCTCGATGTCGCCGGTGCCGCCGAAGTCCCTCTCTTTCTCCTTACCATCTCCGGCGCCGGCGAGCCTGTCGGAGGAGGCGGACCTCAGCACCCCGTGGAACTGCCGCTCGAAGAGCCGCTTCAGCCGGGACTTTCCCGTGGGCTTCGCCGCAACGTCGTTCCTCGCGGTCGTCACTCCCTCCACATCGACCGGCTGCACCTTCACCTGGAACGGCATCGCTCCGGTCGTTGCCACCGCCACTTCCTCCTCCCTATCCCCCTCCACTAGCTATCGGTCGCTACAACTCCATCTCCAGGTACAATGAAAACCCTATCAAAAATCTAAACACCCAAAACAACAAAACAAAAAAAACAAGAACACAAAACACACCAAAACCCCCCCAAATAAACCCGAAATGGGGAGAAGGAAAAAAAATAAGATCTTTTTAATTCCTCACAATAACAACGAACAAACTAAAATTCCTCGGCTTGGAAGATTTGCGTCGTAGATCTTATCCCCAGCACAAACCCTCCGAACATGACCTGCCAGCTCCGAAACGACACAAAAATGCCACCTCTGCCCTCTAACCGCACGATCTCAGCTACAAAACTGAAACCCCCGATAAAGGCGGAATTTTGAGACCACCAGGAAACGGATAAGGTTATCTACGACGGTATTCCGGCAGAAACTCTCGCCGGAGGTACGAAAGCCTCCATGGATTCCGATCGAAACCAAAAATTTGTGTTTTTTCGATGAAGTTTCTGGGAGAAGGGACGAGAAGAGAACTGGGACAAAGAAGGAACTCGGGATTTTATAATAAACCTTCGGAAGCTACCGACGGCCCAGATCGCTTCCGTCACGCGGGTCCCGCAAGTCCCTGCGATCGCGACCGTGCGACGCGAACCGGGCTCGGTCCGCTACGTGGCGCGCTCCACGGGGCGGCTCGAATCGTGGGCTCCAAGCCCGCCACGTGTCCTACAAGCCGCGCGAGAGTGCGACGCGAGATCAACGTCGTAATTCCTCTAATGCCCCTCATCTTTCACCATAATACCCGCAAAACAGCCCATGGTTTTTTCTGGAAGCAGATTGGTAACCGAAAGCAGGGGGTACATCCGTAAAATAGGGTCCCCGAGGGAGGCCACGTAATGCCTGAAACGCCCACGCTCGGCCTTCGAAATTACAAGCTCCGCTTGAACGGTTGAATCCGGACGTGGCAGAAGCGTGAATAGTTGGAAACGCGGGGGGCGATCTCTCTCTGTCTCGGCGGCAATGTGGCGGTTTTGGGGAAGCGCGGAATCCGCGACATCCCGGAAGGTGACACGAGCGCGCGACACGGCCGGACAGATGTCGGGAGCGCGGGGTTCGTAACCGATACAAAAAAACGTCCACCTCCTTTTCCCTTTTCTTTTTTTTTTTTTGTTTTCCTTCATCCGCGCGTCCTCGTGATTCGTGCGATTGTGGTCGCGTCCAGGCCGTTCGATCTGGATGATGCCCGTGGAGCGCGGAAAAAACAAAAGGAGGAAAGGGAGCTGGTCGAATTGTTCGTTGCGTCTGCCGTACGGCAATTTTGAAAAAAGAAAAAAAAAGTTGAGAGAGGAAAAAAAAAGCGAGTAAAAAATTCAACAAACCATAATTCAATTTAATGACGTCATAAATGTTTCAAATATAAGAAGCGAGTACGTAAATTTCAACGATCAAAATTCAATGTGATACCAATTAATTACGTTCTCATCATCCTGGATTCGTTTAAATGTGTCAAACATCTGAATAAATTCTTTTCTTTGAGCTTTACAAAAAGTTGCGATTTTTAAAATATTAATATCGAGCGAATATTTCGACGGAAACGTTTGTGAACAAATGAACATTTAAATAAAACGATTGAATGAGATCTTCTTATGTGTGAATTATTTTGTCATGTTTGAAATTCAATGTTAAATTTATAGATGTTTTGAAATTTTTATTTAGATTAGAATGTTTCATCACAAAAATTTGATTTGCTTATGAACAAAGTTGCATGGCATCAACTTTCTTCGTACGAAGTTGTTTTCTTTTTCTAGCAACGTGAATTATTGTTAGTGGACTCATTTACTAGAAAATTAGTGGGCTCATTTATGTGAAATGTCTACCTACCACTATGTCAATAATTTTTTTCTCCTTCACATTAATTTTTTTAAAAATAAAAATGTCAATATTTTTTATCTCTTCTCTATTCAAACTTAATTTTGTATATATATAATCATTCAACAATTCAAAGTTTTCAAACATAGTCATTCAACTTCTTAAAAATTTCAATTCTGATTATCATTAAAAAAATTAAAATAATAATAAATAGAATGAAATAATAATAAATAATATAAAAAATCTAACTATCAGCGATAACTTTTTATACGCAATTGGTCTCTTATTTAACTTTTCAAAATTTCCAATCACTATCATCATTAAAATAAATAATTTTTTAAAAAAAACTGAATAATTTATAAATAATAAAAAAGTTAAGGAACATTTAAATTTTGTAACCATTTTAATTATTTCTAAGAAAAAAGAATATTGGTATTTTCTCTATCTTCATTTAAAATTTAAAATAATAAATCAATAAATATTAAAAAAGAGGCAACAATCCTATAAAGAAATTGGCATTTCTTGTGGACATCAAATGGGGTGAGGAATGAACTTTCTTGCGCGTCATCCGATAGATCTCAAGTCGTTACAATCTTCTTTTCATAAAAGACTTAATGCTCTCGTTGAGCGGGGTCCATATTACCTCGTGGTTCATGTTTCTCACATGGCTCAAGTGCGCACACGAGGCCGGCCATTATGTAACACCCTCGACCCAATCAAGATATTATTCACTATGGACTTTCAGTCCAAACAAATTTAAAATGCGTTTTGATATGTGAAGAGATAGTTATATATAAGTCCATGATCACCTCCGTATTTCTCAACTATTCATCAAACCATCTTGGTCCTTGCACGATGCTCTCACATGATTTCGTCGAGCATGGATCAAACTGTACCGGACTATCCAGCGAGATGTTGGGCATGGCCCGATATAGATCTGGCTCAGCCAAATGTTACGCGAAGTTTTTTTTATTTTTTATATGTTTAAATTTTTAATCATACATTATAACTATATTATATATGAACATATTTTATTATATATTTAATAATCACAATATAATTTATTATAATACTTTTATTAGTCCAAATTTATAGAAAATTTCAATCGATATTTTTCTATTTTTTATTTCCCTAATTTATTAATGATTAATTATTATAATATTATATATATTTAATACACATAAAATTGAGCAGCCCGACCCTACTTGGTCGTGCCCACACTGACAAGGCTCGAGTGCCTTCAAATGTTTAAAATTTTAATTTATTATATTTTTTATTATTTTAAGTTATTAATGATGATCATGAATGAAATTTTGAAAAGTTGAGTGATTATACAAATAGAAAATTAAGTTTAAGTTGAGAAAACAGATACTAGCGTGACATTTCAATTTGAAAAAAAATGTTCTAAAAAAGAGAGAAAATAATAAGTATCAACATGAGTAAATCCACCAATTAATAGGCGATAATCACGACTTAAATATTTTTAAAGTTCGATGATCATAACATTACAAAGTGAAATTGAGTGACCATAGTAATAATATCACTATTGTCACTTCAAAATACACTATTATCACTCCATCATGTGATTGCCGAAAGTATTGGACATTTTTACCCTTACGAGATCAAATGGAGTGGCAGTGTACCCCTATCAGATCAAATGGAGTAGCGGTAGACATTTAATATTATATTAAGTTTGAATTTATTTTTTAATATAATCAATATAGATAAGTTCCATCATTTACTTTCTTGTAGAATATTTTTTTCATTATCAATTAATTTTTTAGAATACACATGTGATATTAAATCTAAAATATTACTTTGTTAAATTCTTTTAATATATCAAAAAAAGAGGGGAAAATGATAAGATGGTAAATAATCCAGGTGAAGTTACAGGACAGATTGCTTGTTGTAATAGCTTTTGAAAAGTTTGTAGGAGTCACGTAAAGAGTTAAATAAGTCATCTTCAATCACCATCTTCTACATCTTTCTCTTTGTTCCTTTGAATACATAGTGCCTTAACGTTGTATTTACAAGTATGGTAGTGAATACCTTAATTAAAGGATTATTTCCTTTTAACAATGCTTGAACTATAACTTTTTTCACATCTAATTTTAAACTATAAATTTATAAAATTTAGTCTTCGAATTTATCAAAATTTGACACTTAGATCTTTCAGTTAAGTGTAATCTAAAGTTTATTAAGTTTTTTTCTAATAATTGTGAAATATCTTTTTACTCCTTATTTTTAACATAAAAAATATTAAAAAATAAAAATATTATTGTCATAAATATAATATTGTATAAAAAATATTATTATCAATTAGTACTCTTATTTGTATTGATTTTTTTTGTTTTTAAAATATTTTTATTGTAACATGAATGTAAGAGTAAAAAGGATATTTCACAATTAAATTTAATAAAATTTAGTTAAAATTTAACGAAGGATCTAAGTGTCAAATTTGGATAAGTTTATGGACTAAAATTTGTAAGTTTATAATTTAAGATTAAATATAAAAAAGTTATAGTCGGGTGTTAAATGAAATAACTCTTAATTAAATGACGTTGAGCGGGGCAAAAAGAATATTATATGATTTACACACAATATGTACTTTGGATATTAATATATCACGTCCATCGAATCAATGTTGCATAAATGCATTACATCTTTTTTTTATGTTGTTTTTACTCAAATATATATAGCTCTTTCTATTTTCTATATTTTGTACTATTATTAGATAAAACTAGAATAAATATGTGGTGACTTGTGAGAAATTGCTAGCTGAACTATGAACAAGGTGTTTCTGGGGTTCATTGGAGAATTATAAATGAAGCTTGCACTTTAACTTTGGAAGTTTTCCTCCCTTATTTAAGTTTGTTTGAAGGTTGGCTCACACCTTATCCATAATAACTTCTGAAAATTTTAAAAAAAAAAAATCTCACTCCAAACTCTCTTGAAAACATTGATAACAATAATAATAACAATATTAACGACATTAAGTTTTGCTAATAAAAACTACTGATTATGCAACGTTAAGTCAAAAGTGTTAAAAGATAACTTTGTTTTGATCGTGTGATATCAGAAAAAAATAATTAAAATCCACTTTTTTCATATTAAAAATTGTTAACGTTCTTTTTTAAAAAAAATGAAAATATTAACATTGTTCTTAGTCTTATATGAGATTACAGTCAAGGTAAGTTTGTGATGAATTGAAATTTCTCAGGCCTTATTTGGTACGAGAATAATTTATAAGAACCAAATGTTGGTAATAATTACAGAATAAGAAAAGTAAAGGAGAATTTATTTTGACCCCATCCTAAAATAACATTGTTCTTGTCAGATAAACAAAGTAAGAATAAATATATATTATTCTAAAAGCTCATTAATTATCATACGGAGCCCTCGTGATGAATTCATCGCAGTAAAGTTGAACAACTAAAAAGTCCAATATTTCATTTAATATTTCAGTAGTAAACAACTGACACTTTGTGAATACGATGGCTTTTGTTACAGGAGTTGTTTAGTTTGATTTGAAGTGCTTATTGACTGCTAATTTGTTGTCTTGTGATTCCTTCAAGTGCTATGTAGAGATCATTAAATTGCTAAACCCATTTTTTTTTAAAAAAAAATCTTAAATATATCAAGTCAGTTTTATGTTTCTATCCATATCAATCTTGCAAGCTAAAGTTCAACAAAGCTCATAATCCAAGACATACGAAATAGATGACAGGGGTGGTCAATAAGGGGAAAAAAAGAAGAAGAAAAAGGATAAAGAAATTACAATGTAAAGGGATGCATATATCCATGGCTCACAAAAAAAGTGCCAATTAATCAGGCAAGAATTTGTGCAGAATCTTGGAACTGTAGCTTCTGATGCATTCATGTACTGCATATTTGTCAGAACGCCAAACAAAAGAAAGAAGAAAAAAGTAAAGGAAAGCCAAGTGAAAGATGCCTGAAAGCAGAAGAAAGCAATGCCACAGTTTCAGTGCATTCAGGAGGAGCTTGGACTTGTCTCTGTCATCTGCTTCAGCCTCTGAAACAGTCCAAACAGTTCATACGTTTTCCTCCTCATCTTGTAGTATTTGTTTTTCATCTTAACATAATGCAGGATGCCACGACTTCAAGATATTTCATGCACTCCGTTTTTTATTGCCACCCCTCATGTCAACCATCATAAAGCTGCAAATTTCTCAAGACAAGAAATATCCTTTGCAGCTGCAAACTTGTTTTCTGTTCATTTGCTTCAATCTGTTGAGAGTTGAAAGCAAAAGCTTCGATGTGAACTTTTCAATTGCCATTTAAGACAAGGGAAAAAAATGAAAAATGAAAAAGGATGGCTAGCAATCCACAACAACCTGAAAAAAGTTGGAAGGTAGCCAATCTGAACAAACTAGCTAACCAAGACTCTAGTGAGCAATTAATTGATTCATACCCACCATAGATTCGATTCTGCAAACAAGGTATAAGAGACAATTTAATTACTATCCCTGGTTCATCCTTCAGTTCAGTAGGAAATTGAATCGGGTCAGGTAAGAAGTTGCTTTCCCCACCAGAAAAGTCCATCTCAATGAGATTAAGAGTAAGAGTTATTTCCATAAATCACACTTAAACTATCCAAACTTTTCACATCTAACTTCAAATTACAAACTTATTTTTTTAGATCCCTAAACTATTGCAACTTTTTCAATTTGATCCTTCCGTCTTTATGTTATCTTCAATTTTTTTCATTTATGAAAAATCGAAACCTCCCTTCGCAGTGGGAGTTGCAGAAGTCGAAACAAAAACATAAAATTGAAAGAAAGAGTATTTTTTACTTTTCATGAATGAGAAAAATCAAAATTAACATAAAAGTTGACAGAAGGATCAAATTAAAAAATCGTGATAATTTAATGATCCAAAAAAATAAGTTCGTAGAAATAATTTAGAAAAGGTTTATAGAAATAACCCTAATATTAATGGCACCACTTTTCTTTTTGGGTTCAGTGAGATGCTAATCTTTTTTTTTAGTGTGTGTTTTTCTTCTCCAACCACTTAATTCTTCCAAGTTCCATCCACTGACCAGTAGTTAGGACACAGAAAATTCTTGGAGATAAGCTTCTGGCTCATGCCCTGTCTAGGCAGTCATTTGAGCAAGGGACAGAGGTAAACTTAACTCTCTACTAGCTGATCTCTTGCTATGAGCACCATGGGTTCTATGGTTCCAGGACTAGTGCAGGACAGTAATTAGTTTATTGGACCTAGAACCAGTACCTAAAGCATATATGGAAGGTAGCTGCATTAGTTTATTGGACCACAATTGAAGGAGGGTACAATTGTCAGCTAGAGGTCAGCCATCAGCAGAGTACTCATGTTGGCCACAAATAAACAAGACACATCACAATAGTGCCACACATCCAAGTAAGTCTATGCATGTACAGTATATAGGATCAGTTAAAACTTAGCCTAAAGAAATATCTTAAATGCTCCAAACGTAAGAAATTTGTTCCTTCTTAAGAAGAGTCACCTCAAGAAATAAAACACCTCAACATTGACACCCTTAAACTTGAACTAGTCAAAACTCATTAGATTTGTTTGATGCATATGTATTGTATTTACACAGAGAACATGTATCATATACATTATAAAAGAAAATTCAAAATGCCAAAAGTCAGTGTATATCATTTATTGTGCATGACAAGGCATTATAAATTGCATGACTTGAGCCATGGCTCAATCATGCAACTTATATGATGAGGCATCTTTGTGAGGCCCCACATTGTATTACTATGATCCCGACCATTGTAATTACCACTGGGTACAGTTTTTACTGATCCAACAAAACAGGCATGTCATGATGCATGGAGAGGATGGACTCCCCAATTTTGAGTGCATGGATCTAAAAGCAAGATGTTGATGGTTAACTGTCCTTGACCAGAGGCACACCCAAGAAAGGCATTTGATGCAATCCTTAGGCATTATGCTTGCAGATAAGATAACATCAAAGGGCCACTGTCATGATAGAAAATTATATAACTTGAAAAAATGCATAAAAGAAGAAAACAAGGAGAAAAAGCAGCTTGTTAAATTCCTTTCTCAATAATCCGGTAGCCGGTTTAAGTGGCTAATGACTTAAACTATGTGCAGCAGTGCCCATGATCAAACCTAACCTGATGAATTATATGTACTATGTCGAAATCTGACAAATGATGTATGCACTATACCCCTTAATAAATAATTCAATCCTCATGGTGTTGGTTGATCTATAGCTATAGAGGACAAACTACTCCCTCATTGTATTTATACCTAGCTCCTTAAACTTAGCAATTGTGAAACAGTAGCTTTGGAGGCATCCTAAATGCCAATCTGAGAGAAGGACAGGACTGCATAATTTTCCATTAGGGATAGGGGTTGTACACCCACAGGTTGGTCCACCACCAAACCCTTAGATTCTTTTATGGAGCCTGACCCACACAGAAGTGAGTGAAAATTCTCCCACAACTCGCACCTAAGAGCATGATGTCAAACTTCTCTTGTACTCTTGTCACCTGCTTCATCTCGTAGGTTAGAATGGAGGAGGATGACAGCATGACCCACCGCTCCCCTCTTTCTCCTCGTTTTTTCTGCAAATATAAGCTTCTTGCTCTTGCAGGAGATAAAAGTTTAGGAGCTTCGTTTGCTTCAAGAGTTATCAAACTTATCAACTTGGACACCAACATAAGATAATTTCAAATGACAAAGAAAAAGGGGAAATTTATCTCGAGAAATGAGATGGGATATGGCAGTAAATGTAGATTTTACTGTTACTGTGCTTGATAGCATGACTCGCGTCTGTGACATAGACAACAAAAAAAGGATGAAGTGAACAATCAGAAGAAGGCCAAACTCAATTGTAACATCGTCAGAAGAAAAGCTGATATCTCAGGAAATTGTTGAAGCATGAGGCAAAACAGCTTTCAAGGATAGTTCCCTGATGATTCACTACAGGAAAGGGTGTGTGATCTTTACATGGAACGCCACTTGATCTCAGTGATCTCTTCGGTGCTCAGTGCCTCTGTAAAGTGGGACTGAAGATGCATTTTTTCCAATCTCCCTTTTCAACCTTTTTCACACACTGTCTTCTAACTAAAAGTTTTTTTTCTCCTCAGAGAATCCTCTCAGAGAAAAGAGCCCCACTTCAGTCCCATTCAAGTTTGTGGCCTAGCACATCTTGATCGAGATTATATAAACTCAAGTTAACTGAGAGAAGGGAATGACACATGACAAAAATAAGTGGCAAGTCATGACAAAGTTTAACATGATATCCACCTTAATTTCTCAGAGCTATGGCCGTTAAGGACGAAAGAATAAGAATCAAGTAGCACAGATATTGTCACATTGCACAGAAGTATCCAGTGACAAAAGCCGAAGTATTAATTGTTACCTACGACAGAGAACAGTGGGGATATGTGTATAAACTGAGAATACAGACTACGGTGGGCCATCCCATACAGAGCAATAATCTGCAGAGCATTTTGATAGATTTAGGGAAGGGCCCATAATACCTCGACTGTCAGAAAGCAAAAAAATAAAAGAATGACAGACATAAGACACTAATATTAGGGTGAGATCACAAGATGCAGCAGCCTTGACGTCAAAGGATAATAAACTTAACAAATGGAAATAATAGATCATGGAATTTGAAAATAACAGTTACCAACATTGTTTCCTTTTTGTTAGCAGTATAACTCCAGCATGCAGGTAAAAACTAAACTGCCACAAAAGATGTACTATTGTTAACAACAAATCTTTGCCGAAAGAACTAGTTACATAGCAGTTTCTGAACATATGCCGTTGATCTCAAAGAACACACAGATAACTAGAAATCAGACGAGGAAAGTGTCACTTATGATGATAATTAATTCCTGCTAGCGGCCGTTGAAGAGAAAAATGAAGAAACTCTAATGTTGCATTCTGACTACCCACTGAATCTAGGTGACAATCAATGAGAGCCTTTCCCTATGGAACTGTCATCACCTGAATAGATTGCAACATATCACAGAGTGCAACCACCAGGTCACCAGACTGGATCATTCCTCTTGCTTTTAGCAACTGAAACGTGCGGTTCAGATTGCTTTCCATGTCATCGGAGAAATTCAAACGGAAGGGTATGAGACCCCACTGAAGGTTCAGACGCCTCCTCACAGACGTTGATGGTGTAAATGCAAAGACTGGACAATCAGGGCGGCAGCGTGAGAGGAGAGAGGCCATATGGCCACTCCTTGTGTACACAAACAGTGCGTCGACACCCAAGTTGTTTGCTGTAAAAGAGAACTAAAAAGGTCAGTGACCGTACAGATATCTTATAAAGATAATGGAAAGCCACACCGTTTTTTCTTTTTTTTCCTTTTTTTGGGAGGTAAAACTAAAAGGATAGCTACCAATTTCAGTCCACAATGAAAGCCACACCATTGAACTAAGTTTTTGCATGCTGCTGTTCATGGAACTTTAAACATATACAAGATGGACATAAAATAGAGGCAATATTGGTTCATATTGATATAAACAGATAAGGAAAGACTGGTAAACTGGACAGCATGTGGCTAGCTCTTAGCATTACTGCAGAGACCACTGAACAAACAAGTTAAAAAAAATCGTTGCTAGAGAAGGTTCTTAAATACGTTAACTAATGCTACAAATATCTGTCAATGTAATTATTCCACAGTTTAACTAGTCAATATTTGATTTATTAAATGTTGCAGACTAGTTTGTTGTACTTTTGAAGAATTGAAGTATGCTTAATGAAATTACCACCAATAGCATATCATAAAAGTCATAGGAAATATCATGCATTATATGTAATATCCCCAATATTTATATCTTATAAAAAGGCCAGTGACCGTACAGATATCCCTAACCAAAACCCCACTCCCGAAGAAAGGAAGCATGAAATACAATGCTCTCTGCTCCCCATAAAAAATGATTCGGTTAAGCCGGAGCCAAATGGCCCAGGTACCAATCAAAAAATATGCCAGTAGTGCTCTCCACCTCAATCGCTGTCTAGCAAGACCACGAAGTGAAAGCCAGAAGGGCTAAACTGTTGAAGGTGAAGCTCCCAAGGTGGCCAAAGTGCCCATCGGCGTCCAAAACTCCCAGGAAACCGTGCAATCAAAAAAGAGGTGATCAATGTCATCCTCCGCCTCACCACACATGGGGCAAGAAACATCAGTGTGGGCCACCCACATCGCCCTATAAACTCTGGTGAGGACTCTGTCGTGCCGCAAAAGCTAAGCAAAGATCTTGACTTTCAAGGACACCCGAGAGCACCAAATGAGTTTGCAGTCTGTCCTAAATGAGTCCGAGGATGAAAGGGTAGGAAGAAAACGGAGATATAGGTTGCACGTTGAGAAGGCCTCCATGATCCACACCCACCCGTTGGAATGGTCTGGCCAAAAGGGTGCAAGCCACTGTAGTAACTCCAGGAACTCCGAAAAGCGCTGATCCGAGGGTGGGAAGCTAAAGAGGAGAGTCCATGAGCCAGAGCCCAAGCTGCCAGGCTCCGACCACATCTCCGCCACTGTCGCATGAGGACGCATGGCCAAGGCCTGAAGACGAGGAAAAAATGCTGCTAGAGGTCCCCCAGGTGAAGAAGAAAGCCTCCCCACCAGATCCAAGAGAAGGCACCATAAAAGGGAGGACCCGCAGGAGAGTGGCCGCCACACCCAGCCAGAAAGAAGAGGCCCCACGAGGGAGGGGCTGCAGTCCCATGAAAAGTCACGCCCATAGCATGCCAAGAAGGCCGTCCTCCATAGAGTATCATCAGGCCCCATGATCCGTCCCACCCACTGGTAGGAGAGCCCAATTAGTAGCACGGAGATCATGAATGCCAAGGCCTCTTTGCGAAGTGGGCTGACAAACACTCTGCTAGGCCACGAGGTGAACAACTCGACGATCTGAGCGCCAAAAGAATTACTCCTCAGTGAATCAATCCAAACCAAGGCAAGGAATGACATGTAGTAGACGGGGAGAGCCGAAAGAACGGATCGGAGCAAAATAAGCCGACCCCCACATGACAATAATCTCGAACTCCAGCCACGAAGTCTATGCTCTAGGCACTGAATGACCGGGGTTCAACTCCGAGAACCAATGTGGCGGTCAAATAGTGGGAGCCCCAAATAGGTGACCGGAAGGGTGCCAATAGGGGTGTGGAGCTCACTCGCACAAACCGTGCTGCCGCATCTGGACCGTACCAAATGGGATGAAGGAGCATTTGACATGGTTGATGTGAAGGCCCGATGCTGCCCCAAAGAGCTCAATTAGTATGGCTATCCGCCTAGCCTCCAGAGGAGCACCCTCAATAAAGAAAACAGTGTCATTAGGCGTACTGTAGGATGGGTACCAGACTTCCGGCATATCCGCTAAATAGGCCGACTCCACAGACAACTTAGTGCATCTGGCAAGGGCATCAACAGCTAGGTCAAAGAGCATGGTGACAAGTGGGCACCCCTGACGGATCCCTTTTTGTGACTTCACCCGACCCCAATAGTTGTTCCATTGACCCGGACCAAGAATGAAGCAGTGGTGATACAGCGCTTCATCCACGAAATCCAAGTCTCTGGGAAGCCTGTGACTTGCAATGAGTGCCAAAGAAAAGACAATGAGATTGAGTCATGAACCTTGGAGAAGTCAACCTTCTATAAGAAGGCCAGGGCGTCGGTCCTCCTCCAATGTGTGATGATCTCAGTAGCCACGGAATAACTATCGGTGATGCCCTAGCTCTAGTGTTGTAAGACCTGACTCGTCAAACCGGTGTCTGGGCACTAAAACGGTCCGCGGGTCATCCAAAACCTGGTCATGTGCCCGTTTTGACCCGATCAAACCCTGTCAAAACCCGAGTTCAACGGCCGGGTCCAGTTGTAAAATGTTAAAAAAATAAAACATACAAAAATTATTAAAAAAAATTAGAAATATTATGTACATATATCTTTACTTGAAATCTATGTTTCAACGTTCTTCTTTGTGACATATATAAAATTTCATCGATATTTTTATTTGTTATAATTACCACACGAGAATTTTTATTTAGAAAATATTCTATTGATGCTTTGATTTATGCTTACTTTATTATATTATTTTATATGAATTATTTTGTTATAATTATATTTTATATTTTTTTCTAAATAAAACATTACATATTAATAATATTACAACGGTCACTTTAACTTATTTTATTTTTTATTAATTTATATTATCCGGTCTGACCATTCAGTTCGACCCGTTCCAACGGTCTGACCTATGGGTCGGATCTTACAACATTGCCCAGCTCTGAATGAAGACAGACTGGGCCGGATGGATGAGATCGGGCAAGGCCTCGCGGAGCCGGTTAGCCAATACCCTAGCCACTGAAAGATAAATAGCATTGTATATGGCTATCGGGCTTATAGTCCTCCACACATTCCGCCGATGTGCGTTTGGGCAGCATAAATAGCAGGAATCAATTGAGGCGATCAAAGCCCTGATTCCCTCCTATGAACTCTTGGATGACGATCATCACATCTCCACGAAGACTCCTTGTAGAAGAACACTAGGAAGCCATCGGGTCCCGATGACGCATGCATTGAGGTCCCCCAAAGCATGATGTCTCACTCGGGCCTATATGACATGACTGTGTTAGAACTTTGTTCAGAGATGTTTTTGCTGGTGTTGACCTAGACTTGGATGTTCAAATACGCAACTGGGTTATCATTTGTGGAGAGCATATCAGGTGGAGAATATTGTACACGTCTTCTTTCTTCAGGAGTGAGATTTTGGTTAGGGATTCACATCTTTTTTTGCTACCCTCTACTTGAGAGCCTACACTTGTACAAGTCGATCATTTCATACTGATATATATGCATAAATATATATATATATATACCACAAACCTTGCTAGCCATCCTTTTTCTCCTCAAAAAAATAATGAGCACACCATAAAGAAATTGAGGAGAGCTATTAAGCTTGGGGTTTAAAGTGAAGGAAGCTAAAAGATAACTAAGAAGTGCAAGGTATGTATGAGATGGATCAAATTAATTTATTTTATTAACTGTGTAATGCTTTAAACTTCTGAAAAGTTAAGTTAAAGATGCCTTTATCATATTGATTATTGGTAAGGACAATTAAATCCATGAAACTAATTGGGATAAAAAAATATTTTTAGTTCTTGATAAGTAGCTGAATATCTCCGCCTATGTTTTATAGCCGGTCCCAAGCCCAGATAAAGGAGGAGGGTTGTGTTAGGCCCCGACAGCCAGCGTAAAACCCTGTCGAATCTCATGAACATGGATCAACGAAGTGTCATATGATCCATGTAGCTGACCCCACCAAGTGGGATAAGGCTTTGTTATTGTTGTATAAGTAGCTGAATGTTTACATTGTTAATAAAATACCTTATGCTTCAAATATTATGAAACGCATTTAGCACGATCCTTTGGAAGTCTAGTTTTCAGAGAAGAAAGAATTAACCTAAAATAAGATGTATTTAAAATGTTATGTTCAAATGACTGAACATATGCCTACCTGTCCAGGAAGAACAAGCAGGCCCTAGAAATAAGACTATAATTTATATGATTATATATAAATATGATATATATGGATCATAAATCTAGTTGAACCAGGGTTCTAATCCACGTTGGGGCAGGTAAATAAAATGTACACAGAAAGTTATGATAAGAACAAGTGAGACCTCTCGGATTCTAGAACTATAATTAGAACAATAAACTATATGTTGTTACGAAAAATCATGCAAATACATTAAAGAGAAGAAAAATCTAAAATTAACATATGTGATAAGTTATAGAGGCTAGTTGAAAAACTATAACTAGTTAGAAATCTATAGAGAATGAAAGTAGATCTTCCATTATAACTAGTTTTTCTGACCCACAAATTATATACTTCACGCTAAATTTTGATGTTTGAGATAATTTGTCCTGATAATGTTTATGATAAATTTGATGTGCTAACCAATTTTCCTAAAAGCTTAAGCCTTTAGGTGGAGCAACATCAATGATTTTATATCATTAACACTCCCCCTCACGTCTGAGATGTAGACAACTTAGAGCTTAACGAAGTTCAAACTCTTGACCTTGGCTCTGATACCATCTTAAATTTGATGTGCTAACCAGTTTTTCTAAAAGCTTAAACCATTAGGAAAAACAACATCAATGATTTTATACTTTTAACAGTTTACTTTCAAAGTAAGTTTATGGTTTTAGGATATGGATTGATAAGAATGAATCTTGCATCATTTCTTCGATGTTCATTAATATTATTCTTTTTTTGGGAGGGTTCATTTGCATTATTCTACAGTCCAATTATTGATATGAAATGTTATAGATATGAAAATTTCCTGTGTATTATGTGATTTACACATTTCAATGAAATTATAGTACATGAAAGATTGTGACGACAATAATGCTAGTTTTTCTAGAGCCAATAACGCTAGTTTTGGAGCAAAGTGCTAAATGGGGTCATCAATGTGGGCCATCTAAGAGTCCACTTGCCAGGATTCCCAAATGGTGGAATCATTATTGTCTCAAGTGAGCATGCCCTTTGGGTTAATTGGTCCAAAGAGAGACCTATGATGTCATGTGACACTGCACTGTTGGAGATGAGTATAATAAGCAAAGATAGTAAATGGGGAAAAAATAAGAACATGCCATATAGTTTTATGTGATTTATATATGAGATTTGATACATTTCTTGAAAGGAAATTATGGAATGTGATTGTTCCATATGGTTTTATGTAACTGACAATTGTGATTCTACGTGAATGAATAATGTGATTATATAAGATTTTTTTAAATGAGACATAGGAACCATGAAGCATATGTTAATGTATCGTAAAATCATTTAGCTTATGTGAAAGTTTTGACATGTTTCATAAGGTTAGTGGTTAGTTATGAATTTCAGTATGACTGTTTTAGAATCATTTTGGAATCATAAATTTTGCTTTATGCATTTAATTATGCTTATTAGACCTATGACCCTTTGCTCATGGAAAAAATACTATGTTTTTTCCTCTGTATTTGGAGCTTGCAGGTTAAAGATAAAGGGTGGATGATGCTCGTGATGCCATTTTGGACATGGAACGAGTCGTAACACTATTTTTTTTGGATGTTGTTTCTGAATATATGCCCATGTATTTTTTGCCCTTTTTAATGAAAGAGTGGGGAAAGGGATAAGTTTTCTTTTTGTGGGGACCTTCACCCATGTCTCTCATTTGGCTCAACTTCCTATACACACTTGTAAATCTTTCACATTTATAGTTTTAATACCAAGCGGGTGACTGCTTAAGCTTGGTAGTCATTCTTTCCCTTTTCAAAAGAAATATTTTGGTTATGATATCTTGGGGTCATTTTATTTACCTTACTTTCTGAAGTTTTAATATTATCTTCTGCTCACTCATATAATGTTTGGGTCGTCACACTATACATTCTGATCAGGACAACTCAGTTACAGATATAACAGGAAAGAACCATGAGAAACCAATAGTATCACATTATATAAACGAGAAGAGTGAAAACAAGATAGTAAAAATGTGACATAATGACAGGCTACCAAATATTGCAGTCAGAATATCTGATTACAGAGAATTGTACTGAAAGTACAACTAGAACAAAGACAAACAAATAAAAAATTGAAGAATGAAAAAGAAATTATCAAAAGAAAACATTGCATTCAATGGAAGCTCATGGATTGTAATTTCACCAAAAGAATATAACCAAGAACAATGTACAACTAAGTCAAAATACTTTGCATTACCATCAGATATATGCCATAGACAAAAGTTAATAAGCAAAGTCAAGAAAAAATGTATAAAATTATGAGAAATCAGGGCAACTTCCTCACAGTTTAGAAGAAATAATGTTGGATGGCAGGATATAACACATCAAACAATTGCTGTATACTGCAATCTTTAAAAGGATAACAATTAACAACCAAACGTTTGAAAGCATGGCATCATACCAATCAAATCAAAACATCTGGAAGTCAAGATAATGGGACCTACCCATTTTGGCAGCTGAATTGCAGATTTCCTCTGAGATTCTGTCGGAAAAAGAAGATGCGATACCCGGAAGTTCCATGGTTTCCTGGCACTTTTCCTCTCTCCACCACTTCTCAATTCGTAAGCTAACAGTTCTAAGGACTGTTAATGCTTTTTCAGGATACTGTCCCATAGCTGATTCGCCAGAAAGCATCAAAGCATCTGCTCGTTGACGAACCGCTTCTGAGACATCAGCAACTTCTGCTCTTGTCGGTGTAGGGTACTCAATCATAGACTCAAGAAGCTGAGATGCCACAATAACAGGCTTATTTAGCTGCCTGCATAGTTTAACAACCTTTTGCTGAGCTGCAGGGACTTGTTCTAAAGGAATCTGACCACCCATATCTCCTCTGGCTACCATTGCACCATCTGATGCACGAATTATCTCTTCCAGATTATGCAGGGAATCAAGACTCTCAATTTTTGCAATAACTGCAATATCTCTGGGGCATACTATGTGAAATTAGTTCTTGAACAAACATATGTGAACAGGGAAACTCTAAAAAAACAGGATGCTTTTTTTTTGCAGAGGAAACCAATTTTTTTAAGAGAGAGAAAGAGAGAAATCAGGATGCTATTTGAAGGCCAGCTTTGTACTTCTTTCACCTGTCACAGCATCATGCTACTGGTCTTTTAGACCAAATAGAAAGAATTTTTGTTAAACAAGTAATCAGTGCTCTGGGTGTTTCAGAAGCAACATGTTGAATGAACATCTGGAAAACGAAATGAGAAACTATCATATTACTTTATGTAGGGTAATATTGTAGCCAAGATTTCTTCACTTATCATGGAATTGAACCATAAAGGTAGGGTGGAATTGAAGGGAAGCAAACGGGGATCTTGTTTTGCAGATAGAGTTCCAGTTTACTAACAATATCATACATTCTGCAAAGAGTGAAAATGCTTGCTTTAGGCAGCTATAAAGCACTTAACCACTGCTCTTATGACCATGAGACATCACTCTTATATCCAATTAATATACAACAGAAAATAACTTTATCACTTAATGATTGCCTGAAAAATTATTGACAGCTCTAAATATGTCGTTTCACTTTCTCGAGTTACCACAAACTTTCTTAAACTCAATTTTTTGGGCCAGTGAACTATCTTTGGCCATATGTACATATCGAGAAGATGAGATAGCAAGGTAGGCTATCAAGGGCTTTGAATATGGATCGCCTTTGCATATCATATTATTCTTTATGAAAGTGATATATCATATTATTCTGTAATACAATATATAAATCAGTGACTCATTTTGTGACGCCCCAACAATTCAGAAAATTAATATAAAAAAATTATTTTATTAATTTAATCAGATAAATACAAGATTAAAAGAGATAATAGATAAGATTGAAAATAAATAGAAGAATATAGTTCGAAAAGGAAAAGAAAAGATAAATAGATTAGCAAAGGAATTTGGATAGACTAATATTAGGAGTTCAAATTCGAATAAGTTAAATCATAGTTTTAGTAGATAAAGGACACCCAATTTAAATTAAATAAATTTCCCTCAAAAAATAAAATAAATACTTTTAATTAGGGCTTAAATCAGAATTAACCTCTAAAATAGACCCCAACAGCCAAACCCTTCTCACGATTTGACTCTACTCTCTTTTCTCTCGTGGCTTCCTCCTTATGTGCGCACATCCCGAGGCCCCAAGGCATGACAACCTGACTGGTCACCACAGTAGTACTCGCAACCATAGGAAGTTATGAAGAGGACAAGTCGGAACATCAAAACAAGTTACCTAGGGGGATCCAATGGGTGTTTTGATCGTGAAAGGGTGTGAGGATGACTACAGGGACTTGACTGCGACTCGACTACAGGCATTTGATTGCGACTAGAAAGTTGCGACCAGACAAGTTGTTAGCGGCTAGGAAGTCGCAACAGACCATACTTGATCGTGACTAGGAGTCACAACTACGCTATAGGCAGGTCGCAACATGGTAGTCGACTAGTCGTGACCAAGCCCTAGGTTATCGCCTGACATGGGTTTCACTCGCAACATGATGGCAACGGCCGCTTGCAACTTGTGGTTGCGACAACTCTAGAGACCGGTCGTGACAAGGCCATGAGGCTTATTGAGACCTGATAATCACGATAAAACCATAGGCCAGAGGAAACCTTAGCACTATCTTTTTTGAAAGGCAGCCTTAAGCACTCATGTTGCGCATCAAATTGAAAAGGACAAAATAGACACCACATGTAAACAAGATAAAGAAACGAAAATTGTATGTTACCATGATTGTGGATTGCCTACTGGATTGGTAATTGATTGAAAATTGTCTATATTGTTCGTTGTTTATGACTATTCCTTGATGTAACACTTTTCAATTGAGCATTTGAACCATCTTTTATACCTTGCATACTGTATAATTTGTACTCATGGGATTTTCCCATGTACCTGGATCTGTGCAACATAAGTAAATGGTGATAGAGATACGATGACACATGGATATGGATATAAATAAGGACCTAATAATTGATATTAGTAAAAGAATAGTGTATAGATGAGGGTCCATAACCCAAAACATTGTATAGTCCACTTCTGTTATGATAGAATTATTATATTTATGTCTTCCACTTATGTAAATTAATATGTTGATTGGGTACAACAACAACAACAACAAAGCCTTATCCCACTAGGTGGGGTCGGCTACATGGATCATACGACGCCATTCCGCTCTATTAGTAATCAAACCTTTCGGTATATTATTCACCAATAGATCTTGCTCTATTAGTTCGCCAAGTGTCCGCCTTGGCCTCCCTCTCCCTCTTATAATCGGACTCCAGATTATTTGATCTACTCTTCTTACTGGCGCATCTAATGGTCTTCTCTGAACATGACCAAACCATCTCAAACGATTCTCTACCATTTTCTCACTAATAGGAGCCACTCCGACTCGTTCACGTATATGGTCATTCCTAATCTTATCTAATCTTGTATGACCACACATCCATCTCAACATTCTCATTTCGGCTACCTAATATGTTGATTGGGTAAAGAAAAGAAAAAAAATCTAAATTGTAGAATTGGATAGCACCTCCGAAGTGACCTACTGAGCACATGTTTGGGATGACATTACATATTTGCAGTAAAAAAGAGTAAAGTAAACCATGGCTCCAGAAATAAAATACACTCATTCAGCATCAAATACTATTAGTCCAGAGACTAACAAAACTTGGGAGAATGACATGATATATTCAGAACAAAGTTTGCAGGTGTAGCAAGTAGTTCGGTCTCTACACAGCCATAGCATTTATGTTCTAGTGCATGTATCGTACGAAGGAGTAAATTGTGAACAAGTTATCATGGACCAAGTCTCATGTCTATGTTTCAATATGTGCTCCTTTTCTCCACAAAAAATATGCGCCTTCCAGCAACACTTCAACCCAAACTTATGGGTTCAATATGATGACTTCTACTACTGGTATCATCAGAATAAACATCATAACTTCTAGCATCACTTAGCAATGGCATGTTTTGAAAGTGTAAGAGAATGAGCATGTAGTATTATATTACATTTTTTCCATTTAAGAATTCTACTACTAGATCAAACATGTACATGATTCTTTCTTTTATGGGTAAAAGGAAGACTAGATTGTGCTGACATATGCATGATTCTGAATAATCATAAACAATAGTCCTTCTACTGTGCTTGAAGTTAATATCGGTAAGATAAAGAATTCATTGTCATCATGGTCCGAATATGGTATTTCACTCACCTGTCATGACAATGTGCAGCTATGTAGCTCTTAAGATGATAAAGAACTTCTGCAGACTTAACAAAAGAAACTGCAATAAAATCTACACCCTCCGCAATCGCAAAGTCAATATCGATCCAATCCTATTAAAAACAAAAAGGGTGAGATATTTTAGTTGAGAAATCACCCGTTATATCAGAACGAGAGCCAGTGACTAGGTTTATTGTGACCAAAAGTTCATTGTGTCATAACATATTCTTGATAATCACTACATCGATTTTCTGATTGTAGTTAACTAGACAAAACAACGAACTCACCTTCGAAGAAATAGTAGGAAGCATTGCATTACGTTCCCTCACAAGACTGCCATTCCGCCAGAAGGTAAGATTAGCACGTGGTAACAACAACCCTGGGTCGGTACATCGACACTTTACATCTGGGCCAATCTTTTCAATAACTTCAAATGTGACCATTCCTCCATCAACAACAAGTTCATCTCCCACCTTTACATCTGCAGTATTTGTAAAAGAAAGTATTGAGGTACAGTTGAGGACTATTTCTTCGAAAAAAATGATGATTTCTTCAATGAGTGAACTTTTGAAACAACCTTCAGCAAAACCATCATAGTTGACATTGATTGTACGTTCTGGGAGAGGTAAGTTAAAAGCTCTGACACTAAACGTCCAGATTTCACCATCCTGCATAATATACTATATGTATAAGTGCCAACTAGAAGTATATTGTCATGGACGTGCATATCTGAATATAGCAAAATTCTATAAGCAAAATAAAGTAAAATAGACAACAAGCTATAATGAACAAGAAGTGGGAAGTATCACGTAATTTTAATATCAACAAAAAGTTTACTTGATCTTCCTTCTAAGAAATTAATGAAAGCAGGTAGTCATCTAAAAATAATACAATGACACTTCTAAAAGCAAACAATGACATAATTCTAAAAGGAATGATAAAAGGTAGGAAGATATGGTCTACAGCATAAATGTTGTTTGAAATCTATCAGTTTTCAGTAATGCCACCATATCTAAAAAAAATTACTTTTCCAACTTCACAAAGCTAGCCAGAATTAGGTGATATGATAACAAAGGACTAAAATTATAACAGGAGAAAATTAGTTCGTAATAAATCAAAAATATCTTTTACATTTTAAATTAAATTTTAATCTAATAAGAGTAATTATCAAAGTTCAAAGTTGAGTGTTTAGCCGTTTGAGTATCAGTTATAAATCATGTACTACGCCTCATCCTACCTTTTATAGTACGCATCCTCACCCACCCGACAACATACACTTACAAACATTGCCTGAAAGAACCCCAAAAATCATGATTTTTTGAAGTAATAAATGAACTAAGCCGAGCTGTAAGAAGGGGAATCATTTATATGTTGTCATTATAAGGAGTACCGGTGGATTTGTTTATGACCAAAAGTATTAATACCATCCAGAACAAGATCAGAATCTTGTCTTCACAATGTCTCTCCTTATACACTGGCCTAGGCAGAACCAATTTGCACAAAAAGATCTTTTCATGTCTGACCTGATCAATACATTATCTCGTTCGGCTGCATATTACTTGAAGTGGTTAACTTAAAATTGAAGAAACAACAATCATATTCATAAATAAAAGTTCTTTTATTTACACATTTAATCATCCTACAAGCGTAAACTTTGTAAAATGAATTCCAGATGCTCAGTGACCACAAACGTAGCCACATTTTTCCTCCTAGATTTTTGGAAAGTGGAAAGACGCGATTTTGTTGAAAAAAGCAGCACCCACTGAGAAAGGGTTGCAAAATTTCTGCTTAGCATATCAAAATTTCTGCACCCACAAAATCAAGTTCCATGGTTTCTTACGACTACAAAATCGGCTACCTTCTACAGTTCAGAATATGTTTTGCAAAGAGGAAACACATATGTGCCATAGAACTACTCAAAATGTAGGAGTCCTTTTCAATGGGAGTGGTTCGAAAAGACTTCACCTCAGCTTTAGCAGATGCCGCCCCGCCAAGGTCGCCCATGTGGATCTCGCTACCCTCGGTATCCATCATCACGGCGACGGCGAAACCCTTCTCCTCATTAAGCCGCCGGACCTCCCGGATGACGCTGCGGTGCCACTCGTGCGTGCCGTGGCACATGTTCAACCGGGCGACGTTCATCCCCCCCACGGCGAGCGCCTCAAGCTGCGCCGCCTCGCAGGTCGCCGGCCCGATCGTGCAGACGAGCTTCGTCCTCCGCGTGCTGCGGAAGCCATTCTCCTTCATCTCCGCCTCCGTGACGGCGTCGACGTCGATGGCGCCCACGGCGGCGGCCAGGCTGCCCGAGCCGTCGGAGGAGGCGAGGATTCCGACATCCGGCGCCGGCGGGGAGGTGCCTAAGGAGGTGCGGCAGATTCGGCCGCGGGGGTGCCTAGGGAGCAGGAATGAGGGGTTGGTTCGCGGCGGCAGGGAGGAGGGAACAGCGAGCTTGGGGAGGGATCTCGTGGCGGGGCAAGAGAGGAGGTGGAGGGTCTGCGACATCGTTGTTGCGGTGCTCTCGCGAAGTCCTCAGCTGTCAGTGGGGAGAGAGAGAGAGAGAGAGAGAGAGATGGTATGGATGAGGGGGAAAGAATGGAATACAAAACAGCGACGGAGCTCACGAGGTGGCGTTGATGGTGGCGTCGTAGGATGCAACAGGCGTTGCAGGAAATTATTATTGTAAAGTTTAATTAATTCCTTAAAACAAATATAGAAAAGTGTATACGTACAACATTTGAGTAGAACGAGCACTCATTTTACTTATTATGTTAATAAAAATAATTATATATTAATTTAACGTATAAGTTAAATTATAAGTGAGATTAAAATTAAGATCATAGGAGGTATGTTATCATTTATTTAGCTGCAAATTTTTATTATTAAATTACTCCAATAAATACATATTATAATCAATTATAATTATTAAATTAATTAAATAATAAAAAAATAAGCTATCTACATTGACGCATAGAGCGAGATCTTCTATATATATATATATATATATATATATATATATATAAAGCTCACTCGATTACTTTTTTATGAAATAATATTCGAAAATATTATTTACTTGCTCCTGGAATCAGATAAATTAACGCGCATAAAGTTGATAACAAATTTAACGCAAGAAAAATGAATATATCACAGTAAAGCAATTTGTGAGACCTCAAAACTTTAATTACCAATGCTAATTTATAGAAAATGTTGGTTTAATAAGGAACTATTTTATATTAGGATTATGTCCTCTAACCACCACTAAATTATCATTGGGTAAATTACACCAAATGCCCTCCAACTTTAAAATTTGCTCAGAGATACTCTCCAATTTCACTTTGTAACACAAATGATCTTCATCTTTTAACGTGTTTCACCCGATGCCCTTTTTACTTGGGATAGTCGGTTTTCCGGTTTTTCGTCGGCGTGGCGTCCACGTGGCCATCTCCTCTCTCCTCCACGCAAATAGTCGTTCGACGTGGCATATTCTAACGTGGCACATAAAATTACACCAATGCCCTTCAACTTTAAGATTTGCTCAGCGATACCCTCCAATTTCACTTTGTAATACAAATGTCTTTCATCTTTTAATACATTTTATCGATGCCCTTTTTACCTAGAACAATCAATTTTTTAATTTTTTTATCGACGTAGCGTCCACGTGGTCATCTCATCTCTTTAAACTTTAAAGTTGGAGGACATTTGGTATAATTTTATGTGTCACATCGGAGCATGCCACGTTGGACGACTATTTGTGTGGATGAGAGAGAAGATAACCACGTGGACGTCACGTCGATGAAAAATTGAAAAATTGACTATCCTAGGTCAAGAGGGCATATGGTGAAATGTACTCTAACTTTAAAGTTTGCTCACCAAATGCACATAAAATTAATCAATTTGAGCAAAGACAGCGCCGACGAACGCGAAAAGTGAACGATGAAGGAGGCGAATGACGAATAAGAACGAACGACGAAGGAGTGCGAACGGCGAAGGATGTTTCATGCGAACGACAGCAAAAAGGGAAATAAGAAAATAATTTAACAGCGAGTGAGTCAACTTACGGTAAGTAGGATGGTTTAATATGTGGTGCCACGTCGAAGCATGCTACGTCAGACAACTATTTGCATGAAGGAGAGAGGAGATGGCCACGTGGACGCCACGTCGATGAAAAATTGGGAAATCGGTTATCCCAGGTAAAGAGGGCATCGGGTGAAACGCGTTAAAAGATGAAGGGCATTTGTGTTACAAAGTGAAGTTGGAGGGTATCGTTGAGCAAATCTTAAAGTTGGAGGGCATTGATGTAATTTTATGTGCCACGTCGGAACATGTCACGTTTGACGACTATTTGCGTGGAGGAGAGAGGAGATGGCCACGTGGATGTCACGTCGACGAAAAACTGAAAAACCGACTATCCCAGGTAAAGAGGACATCGGGTGAAACGCGTTAAAAGATGAAGGACATTTGTGTTACAAAATGAAGTTGGAGGGTATCGCTGAGTAAATCTTAAAATTGGAGAGCATTTGGTGTAATATTTTCACATCTAACTTCAAACTACGAATTTCATTTTTTTCCCTAAACTATCGAGATTTTTTCAATTTGATCCTTCTATCTAATTCCCTTAAATTTTCAATTAACTTTAATTTTTCAGATTTGTGAAAAATAAAAAATGCCCCTTTCTAAGAGAGAGAGTAAAGGGGGAGGAGGGGATTCGTCCGACGAGGTGAGGGGGGGACCCCCCACCTCCTTCCTCGCGTCGCTCGCCCCTGCGTCCTCCGACGAGGTCATAGAAAGGGGGGCGACCCCCACCTCCTTCCCCGCGTCGCTCGCCCCTGCGCTCGCCAATGAGATCGCAGAGTGGGAGCGACAATCCCACCACTCTACGCCAACGCAGGAAAAGAGGTTGGGCGGGGGCAAAGGGGGGACTCCCCCACCTCCTTCATCGCGTCGACGCAGCGCAAGGTGGGGGGGAGTCGTAAAGAAAGGAGTGACTAGGAATGGCAACCATCGCTGTTCGGGGCGGGGGACACCACCCCCGCCCCGACCCTGACAACCCGCCTCCGCCCCCGACCCCATCCCGAATCCCCGATTCGGGAGAAATTTTAACCCCCGTCCCGATCCCCGCGGGGCCTCGAATTCCCGCGGAGGGGGGCGAGAGCGGCGACGGGGGCGAGAGAACGACGACGAAAAGGGGCGAGAGAGCACGGCGGCGGGCAAGAGCGCGGTGGAGGCGGGGCGAGGGCACGGCGGCAGCGGGCGAGAGCACAGTGGTGGGGGCGAGAGCGGCGGCGGGTCAAGAGACCGACGGAGGGGGTGAGAGAGAGCCGGCGGGTGCGAGAGAGCGGCAGATCCGTGCGGATCTGGCCGTATCCGCGTCGGATGCAGCCGATCTCGGAGGCAGACGAAGAAGAAGAGAGAGAGGATGGGGATATCGGATGCGGCAGATCCGTGCGGATCCGGCCGGATCCGTGCGGATCCGGCCGGATCCGAAGAAGAGGGAGAGAGGAGGGGGTGACTGCGCGGACGAAGAAAAGAGGAAGAGAGAGAGAGGAGGGCTGCGGTCGAGGTGATTGAAAGAAAAAAAGAGAGGAGGAATGCATTATCGGGGAATCGGGGCCCCGACGGGGCGGGGGGAACTACCTCCGCCCCGACCGAAAGAGGGGGCAGTTTGGCCCCCATCCCCGCCCCCGCGGGAAAAAAATTCTCCGAAGATGAGGCCCCGAATGGGGAATCCCCGCGGGGGTGGAGAATATTGCCACTCTAGGAGTGACCCCCCTCCTTCCCTGCGCTCGCCAACGCGATGAGGGAGGTGGGGGTGACCCCACACCCCCTTCCTTCCTAGCGCTTGTCGGTGCGGCACAAGGGGTGGGGGCATCGCCCCCCACTCTGCAACCTCGATGAGGTCGCAGAGAGGAGGGCGACCTCCTCCCCCCTTCCTTCCCTGCACCTGTCGGTGCAGCGGAGGAGTGTGGGGCCCCCTCTCTGTGACCTCGTCGAAGGTCGCAGAGGGGGGTGACCCCCGCTCCTTCCCTGCGCTCGTGGCATGCCCCCTTCTCTTTGCGACCTATGACGACGTCACAGAGCGGGGGGTGAGCACCGACGCGGCGCAAGGGTTGGGGGGGGGGGGGAGGTCGCCCCCCACTTTGCGACCTCACCCCGTCGGTGAGCGTAAGAGCGGGCGACCCCCGCACCTCGTCGGACGAACCCCTTATCTCTCTCTTCTTGATAGGGGCATTTTTTATTTTTCATAAATTTGAAAAATAAAAGTTAACAGAATTGGACGGAAGGATCGAATTGGAAAAATCACGATATGTGAAAAAATTTTTTTGACCAATTTAAAATTCTCTTTCTTTAGTCGATGCAAGCTTGTTCTAAAGCTCCTAATGCTTAGACAAATCTATGTTTTGAAGAAGAATATTTATTTTATTCATGTTATTAAGAGGCACCGTTCGATAAAGCATCGAAAGAAAAAGTTCTCTCACATATTTCTACATAGCCTTGAAGACAATGCTATCCAATTCGGCATGATCAATCAAACATCAAATGGGATGGGGATTAGAGCAGGGTGCCAAAAGAGTTCGATAGTGGATGACAAATGTGTGCAAGATATTTTGATTTTCTAGTTGCATGGTACTAGAGACGTCTTGGAGGGATCCGATGTGATTTGCATTAGTGTAAGTAAAAGTTGATATGCGAAAAAAATTCCTAATAAGAATTCCATAGTGGAGCTGGTTTGTTCTAACATTAGAACACCACTTTACGTTGTTTTGTTTTAAGATAGTAGCATGATGATAATATGACGAACGAAGAACAACGAGTTTGACGCAGATAGACCCTAAGACTCATCAAGTGATTCAAACTCCGAAATCTTTGTCTCTTGATTCAAGGTTTTTCGAGCTTGTCTTAATTCCATGCAAGGGTGTGTTTTTTATGCCATTGAGGAATAGTCTGGTTGGGATATCAAAAGATCCAAAAGTGATGCACAATGTCTTAGATTCTTGATAATGTAACAAGAAGTGAAATGTTCGTATTTGAACATTATGAACTTGTTGGCAACGTTGGAAGTTCGAAGGATAAGTATCGGAGTGATCGGAGGTGGTCAAGAGGTGAACGGACGGGAAGTTCTCAATTGAACCATAGGTGATTAACAACTAAATGATAATGTAACCTGAAGTGAAGTGTTTGTATTTGAATGTTATGGACATGTTGACAATGTTGGAAGTTCGAAGGATAAGTATCGAAGTGATGGGAGGCAGTACAAGGAAGTGTAGAGAGGTGAACGGACGAGAAGTTCTTGAACCATAGGTGATTAACAAGTAAATGATTAAGGAGACAGTGGATGTGTGTCAGCCCACGCCGATTGTTGCACCATGTGAAATAGGCATTGGAAAGAGGGATTGCCATGGAAGTGAATGAAGGATGCAAGCTACATAACTTATTGTTCTTCTGTTTGATTCTTTTTTCTATTCAAAATTTTTTTTCCGAATTCATAACTCTCCTTTTCCAAAAAATTAGATGTATAGTTTATATCTTTTTCTTAAGATAGATGTGGCTTTACTAAATTATGAGTGGAACCATGGGAGGAGGGAGGGCGGGAGGGAGAGAAAGAGGTGGAACGGTGGAAGGGATAGGAGGAAAGAGACAATAAACGAACTGACAAGGCCACAATTGATGGGTGCTTATTTCTGAAGAGTGCTTTGGTGAAGTGGTCATGTGTAAGTGTTCATTGTATTTGGTTACAGTGAAAAGTGACTTAACTTAAATATATTTTAAGATACTTTGTAGTTATAAAGCTTTTAGTTGCATTTTCAAAAGTGTTCGTATTTGAACGATATTGACTTGTTGGCAACGTTGAAGGGAGTCCGAGGAAATGTAGAGAGGTGAACGGACGGGAAGTTCGTGAACCATAGATGATTGACAAGTAAACGATTAAGGTGATAGTGGAAGTGTGTGAGCCTACGCCCATTGTTGCACCATGTGAAACATGCATTGGAAAAGGGATTTCCATGAGAGTGAATGAAGAATTGCAAGAGGCATGTTGATATAAATGTGGCAAAAGGGGAACCCCAAGCTTGTCATCCACGGATAACAAGCAATTAAGGTTCCAACAACAACCGACAACACAATATTCATATTTAATTTACACATATCATTCTACTTGGCATTCCTCGTCACAAGCATATTACTAGCACAAGTGCATGAAGGAAGAAAAGAAAAGTTCTCACACGTAACCACAACATAAAGCACTCAGGGGATGCTGAGGATAGAAGTCTAAGTGGCTTGGCCTTGTCGGGCCAAGATGATACCGCCAGATGCATCGTATTCAGTGTGAATGATTTTGTACCACTGCTTGCCTAGGTGACGAATAACTTGTGAAGAATTATTACACACAATATGCGATTCTAACAAAACAATAATGTTTGGTTGATGGAGCCGAATGTTTTCGGAGAGGTGATTGCGAACCCTCAACGGATAAGCCTCTCAAGTTCTCGACAATTTCATGCAATGAGTTTCATGGGGCGGGAGGGGGTGGAGGTATGACCCGAATCTTGCACGTTAAGGATGTGAGGAAGATGTCTTTGGAAGAATCTTTCCCTTATTTTTTTTTGAGATGCCTACCACTTCGGGTGCTTCTTTGGGATGGATTGATTGAGTGTCGAGGAGGAGATCTATATCACACTAGGTTCTCCCTTAGACAAGAAGACCACATCGTCAAATCTGCTTGGGTTCTTATCTTGGAAGATGTTGAGTACGACAACCGCAAGATCCCGATGGTTCCACGCCATCGAGGTACCAGGCGCCTCAATGCCCGGTCATCGTGCCAAAACATATTGATTTATGTTGGAGTTTAAATTTGAGTATACCTTTTAAAAAAATTCTATCCCTCCAATTCTAAATTGCATTAGCCGATATAGTTATAACATATTTAAATAGAAATATATTTGACTATTTAAATTTGTTGCATAATAACAATAATAATAAAAAATATAGATAGATAAATAAATAGATAGATAGATAAAAATCATGCGACTGTCCCGAGGACTCTCCACAATGTGTCTCGAGACCATCTAATTATCTTATTTATTTGTATTTTTTCTTATTTTAGCTAACTTTTATAACTTATTCTTATTTTCTCATATTATGACAATCTTATAATATGCACTCTAAAAAAATGCACCCCTTAACTTATCTTTCACATCACATATTACAAACGTATCTCCCGAAACGATAATATATTAGGAGAACGAAGCTCATTGCAATCATTCTATTTACTCAATAAAAATTTTAAGACTTTTAAAAATTTAACATCGAGCCTCAAGTATGACGTGATTAATCCACAAAATGTTTCAAAAAAGTGAACGTTCCGTTCCACCTATGTGTCACAAACGTCTCTGTCGAAAGTGTCTGTTCGAGACTAAGCGTTTCAAAATTGTGACCTATGATAAGTGACAAAATAAACTTATATAGATGTCGAATGAAAAATGAAAAATGACCCGTGACACACCGACAACTTTCAATATTTTTGTGTCTAGAAAAAAAAATAGCATACCTTGTCCTTAATGATAACACTTTACATTAGACTGCATTTGAAGCCACAACCTCGCAGGCCTATAAACTCAACTACAGGGTCATTAATAAGTAAGCCCACGGCCCACTTCCTACATCCCACTGAAGCCCTAACTCCAGTCCTACTATATAAGGACTTGCGTTCCCCCGCCTCCACTCCTTCGTCGGCCTCCATTTCCGTCTAAACCTCAGCCCCGGAACCCTAAACGCTCCACCAATGGCCGCCCCTGCCGCCGCCGCCATCCGTCCCCTCGTCACCGTCCAGTCCTTGGAAGGTGATATGGCCACCGACTCGCCGGCGACCGTCCCCTTGCCCGATGTCCTCAAAGCGTCGATCCGCCCCGACGTCGTCCGCTTCGTCCACGCCTCCCTGTCGAAGAACGCCCGCCAGCCCTACGCCGTCTCCAAGCGCGCCGGCCACCAGACCTCCGCCGAATCATGGGGGACCGGTCGCGCCGTGTCCCGTATTCCCCGCGTTCCGGGCGGTGGTACGCACCGCGCTGGCCAGGGAGCCTTCGGCAACATGTGCCGTGGGGGCCGGATGTTCGCCCCGACCAAGATCTGGCGCCGCTGGCACCGCCGCGTCAACGTGAACCAGCGCCGCTTCGCCGTCGTCTCCGCCCTCGCCGCGTCCGCCGTCCCCTCCCTCGTCATGGCTCGCGGCCACCGCATCGACACTGTCCCTGAGCTACCCCTCGTCGTCTCCGACACGGTCGAGGGAGTTGAGAAGACCTCCTCCGCAATCAAGGTCCTCAAGCAGATCGGCGCCTTCCCGGACGCCGAGAAGGCAAAGGACAGCCTTGGCATCCGGCCGGGCAAGGGGAAAATGCGAAACCGCCGCTACATTTCAAGGAAGGGTCCCCTGATCGTTTACGGCACCGAGGGATCGAAAATAGTGAAGGCCTTCCGCAACATCACCGGTGTTGAAGTGGCCAACGTCGAGCGCCTCAACCTGCTGAAGCTTGCCCCCGGTGGTCACGTCGGCCGCTTCATAATCTGGACAAAGTCCGCCTTTGAGAAGCTCGATGAAGTGTTCGGGACCTTCGAAAAGCCTTCTGAGAAGAAGAAGGGCTACGTGCTGCCGAGGCCGAAAATGCTGAATGCTGATCTCTCCAGGATCATCAACTCCGATGAGGTACAGTCCGTGGTGCGCCCGATCAAGAAGGATGTTAAGAGGTACTCGCTGAAGAAGAACCCGCTGAAGAATCTGTACACTTTGATGAAACTCAACCCGTACGCCAAGACCGCAAGGAGGATGGCCCTGCTTGCAGAGGCAGAACGTGTCAAGGCTAAGAAGGAGAAGCTTGACAAGAAGAGGAGCCCACTGTCCAAGGTATGATACTTCACAAATTGTCTTCATTGCCTATAAATTCTGCATCATTCTTTTTATGTCATGTAAAATTTTCCTTCCGTCCGTTAAATATAGGTACTCGCTAAATATAGGTCTTCGCTTAGTAGTATATACGATTTTTTTCTATTATAATACAATTATTTCCTGTATTTTGCGTTCATTGTCATGCATCATGTTTATTTAATTGGTACTATATCTTTATGTTTCAAAGTGACTTGTTTTTTTGCAAGTGCTGCAGTGTAAATGAAGCACTTGCTGCTTTGTTTGCTTCATTGATAATTGACCAGTTACACTAGAGTTTAGACTCTTGTAATTCTTGAATATTTCTCATCGTCTATTAGGCGAGAAGAATATTTCTACTCTTATAAACCACTTGTGTCATGGATGCCCCTTATCAACTATTGTCGCAAAATAGTTTTACCGGTTTAAACTACTTGTGGCAATGCAGCCCCTTAGTTTTGTTTGTTGCATACAGTGTTGTGCCGAGTTGTTTGTACACGTTTCTGTAGTATGATTGCTTTGCATGGAGACACTCTTATGCCACACGATAAATGGATTTCTTGTGATCGATCTGTGGTGTGTTTAGATATATGTTGAAAAAAGTTTATCTTTTTCTTATCTAATTTACATATGTATGTGTGCTTTCTCTGTGTTTTTCTAGACAGAAATAATTATGACTTAATTTGTTGAGTATAGATCGATCTTCAGATTGTTTCCTATTATTTCACAATTTGAGGTGCGACAACAATAACAACAAAGCCTTATCCCACTAGGTGGGGTCGGCTACATGGATCATACGACGCCATTCCGCTTTATTAGTAACCAAACCTTATTCGTTTATAATCTGATTTATGAGGCAGTACTTGTATGGCATGCATGCCCATATTTTCCCCTTAGTTGAATGGGTACTGTTGTCTTGAGTCTAAATCACTTTATGTACTCCAGCGTGTCACTGCAGTGCGTTAGTGCATTTGTAACCTTATTAGAGTTTATGCCCTAATCCAATTGTATTTGCTTTTTGTGTAGGAGGAAGCTGCTGCTGTTAAATCTGCTGGTAGGCAATGGTACAAGACCATGATCTCTGATTCAGATTACGCTGAATTTGATAACTTCACCAAGTGGCTTGGAGTGACACAATGAATGGTTTTGATGTGTTCTTATTTGGGATTTAGATAGAGGAATTTTGCAGAGACCTGCTCGTGTTCTGTAATTTGGTGTTTCACAGTTTAAGTACCTTGTCGTTTGGTCTGAACTTCTATGGATAATCTCATCTTTAGTCGAATGAATGACTCTTCATTGTTTTTTCTTTATGCCCTTCTGAATAACTTCTGATAGTAGCCCTACTTGCTCGAACTATGATTGTTGTTCTTATTACCCAAAGTTAGGTCGCAAAGCAGTGTAGTGCTGTGAACTTCGATTGAAACTGAAATGAATCGACCTCGATTGAAGCTGAAATGAATTGAGCTCGATCGCATTAGCCATTGAAGCTCCTATCGGACCTCTCTGGATTCCATGCACACGGTGACACATGCGAGTGAAGGAAGCTCCAATGGCGAAGTGGAAAACCATTACTGATGGGTTCAATGTTTGTCTCTCGAAGTGGAACTTGAGCACCTAATCCTTTCAAGTTGTACCGTATCTTTTGTTTGGACTCGCTCATGAATTTGGTGGTTGCTCGTCATCGTGACATTTGGTAGACACACTAGAGCAAGAATAAGAGGTTTATCTTTGGTTAAATCGAGTTGTTTAGTAGACACGCTATAGAGTATCTTTGGTTATCTAAAGAACTAGTTTTTTCCACCCATGGATAGAGTGCTCCTTTGTTTACTCTCATAGATTAGTATATAGGTAAAGTCTTTGTTATTTCTAAAAATTAAAAGCAAAAGTTAATTAGTCATTATTGTAATTTTATTTATTCTTTACCATATTGATTATTAGATATTGTTTTGTAATAGGGTTGCTATTCATTTATCAATTGAAATTATGTCTCAAGAGGAAACCATGTAGGACTTTGCCCCTATTTTTGTTACCATACATATATAAAAAAAATTAAGAATAAACAACGGATATAGAAGTTATAAAAAAAGTAAAAAGTTTATAATTTTGCATAAGTATACAAAAAAAATACTTAAAATATAATGATAAATATCAAGCTTGGGCGCTTGTATATTCAATTGAATTTGTATTAGTGATATATGAGATTTCAATCGTAAAAGAAAGGCTTTCATTATTGCAAAGGTATGTTGTTGGAGATACAAGTTGATATTACACGTGTGATTAGTTCTTTTACATGTAAGCATATAAATTGTTTAGCTATAAATAGCTATGAATACTTTTGATGTATTTTTCATTGTTCATCGAATGAAACTGTTTTTCTTGTTTTTCCTCTGCATCTTCTTGATTCCCTATGTGAGAATACACATTCTATTAGGGTATCAGAGCTAGCGCTGAGATGCGGATAGCAGTCGGACTGATCGCAGAGTAATCAGACAACAGAGATTCATTTCCTCCATAGAGATTCATCAGATAAGATACATTAGCCTTTCATTTCCTTTCAACAATCGCGAATTGAGTTCTTCTTTGAGGTGATTTAAGACGATCGATTTGTTTTACCTGGATCTTCATCTGAGTTTGTTCTGAATTCGATTTGGATTCTTTACCTCTGGATCCTTATCTTTTATTTGAACTTAGTATACAATATCACAAGAATCATATATGTCCAAAAATCAGATCGTCATTTATCCACATCACACTTTATTTTTAAGTTCTTCAGATGGGCCGAGAACTGCTATGATATCTTTTCAATTAATTGGTCTTGAAAACTATTTTTTATGGAGTCGAGCTATGCGAATTGCTTTGCTTGGAAAGAATAAATTCGGTTTTGTAAATGAATCTTACAATCATCATTCAGTGAGCGATAATTTGAAAGATCTTTGGGACATGGTAGATGCCATCATTTTATCATGGATTATGAATTCAGTCTTTAAAGAATTGATGAGTGGGGTTATATATTCTTCAAATGCTACTTCAGTCTGGATGGATCTTAAAGAATGGTTTGATAAACTTCATGGAACCATAATTTTTCAACTATTAAGAAAACACTGAATTAAGAAAACATGTCAATTGCAACATATTTCATTAAATTGAGATTTTTTTGGAATGAAATGTCTACTATAATGGAGATGCCCACTTGTAATTGTGAAGGATCAAGTTGATATTTACAATTTAATCGAGACACGCAGCTATACCAGTTTCTCATGAGTTTAAATGATAGTTTTTTCCAAATAAGAAGTCAGATTCTGTTAATGAATTCATTACATTCACTTAATCAGGCCTATTCTATGTTGTTACAAGAGGAAAGCCAAAGAGGAATTAGTTCAGGAATAATTCCAATTCCTTTTGATTCTGTTGCCAACTATTCTTCTAATACATGTTTTAAACAAAAAAGGAATTGAAATTTATATTGTGATCGCTGTCGTATGAAAGGTCATGAAAGGAAGAATTGTTACAAGTTAATTGGATATCCTCCTAGGTATAAATTCAAAAAGAAGCCTGCATCTACTACTGCTAATAGTGTTTCAGAGGTTGTTTCATATGTTGTTATTGATGCTAAGACCATAAATTATGCAGGAGCTTCTATTTTTGTTGGAGCAGGATCCTCAACTTCAACTCCTATCTTTACACCTGATCAGTATAACTAGATTATTCGAATGCTTTCAAAAGAACATGTCATCGAAGAGAAAGTCAACATGGCTGGTATTGCTATGAATTTAGCATTAAAATCTGATCAAGATGATAAAAGTTGGATATTGGATATTGGTGCTACCAGTCACATGTGTTCATCTCTTGACTTAATTCAAAATATCAATCTCCTTCATTCTTCCTTTATACAATATGTGAAATTACTAGATGGAACTTCATATGAAGTTACTCACTCTGGAAGCTGCTCCATTGCCCCTCATAAAAAATTGAATAATATTTTATATGTGCCAAAATTCAAAGTCAATTTACTATTTGTCTTCAAGCTTTGCAGTGAATTGTGAATTGAAATGCTCACTCATTTTTTGCCTAATTCTTGTATTCTTTAGGAGACCTCCAGTGGAAAGATGATGAGGATTGGTAGAGAAAGAGGAGGATTATATTACCTCCACTCTTTGGCTACAAGAAGAGTGGATGATGGTGTTGTAGCAATTGATTCTTCACATCTAATAACAGCAGTTGGAAATAGTTCTTTTTTCAATTCATCTCATTGTTTTGTTTCCTCATCAGTTCATAATTCTTATAATATTTGGCATCAAAGACTTGGCCATATACCTATTTCTAAACTCCAACATTTATCTTTCTTATTAAACTGTACCTTTGACAATGATATTTCACTTTTAGATTGTTCAATCTGTCATTTTGCCAAACAAACCAGATTGCCATTTCCACATACTCTTAGTCGTGCTGCATATTCTTTTTTTATTATTGCATATGGATTTGTGGGGGTCTTATAAATTTTCAACACATGACAACAAGAGATTTTTTTACTATTGTGAATGATTATACTAGATACACATGGATTTTCTTATTGAAATTCAAAAGTGAGACTTTTTTTGTGCCTTCAACAGTTTCTAGCATATGACATCACACTTGATGTTGCTAGGGCCTTGAAATTTCAATCCAACATTCCAATGAAGTTTTGGGGTGAGTGTGTTCAAACATCAGTATACCTTATCAACAGAATTCCATATCCATATTTAAATAACATTTCTCTTTATCAATTACTCTTCAATAAGATTCCAAATTATAATCATCTTAAAGTCTTTGGTTGTTAGTGTTTTGCCACAAATACCAATGATAAATTTGCAGCACCAGCTATTCCTTCCATTTTTCTTGGCTATTCTTCCGCTCAAAAGAGTTGTAAACTTTTGAGTTTAGTAATTTAGATTATTCCATGTTCACAAAAGAGTTGTAAACTTTTGATGTTAAATTCAATGAACATGTTTTTCCTTTTGCATCTTCTACATCTCATCATACTTCTCATTTTTTTCATGATACCCTTTCTTTATTCCTTCAAGTAATGAACATACCTCAGATATTCCTATGATTGTTAATCCCAATGATGGCCCTGTTAATAGAGACATTTTAGAGATATCTTTTAACAATGACACGTCTATTTCTACTTCTCCACCTTTTGAATCTCATATTTCTTCATCTGTGCCTATTTGTCCTGAGTCCACATTAGATATTTCTTCTTCTTCAGCTCTTGATCCATCTTTTGTTTCGCTTGCTATTGTTCAGACTAGAAAATCAATGAGGCAAACTAGACCTCCTACATGGCACAAAAATTATGCTTTATCTACTATGTCCTCTTCTTCTCACAAAAGAGATTAGGTAAACAAGAATTACAAATTCTCTATTTCAAATTATGTAGCCTATGGACATTTATCACCTAATTATCAATGTTTTCTGGCATCTATTTCTGATATCAATTAAATCTTAATTGGATAGATGTCATGCAAAATGAAATTCGTACATTGGAAGAGAATAATACTTGGAATTTGGTTGAATTAACACCGGGAAGAAAGCCATTGATTGCAGATGGGTATATAAAGTTAAGTATATGGAAGATGGTTCAATTGATAAATTCAAGGCAAGATTTAGTAGCTAAATAATATAGTCAATAAGAAAGAATTGACTATAGAGAAATATTTTTCTCAGTGGTTAAAATGGCCACAGTTAGAATTATTTTGACATTAGTAACTGAGAATGCATGCCCTTTATATCAAATGGATGTTAGTAATGCTTTTTCGCAGGGAGATTTGAATAAGGAAGTTTATATGGAGATACCACAGAATTTTAAAGGTTCAACCCATTAAAGGATGATTTGTAGACTAATAAAGTCTCTATATGGATTAAAACATGTTTGTAGACAATGGAATCATAAACTAACAACTACCTTAATTGACAATGGATATCTTCAAAGAAAATTAGATTATTCCATGTTCACAAAAAAGAATTGGTTCCAGAATGATAATAATGTTAGCTTATGTAGATGACATCCTTATTATTGGTAATGATAAGGCTTTAATTGTAGAGTTGAAGGCAATAGCCTGCATGGTAATTTTAAAATCAAAGATCTTGGTGAAATGAAATATTTTTTAGGCATTAAAGTGGCAAGAAATAAGCACGGTATTGTATTAAGTCATAGGAAATTTGCTCTTGAACTGATTTCAGATTTAAGATTTTCCTCAGCAAAGTTTGCGGTTACTCTACTTGAAATGAATGTCAGATTTACAATAAAAGCTTATGATGATGAATTTAATATCAATTAGGATGATGAACTTCTCAAAGATCCTTCAATTTATCAAAGACTTATTGAGAGATTATTATATCTTACAATGACTATACCAGATATTTCTTTTGCTGTTCAAACTCTGAGTCAGTTCATGTATGCACCCAAGGTTTTACATTATGAAGCTACAAAAAGGTTTATTTGTTATATTAAAAATAGTCATGGATTTGATATTCTTTTGTCCACAAATTCAAATTGTCAAATTACTGCATACTCTGATTCAGATTGGGCATCATGTCCATTTACAAGAAGATAAGCCATTGGATATTGTGTTAAGCTTGGTAGCAATTTGGTGTCATGAAAAGTTAAAAAATAGGAAACCGTGTCAAGGTCATAGGCAGAATACAGAAGTATGACTTTAGCTACAACAGAGGTAATTTGGATATTGTCACTTCTAAATGAGCTTGGTATTGAAACTTCATTTCCTGTAAAGTTGTTCTCAGATAGTAGCTCAGCAATTCAGATAACTTCTAATCTAATGTTTCACGAGAGAACAAAGTACATCAACATTGACTATTTTTTTTGTTAGAGAGAAAGTTGACAAGCACATTTTAAAACCTAAATATATCAATACCAGAGATTAATTGACAAATGTATTGACAAAGGGGTTTGTTTCTTCTCAACATGAAAAGCTGATTACAGCCATGGGGACGTTTGATTTATTTGATCTTGCTTTTACAACTATCAACTTGAAAGGGGGTGTTGGAGATACAAGTTGATATTACATGTAGGATTAGTTCTTTTACATGTAAGCATATGACATCAGACAATTATAACTATCTAGCTATAAATAGCTATGAATACTTTTGATGTATTTTTCATTGTTCATTGAATAAAACTACGTTTTCTTATTTTTCCTCTCCATCTTCTTGATTCCCTTAGTAAGAATGCACATGCTATCATATGTGTCATGATATTTGATTCGAACTAATCCAAATAAGGTTTATAATCAACTATGTGAAATTGAACTAACCCAACTGGTATTTATAATATACTCAAGTGAACACAAATTGAATCAATTCATAGTCCTTGTGAGGTCGAATCATGATTGGCACGAATACTAACGAGCTCAAATTTTCTTTAACATGATCACGCCCCATTGACCAAATCAATTTGTTTGTTTTAATAAACAAAAAATATTTTATTCTATTATTTTAAATTATTAAACATTGGGAAACCTTATGTTCTTTCTTTTGAAATAATATATTCATTATGAAATATTGATAAAAAATAGGATACCCTACTCCAACATTTATTAGGTTGAGAACTTTTTGTTATTAACACGGATTACAATAAGTGAACTCCTTACAATAAGTAGATGATGATGGGGAGACAATTTGTGACCACTCTGACATTGAATTGTATATGAATATGTACATTAATAATTAATTAATGTAGATGTAATAATTAATTTTGGCAAGGGAATAAAATATAGAATAGGCTATAATTCACATTTTATTGGCTATAATACAATTATTGCAATTAAAATTTTAACTTATATAAGTGGTAAAAAATAACTAAAATTAAGTTATATGATTGGGAAACCCTGCTATCAGAATCGAACGAATTCTTGAGTCGGCTTAACAAATTTTAATTGCAAAACACATTCTAAATCAAGTATTCCTATTTGACTCTTCATTTACTCGCATAAAACAATGCCGTAGCACTTCCTTTCACCTTCTTCATTCATAAGAATCCTTATTTTCTTCTCATAAGAGATATGTTGTGGGTGTATTCTTCCACCTTCTTTATTTATTAAATATTTAGTCTTGATTCATAGTGAGGTCCAAAAGAATTGGCCAATATTATAAAATTCGAAGTGGATATTGTTCCAAAAGATTTTTTGAGTTAGGTCTGACCGATCGGATAGCTCGAACTCAAATGATTGATACGAATAATAATAAATTAATATAAAAATATATCCAAGTAAAATACTTATGAATATATATTTATTGATCATTAATATAATTATACATATCAAAGTGTAATGATATTATTAATATTTTAAATTAATAAAAGGAACATAATAGTTGTTCAAATATATATATATATATGTGTGTGTACTATTGAATATACAAATTAACATATAAACTCATAATTCATGTACTTAATCATTAATATTTGTCTAAGACAAAAGTGTTAACATCTAAAGAAAATAAATGAATTAGTTAATTTTTTTATTAGACGATGAGATTGTTTTTTGTTTCAACATTAAAAAATATGACTTATCTTAAAAAAATTGATAAAAGAATTTTAATAGGTGCTACTAATGTAGCTTAATGAAGGGAAAATGGTTACTAAAGACAAATGGAAATGAAGCATGACAAAAACCTTGCTAACAATAAAATAAAATGCTGAATGACATAGGGACGTTTTTTGTATATTTAATGTTTTCAAATTATCTTGTATTAAAATTATTTGGTCCACCAATTATACTGTTCACTTGTGAGTGGTAATGAATAATTTGAATTATATTTTTCTTAGAGGAATAATTTGAATTTTCTAGGCAATTGCCTATGAAGTTGTAACGTAGATTGCTTGTGTGAGATGTGACAATCGAGACTTGAGTTTCCATTTTTTCAATTTTACTTTTTATATTTATCCTTTTAAATTTAATTAAATAAATTCTAAACCGATTAAATAAAATTTAAAATTAATCTTAAATACTTATTATGAATACATTATTATCCTATTTATAAAAATATACTATATATTTTTATAAATTCAAAATAAATTATATATTTTTTTAAACAGTTATTTTGATTAGGTGTATATTGGTAAAAATGTATATTAACTTCATATCTTTAATAATATGAATTGTCAATATATTATTTATGCATACTAAACAAAGTAGCAATGTCACATTGAACACAAGATCATTGATTACCAGAATTTAATTACATATATATATTATAAAGTTTTTTGTTATATTTACATGAAGACATTTGTTATTAAAAATGCCTTAGAATGTTTTGATATGCTTATGAAAAAAAGAATGTTTTTTTTAGAATGTTTCAATACTCATCAATATATATATATATATATATATATATATATGCATACATATTATATATATATATATATATATATATATATATATATATATATATATGAAGATTATAAATTATATTAAGATTTTGTTTGACAGCTACTAATGGAGAGTGTGACGAGGTGATATAATAAGAGATGAAGTGGTAGAGTACGTTGTTCAATTAGAAAGTTCGTATTTTAATAGTCAATTATAAAAAACTGATAGATTAGATAATGAAAGTTCTATTTATTTAAAAAATTAATTTCGTCCTTTATTACATGAACTATTTATAATATCACAATAAAATTTATTTTTTAACAACTTAATTTAAGTTATCTTTTTTCGCCCATTTTACTATTTTTTATTATATTATTCCATTATTTTTCATAACTAGTTTATTCATCTATTTTAAAAAAAATGAGGGATCAATATTTATAAAAGAATAATAAAACTATTTCATCAATGTAATATTCACACGAGAGAAAAAATTTACGAGAGTGATAGTTTAATTTGGTGACAAATTTGGTAATAAGAGAACGACTATTTAATTTGATTTAAAATTATTTATTTATTGATTTACCTTCTTAATTAAAATAAAAATTTAATCAAATATGATTTATCAAATATCATTTTTCCATAATTCATTCTAAATCCTCACCAAAATAAACCTTAAGTAATATAATAGATTATTATGGCGTGCCATCCAATATATTAAGTTTTAGAAACCTCCACATCAATTGAAACCGAATATAATATTTACATTTCTGGATGAAAGTTTCAATTATGTACTAATAATTGTACTAATAAAAGAACCAAGAGAGTGAAGCGAAATTATGTGCAAATATAATCATAAGTATAATGAAAGTTTTAATTGCAATTTGGTATTCTTGATGTATCGGATAATATTTTAAATAATTATATTATATCTTATATTATAAATAAAGTGATAAATATTCATTGCATTAGTCGAATATCTTAAATTTTTTTGGATGATCAATCTTCGGTATTTGAAAAGCGGTGCCGATGATTCAACTCACACGGCACTAATTATTATACGCACTGTCCACAAATTAGAGGTCAATCGTCAAATTCAACTTAGTCGATTGATAACAAAGAATTTTAATTTATTAAGACTCCAATTCGAGACTTTGGTTAATAGAGTCTAAATCTAATACTTAAAATCTACTTGTCCAAATACCGAAAAATAGCACACCTGGATCATCACACCACTCGGTTCTCCCTATCCATGAAATAAGTAAATAACTTTAAATTCGAAATTTCAACGTATATAATATATTTCCTCTGCATTGGGTAAAATAAAAATGGAAATAAAACGTTTTTCCATCATTAATAATAATAATAATAATAATAATAATAATAATAATAATAATAATAATAATAATAATAATAAGTTTCCTTCCTCACTTTCTCTCTCCCCTCCCTCTCTCTCCTCTTAACATGTCCGTCCCGTGGAGTTTGGCCGCCTGAACCCTAAACAGAACCGGCACCTGCAATTTTTCCGGCCTTGAATCGGAACGATAAAAGAGGAGGAGAACAAAATGCCTCCCAAGAGACGCGTCACCAGAACGGTCCGCAAATCCACCGCCAAGAAGCCTTCCGCCGCCTCCGACATCCCTCCGCCTCCTTCCTCTTCTCCCCCTGAGGTGGCCGCAGTAGCCGCCGTCGCTGACCTCAACCCCGAGGTGACTCCCGTCGCCGTCGAATCCTCGGCGCCCGCCGCGTCCCAAACTCCCATTTCCGAGATTACCGCCGCCTCCGACGCCTCTCGACCGGTTTCCGCACCGACTCCTCCGCCTCCTGCCGTCCCCGCGGAGAAGAGCCCGAAGCCCCGTGATGTTTCTACCGTTCCTGCAGCTGCTGACGCGGTCCCCGAGCCCCAAACCCATGCTGCGCCGCCCCCGGCAGCGACGGAACCCGTTGCGGCTGAGGCACCCCACGCAGCGGCGGTGGCTGTGGCGGAGAGCCATCAACCGCAAGTGCCCGCGCGAAAGACGACCACGAGGGTGGTCAAGAAGGTCGTGAAGAAGATCGTCAAGAGGAAGGTACCAAAGGTCACGGCCACATCGTCCTCGTTGGTTCCGAAGCCCGAGGAAGAGAAGAAGGAAGCGTCAGTGGCAGGTAAAGAAACGCCTGAAGCAGTAGAAGTTGTAGATAAGAAACCCGCATCAGTGAAACCGGAAGAACAAAAAACCTCTCCTCAAGTTGTGCTAGACAGGAAGTTGAAAAACAATAGCTTAGGTGCTGTTAGTGCCAAGGCGGAGGAAATGGAGAAGGATAATGTTGATTCAGGGGGAACTAAGTATGCACCCATGGAGGAGGATAAATCAGACAACAGAGAAGCTGCAGCAGCAGAAACAACAGTGACTAGTTTTGGGGACGATGAAGTAGGCATATCTGAGCGCCAGAAACGGAGGAAGACAGAGATTTTTATTGGAGGATTGGACAGGGATGCCAAGGAGGAGGATGTGAGGAAGGTGTTTGAGAAAGCTGGGGAGATCTTGGAGATCCGCATGATGATGAATGCCCAGACGGGAAAGAACAAAGGGTATGCTTTTGTCCGGTATAAAGAAGCGGCCCAAGCAAAGAAGGCAGTTTCTGAGTTCTCCAAAGTAGAGGTACCTGCAATATTTGGTCATTATGTATTCCACAGTTCGCATTTTGGCTGTGTGTAGCAAGCACATTACTAACATAACTATGCAATGTGCCTAGTACTCAGCATATCAAGTTTACCCCTTGTGTTTAAATTCATGGTGGGTTCCTTCCTATAGAAACTTTGCACAACCACATTCACCATAAGTATAGAAGTATGAATATTGGAAGCTGATCTGACAGTAAATGATTCAGATTTGGATCATTAACACATACAATCCATTCTAACCTACATTGAGTCTTTTTTCGTTTGTTGTCTTTCGTGTTGTCACACTAAATGACATGTTTGCTAATCACTGAAAAAAATGACATGGTTGTCATGATGAGATAAAACACAGTTGATAACCAATCTAACCTTTCATAAATTATTTTTGTTGGACCAGCAACCTGTCTAAGCATCACTACTAATTAGCTAGAAGATAATTTGTCTGGGGCGAAGGAAATGTAACACCTTTAATGCTTCCTAAAAAGACCTTTCTCGCTATACTTTTATATGAATTTATTCATCTGACTTAACATATGGACTTAGTTTCCTGAATTTAACCGTTACACTATGTGTATGAGAAACTTGTTCGATCAGCTTACACTGCTGTTTAAAATGATCTATGAAAACAATGAGTTTTGATGAAGTCCTTAATTTTTGCTCACGTAATTTTCCTTTCTTGATACTCGTTTTTCTTCATGTACTAGTCTAGTGTAGTTTTTTTTGAGGAATTAAGTTCAATATATGAGTCCAATCTGCAAATTGTGTTCTTTGAATATAGAAGTTTCATGGCGTATATGCAACAAACAAAGGGGACGGACGTGCTGATATGAGTTATGGGTTGTTAGTTATTAACTATGGGGAGTTGATAGTTATTAACATTAGTGTTATAGATTGATCAATGATGTGTATCTTTTTGATGAAATGATGTATATTTTCTATTCTTCATTATTGCTTCCCTTCTGATGGCCACTGTTTTTCTTATAACAATATAAATAACAGATATGCGGGAAGCTATGCGGGGCTGCTGCACTTGAGGGGAACGATACAATTTTTCTTGGGAACATTGACAAAAAATGGAAGAAAGAAGATGTTAGTACCTTGGACATGCCACAAAGCAATGACATTTATGAATATTTATGAAAGCATGTAGCTTTTATGAATCATCACAGGAACTTAATTCTTCTTGTGCATTATTGTCATTTGCCAAATAGGTTATCAAGCTATTGCAAGATATTGGAATCGAGAAGATTGACACTGTTACAGTTATGGTAGACCCTAATAACACAGATTTAAATCGTGGATTTGCTTTCCTGGAACTTGAAACCAATAGGGATGCACAAATTGCTTACAAGAAACTTCAGAAGAAAGATGTCTTTGGGAATGGTCGTAACATTAAAGTTTCTTGGGCTGAACCTCTAAACAATCCAGATGAAGAAGAGATGCAAAAGGTTTCTCGCTCTCCTCCACTGTACATCTCCTTTTTGTATCTGTGTAATTTTGGCATCAATATGAAAGATAATTTTTTGTGCTTTTGTAATTGACTATCATACTCACAAGCTTTTCTTTGTTTTGTTTGGTTCAATGAACGTAATTCTTTTTTATCTTTGCTTTGCCTCTAAGAACTGCATATGTGAGCAAACCATGTTTTAAATGTGATCCAAATAATGTTATTCATTAATTCTCTTTGGTGTGCAAGAATCGTGTAGTGAAATTCCAGTACTTTAAATCATAGTATAGTGCAAGACATTGATATAATTTAGCACTCAAATAAGCATGATAATCCGTACCTTAGGTGTCATGTATTTTCTGTTTAGATTTAACTGAAGAGGCCAGCAAAACTTGTCGTACCTCAGTAATGACATTCTTTGGTTTGATTTAGGTCAAATCCGTTTATGTGGAAAGTATACCATCTTCATGGGATGAAACAAAAGTGAGGGAATGCTTCAAAAAATTTGGGGATATTGAACGGGTTGTTCTTGCACGTAATATGCAGTCAGCTAAGAGGAAAGACTTTGCCTTCGTCAACTACACTACACGAGAAGCTGCTTTGTCATGCATTGAATCCTTTGAGAAGGATGAGTTACTTGGAAATGGCTCAAAGGTTCATTGTCCTACTATGAGATGTTGTACTGCGGACTTCATTGGTACCAACAGTCACATTCTGTTATTTATCTTCAGGTTAACATTAAGGTGTCATTGGCTAAGCCAGTCCGGAAGGGCAAGCAGAACAAAGGAATGAAGTCTAATGCAGAAAAGGAGAAACCCAAACCTGTTACACGTGAGTTTTCTTTTCTTTTAGTTCCTTTTAATTGCTTGATGTGTGTGTTTTCAATTATTTGTTAAAACTTGCTATGTTAATATACTTTATAATTCCTTTTAATTACTTCTTTTCTTGGTTTTTTCTTCTTCTATTTCTAGGTTAAAATATCTTCTTTCTCTCGTGATGAATACTAAGATTTTTTATTAAAGAAATAATATTAGAAAAAAATACTACAGTTTGCATCTAGTAGCTTTGAGTTTCATGCACCCTTTTTTTTTAACTTTAAGAAAGAAGTGTTTATATTTCTCAAAGACTTCATGTTTATCCTTTCTTCTCTGAGACCACTCTCCATTCCTCTTAATTAGGGCTGGAAATAAGCCGAGTCGTCCGTGAGCAACTCGTGGCTCGGCCTATTTTTGGCCTAGCTCGGCTCGGCCTATTGTCAAAATAAGACAGGCTGAAACATTAAATTAAGCCTATTTTCTTAAAGAGGCTTAGCCTCTTAATAATTGGCCTAGCCTTATAGCTTATCCGGCCAAGATTTATTAATATATTATATATAATTTTTAATCCTTCATCTTTTAAAGCTTCAATTTTGAGTTCAATATTACTATTTTTTATTATATGTTTAGAAAAAACATATTAGTGGTGTCTCTTTTATTTAGTTCATATCTATTGTTTCTTTAATAAATAAGATTTATTTTATATGTAATCTAGTTGATCATAAAAAAATATATTTGACTTAACAGGCTAATAAACTAGGCCAGGCATTAAAAGTTAATAAAAAAAGCTAGGCTAAATTTATATTCATAATTTGTTACAGGCTATAGGCCAGGCTTAAATACTTTTATTTTGTAACAGGCTTGGCCTATTTAAGTGGAAGTCTAGCTCGGCCTAGCTCGTGTCCAGCCCTACTCTTAATCCTCTCTCTACTGTAGAAACTTTCTCAGCACCACCATAAGCCTCCTCTCAAAAAATACACCACCATTCAGCTGTCATCACCATAATATACTATTTCACCCACATTTTTTCATCATCATTATTGTCTTAATTGCCCCACAAAATTGGCACGATATTAATACCCCATTCCATCCCTATCAAACGACTACACCAACCAAGGTAGTCAAGATCGGGATCTGATCGAAAGGGGTCCTGTCCTAAGATCGGATCGTAATGGTTTAGATTAGAAATAATGTTAACTTGACTACTATCCTATAAAAACTGCCTATAATACTTTCAATAAAAGGCTTCCGACAAATGCATATATATAGATTACTTATATAATAGTATTTAATATATGAATTAACAAAAAATGACAATAATATGATTAATATGGAGTACCATTATATAAATAATTTTTAATATACATTGATAATAAAGTTATTTTGTGAAGATAATATTTTTAAAATTTCATTTATAACTAATCATCTTCCTCCTAATTTTATTTCTCCAAAAATCATGTTGAACTTGGTGAAAATAAAAAAAATAAAAAAATGAAAAGAATTGTTTTGGTACTCATCCTACTATCTTGCTATTACGATGCTACAAAAATAATCCCAAATTTTAGACGAATCCTAGGTAGGAGATCAAGATCGTGATCTTGATAACCTTGGCACCAAGTTTAGTTTGCCCCTGCCTGATGTTGCCTATTAGCCTAGGAAACCGGAAAATATAAAACTTTTAGATTATCTAAGCAATTTATCTTTGAAGTGCTAAAATGAGAGCTTACATTTGTCAATCTTGTTTGTACTTTTTTTAATAGCCTGATAGTCCGACTTTTGAGAGGTTGTTAGCCTGATTTGCACATGTTAATTTTTGAACTTTTTAACTATGCACATGTCAACTTTACTTCCAAGGTGCATGCTGCAATGCAAATACAAAATCATGAGAGATGAGACAAGACATATCTGCTGCTAAAAGCTGCACCACAAACCTGATTGTAATCCCATAAAAAAATATTTTTTAAGCATTCAGGCTTAACTAAAAAAGGCTGGAAAGTTTGTTTTTGAAACAAAATGAGCTATCTATTAGCCTAGTAACTGGAAACATCCTAGTGGAGAAGATTAAGGAGACAGAGAGGGGGAACCTCTCCCAACAGAGATCAGAGCTAGCTGATTCGACCAAAAGGCTGCAATGTGATTGTAGAAGAGGAAGCTACCTCGGGCAATATATAAAGTTGAGGGCTGTTTCAGTTTTTATATGGACTGTTGAAATTTATAATTGGATCCCCTTTGTCTTTGATATAATATGCTCGAATGGTTTGTGAAGCAATTTAGCCATCTGTTCATTCTTAGACTTCCATTCCATCTTCAAAAAATTGCAGTTGCAGAACTGAATATTAGGGCTTAGGAATTCTCAGAACTCCTTGTCCATCTAACGGTAGTGACTGCTGTTAGCAATTCTAGTTCTCTCAAAACATGCTTTGTTCTAAGAAATAAATTTAAAGATGCAAGCCCCATGTGAGGATAAATGCACGATTCTTACAAAGAGTTTAAAATGGAGTATACACTACATTTTCTCCACCATGATCAGTCCTCATTCTACTTCCCTACTTCCCATTTTCTTTGAGGGGCTACTTCTAATTTTCGTCAACCAGCATCCTCATTTGTTCCACTTGAAATACTGGAGATCGAAGAATGTCCGTTTTAAACCGTATTTCAAGTGAATCTAACTTTATTCTTTATGCTTGACCCTGTATTTTTTGCTTCTAGATGGAATTAAAACCAACTTTTCGGAGAAGGGAAAATCTATCAGAGGGAGTACTTCTACTAGTAGTAGAGCTAAGACATCTTCTACGACCGATGAGCTCCTCAATGTTTTGAGGGAGCAGGCTGCATGGAGACAGGCGCCAACAAGCTATACTAGAGGTACTTTTCATAGTGAACTAGCTATTTCTTGAACTAATTGTTTTCAACTTTTAGATGTATTCATCCATTGCAGTTCTATATTTCAATAATTGTTCATATATCTAAGGTATGTGTATATCTGTTTACTTCCTATCATAAATTTTGTTTGCAAGCCACATTATTAACATTTCACCCTAGTTCCAAACGTGTAGTCAGTTAACCCTTTGTAAAGTGCATCAGGCACATCTTTCTTGTGAGAAGAGAGGAGACCACCTTGGTCAGTTCTTAAAAAAAAACACCTTGGTCAGTGATAACAATTTGAATAAGAAAACTACACAGGGAAACCGCTGGTTAATGAAAGAGTATATGTTTGGGATGGAAGTTTCTTCTCAAAAAAAAATAAAAAAATAAGAATGTTTGGATGGAAGTGATATACCTAATTCATGGAACCTTGGGACCAATGTTTTCCTATTTTTTGCTTGTATTGAGGACTACCAACAATTAGATGTATTTTTTAACATCTTTTGAGAAATAAAGAGCAAGCAATTTTTTTATCATCAAATGATGAACATTTAGATGTCTGCTTCTTGACTCTGTAAATAATGTCACATAGGTGTTAATAGTCAAGTCACTAAAGAAACTCATTGATGAGACAATTATAATTGCCTAAGCATTTGAATGACCCTATATGGTTTAGGTTTTAAGAGAGAGGTTGCTTGAAACTTCCATTCTTAATTTGGTCATTACTTCCCCTGATCGCCTGTAGCTTCCTATTTCCCTTTGCCTTCAAGAATCTCTCTTTTTCTTGAACCAAGCTCCAGCTTTGCGGTGGACATTATCAAGATTTTACAAACATAATGTTATTTGCTTTGGGTCATAATAGCTTTGAGAGACTAGTCATAAACTCTGCAGTGGCTAGAATCAAGAATCAATCAACGACCAGTACTTTGTGTCTGAGTTTCACTGGGCATGAAACTTAGATCACAAACATAGTTGACAATGTGGTGGGAGAACATATCTGAGATTGATAATAGCAGTTGGTAACCATGAGGTGATGGGAGTAAGGGACTGAGCCAAAATTGGAAAATAACGTAATTAACAAATGCTTTTAGATCCAAACTAATTGGTTTGCCACTGAGCGTAACTATTGTTTTTATTTGGTTTGACTATCCTTCTTATTTTGTTTGGTTCGTGCATTATATGTCGAGAACTTTTTTCTAGATGGTAACCTTTACATAAACAACAACCTTATTATTACTGATTAAGAAGCTGCCACTTCTGTTGATATAATTGCATGACATCAGCTTTTCTGACTTTCCATAAGCATCGATTTGAGAACAAGCTGAGATATAATTAATTTTTGGATTCCCTGCCTTTTCTAGTTGTTGAGTTTCAGGTGCATATGTTATGCTAGTCGAAACAATCACAAGCCTATTCTTCTATGTTGTTTTCCTATGAATCGAATATCCATAGCTGTGGACTTCCTCAAAAGAAATAAACTAGTTGTTTGGGTTGATTCTGCAGCTATATTTCCTGAGTTGTTTGAATTTTCTTCGATGATGATTAGCCAATGAGGTTGTTTCATTGTAATTTTTTTTTATTTTTGTGTTCTTGATACAGGGCCCGCGGTTCCTGAGTATTCACATACGGTAGCTGGAGGGAAGCGTACATTCCCTGAACTGGTACTAGGAAACTTCCCAAAAGATATCTAGCATTACATTATTTCTCCAAACTTTGACATCTAGTGGTTCTCAGGGAGATGATTTATCATACTCAAGAGGATATCCTCGTGCTCGCCTTGACAGTTCCTATCAAGTCCCAAGGTTCAAAATTCTTTCTGAAATGTCCTTTCCATTTTACATCAACTGACAATAGTTGTTTAGTGCTGACTTGATCAAGTGCTATCTAGCTATGGTGCATTAACACAAGGGAGGCCTGGCTTGTCTGTTCCATATTATCAGCGTCCTGATGTTGGCAACTCTAGTGGTATATCTTTAAATTTATGATAATATATTTTGATGCAATTTTGGGAGCAGTGCATAATTGTGCTTATGTATGTGCTTTTATCAGGTTCCTTTTATGGGGCTCCTGAAACTCGTCAAGCTAGTAGTAACCTTCAGGTATATTTCTGATTTTAGCGAAATTGGGGTAATCACCATGCTTTCTTATTTTTGTGATATTCATTATCACTTTGATATGTAAGCATGTTATGATTTACTTGTGCGTCTTTCTTGTGTCCTTCAGAGGCAAGGGTTTCCGCCTTATGGCAGCAACATGTATCCTAGATGTAAGTTCCACATCAAATGCAACATATTCGTTTTAGACGAGAACACTTCTCAAGAAGGAAAAAGAAATTTCATATGACTTTATCTTTGATAATCATGGTACTGAATTTCCTTTCGTTGCAGATTAACAGAAGTCGATTAAAATTTTCCCATAATGATCATCCTTCCGTCGTTAATGATCAGTCAACAAAGAGCCCCAGGATTGCAGCTGTCCATGCACCTGTGTTGAAAGCAGAAGTGCACCTGCTCAAGTTGATGTAGTTTACGATCCTCCTGGATTACAATTCCCCCATTCCTGGCTCAAATTTTTTTTGGGTGAATGTTGATCTTCTTACTCCGATATATGGCTAGATCTCATGAAAGCAAGCCTGAGGCCATGTACACTGTCTGCCATGTTAATTATAAAATGAGGACCATATGTTATTTCAGAGTTTCCCACCAAGTGGGAATATACTATCGAAAAATGCCTTTAGCAGCACAAAACTTTCTTACCGAAGGAAACCTTTGATCTGGTATCGCATTCTATTTAACAATTTACAGCCCTTTTACATTAAATTTCTTATGTTAAAAAAATACTCATCACGCTGGCAAGGAGAAGATGGCCAATGTGTTGAACTTTTTAATGACACCACCACCTTCTCCCAAGATCGCTGGTGCTTGGGTTTACATCATGTTGAGTTGAGGATGGTGGGTGCTGGGTGGGGCTAATGGTGAATCAGGATCAGGCCATGTGGGCACTAATGTTGGGTCGAGTCAAGTTCGAATTAGGTCGAGTTGTGTTCGGATTATGCGCAGCCGGATGGCTTATATGGATCATGATTTTCCACCTCCTTATCCGACATTATTCCTAGTGGTCTCAATCACCTTCTTGTATCCTCCTCTAGGAGCTTATCATCATATGCTGCGTGAATTATCCCCAGAAGCAGCAGGTGCAATAATGCATCTCCATCTGTGTTTTCTAATCAAGTGCACCTCAATCATCCATTGTTGCCTTCTCAAGTACAAAGTAGAGGAAATGGAATATGGTTGGTTGGAGTAGTCAAGATCGGAATCTTGCATAAGATCGAAAGGGTCCGTAAGATCGAAGATCGTGAGATCGGATCGAGGATCGTAAGAACTTACTTATATATTAAAATATTAATTTAATATATAAATTTATATTAAAATAGCTTTTAATAAATATATAATTATTTAGATTATAGATAATATTAAATTAACTATTATCCCATTAAGATTTCCCTACATATGTATACATATATTACTTGTATAATAATAATTTAATATGAATTGACAAAAAATTGATAACAATATGATTAATATGAAGTAAAATTATATAAAATATATTTTAATATATATTGATATTACATTTATTTTGTTAAAAACTAATTTTAAAATTTTAGTTATAATCAATCATCAATTTATTCTTAATTTTATTTCTCCAAAAATCATGTTGTACTTAGTTAAAATTTTAAAAAATTACAAAAAAAAAGAACAATATTAGTAGGATCGGTAGGATCTTACGATCTTACGAAATCTTACGATTCCATCGATCCTACAAAAATGATCTCAAACATGAGATCGAGATCATGTACCCTAGGTAGGATCGTAAGATCGTGCGATCTTATGATCAATATCGCGATCTTGACAACTATGGTTGGTACAAGCGGAGTTGTATCCGGGGATCCAAATTTGATTTTTAAAATTATTATTTTGATTAAAGTTTATTCGTACTGTTCTCTTCCGGAATCCAAATTCAATTTTTAGAATAATCATTTTAATTAGTTCATGAATAATTTTGTTGAAACAAGAAAAAAAAACCTTTGACTAAATTTTCTCTTCTTCTAACATATTTGGATCCAACACCTACACGGTTTTGAATTACAAGTCATCCGATTTTTGGATCGATTTAAAATAGGCACTCTGCTGTTCAAACAAATCGAACAAATCAATTTAATGTTCAAACAACGCCACATCTATATCTGGACGAACAGTAATAACAGTGTTCACACGAATATTTTAATACTTTTTATTCCCAACGCATTAAATAGTGCTTTGTGGTGCATATCCATTTTAGTAGTGCACTGGATTTTGTATTCAATCCGCAAGATGCACACACGAATCAAATCGATCGGATTAGATTTTTTTTTATACAACAACAACATCAAAGTCTTATTTCACTAGATGGGGTCGACTACATGGATCATACGACGCCATTCCACTTTATTAGTAACCAAACCTTTCGGTATATTATTCACCAATAGATCTTGCTCTATTAGTTTGCCAAGTGTCCGCCTTAACCTCCCTCTTCCTCTTTTAATCGGACTCCAAATTATTTGATCTACTCTTCTTATTGGCGCATCTAATGATCTTTTCTAAATATGACCAAACCATCTCAAACGATTCTCTATTATTTTCTTATTAATAGAAGCATTATAACACGTCAAAAATTAAGTTTCACCTGACTTATCAAGACTATGAGCATTATTAAACTTTTTTTTAATAATTACTAGTTCTAAATCAGACGAATATTATAAAAATTATGTAGTATATAATTATAATATTATAATTTATAATAATTATATATAAAAATAATTTATTAGTACTTAAATGTGATAAACAGGTCAGTCTACTTTGAAAATTTTAAAAATTAAATTAAATTTATCATGACCCCAATTTCTAATAAGTAATTATTTTCTGATTTAAATTTTTTATGTCTTTTTTTATAAGAAAATATTAATTTTCGTCGAACTCGAATGAAATTCCTTGTTCTAAATTATTTTTAAATTTTAAAAATAAGACAATATCTTCGAAGAAATGAAATAGTATATTATATATTTTTATATTTGATCGACCACATTGATAAATCAAGATTGTTTAAGAGCCTACACGCTTTAGATAATAAAATAAAGTCACATCAAACGACCACGGCAAGTCACGCCAAGGAGCAACTTGCTTCCTAATAATTCCTTATTCCTTCACATTTGTTAAGAGTTATGTCATACGGACAATAAATAATTAAGTCATTAATTAAGATAAAAGTATGCATAATTATATATATATATATATATATATATATATATATATATTTGCCACCCAAGTGGAGACAAATATCTCTTTATTATTTATTTATGTATATTAGTGTTATTAATATTTAATTAATTAAGTACTCGATGAGAGCAAAGAAGTAAACTCTAAACAAGGTAATGATATTAAAATTTAAAGTTAAAACTATTAGCTCCCATCAATTTGCATAGAACCTAACTAATTATTAATTAATTAATTAATTTTTATTTTGAGAAGCGAATCAATCGAGTTGATTTATCTTATGATTATCCTATAGATTCAAATGGTTCCCTTCTCTTGGGGTGTGATTTAATCCCCTCCCAATGTCCACATTTTCTTTCTTCTTTCCTTTTTTTTTCTAAAAAGAGTAAATTTCAAAATTATTCACATGAATAATTAAATTGTGAATGGACAATTCATCTTCTAATAGTTCTTTTATTTTTCATTCCTAAGCTCAAAGTTCAACTAACTAACCAATCCACTTTCTTTCTTATTTTCACCTTAAAAGTGTTGATAAGAACAATTTAAATAGCATTAAATAGCTGTTGCATTCCTACTATCCACACACACCGTGGATAAAAAAAAGGAAAAAAAGTGAAATAAATAGGAATTTTAAAAATTGTAAAACAAATATATGAAAAATGAATAAAAAGAGAGTGTTTTATTTGAAACCAGAATAAAAATAGGCTAAGAAAAGGAGCAACTTTTATTTGCTTTCGTTCTCTTGATTAATTTTTTTTCTCGTCGTTTCCTTTTTTTCTTTCTTTCCTCCTCCTCCAAGTTCTGTAATCCAAAACCAGCCCATCTCTGAAGCAAACCAGCACGCCGTTTTCCCATAATATTTGTGCCTTTCTGGACCCTGAAAATTTTACGGGCGACCGGAATCCAATTGATAACGCTCACAAGTCACTCTCCGATCGGTTCTTAAGATTTCCGTCGATCTGCGCTTGGCCTGTGGCAATCGGGAATGCGCCAAAGATTGCATCTTTTTCCTTCTTTTTGATGGAATTCCAGCTTCTGTCATTGTTGCCTGTTCCAAAATCTCAACTTGGTAAGTCTTGCTTATTATTTTTTGTATGGAAACTGGCATTTTGATGTTTTTTTTTGCCGCTACTCTGATCAGGAAAGTTGCGAGCTTTATCACAACATTATGTTGTGCTCTAAGCCTTTTTTGGATCTTTAATTTTATCGGATTGGCCCTTTGTTTGTTTTTCATGTTAGAGATTTGTGAACCTTTGTTGGCATCTTTGTTTCCTTAAATTGCATTTTCTTGCATCGGCTCATGTAGTTGTAGTACTTGAAATGCTTCCCTTCCGATTAACTTATAGTTGATTTCTTGGTTAATGGGGGCTCTATTTTGCACACTGCTAGTCGTCTTGCTGTGTCGTTTTGGCATCCTGTTCCCTTTCTTCCTCTTTTTTTTTTCAGTTTTCTGCAGTTTTACGTTCTTCCTTTACATTTAAATCTGCATCATTTTTTGTTTCATCATCTTCCTCCAAAGGTTCTCCCTGCTTTCGGAGTTTCTCTTAGGATCAAGTGATTTCCTCTTTACCAGAGATTTCTCAGCAAAATCTTGTCGTGATATCTGTCTGAGAAGAAGACAAGAGAAAGAGGACGTAGTCATACGTTCCGTTTACCAGCCATCGAGGCACGAAAATTTTGTGCTCGAAACGCCTTTATGATACATGTGCGATGTTGTTCCTTGTCAACGATCTATTTATTTGATTGATTGCATTTTCTCACTGTTGTTTTACTTGAGACGTGTGTATAAAAAATATGATATGCTGATCAAGCAACCTTTTGGCAGATTGATTTGAACAAAGAATTAAATTCACAAGTGTAGCACATCAGAATCATGAGGTTCAAAGAAGGAAACAAAGTAGAGATTTTGAATGAAGAGCAGCATGGTTCTTGGTTTCCTGCAAAAGTATTGTCGAGGCACGGGGATAGATACACCATAAGATACGAGCTTTACTTGACTTCTGAAGGAAAGCCAGTGGTGGAAACAGTGAATGAAGAAGATGTTAGACCGTGCCCGCCGCCAATGAATGGCAAGGAGAAATGGGCTGTTGGTGACATAGCTGAGCTGTTTGATCTTGACTCTTGGAAGCCTGGAAAAGTTGCAAAGGTCCTGAAGAATGATCATATTGTTGCTAGGCTCTCGGGCTCCATCCAGCTTAAAGAGTTTCATGTGTCTAATTTAAGGGTTCGCCAAGCTTGGCACAACAACAAGTGGATTGTGATTGATAAGGTAAAGCATGTCTGATTGAAATTACTGATAATTCTTCTGGATCCCTCATCAGTCTATTCTAGTTGAACTGTTTAATGTTAGGTAGGACTGAGGTTGGGCATGATTGTGGTAATTGAGGATATATGCTTCAAATGCTGAAACTTCCTTCAGGAAATTGTTACTGTTACGGATCAGTTTGTTCCTTGTTTCTTTTTGCCCTTTCAGAAAAAAAAAGGGTTTTTCTCCTTGTTTGACTATGCTTCTACGTTTACAAATAGATTTTTGGAACAGCGCATCATGTATCCGTATGCTCATCAATAATTTTCTTTTGAGATAGTACAATTATCAATATTTGGCGACATGCTGTTATTTACTGTTTAGAGATTCTTCTTATGAGTAAAACTTATGGTTCTAAAACAGAATACAGTAAAAAAAGTTCTAATGTTATTTTTTGCCGTTCACAAAAGATTAGCTTTCGAATTTATCAGCCGACAAACTTATTATTTATATTTCATTGTTTTCTATTGTCATTCTACAAAAATGTCGAACAAATTAGTAATCCTTGTTTTGACATTTAACTGAAACAACCCTGAGATGGCTCTTTTGCAGTATGGTTATATCTTATTGATTTCTTTGAGATTGTAATAACTCTGTAACATTATTTTTGCTTGCAATAATTTCTGTTCTGTATCAGCATGAATTCTTTGCTTACAGTTTTTTGTTACAAATGATCCTTTGCAGGCATGTGGAGAGAAGCAAATCCGGAATAAACACCATGAACATTCTAGTTCTCGATATGCTAAAGAATTCAATGATGGCACCTATCAAGGCATACAAGATGAGAACATTTGGACTGCAGAGGGAGATAAACAAAATTCTATTGCCTATAATCTTTCTGGCGGTACTCTAAAGAGGAATCTCAGTTCTCACTGTAGCTTTTTTCCTGATGATCTAGCTAGAGGAACTTGCAAGAAAAGGAAAACAATCTCAAGGACAGCTAAGCATCAACAAATACCCGGAAAAACACTGCCGGAAGTAGTGAATGCTGTCTCTGTCGTAAGAAGTAAGGCGGGCAAAGATTTCCCAAATATTTACAGTCAAGGCAAAACAGTTAAGTGTGCACAGATGGATGCTGTTAGTGGTTACAGAAACAACCATGCCATCAATCTGCCTTCAATACCTGTTCAAGTTTCTGAAGAAAATAATGAATGCTCGGTTGCTAGTTGTAGTGGTAATGGGTTTTTAAGATGCCCTACCAAGGCTAAGAGGAAAGGTTTAAAATACATTGTCAGCTTGGATGACGCCGCATCTTCGTGTCCATCTGAAAGCGGGAAAGACTACCAGAGTGCATCTGGGGGTGAAATAGCTGCAAACATTCATGAGCTTGAACTACATGCTTATCAGTCTACTATGCAGGCTTTACATGCATCTGGTCCTTTGAGCTGGGAACAGGAGTCACTTCTAACGAACCTTCGCTTATCACTGAACATTTCAATCGAAGAACATTCTCTTCATCTGAGGCAACTCCTATCTGCTTAAATTCTTTCGCTCCCATTTGCTATGCTTGCCTTCTTCCGGAGTCGGACAAATGTTAGCATATGCCTAACCATGATAAAACATCACTTTCCGATGCATTGTCAAGACAAGCACTTTGTTCATGAACTTGATAGAATCTAAGTTTGTAGGCAGTTCCATTATCAGTCGATCTTTTTCTGTAATATATGTAGATGCCTTTGTGTAGTCCTTCTTCTGATAGAGGAACCTTGTGATATTAAAGCAATATTTTTCTTCTGATATGTATTTTTTTCTGAAGAATGCTAAGGTTTGCTTAAACTTGCTGAAGCTAAATGCATAGGAGGAACTTGTTTTCTGAAAGCATTGTTTTACCATGCTAATGTTATCAGATGCAATATACTTTCCAGATCATTCTAATTTCACAAATATTGACGTTTGTTTATTATCTTATTTCTATATTCCATTAAATTTTGAAGATATCTACAACTTTCATGTTTCAGTCGCTGAGGATCCTGAGGTGGTCAAGTGAACAGTGAAATAAGCAAGACCCCTGGCATGGACCTCATGCTTCCCATTTTCAGGATACAGCTGCAGCTGTACAGCCAGTTTACTGGGAATGCTGCATTATTGTGTAACAGAACAAGCACTTAATTCCTCTTTATTACATTTGCAAAATTTACTTGCTGAAGTTTTGCTGACATTTCTGTATATGATACCATTTCAATGGGACAAAGAGAGAGAGAAAAAAAGAAGGCAAAATCAAAAGCTGCTAACGAAATGAAATAAATATCCGGAAAGCAAGAAACATATGCAGATCAAACCATCGATTGGAGGCGAAGAATCTGCAAGTGATGAATGCCATAAGATCTTTTAACTTGGCTGGTACACATGGCACTCTGCACTTTGTTTGTTGTACACTGCACTCTTGCTAACCTTTCTCATTTTCTCATTACGTCACTTGTTACTGCTTCATCGTGACCTAGAAAACTCCATTTTAAGTTGGGTTATTTTTATAAATCACCCCTAAATTATTATGATTTTTCACATCTAATATTAAATTACTCAAATTAATAAAAATAAAAATTAATAAAAAATTAATAAAAGTTGAGAAAAGATCAAATTAAAAAAATAATAGTTTAGAAATCTAAAAACATAAAATTTTAAGATTAGATAAGAAAAATCTAGTTTTTAAAAATAACCCTTTTAAGTTAAAAGAAAGCATGCGGAATGAATGGTCCTCTTTCATCCCATGCCATTCTTGTTTTGTCACATCTCATAACAACTTTTACTTGTGTTTATCTTGGGGCTCGCAAAATTCTGTCTTTTAGGACGAAAAAGAATATTTTCTAAGAAAAAAAATGTCAAAGAATCGAAATGAACGCCAAATGACTTCCTCGCAACACAAAGTTCCTTTGCAAGATGAAAATTTCTTTTTTCTGGAGAGAATTGTTTTGTGGGCAATAACACAAGTTTATGATGTATAAATCTGAGCTCCATTTCACCTCAGAAGGAACTTTTAAGGCACTTGCAAAGGAAACGAGCCCATTTCCAATACATCATCTGTAAAGAATAATCTGCACAAGTGCTTCTCAGAATATCACTCCATTACTCAAAAGTCACATTATCCAGCATTTGCAGACATGAAGATCTTGAGGTCCTTCGAACCATCGATCCCAAGATGCGCTCCCTGGTCCAGTTGTTCTGCCAAACGAGAGACAAAAAAATGGAAGATACTAATAGTGTTAGTTTTTACTAATAAGACCACAACTATTACTCGGGGCGATTATTATTACATTGGAAGTAGAGGATCAGGAACGCTTTCCACTTCCTGCAGCAATCTGTTACAATCCAAAACGTTAGTAAGCATCCCCATGGCATTTAAACGTGTAATAAACCTTTTGTCAAACAATTCAAAATTTGACTTGTATCATCATATTCATACGTACGCTTCTAGAGCAGAAGAAACTTTCTCTGTTTTTTCAAGCTCTTCTAGCTCTTCCTGAGAAGTATCAGTCATTCAGAAAAGGTTCAGCAAAGATGATTGTAAGAGGCATTACAATGTACGATAAATGCTAACTTGAAATAATTTTTGTCTACGTTGAGATGGAAATTCAGGACATAAGAAAGTTCAGCTCTACAGTTCTATAATATAAAATCATCAAAATTTAGAAGTCCACCAGTGAACAATACTACTAAACCACGATGATTTTATGCAAAGAGGAGGAAATGCCATCGTGTTCCATCTAAAATGCAAGATTTCTTACTCAGCGAAAACATAATATCACAGAACTAACTAATCAACTTTGCTTAAGGGTCCAGTAAAAATAGAATTGAAACTTAATGGTCATCTAGTAATCTAAAAGGTTAATTAGTTTCATGTTGTCTTTTTTCGAGTCAAAATTATAATTTTTTTATGACAATTACAGATAAAGAACACCAACGATAAGAAAATAATTAACCAAAAAATGAGTATCTGAACTTTACATCTGACTTATTTCAACTCCTTTTTTGCTTCCTTCTTTTAGACAATAATCCTATTCTACATACATTATGGCTTACAAATTATAACTATTGTCAGTAAAACTGCAGGACCAAGAACTGCCATCCCATGTTGGTGGCCATATGGTGCTCTTTGATGGTGTTGACAATCCAAATTGTATGGCTTCTTCCATCTGATTAAGTTCGAACCTTAATCTCTTTAACTGACCTTCACTGGATTTATTAAGCATATATTTTATTCACACAAAGACGAATATAATTTCTGTTAAATGTAGTTCATGACTTCATCATTCTGCAGTAGTAAGCACAAAAATGTCTTCGAAAATATTATCACAGTGTTTTTTATAGTCTCGATCAAGGACAGTCTAGTTCCTATAAAATTTGGACGTCTAAGTACCTTTAAACATGAACTCACAAGTTACAATTGATATCATGACTAAGATCTTCATTTTTATCTTCTAATGAGATGTATCCTTGATCTCTTTGGTGCTTCGAGTTGAAGAAATTATTATTATTATTATTATTATTATTATTTGAGGAAAAATGATGGAAACAACCATCAAGGTTTTGTTTGTTGGGGTTGTATGATTTGTACTGACACCAAATAAACAAGATTTGAAAGGGAGTTAGAAAAGTGTGATCCAAGTTGGGTTAGTTGAAAAACACTTGAGAATCTGATGTTTACTGACCGATAGCTATTTAACTAACGTTTAGTGACACTCAAAGTTTCATTTTGCATATGCAAAACAAATACAGATGTGACACTTTATTTACCTATAATCTACTTCGTTTAGATGTGACAATTGACCTAATGATAGAATGGAAAGTCTACCTTCTCAGACATTACAGGTTACCTATAGTTATCTGAGGCGGAGAACAATGAAAATAACCTAGATTCAAATTTGAAAACAATAGGTAAAGTCTGATATGAAATAAGCAAAACCACTTCTGTCGTCACTCCTGAAGTCCTGCCATCTTCCAACTTTCTTCAGAAGCTATGTGGATTCATGCGTACTGTGTGGCGAGGCAGAGGAGGACATCAGCCAACATCCCGGGGCATATGGCAGCAAACGAGCATTGCAAGCCTCCTTTCATCTGACTCGGAGACCATGTGACAGTTACTCCGGGACTTGGCGCGTCAAGAGACAAAGTTGGAGAGCGTCATCGACAACCTTTTTGGTCGGTGTCTGGGTCATTTGGCTTCAGCGCAACCGAATCATTTTTTGCTATGAGAGATGGCAGTGCGTATTGTACACCACATCTCGGGGTTTTGGCTAGCTAGAATACTTTTCATCTTTATGCTGCTCTCTTTGAGAGCTTACACTTGTACCTTCTTTCCACAGTTATAAATATATAGTTGGATAATGACCACAACTTTGGTGGTCATCCTTTTCCTCCTCAAAAAAAAAAAATTGCCAATTTCACCCGAAATAATGGCCTAGCAAATTTACCTAAGAAAAGTGAACTCTCAAATCTCTGACAGTCTAAATGTTCTCTCTTCTGAAGCATGCATGGAGCCGCACAACCCATGAGGAGTACAGACCTATGTGTAGGATCAGATTATTTAATAATATCAGGCAAGTAGCGTAATAATGGCCTAGCCTATGTTTTATAGCCGGTCCCAAGCCCGGATAAAGGAGGAGGGTTGTGTTAGGCCCCGTCAGCCAGCGTAAAACCCTGTCGAATCTCATGAACATGGATCGGGATCGGGCGTCGTATGATCCATGTAGCCGACCCCACCTAGTGGGATAAGGCTTTGTTGTTGTTGTTGTATCAGGCAAGTAGCAGTGTAGCATGATCTTCGTTAAACTTCAATAGGATGCATGCCTTCTATGTTTGAATTTAAATTTTTCGAATAACGAAGAATTAACAATATTGTGAACTTTCCATTTAGGAAAGAACAACAAGTTGTTTCTGAAAACTGAACAGCAAGCTGTTTCTCATAAATGTCTGTTAGCACTTAGAAGGATAATTTGCTAATGCATATAGCAGATATCTTTTAGTTTCCAGATATTCAATGATAATGTACAGTAATATTTTAACCTGGACTGGTAATTAAAAATTTTAATTAATGCATACTTAGTCTGTTCAATTGGATGAACTGAACTTTTATAGAGAAATCAAGACATATAGGAAGAAGCATACATTTCTTCAGACATGATATGAGCCCAAAAATGCTAACGAACATATACACATTCTTTCCTAAACAAATTCTACTTTAAATATTAACATAAAATACAACTTTGAACTTCGCATTAAGTCCCTTGAAAAGACCTTTAATCAAACTTCCAAACTATCATGCAATACACAAAAATATGAGGTTTATTTTTTTTTCTCCTTGGTCAGTTTTACTCATTTTCCTATAAATACTACAAATTTTGACATCATAATGCAGTTGAGAACTTGGCAAGAAATTTATCCACAGGAAATTGATCCATAAAGATGATCCCATTCAGAAAACTATAAGTATAACAACCAGATAGCGGACATGTATGAAAAAGGAAAATGTGGACTAAAATAGGAATAACATGTTTCCAAATACCATCGAATTCAGAGAAAAGAGCAAAAAAGATCTCTCCTTTTTCAACTTTTTTGCGAGCCTGTCTCCGCCATTAAAACCCAACTCAAAGAAAGAGATAAAAAGAGGAGTGGAAACATAGGGGGAGGAGAAAGCAGGTTCAACCGACCTCTAAGAATCGTGTTTCTTGGTCCAATCTCTTGAGCTCCGCCGAGATCCGATGTCTCCCCCTGGTGCCCGCCGCCGACGCCGCCCGGTGGACGTCCGCGGCGCCCCCGGACTCGACCCCGTTCGAAGCCTGCATCCTTCAGGCGGCCTGCCGCAATCTGAACGACCCCTCCAACTTGCCCTCCGCCGCCTTACTACTCCGACTCGATTGGAACCGGAAGAAATCTAAAAAGCAAGAACAAAGGCGGCAGCAGCAGCAACACCAGCAGCAGAGGAATCATCAAAGTTGGTCGCCATGTCTACCCACTGGCGATCCTTCAAAAGGCACCTGGGAATCTTCCAACCCCTCTGTTCTGCGCCATTAGTGGAGATCACGGAGCCGTTTCGATAGAATAAAACAGAACAAAACAAAAGAGAGTCAAAATCCACTTCACAGGAAGTACAACTTTTCCCACTGGCTTATATACCCGTTCACAAAATTCTCAGCACTAAAATTTAATTAACAACAAAAATAAATATAATATTTGTCCTAGCGAAACAAAAATAGCATATTCTTTTAAAATAGAATACATATTTCCTTTTCCATGTGCCGAATTTAATTTGTAGTCTAAAAAAGAATGGTGTATCTGTAATTAATGTTGTTTTATATTATTAATAATTTTATATAATGTGACATGTGACTCTTTATATATATATATATATATATAATCATATATATAATCGTAATACTGGTTCAATTACAACGAATCAAAATTTACCACATATATTCCTTCCAAAGTCGCTACGTAGTTTATTCCATACGCAATCAATTAATTTAAGATAATAAAAAATTAAAAAAAACTAAAATCTTCCCACCGTGTGATTGAAGCACTACGATGGGGATGCATCCTATTCTCTTTTTTTCTTTTCTCCCAACTCTCCCCATGAGAGAGCGAGTTCGACCTATCCCACATCGACCGATCTCATCGTCATTCGTTTCATTGCCGTCGCGAGCCCTCGCCGCTCGAGTATTCACGACGAGGACTCGTTGCCGCTAGGGGTATTCACGGGTCGAGTTTGACCCGACCCGCCCGATTTTGATCGGGTTGGTCAAGTCAGCCCTCTTTAGAGGGATGGATCCGATCCAATCCGACCTGGTTCGGATCGGGTCAGGTTACCCGACCACCATTTTTTTTTATTTTTTTTCTTACCTTTTCTATTATTTAATATAAAAATATGATATAATATTTATTTTAAAAGCATAAAATAATTTGTTAAACATTTATATATTATTTTCCACCTTTAAAATATTTTATTTTAATATTTTTTTAAAATTTTTAGTATAAAATATAGGCTGAAAACTAAAAAAATAAAAAAACTCGGGTCCTTCGGGTCGGGTCGGGTCAACTTGGGTCAAAAAATTTCGACCCGTACCCGACCCGAACCGGGGTCGGGTTGAGGTCGGGTCGGGTCCGACTCGACCATGGATCCGACCCGACCCAAACTGGTTTGGGTCGGGTCGGATCGTCGGGTTCGCGTGTCGACCCGACCCGCTGAACACCCCTAGTTGCCGCCCAAGTACCTCACCGCAGAAGGCACCCTTGCTTCTATCGATCGACTTCCTTGGCATCGCGTCTTGGATCGATTGCTATCTTCACTCGATGTCAATGTTGAATCCATTTCGCCCTTGTGTCCGGATTCTGCACGTCTCTTTCGTCGGTGATGCCTTCGCTCGAACTCGCCGCTGCCTTCGCGATCACCTCACAATCGCCCGAGCGATCGTATCGTGCAGAGGGAGAGTTGAACCGGAACGGAGAGGGATCAGTTGAACAGTGGTGGGAGAGTTGGAAACTAGGATGCATCCCACCATTGCACCTCGATTGGATGATGAAGAGATTTGAAAGCAGTTAAATTGGGAGCACCCCGTTAAATTCAAAATAATAATTTATCATCCAAACTGTTCAAAAAATGCTTGATGGGCCTGGGTTAATGGGCTAAATGTTATTGGATCATTCTAACTGGAGAGCGAGGACAATAACGTTATGCACCTGCCAGTCATGCGATATAATAATATTTTTGTACACCATTTTATTTTATAATTAACTTCTAATAATATATTATGATAAAATTAACAATTTAATTCGTTTTCTTTTATCCCAGATGTGATTTCCAACGGCGTAACACGTGGCCCATGAACAACGGAGCCCATACCACGTAACCCGGCGACGTGTCAGCCATGGCACATTATTTTCCATGCAGAGTTGCTTGCAGACTCCTCAACGTCAAAAACCATCTTCTCAGTTCTCAGATGTTTTCCACCTTAACTTTTGTCATCATCATTTCGATCTGATCACATCATGGTTTCCGCCATTAATCTCCTCAAAGCTTCCTCCCCGCTCTGCTGCCGCTGTCGGCCGTCGGCAACGGCGCTCACGAGAAGCCGCAGACTTCTCCGCCCCCTGGACAGCTCTCAGCAGCACGATCTCGAGCGACCGACGCAGTTGGCGACGATGCATGCACACGGGCGAATGACGCAGGTTGCGGAGCTTTCAGATCAGGCTGCCTCTCCGGAGGTGCTGAGGGCTCCGCCGCCCGGCGGGCCTTCCCGTCCGCCCAACGACTTGCCGGGAATCGACTTGCCACCGGATATAACGCCCCCGCCGGGGGTCGATCCTCCGTTGCCGAGGACTCCGATTCCGAGGCCGGGACCGGACTTTCCGAGGTCGCCGATCCCTTCGCCGCCTGGCCCCGAGATCCCGGTGCCGCCGCCGGAAATCTGATGGTCGCCTGGCTTCGTGACATAGAAGAGGCCGCGGTATAGAGATGCATTCCGATCAAGTTTGGTTTGACGTCAAAGTTGGATCCAGTGGATGCATGAAACAATTTTTTAGCTATTTTTTGTTTGGTTCTCTTTTTCTTACCTTTTAATTGTTTATCTTTTGTAAGGAAGAAATGACATTTTATGATCATATTATTTAATTATGGAGAGATGAGTAAAGTTAAGTGCGGTGATGCTTTATAAAAATCATATTATTTGAATATAAATTAATGAGATGAGATGAGTTGAATTAGTTTAATTTACTCTTGTTTGGATATATTAAGACTAAAAGATGATCCGAGTGCTTTTTTTTAAGAAAAAGGAACGATGATTACAAAAAGTTGAATAGTCATCATATATCAATTTTGGTTCAAACATGTCATGTCCTAAAGACAAACATAGACACTAATTTTTGTTTGTATGTTGTTTCTTTTGAATGCAGTTGACTGATGGAGATCTTTAGTTTAGTTGTGTGATTTCATTTCTCTCCTGAATCATCAAAAGATTATTCGAATGCTTTTTCCTTAAAAAGGAACGACAATAGAAAAAGAGTAGTCATCCGATATCAATTTTTATTTATATTTTATGTTAAAAATTAAACATATTTTCAATTTTTTTGTAATTATTCTATTTAGTCAATAAAAATTTCAAAATGTATCAAAATTCAATATAGACCTTTAAGCGTGGTATGATAATCCAAGAGCATCTCGTTTGTTCACAAACGCTTTAGTCAAAAAATAAAATAGTCAAAAAATAAAATTTTTGCAAAAATAAAATTTTCGCAAAACACATTTAGACAGTGGGGACATCTAGACATGACACGGGTGAATCAAACGAAAAATGACTTGTGAATATCATTTAATAATTGAAAAAATAAAGCTTACACAAAGTGCATAAAAAAAGTATCTAGAGATTGTGAATATCATTTAATAATTAAAAAAAACAAAGCTTACACAAAGTGCATAAAAAAAAGTCTATCTAGAGACGTGCGATCTAGACGTCGCACGAATCGAGCGAAAAATGACTATGTAACGTAGGCACACGCGCATGCGTAGACATGTTCATTCCTTATATATGTCATGTCCATTTTTTGGTGTATATGTAGCATTTGTCAGTGGCAAATCAAGGCTAAAGCACAAGCAGTGTTCTAATCAATACTATGATTAACAGATAAATCAACCGAAGTTGTATTGAAGAATATTAATCCAAACTGGTGCTTCTTGATAAAGAAGTGCAATGAGTTGCCTTCATTTTAATTTTAATTTTCATTTACCTATCCTTGATCTCAACAAGAAAGTTCTATCCTTTTTCACTTGGAAGTAAATTGAAGTCTTACTATCATGAATTAATTACCTTCGAGTAGATACTTTTTTCCCCTTTTCCTTTGTCACCTCAAATCTTAATCCTCTTATTAAGACCTGCCATGAGATTCTTGGCATAGAACTATTTTTTTTAGTGAAGTCGTCTAGTTTTATTCTGATTTTAATTTGCAATTTAAAGAAAAAAGGTACAAATTTAAAACACAACAGCAGCAATGAGCCCAACAAAAACATGGGCCACATGTGGGATATCCAACACCAGCCTCATATGTATCTTTGTCTCTCTCTCTCTCTTGTGAGGTGACTCAGATTCGATTTTTAATTTTTTTTTGTCGGGGCCAAGTTTTTTTTTTGAGTTCTGAATTTTGACGAAAGTGGATTTTTTTTTCATTATCATCCTAGTGTTCTAAAAATAACGTCGTTCATTTAAATTTAATATGACGCTAATAATTATGCATACTGATCACGAATTTGAAATCACGATCCATCATCAAGTCCGACTAATCTTTGATGTCACTCCGAATAGCATGCCCGACTATGACAGGTAGAGTCACGATCTATCATTGAGCCTAATTAATCTGGTGTTGCCCTAAGTAATATGACTATGACAGATAAAATTTCCAATAAAATTTTTTTATATTCATAAAATTTTATATTCGAGACCTTTACTTAAGTAATAAGAACTACTATCCATTCTATCCCAAAAGTTCCGTTGATACGAAAGTGGAATTTTGAATTGAACAAATTTAACTAGTAGGAAAATTAGTGGTAGAGAGCTGAAGTCTGCATCCAGAATCAAATTCTAAAAAAATATAATATAGTATTCCTCAATAAAAAAGGGGAAAAAACAATTATTACGTTTTTGCTGACAGAAGCCACAGAACAGAAGGTCACGCTTCTCTCTCTCCCTCCAAACAAAAGGCCACGCTTCTCTTCACCTCTATCTTAACCTGTGGTGACTGGCACTTCGACTCCTCCGTCCACTGCTAGCTCTTCCGCTTCCACAGCAGTCTGGTAAGCCAAGCTCCACACATCCCACGTCGTTCCTCCGAGTAAATTGCTCACTCTTTTGCTTCCAAGATGTACGATTTCATGGGGAAGGACTCGAACTAGATCAGAAAGCAGCAATCTTTCGATTGTTCATTCCTGTTTTGTTTTTGCTTTTTTTGGAAAGAAAAAAATGTTGCAACGTTTCTTCTTTCTTCGTGCACTTGGGATCAATAGATGAGTAGTGGAATGAATTCAGAATAATTCTTGACCATTCCTTTCATCAAATTGGTTTTTTTTTTCTTCTTTTGCATTAAGGTTGTTTCCTGTGGACGGGACAGTAGACTTTGCTGCTGGGACTTTTTTCCTTTCTCTTCGCCACCTCGATGGCTGCTTACGTGCTCAATGGTGCTGGTACCGTCGCGTTCTCTAAGACGAGGATCCCAAATGGCATGGGGTTCGTGGGTTCTACCCTCCATGGGAGTTCCCTTCCAAAGATGGGTCTGCTGCCCCTCAATGGTGGGATGGTGAAGACGGTCAGGACTTTGGCACCAAGGTGCAGCCTTTCCTCCTCCAGGCCTGCCTCCCAGCCAAGGTTCATCCAGCACAAGCAGGAAGCTTTTTGGTTCTATAGATTCTTGTCCCTAGTGTATGACCATATTATTAACCCTGGACATTGGACTGAGGACATGAGGGACGAGGCCCTGGAGCCTGCCGAGCTCTTCGACAGTAGATTCAAGGTTGTCGATGTTGGCGGAGGCACTGGATTCACCACGTTGGGTATAGTTAAGCATGTGAACCCCAAGAACGTCACCATCCTTGATCAGTCGCCGCACCAACTCGCCAAGGCTAGAGAAAAGGAGGCGCTGAAGGAGTGCACCATCATTGAGGGGGATGCTGAGGACCTTCCTTTCCCGACCGACTCAGTGGATCGGTATATTTCTGCTGGAAGGTGAGATTTTTGCCCTGTCCATGTTTTGATTGTCGAATTGTCTGAGTGATGTGAACTTGTAAGATGAGTTTTTACTATATCTTAATTGAACTCTGTTATGAACCGAGATGATATGCCTATAGCCTATTTTCAGGAGAACAGGAGTCTTTTGATTGGGACTACTGTTAATAGCTAATTCTTTCATTCTCCTTCAGGACAGAAGCACATACATTTGGTACCATGTACAAATTATTCCACTTCTGATATCACAGCATAGTTTAAATTGTGTTTCAGGTTCTGGAACCAAATTATTTTCCAGTTAAAATATAAAGTTCAAGCTTCCCGCAATTTGAACATCCATATGTGTCACAACTAACATAACAAGAAAAAAGTAGCTGGATGGTCCTGTTGATTAGCTTTAGTTGCTTGATGCAGTTCCCTGCATAAGAGGCTAGAGAAGATTGATTCAAGTATATTATCCGTAGAGATTGATTGTTCTAATGTAGTATAGAGAAGACTGCGTGAAATACGATATGTGTAGAGATTGATTGTTCTTAGGCCTTTTCTAACGATTATATTATGATTCTTTTCCAGTATCGAGTATTGGCCTGATCCACAACGTGGAATCACAGAAGCCTACAGGGTGTTGAAGCTTGGAGGATTAGCTTGTATCATTGGTCCTGTTTACCCCACATTTTGGCTATCTCGATTTTTTGCTGACGTGTGGATGCTATTCCCCAAGGAAGAAGAATATATCGAGTGGTTCAAGAAGGCTGGTTTCAGGGATGTAAAATTGAAAAGGATTGGCCCTAAGTGGTACCGTGGTGTTCGTCGGCATGGTCTGATTATGGGATGCTCTGTTACAGGTGTCAAAAGGGAAACTGGTGAATCACCGTTGCAGGTAATCTTTGTTTTGAACCTGCATAGAATGTGGTTCAGGTTTATTTTTTTTATTTTCCTGCATTTTCAAAAATCCTACCTCCATATGATGTTTTTATCAGACAAGGTGCTGCATGCTCCAAATTTGTTAGCTAATCAGGTTATTTTCCTTATTTTGTCTCACATGATAGCATGGTTGCCACATCGCTTTCATATTGTCCTGTATTGCTAGATATCATGTACTGATATACATGTTGCATATTCTACTTATGTTTAGGTGAAAGTTACCAAGTAATTTGATTACACCTTATTAAAATATTCAAGTCCGCCCCCATAATTTTCCATCGTTTTGGGAAAGAAAGATCACATTATTTATCTCATGTATAAGAGCAGTTTTTCCACATTCTTTTTCATGGTTCAGATCTATTTTGAGACGGTGCATGGTGGTGGATGACTTGGCATGTTGTTGTCTCCTTATTCATACATTTCAAAGGAACACAATGGCGACACACAAATAGGAGTATAAGATACTCGTGGTGGAGGGTTAACAGATATTTCAATTGTCATAGGACTATGAAAGCTCAGGGATTATCATCGGCCAATCTATGCCACACTATGATCTTGTCAAGAATGAAAAGCAACACAAATGGAAGACATCCTTTCATTGAAAGCACGTTCTTAGTCTTAGGAAAATTGCTGAACCTGATAATTTTTTCAGATCATGCTAGTGCATTCGTAGGATATGAAGTCTTGCTAAATCTTTTACAGTTTTCAGATCATGCAAATTTTACTAATTATTATTATTATTATTATGTAATTCACATGTTTTACTTATATTATAAAATGTGATATTCTCTGACTATGTGATTCTTGTACCATGTTGTAGCTTGGTCCGAAGGCCGAGGATGTGAAGAAGCCCTTCAATCCATTTTCATTCCTCTTGCGCTTCATCTTAGGCACTCTCGCATCAGCATATTACGTCTGGGTGCCGATTTACATGTGGATTAAAGACAAGATAGTCCCCAAAGGAATGCCAATATAAAAGGGATTCCAGGCAAAGCCAGGAGACAACAAACCTAGTGTTGATTGATCAATTTGCATGTGAGGGCTATCTCTTCATTTCTTTTCTGCTTGGACGACTTTTGCTTGTGTTAAATGTTAATAAGAGATGTTCATGGAAAGCTTAGCTTAGTTTTTGTTGTACCTGTTTGTATGTGCTCTTCCTGCATGTTGTATGACTCTTCATATGTAGATCAGCTGTTGTGGAGGTCCATTTTGAATCCTAACTTCTATCTGCTGAACTTGTATCATCTGCTGCCATTATCTACATCACATTTTGGCATTTCGCTTTTCGCGAATTCCGATTATATTTGCTAATCTTGATGAAGTTGCGAGATGAGGTTCAAATATAAAGATAAAATGAATTGATCAAGAATCAAAACTTGTCCCTTCTTTGTCAACTTTATAAATTTTGAAGCACAAGGTTTTCCTTCACTTGATGCAACTGATTTTGTCACACTTGTTTTAAAAGATGGAGAATCTTAGGTTATCATGTTGGGAATCAATGAATAAAAAAATTATTATCAGGATTAATGGTCTAAAATAAGTAATTGATACGAGCATGAATTCATACTCTCGTATTCGTATGCTTCAAAATTTTAGAATCTTCAAAATATGGCTCGTCAAATTTTAATAATTGTACTATTGGAATTGAATTCTTCAAAATACAGCCGTCTTGAGAATCTTTGTTTTCCAACTGGATCTATTAGTTTTGTCTCATGCTTGACATTTTGAGAAGAAAAGATGACAAAAGTTTTCTTATAAATCCATTCATGGTTGAAGAAAATGGGGACCTAGTCCAGCTAAAAACAAAATATGATTATAATAATACATTAAACTTGATTAATTTTAATAATATTTATTTATCTATTTCAATTTATTCTTAATTTTTTGGATCCGACCCGATCGCTGAGTCATATCGGATCTCGCTGAGTCATATCGGATCGAGACTGAGTCCGAGTCCGAGTGGTCGTCCCACCTCATTTGGAATACTACTACAATAACCAAAGTTAAGATAACGGACTCTATTGAAAGAAATATTTTCTCTAACGTAAATCAAGAATCTTAAGAGGCAAAGATCATAATAACAACAAACTTTAATCTTCATCTTCATTTTTGACATCCGATTTTAATCAAATCGGTGACGATCGAAATAAACTCCACGGTATATTTTATTTAGAGATGTCCATCCAATGTATACATAAACAATGCTTAAATCAAATTTTGTTCATAAAAAAATCTTTATCACGCGTAGACTTTCTGATAATATGTTTTGAATCTTAACTCAATTATAATTATACATGATCCTTATGTTGTTCAAATGCTTAAATAAAGGGGGCGGCCCTGTCCCTTATGGCGATCTCGCTATCCAGACAACGAGTCTAAAGGTGAGGATTTAGGAGGATTCCTTGCGGGAGCTCGGAGGCAGAGCTCTCCAAATCTAAATAATTTTAGAATTTTTATTTTTTATTTTATATTAGACTACACTATATAAACTTTATGACGACTTGATTATTTCATATTCTTATAATCATTAATATTCAATATTTTATAATAAAAAAAGTCGTCGTCATCTGATATAGCCCAGTTCAAAGTTCAGACATACCCTAATTCAAGGTGAATGTAAATTTTTTGAAGAAGGAAATTAGAAATCACTAACAGAATACAATAAATCTAGATAAACGGGTTGTCAAAAAATAAATTGAACTAAAATAAGTTAAAATCGATCTTATTGAGTTGTTGAATCAAAGAGGACACTTCATGTCTATTGAAAAACGTCTTAACAAGCTAAAATAATTTTGAAACTCGATAATTTTACGTAAGCTCAAATCGTAAATTTGAAATCCTACGTAAAATCTTATAAATTATAGAAATATCTCATAATACAAGAATTACAAGTTCAAATTCAAATCTTGAAGGCCCACCTAATTAAGTCAGAGTATAGGATTATGTTTGGGACTTAGTCGTCCTTATCCCATACTCTGACTTAATTAGGTGGGCCTTCAAGATTTGAATTTGAACCTAAAATCATCGGGGTTACGAACTAAGTCATCTCGAAGATTAAATTGGGATGATCCCATTGTCTCAATTTAATTTAATTTTAAAATAAAACATTTTAAATAAATCAATAAAAATATAAATAACTTGAAACCCTTTTCTTATTATTTATTATCAATAAGATCATTTCATATATCACATATTTAAAAATTTTATAATATAATGCATAAATATATTTATATCACATCATATTAACATAAATATGTACCAAAGGAAGTTGGAGTAGAGTGAATCACAACTTTTCACCGTTTAAGCAAAAATTTAGAATTTGAACTTTGTGACCATAAAAAAATTTCGTCAGGAACTTCATCTGCCTTAGCCAAGCATACTATCTGAATGACACCAGACTCGATGATGAATTAAAATTCTAATCTATAATCAGTGTGCATGACTCTTAACATCGTGTGAGTTTGAACGATCGTCGTCAATTTTCGAATACTAAATACTAAGATGACAATTGGAAAAAAATGTATGAAATAAAACATAATTCATTCAACTTTCGATTCTACTCTCAAAATTTAATCAAATGTTAGAACAATTACTGTCGCTTCTCAATGTTTTTATTTGACCATTTTATCCCTACTTTTACACCATCAATCTACCGTTTCATTCTTACCTTTCGGAGACGAGAGAAGATGCTATCTTGTCACATAAAAGATGTTCTAAAATGATCAAACTTCAACGTCATATATAAAAAGATGTCACACAATATTTTCACACTTTAGAAATATTATTTGATCAAAATATCAATTGTGTCAATATATCCATTAAAATTAGGAGTCAAAATAATAAAAATGATAGAAAATATTTTTGAACAAATATATAGTCCTACATATAAACTGAGACTAAGTCTTTCCAATTTCATTAGATTCTATAATTGGATTCTATTGGGTTTACTTTGATTCTATTACTTAATCCGAGTTTGAATCGAGTTCACTCGATTTTATATTCTAGATTCCTAAACTCTATAGTCTTACGAGTTGACTCTAGATTTTAAATACCATGACCCAGATGCATTTTGAATAGAATTAGTCTAAAAATAAATCCTCAATAATGAGTTCAAAGGATTACATGATCCAAATGCCAAGTAGACTTTCTCACAAGTGAATGGTGACGAAACAATGCAAGAAGATGAACCCTAAACCCTACAAGATTGAGGTCTGAAAATAATTCTCACTACATCAAAAAAGTTTTTTTAGAAACTAAACACATTAGTTCCTAGAACATCAATTTTAGTCTTTAATATTTTTTGAGACCAAAATATTTTGGTCTCCCATGGTCTCTACAAGCTGGTCATTAAAGATTTTTAGTGACAAAAAATTTACATCCACTTTCCGAATTCAAGTTGATTATGTTTCGCCATTAGTCTTTAAAGAATGATCTTTTAGTGATCATAAACTAAATATTAATTTCAAATGAATAAGAACTTGAGACTAATATCACATTAGTATCTAATATTTATACTTTTAAGAATCAAATATAATTAATTCATAAAAATTGATCAACAAATCATAATTTTATTGTAGTGTCTGATGCCAAATTTGTTGGTGTGGTTGCCCAATTATTGACACATGAAATTCGGAAAAACTTTCAACTTTATTACTACGATCAATAATGCAAAATAATAAATTGGATGCAAAAAAAAACATGAACCCGTATTGAAAGGTTCCAAAAGTCTACACTACTGAGCAAAAATAAAACACTAAAATCCTAAAGAAATAAGAGAAGAAACTCCCAAACTAACATCATCATCATAATAATAATAATAATAATAATAATAATAATAATAATAATAATAATAATAATAATAATAATAATAATAATAATAATAATAACTTTTCATAAATTTTTTCCTAAACAATTTAGAAATAAATAATAAATAAGATAACAATCATGCGAAGCTATTATACTAGATTAATCAATTTTTTTTTCATGAGTTATTTTTTCTTTTTTTAACTAGAATAAATAGTTGATGTCATAATGAAGTGTAAATATAATAACCAGAAAAAACGCATAAAACAAAAGACGACTCGTATCTTGATGTTTCGCTGAACGCCACGACTTCTATTTTGTACTCGGTAACATCTAAAGAAGATGAAGAAATTGTCAAAAAAAATGACAAAATTAATCAAAGTTTTACCTATTTAGTTTCGTTATTAATTTACTACTACTGCTATTATTATTATTATTATTATTCCAAGTTAATATTTTAATCATTTAAACCATTTTTTATTGTCGGTCCCTGATTTTGGTGAAGTAACGTCGACGGCTCAACTCACGTTATACTAATTGTTACGATACAGATCACATATTGAAAATCGGTTAATCATTAAATTCAACTAATTCGATAAAATCGTTTCGCGTCGTGCATCTATTCAACGAGAAAAAATTGCTTTATCATTCCACTGCTTATACCATTTTTTTATCCTCAAATCTCGGGGGTCAAATTTGTGAGTAATAGCGAGAATAACAGCCCTTTATTGTCATAATTTAACAGTTGATAAAAAATTTAAGAAATATTCAAATTTCGGTCCTATCAGATGCCGTGGAGCATCAGATCGACGGCTTTGGTCAATCTCTGGACCGTCTATACCTAAAAGATTTCTGGAACTTGGACGGAGTCGTAAAAGATTTCTTTTAATTTTATTTTATTTTAAGTTGGATTAATTGAAAGCCACGTATATATAATATCGACTAACATGAGCCATGAAAAAAGTCACCAATTTTGATCAAAATTTATTGCACGCCCGAACATAAAATTGGTAGGTTCTCAAAATATTATTTCATAATAATTTAGGAATGTAAAAGAAATCAGACCAACATGAAAAATCTATCCGATCTGAAAAAAATTAAAAATTAAGAATCCGAATATAATTTAGTATGATTTTTAATAAATTTAAATTCACCTACTAAAATTAGGATCCTACCTAAAAAAAATCGTAGGGGACCGTGAAGTCCATTTTTTTATTTATATAATTAATACATACGTTATTACTTATTTTATTTTAGATATAATATTTTTTGTATAAAATTTCATCACATTATCAAGCTCTATTAATAACTTTAAAATTTTAGTGGTATATTTTATATTCAATATAAATTAAAATATTTTATATTAATTTTAATTTTTTTTTATATTTTTAAAATATAATTATATAAAAGTAGAGCTAAAAAAAGTCATAGGAAAAAATCGACCCGTTAAAAGGTGATTTTTTTTTCAAAATGATTTTAAGATAATTTTTAATTATAAAAATCATTTTAGACCGAAAAATCCACTTACCCGAACTACTTTCACAGTTTCATTCTTATTTCATATTTCTATTTTTATACATATATTTATTTTTTATTAAAAACGAAAATACCAGTAAATACGTTTCAATAATTGATGACAGATGTATTGGAAATGATTCGTTCATCCTTTTGGTGACGTTTGCGTTTGCGTTAGAAAAAGTAAACCGTGTCGCACTGTGTCAACACCGACGAAGTCAAACCCAGTTTTACTCCGCACCCTTTAAAAGGAAGCCCTGCGAGGATTTCTACAAGCGCCACAGAAAAAAAAAAGTAACTCCATTCGTGCGCCTTCGCCTTCTTCCAAGTTCTGCTCCAGGGGACAAGCTACAACTAACGATCTCTGAGATAGTAGGGAGAGAGAGAGAGAAAGATATATAGAGTTCTTGGTAACTATGGATCACTTGAAAGAGGTCCAGATCGCCGAGTTCCAAGAAGCCTTCTGCCCGGTCGACAATGGTGGAGATGGTCAGTAGATGGTTGCTGTTCTTGATCTGTTCAAAGCTCCCCCGTTTCTTTTCTTCTTTATAGCTTCTTTCTCTTCCTCTCCCCTTCCCTCCACTGTCAGCCGAACCAACATAAATTGCAGCAGATATAACAGTGTTTTGATTCCTTTAGAATATTAATGCCACACAGTGTAATCTGCTTAAGTTACTAGGCATGTTCAGATGATATCTAAACCGTGTTTACAGGATTATCAGTTCTTCCGCTGGCAAAGTTATGCTATCACATTCATCATTCAATAAATACTCGATGATTTTTGGCAACTAAATGCACACGTAAAAATATATCGAACTTGTAGTACTACGAGAAAAATGAAACACGAGCACTGTAGTTAATTTAATGTCAGTCTTAGTTAGTGGTTTGGATTAATAGTAGTGAAAAGATGAATTTGTCAAAGTCCAAGTTTCCTTGCTACTTTTAAAAGTTCCCCTAAGCGATTCCTGTTGCTGTGCTGTCCAATTCCAAAACTTTTTATGCTCTGTTGACGCCTGTGACATTTCCATTTCGACTGAGGACCATTTCCAACTTTTGCAGGATGGATTACGTTGAAAGAACTAGCCGCAGTCATCAGATCTCTCGGTCAGAACCCAACTGAGGAAAGGCTGCTGAGAATGATGAATCAAGTCGGTGCAGATGGCAGCGAGGCCACAGAATTCAGAGAGTTCTTGAGTCTGATGGAACAGAAAATTAAGGTAAAATAAGACCTTTTGCTTACAAATTTTTTAGAGTTCCCTCGATTTCAACATGTTCAGTATGTGTAGAACAGTTGATCATCTGGTTTTCTCCCTACTTGCAGGAGACTGATGCAGAGGAGGAGCTAAAAGAAGCTTTCAAGGTGTTTGACAAGGATCAAAATGGCTATATCTCAGATAGTGAGGTCAGTCTAATCTAAATTTTCCTATTGCAGCACACAGGAGTTTCAAGTTTTGTGGAAGATTCCAATTTAAGCCTTGTTCAACAAATGTAATTGTTCAAGCAGACAAAAAGAAGCTCAATCTACATTAACATTCACAGGAAACTTCAGATGCTGTTTTTTTTTTGCTTAAATTCTTATCATGTTGTGAACATTTTGTGTGTAATACAGCTGCGGAACGTGATGATCAGTTTAGGCGAAAGGTTAACTGATCAAGAGGTGGAACAGATGATAATGGTTGCAGATCTTGATGGCGATGGACTAGTGAACTATGACGATTTCGTGCGGACGATGATGAGCGCCAAAATTTCCTGTTTTTTTACCCTTTAGAGATCACAATTCTTAGATGTACATTCTTGTTTTCTTTTTTCTCTTTAGCAAAATATGATTATAGGTTCTTACAATAACATGGACTTTACTCACTAATCTGCATCCTTCCATATTGTGTAATTATTGGCCAAATAACAATGGAAACTTATTCCGTCCTCGATGATGCTTCAAGAGGACCCTGAGCCGGTTACAATTGGAATAACTTTTAGATCTTGATACTAATGTTGTTAATATCGCGAGTTAAACTTTTAAAATCTTAAGAGTTTGAAAGTTTACGGTGCGAAATATCGAGTCAATTTTTTTTATCAAAATCAGAAATAAAAGTAAACACGGATCGACTCACGAATTAACTCTTTAAAATCGTTAAACTCGATTGATTCGTGCGAGTCTACTCGTAGAATTTTAAAGTCTATGTTCCAAGTGCAAAAATGATGAAATAAACTTACATTTAAAGGTATTAATTAATAAAGATAATTTTGACAGCTTCTCTCCAAAATATTATTCATATCTTAGTAATTGGATCTCTTCATTTCTCTAATCACAAAAATATTGTTTGTCTTGAGAAATTGATTTGGCCGCAACTAATTCGACCTTATAATTGTTTCATCCTTTGTCTCACTACAACTAATTCTGCATTATAATTGCTTATTGTATTAATTCAGCCTGCTCTTATCAATGGTAATCTTGAGATCGGATTTTATCCTTTTATATCTTTGTTTTTATAAATCTTACTTTAGTTGTTATGACTTATAATTTCTTAGATTTTTTTTCTTTTGCATTTACCGAGCTTTATCTTCAAAATTGTCCCATAGTTAAACTTATTAAATTTTTTTGATAAGATAGGTAAAACCCAATGTTTTGAAAATCGATTCGGACCGTCCGGTTCAACCGATCCGATCGGATTTCAAATTTGCTCTGGTTCATCATTAGAACCGAAAATGTTTTAAAAATGGATTGGCTCGGATAAAATAGGAAAAACTGGGTTGAACCAGTAAATCTGGTTCAATCCGGTTTTAATTTTTTTTAACAGAGGATATATGGAAAGATTTTAGAGGATATGGAGAGAGAGAATAAGAGTGTAATTAAGGAGAAAGAGAGAGAACGTGTCACTAGTTAAGGAGGGGATTACCGGGTTCATATTGAGGAGAGGGAGAAAAAAGTGCCACTAATTAAGGAGAGAGAGAGAAAGAGAGAGATAGAGCCACTAATCAAGAGGGGGTGATAGTGAGAGACTAAGCCCAATTTAATATATAAAATCTTTCCATATATTTTATGTTAAAAATATGAAAATGAAAATTTTTTGAAGAGGAGGAAGAAACAAAAAAAAGGAAAGAATTTAAAATAAAACATAAAAGGAAAGAGGTTAGTGAAAGAAATAAATAAAATGAAAATATATTATTAAGAGAATTACAGATAAAAATGAATAAAATATAATTATGATCTTATGTTAAAATTAAATTTAGATGCTTATATATAAAAGTACTATTTAATCTAACATCTGGTAATATATAATAAATATTAATTTGATTTAATCATTTTTGTAGTAAGTTATATATTATATTATTCTTAAATAATTATAAATAATATTATTATATAAAAATCTGGTTCAACCAATTAAAATCTGATTGAAACGGTCAGACCTCAACTCGGTTGGCATTGCCTATCCAATTTTAAAACATTGGTAAAACCACAATTTAGAATATTTGTTCTTTTATTTCATAATACATATCTTCGTAATACGAACTTCACTTATTTGTTAGCTCAAATAGTTTTATTTTCAAAAGATAATTATTATCATCTATTTCACAAAAATCACATATTTTATAATAGAACATATAGTTGAAATTGCTAAAATTTATTAGTTGTCAATTTTTTTGTTATATTCTCATTCTTGTCTACTTGGACAATACCATACACTATAATATTATTAACAAATAAATTTAACATGCCCAGGTGGATATCGGGCCCTCGAGTGGGTATAAAAAAAAATTAACATGCCAACCATGATTAATTATTATATAGCATAAGTGTAAAATGTAGTAATATCATTTGTAATATTATACTTATTTTTTGATTAAATATATTTGGGACATAGACTCTATAGTTTTATGATACAAATTCACGATACGAGATTAGAGGATACAAAACAAATTTAGTTAGACTTGCGATATTGATAACTTTGCTTGATGCACTAATGGAAGGGCTAAATTATACGATTAGTCTCATAACTTTGAGTCATTTTTAAATCGGTCGTCCAATTTTTATTTGTTACCAGAACGTCCCTATTTTTTGCACGATTAGTCCTTTTGACCTGTGATAGTGAACTTTTCGATTACCTTCCCTACGTGGCCGCTACATCTCTTTCATCCATGTCATTAAAAAATAATAAAAATATATAATGAACTAATATTAAAAAAAAATAAAAAATGAAAAGGGGCCAACATCCCCCTTCTCCATTGGCGCTTGGGGGGCACCCCCTCTCCATAGACATTGGGCAAGGGGCGATCATCCACTGGAGAAGCAAAAAAAGGGGGGCCGACGCCCCCTTTCTCCCTTCGCCGGTAGCGAGGGAGAAAAGGGGGGCAACGGCCCCCTCGCGTCTTCCTCGCTGCATGCGAGGAAGTCGCGAGGGGGGCCGACGCCCCCCCTTTGCGAGCTCGTTCGTCGATAGGGATGACAATATTCTCCACCCTCTGCGGGGCCCCGTGGGGAATTCTCGATCGGGTCTCGAACTCGGAAAATTTTTTTCCTGCGGGGTTGGGGATGGAGAAAAATTATTTCCGAACCCTCTTTCGGGGATCGGGGCGGGGGATGTTGTCCCCGCCCTGCGGGGCCCCGAATTTACACATCCTAAAGAATAAGTGAGTGTACAAAAATAGTCCCACATTGATAGCAGTAGCAAAGTGAGAGTAAATAGACAAGTATAAATGAAGGACGAGACTAATGGGACAATATTAAATATTTATGGAGAAAGACCATCTTTAGATATTTTTCAAATTTATAATAATAATTTTTATCAAATTATCTCTTAGTAAAAATAAAATTTTTTGACTAAATAAAAAAACGCAATTCAACCTAATTTTTTTCGATTTTGATCGATTTTTTATTGATTCGATTCGGTTCAATCTGGTCCAAACTATGATCCGGCAGCGCAGTTCGAGGTCCCGCAAGGGTTCGGCGAGAATCAGGACGGGGGATAAAATTTCCCCCGGACCGGAGATTCGGATGGGGGCGAGGGCCAGGCGACGAGGTCGGGGCGAGGGGAGTGTCCTCCGCCCCGAACAGGATCGGGTGCCACTCATACTCATCGACGAGCTCGCAGAGCGGGGAGTCGCCCCCCTTTTCTTCCTCGCAAGACGCGAGGAGGGTCGACGCCCCCTTTCTCCTTTCTCTGATCACGAGGGAGAAAGGGGGGTGGGGTGCCGGCGAGGAAGATGTGAGGGGGCCGGCGGCCCTCTTTCTCCCTTCGCCGATCGCGAGGGAGAAACAAGGGGAACCGGCCCCCTCGCGTCTCCCTCATTGCGCACGAGAAAGTCACGAGGGAGAAACAGGGGGTCCGACGGCCCTCGTTTCTTTCTCGCTGCGGGGTGAGGAAGATGAGAGGGGAGTCGGAGCCCCCCTTTCCCCTTTCGCCGGCCGCGACAGAGAAAGGGGGCACCAACCCTCCTTTTTTGCTTCGTTAACCTGGAAGCAAAAAAGGGAGGCCAGCACCCCCCTTTCTCCCTTTGCCGATCGCGAGGGAGAAAAGGGGGGCGCCAGCCCCCCTTGCGTCTTCCTCACCGCGCGCGAGGTGGAAGTCAGCCCCCTTGTTTCTTCCTTGCCGCGTGGCGAGGAAGACGCGAGGGGGACCGGCACCCCCCTTTCCTCCTTTGCCGGCTGCGACGGGGAAAGGAGGGCGCCCCCCTCTTCTTTGTCGGTCGCGAGGGAGAAAGGGGGGCACCGACCCCCTTTTCTGCTTCGTTGGAGTCGACGAAGGGGGACGAGCATCCCATGTCCAGATCAACATTTTTTTTTATTTTTATTTTTAATATTAATTTTGTTATATATTATTATTATTTTATTTTTTATGACGTGGATGAAAGAAAAATAATTTACGTGACGATTACGTAAAAAAGGTAATCGAAAAACTCACTATCATCAGTCAAGAGAATTAATCGTGCAAGAAAATCAAAGATGATGGACGTTCTGATTACAAATTGAAGTTGGAAGATCGATTTAAAAATGACTCAAAATTAGGGGGATTAATAGTATAATTTACCCCTAATGGAAGATGCCTAGAATATGAACATAGCTACCAAGAATTACATGAAGTAAAGACGAATTTGATTGCAACAAGCTTTGCAGTGGATGCCTTATACTTCAGGATGTCTCTAAGGTAGTAATTATAATCTTCAATGATTTTCATATTTTTTTCCACAACACTTTTTTAAAAAACTTAAGACCAGCGATTTAACGTCGTGAGCCGCAAAAAAGAAAAAAAAAGAAAGATTAAGTCGAAAACTATTCATAATGATGTCATCAGATGCAGTGGCTTAATACGAACAGCATTATTATTCAAACTTGATACGAACCAAATGACCATATAAGTGATGTCATCAGATGCAGTGACTTAAGTCGAAAACTATATCTTGGATTCGCATCCTTGGTTTGGTGGAAGAGGTTCCTGTCAACTACAAGAAATTCTTTCCCCACAGCATAGCATTTCAGACGTGGATCAAAATTTATTCATAATGCACGTCCGAACATAAAATTGATAGTTGTGAAAATATTGAAAATTAAGAATTGGAATATGATTTAGTATGATTTTTAATAAATTTAAATTCACCCGCTGAAATTAAGCCCCACTAAAAAAAATCGTAGAGGTCGTGAAGTTCATTTTTTATTTATATAATTAATACATACGTTATTAATTCTTTTATTATAGATATAATAATTTTTGTATAAAATTTCATCACATTATCAAGCTTTATTAATAACTTTAAAATTTTAGTGATATATTTTATATTCAATATAAAATTAAATATTGTTATATTAATTTTAATTTATTATATATATTTTAAAATATAATTATATAAAAGTATGACTAAAAAAAGTCATTCGAAAAAATTGACCCGTTAGAAGGTGATTTTTATTTTTTCAAAATAGATTTGAAATGATTTTTATAATTTTAAAAATTATTTTAGACAAAAAATTTGATCCCATTCGAACTACTTTCAGAATTCATCCTTATTTCATATTTCTATTATATATATATGTATAATTAATTTTTTTATTAAAAACAAAAATACCAGTAAATACGTTTCAATGATTGATGACAGATGTCTTGGACATGATTCGTTCATCCTTTTGATGACGTTTGCGTTTGCGTTAGAAAAAGTAAACCGTGCCGCCACTGTGTCAACACCGACGAAGTCAAACCCAGTTTTACTCCGCACCCTTTAAAAGCCAAAGGGAGCCCTGCGACGATTTCTACAAGCGCCACAGAAAAAAAAAAAAAGGTAACTCCATTCGTGCGCCTTCGCCTTCTTCCAAGTTCTGCTCCAGGGGACAAGTTACAGCTAACGATCCCTGAGATATTAGGGAGAGAGAGAGAGAGAGAGAAAGATAGAGTTCTTGGTAACTATGGATCACTTGAAAGAGGTCCAGATCGCCGAGTTCCAAGAAGCCTTCTGCCCGGTCGACAATGGTGGAGATGGTCAGTAGATGGTTGCTGTTCTTGATCTGTTCACAGCTCCCCCCGTTTCTTTTCTTCTTTCTAACTTCTCTCTCTTCCTCTCCTCCTCCCTCCACTGTCAGCTGAACCAACATAAATTGCAGCACATATAACAGTGTTTTGATTCCTTTAGAATAATGCCACACAGTAAAGTTATGCTATCACATTCATCATTCAATAAATACTCGATGATTTTTGGCAACTAAATGCACACGTAAAAATATATCGAACTTGTAGTACTACGAGAAAAATGAAACACGAGCACTGTAGTTAATTTAATGTCAGTCTTAGTTAGTGGTTTGGATTAATAGTAGTGAAAAGATGAATTTGTCAAAGTCCAAGTTTCCTTGCTACTTTTAAAAGTTCCCCTAAGCGATTCCTGTTGCTGTGCTGTCCAATTCCAAAACTTTTTATGCTCTGTTGACGACTGTGACATTTCCATTTCGACTGAGGACCATTTCCAACTTTTGCAGGATGGATTACGTTGAAAGAACTAGCCGCAGTCATCAGATCTCTCGGTCAGAACCCAACTGAGGAAAGGCTGCTGAGAATGATGAATCAAGTCGGTGCAGATGGCAGCGAGGCCACAGAATTCAGAGAGTTCTTGAGTCTGATGGAACAGAAAATTAAGGTAAAATAAGACCTTTTGCTTACAAATTTTTTAGAGTTCCCTCGATTTCAACATGTTCAGTATGTGTAGAACAGTTGATCATCTGGTTTTCTCCCTACTTGCAGGAGACTGATGCAGAGGAGGAGCTAAAAGAAGCTTTCAAGGTGTTTGACAAGGATCAAAATGGCTATATCTCAGATAGTGAGGTCAGTCCTATTGCAGCACACAGTAGTTTCAAGTTTTGTGGAAGATTCTTATTTAAACCGTGTTCAACTAATGTAATTGTTCAAGCAGACAAAAAGAAGCTCAATCTACATTAACATTCACAAGAAACTTCAGATCCTTTTTACTATTTATGCCTTCTTTTATTTTGGATTAAATTCTTATCATGTTTTGAACATTTCGTGTGTATACAGCTGCGGAACGTGATGATCAGTCTAGGTGAAAGGTTAACTGATCAAGAGGTGGAACAGATGATAATGGTTGCAGATTATGATGGCGATGGACTAGTGAACTATGACGATTTCGTGCGGACGATGATGAGCGCCAAAATTTCCTGTTTTTTTACCCTTTAGAGATCACAATTCTTGATGTACATTCTTATTTTCTTTTTTCTCTTTAGCAAAATATGATTATAGGTTCTTACAATAACATGGACTTCACTAATCTGCACCCTTCCATATTGTGTAATTATTGGCCAAATAACAATGAAAACTTATTCTGTCCTCCATGATGCTTCAAGAGGACCCTGAGCCGGTTACAATCGGAATAACTTTTAGATCTTGATGCCAATGCTATTAATATCGTGAGTCAAACTTTTAAAATCGTAAGAGTTTAAAAGTTTATGGTGCAAAATATCGAGTCAATTCTTATCATAATCGGAAATAGAAGTAAACATGAATCGACTCACGAATTAACTCTTTAAAGTCGTTAAACTCGATCGTAAAATTTTAAATAATTGCTTCATCTGTCTCACTACAACCAATTCTGCGTTATAATTGCTTATTGTATTAATTCACCCTCTTGTGATAATCACTATCTCACTACCATCAACCTGCTCTTATCAATGATAATCTCGAGATCGGATTTTATCTTTTTATATCTTACTATGTTTTCATAAATCTTACTTTAGTTGTTATGACTTATAATTTCTTAGTTTTTTTGCTTTTGCATTTACCGAGCTTTACCTTCAAAATTGTCCTATAATTGAACTTATAACTTCACGATAGGAGATTACGGGACACAAAACGAGTTTAGTTATACTTGCGATATTGATAACCTTGCTTGATGCACTAATAGATGCCTAGAATATGAACATAACTACCAAGAATTACACAAAGTAAACATGAATTTGATTGCAGCAAGCTTTGTAGTGGATGCCTTATACTTCAGGATGTTTCTAAGGTAGTAATTATATATAATCTTCAATGTTTTTCCTATTTTTTTCACAACACTTCTTTAAAAACCTTAAGACCAGCGATTTAACGTCGTGAGCCGCAAAAAAAGGAAAAAAAAAAGAAAGAATTATGGATTCAGCATTATTCAAACTTGATACGAACCAAATGATCATATAACTGATGTCATCAGATGCAGTGGCTTAAGTTCAAAACCATATCTTGGATTCGCATCCTTGTTAGGTGGAAGAGGTTCCTGTCAACTACAAGAAATTCTTTCCCCACAGCATAGCATTTCAGACGACCAAGCATGCTGTGAAAGTTGATGGTGCGACAGATGTTGCATAAAGAGTTAACAAAAAAATATCCAGCAGATCTGCCCAATAGTCAAAATAGGGATTGGAAAGCATAAAAGTGGGTGGCAGACTTTGTCCAATTCTACTTGTCAAATTGCTGGATCAGGTTAGGAAGCAGAGTGGGATTCTGGATATCTGGGACGAATCTTCCAAAACACAAATTCCGTATTGTTTCAGCTGAGAGAGAGAGAGAGAGAGAGAGAGAGAGAGTTCTTTACGGCTGAAGAGTGATAGAAGTTGGACTTGCAACTTTGAACACCCAACAGAGCTGCTTCTGTCATGTTTTGAATGTGCGAACTCAAGGCAGGAAATTATTTTGTTCCTACTATTTCTTTGCCTCTAATGCAACATGCGATCAGAACTTCTAATCTTATATTAAGATTGAGTTTTGAGGTACTTTTGAATGATGATATCTTATTAAGATTGTGTTTTGAGGTGCTTTTGAATGATGACCAAGAACCAGATGGGGAGTTCGGGTTGAATAGAACTACTCTCTTGGGAGAGCAGATGCGTTCAACATTCTTTTAACAATGTGGCTTGTTTTCTGTGATAGAATGGTAATCAGATTGAATGAAGATAACAACTTGGAATGCAAAGCCCGCAATTGGAGAATAATTCAACCTATTTTGCTTTCTGTATGAAGCATTCCATCACTGATACAAAGGAGGCAGTAGAAGTGAACGGAGAAAAAAAAATTCAATCTTTATGTGCATCGACATCCCAAAAGAAATTTACAATAGAAAGAACAACCTGGGGTAACCTTTGGCATCCGATACAATGAAAAATCTCAATTGTTCCTGAGACCAAGAAAGAAAGGAAAAAGTACAAATCAGTAATCTTGTTTAAATTTCTCAAACTGAAAGCTTACCAATTGAAAAGGGGAAAAAACTGCAAAAGTAGATTTTTTTTTCTCCTTTGTTAGCCGATCGCAGTTGTTTGCTGATCATAGAAACACCCTGTTCTTGATACATGAGACCCAAAATGAGGTTTTGAATCCTTACCTGAATCAGGGATACCTGTCAGCTAACCATCTCCTGTTGTTGGTTGGTGCAAGGGCATCTTTCTTCTTCTGGATGCTTTTGGAACTCTACTAGAGAACACATGTCACAGATCTGAAAGAATCAATCTTCCGGCTTTGTATGCTTCTTGGCGGGTTTGTTTCGTGTTCCCTGGTGCCACCATTTGGTAACACAAATGTTGTTGACAGATGAGTACGCAAAACATTCCACATCCGCTCAGAGCAGGAGAGTGAGAGAAATCTCCCTTTCTCTTCCTGCACACTTTCCTTTTCTGTTTCTCCCCTCTCCCTCTCCCGCCCTTTCTCTTTCTCTCCCTCTCCCCTTCTGTTTCCTCTCTCTCTCTCTGGCTCTCTCTCTCTCTCCCTCTCCGTCTCTGGCCCTTTCTCTTTCTCTCCCTCTCCCTACTCTCTTCGTGCATCGGAGTAGTTCTCTCTGTTTTTTTTTCCACGATCCCCTGGTTCTCTCTGCTCGTGGACAGGGGTACTTGAAATGTTTATTATTGTGTTAATGTTTATAGATTAATAATGAAATTATTCATTGATGTGTTAATTGCTATGATTATTATCAATTTATTGATGTGATAATTTTTAATGAATTAACTATGTTGATGTGTCAAGTTTGCTGTTATTCTGTTATTATTACAATTTATTAATGTGTTAATTTTTCATGAATTAATATTTTTCATATATATATAATTAAATAGGCATTAATAATATCATGAATTGATGTTAAAGATAGAAATTTACACATGTGATATTGCATTTTGTACTTTAAATTCAAAGAAAATTTGTATCTCATCATGTATATTATGGGTTTATATATGTTTTTATATATCAATATATACATATAATAAAAATTCGATAGAATCGACTCTGTCGTGTTACATGTTCATGATTTACGTATTTTCTGACTCTTCATGTCTAAGTCTGCTTTACGTGTTTGACAACTATGCTTCTACCATGGATATGGAGGCACATGTTTCATCTGTGCCATACAAGGCCCTCTGCATTTGGCTTCCGTTGAAGCTCTGAAAAGAAATAATTTGCAACAATGATTTAGCTAAATGATGTTAAATGTCAAATCCTTTAATTGTAACACTTCAAGATTTTAATAAGGACAATACAATAATTTGCTAATTCAAATAATAATATTAACGGATCAAAAGGAAAAGAGAGAATTTGAAAAGAACTAAAAAGATAATTAGAAAAGAATTATAAATTGAAAAAAAGATTAATCCTACTTGAAATAGAAATTCCAATTAAATAGTGATTAAATATTTTAATTTTATTTGATATCCAAATAAAATCCCAACTAATATAGAACTCTCAAATATGATAGGATTCAGAGTTTTTGACTTAGAAATATTTTGGTCATTAAAATAATACTAATTATTATTTTAATCTAAAAATTAGATGATAAAATATTATTATAATAAATAATTTTGAAAATCTAAGAAAAGGAAGAAATAAGAGGATGAAATAAAAATATAATTGAGTGAGATAAGTTATTGATAATAGATAGAGATAGAATTTGATTCAGAGAAATTATGAAAAAGATAGAAAGAATTTGAATGCAGATGAGTTTAGATAAGTATGGATAGAAAATTTGGATTAGTTAAATTTGAATTTAATTAAATTTGAATATTTAACATAGGGAGATTATTGATTAATAATGGATGTCCATGAGTATCTAATAATTAGTTCAAGACTCGATGGGATTAAAAAATTATAATTAGAAATTATAAATAGTGGATCAAAATCATTATTAACCTCCATAGAATTTCTGCATGAGAGTTTTCTATTTCTCATCCATTTTCTCACAAATGAGACATCTAAGAACATGACCAACACATCATTTTAAAGTCCCGACATATGAGAATATTATCCAAGTGAATGACATGAGTTTTAAGAGTACATCATAGATGAATCATTGCCAAAGTTCGACGTTTGTACAACCAGCAAACAACGAGAGATAATTGTTTTTTGGGGTACGTAAAAAAATCCTCATGACATTGATTTCATGTGACGTGGAACCTTGGCCCCTTGTCCTCTATATGGAGATTGATTTGATATAAGACCCTTATCCTCTATATGGAGATTGATTTGATATAATTTTTTGATTGATAGAAATAGTCATGGCATTTATAGGATGATAAAAAAATTGGACCAGAATACAATTTTTCGACATCCACAGAGCTCAGCTCGAGTTCTATCGACGAGGCTCGAGTTTCATTTAATACAGCCTAGGTTCGATATTTTGGATCGAATCATATTCGGACACGGTCCGAGTTCGATGAACTCGGCTTAGGTTCCTAGCAATGCAACTTGTCTTTCGGCATAACAGACAAAGAACATGAACTAGGGAAGCTCGATTCACTATACACCCGGATCGAGTTTACCCGATCGAGGCATATCGGATCTCCCAGAACGCGACCCATGTTCCACTCGAAGTAGTTTTGGGGTAGAAAATATTTTTTATATATTTATTTATAGCTTATTGGACAACTATTATTGTTAATCGTGGTGTTCATTTGATAATCATCCTTGATTTTAGTATGATCATGCCTGATCAAATTGCTATCATATTTGATTATTTTGTTATTATTACACTCAATCATGATATCGATTATGGTATTAATCTATTGACCTTATTATTTATATTGATTAAATAGTTATCATATTCGATTGACTATCATCATATCTGATCGTATCATTGATTATAGTATTGATCTAATTGAGTCCTATTTAATCTAAGCAAAATTGTTAAATACAAACATCATAGGTAATTAAGATAAAAGTTGAAAATTTATTGTGCTCATGTCCATTTATTGCCCTTGGGACAGATGACGTCTTCGGACTAAAAGATAATTAAATTGAATGAAATAGATAGTATAAAAACTATGGCACTTCTAGGTGTGGTCCTCATCCCCCATCATACTTAAAATTATTGATTTGTATGAAAAAATTATTGATTTGCATGAAAGTTGTATTCCCTTAATAATAGAGAGCTCTCACGTCTAAAAAAAATGATTGTAATTATAAAGATTAAATTGAATTGAATTGATAATTGAATTATTAATTGATTCATCGTCGTGACTCATGGATGATTGATTTCATCTTTGTTGCTGATGAATAAATTATGGCATTTTTATATCATGGATAAATTGATAATAGTTAATTGAATTGATATTTATTAATTGTGGTCTTCATTAACTTGGTAATTGATTCAAGATGACTAATAATTGAATTTATATGAATAATTCGTAATTGATGATATGAATAAGTCTTATGATTAATAAATTGATCATTTCTTATTGTTAATTGATAATTATTTTGACCAATTATATATTATTTATAGATAATTATTTATTTTTTTATAATATCGATATTGATATTAATATTGACCTAAAGTTCATATTATTTATTGTTCTGGGTGATCTTACGTATTGAGTTATCTCATTGGACTTTGCTCTTGTAATTGGATAAATGTAGGATAAGATGATGGCGACGATGAGATGATTGATGGCTTCTTTGACGAGTGACATGCATATAAATATAGGATCCATTATTGTATAGATGTAGGTCTATGAACTCATAGGTTATTGAATATTCTATAGAATTCTTTCGCTGCTATAAAAGAATCTTGTAAATTAGTCTTTCGTCGATATAAGTCAGTATGTTGACTGGTTAAAGTAAAAAAAATTGAGTGGCACTACTGAGTTAGCCTTTCGGGTAGATGAAATTTTGAGGCGTTACATTAATTTTGGTAAGAAGGTTGCAAAGTGCCTTCAACTATGTGCCTTCTTCTTCGAACATAGTTCATTAGGAAGTTCTTTGATATGTAAAAAATACTCCAAGGGTTATAATCTTCCACTTAGAAGGGGGTGAGATAAAATATGAGGTGCGAATCTCGTTTGAATAATTATTTTATATTAATTATGAAGGATAAGATGGAGTTGCTAAGTCCTCCAATCGTCATATTTCTCATTTAATCAAAATGATAAAATGAGAAGGAATTAATAATTTTATACCAAATTAATTCGCCCTCTTTCTTCTCTATTTTTCTCTCTTTTTTTTCTCTCTCATTAATCTCTCATCTCTCTCGTATTCTTAAATAAATATTATGATTAAATAATTTACATTTTTATTTATTATTTATTTATATTTATGTTTAGTTTTTAACATTTTAAAATAGATGAATAAAATAATTACAAAAAGTAAATGATATAATAAAAAGTAGAAGAGAAATAGGTAAAAAAGAAAATAGAAGAAAAAAATAAAGCTAGTAATAAAGAATTATATGATAAATAATTATTAGTCATTAAATATTATACATAATTTAATATATAATGAAAGGTAAAAATGACTTTTACACAAATAAAACTTTTATAACCCACTCCATATCTTTTATAATCTATTATCTAAGCATGAACTTTCTAACTATTATACTTCACCATCACATCATTAACCACACCTTTCCACCCCAAATCTCCATTAGTTACTTGCTAAATAAGTCCATGGTATGCCATTGTATCACACTCTCGTTCTAAGATTTTCTTATGTAAAGGTGGGGGAGGGGGAGAAAGAAATAGCATAAACATAATAATACAATAGTCAAGAAGTCTATATAGGGAATTTTTAATATAGAATAAGAAATAAAAACTTTAAAATCATATAGGTTTCGAAAGTGGAAGGGGGCTTCACCCTCGAGCTCCTGCAAGGGGATCCACCCTAAACTCCCGTATGACACAAGCCGCTTCACCCCAATTATTTGAGTGTCCCTATAATATAGGGATCAATTAAGATTTCCAATTGAGTTAAGTTTCAAAGCCTTATCATCCTGTGTTGTATTAGTACCATTATTGTTCAAGTTGTTATGGTGATGTCATCACATGAAACCACATCAAAGGTTATTTTTTTCATCTCTGCACTTGACTCCCCCTTCAACTACTTTTCTATTTGGGTGAACTGTCAACAGCTGAATTCTTCTTTATATTGAAGTTTACATTTAATATGGCTACGATTCATGGGGAATGTACCAGAAAGGTAACTATAAAATGATATTCCAAGAACAAATTACATCAAATACCCTCCAACTTTCAAGTTTGCTCAGCGATGCCCTCCATCTTCAAATTTGTTGCATGGAATGCCCTCCCGATCGAAAATACTCAGTTTCCCAATCGGTCTGCTGACGCGGCGATGCATTCTCTCCGCTACGCAGGAGAGCATTCGACGTGACACCGCAGAGAGGGGAGGGGAGGGGGGGGGGGGGGGGGGGGTCCGCTTCGCTATTCATTGACGCGGGCAAAGGGTGGGCCTCACCCCCTCCCCCGTTGCTCTTCATCAGCGCGAGCCCATCGGAGGTCGCAAGGGGCTCTTCGCGAGGACGTCGAAAAGAGGAAGTAGTTTTTTTAATATTTATTATTATTATTCATTAATTTGCTGACGTGGCAGTGCCACGTCGAATGCTCTCCTACGTGACGGAGAGAGTGCATTGTCACGTCAGCAGACCAATCGGGAAATCGATTATTCCCGATCGGAAGAGCATTCCATGCAACAAGTTTAAAGATGGAGGGCATCGCTGTTACAAAGTGAAGTTGGAGGGCATCGCTGAGCAAACTTGAAAGTTGGAGGGCATTTGGTATAATTTATCCGATATTCCAATAACATGTTGATCCTTACATAAAGAAATAAGGTTTAATGTTTGTTCTGCCTTTTTCTAGAGGCAGGACCGTCTTCCCTCCTCTGGCATCCGTCGGATGAAAATCTATGGCGGATGGAGAAATGTGTGGTTTGACAGGTGAAAAGTGCAATTCAATTGTGTGCAAACAGTTCGATTTTGCTGACGATCTATCATGAAGCATGTAAGGTAGTGAAAGGCGGCAACCTCGTTCGTTTTGACGAAGAACAACAAAGCCAGCCTCATTCATTCTAGCAACGAACGATGAAGGATGGATGACACCCTCATTCGAAGGGTGACAAAGGATGAAGGAAAGCAACTTTGTTCATTTTGGTGGCGAACAGCGAAGGACGAAGGGTGGCAGCCTCATTCGAAGGACAACAGCCTCGTTCGTTCTGGTGGTGAATAGCGAAGGTGACAACCTCTTTGAAAGGCAGCCAAGGGAAAATGGTAAGGGCGGCAACCTCATTTGAAGGGCTACCAAGGGTGAACGACGAAGTGTGCAGGGTGAAGGGCAAAAGGTGTAGGACGAATGACGAAGGGAGAAAGGCGGCAGTTTGAGCTAGGGTCAAGAAAGGGTGACGGTATCGAATTTCTATCAGCAACGTGATGATGGAGATGTGACACTAGGGCAAATTGCAAGGGAAAAAGAATGGGCTCCATCGCGAGGTAATTTGTAGAAAATCAAACCGCTCTCACATGGCTGAATGGTGCAAACCGCACATTTCTTCATCCATCACAAAGTTCGCCTCCGATGAATGCTAGAGGAGGAAGGATGGTCCTCCCTCTTTCTAAATCCAAAGAAATAAAACGTTGAGATTATGAATAACTATAAAGCAATATTTTAAAAACCGGTTCGGACCGGCCGGTTCAATCGGTCCGATCGCGAATCGGTAAGAAAACCGGTCCGATTCAATAATAAAACCGAAAATGTTAAAGAATCAGGTTGACTTGGAAAAAATCGGAAAAATCGGGTTGAACCCGGTTTTTTTATTTTTTCCAAAAATATATATATGGAAATTATTTATTAGGGGATATTAAAGTTTAAAGTTACCAAATTATTTTAGATGGAATTGAAAGGTTATGAAGATTGAGGGAGGAAAAAAAAGAAAGTATTTGAAATAAGAAAATAAAAGGAAAGATGGTAGTGGGAGAGAATGAATAAAAATTGAAACATATTATTAAGAGAATAATAAAATATGGAAAGTATTTATTAGGGGATATGAATGTTTAAATAATTTTATAAAATTGGAAAGTTTTGGACGTGAAAGTGAAAGGAGAGAAAAAGGAAAATATTTAAAATAAGAAAATAAAAGGAAAGATCTTGAATCCTTGACTAGAGGAAATAAATCAAAATAGAAATAAAATATTAATCAAATTAAATCAAAAGAGATATATGTGGAAAGAAAATAAATTCGGTAATAATATATTAGTAATAAATTTAGATTGAAATTGAAGTTAGATTATTATATTAGTAATAATAAAAAAACTAGTAAAATAAAAGAGAGTTATATATGAAAAGAGAATAAAATTCGGTAATAATATATTAGTAAATAAATTTATATTGAAATTAAATTTATACTATTATATTAGTAATAATAAAAAGAAATCTATTATTTAATTGGTTTTAATTATTTTTATAATAATTTATATATTAAATTACTCTTAAATAATTACAAATAATATTATTATATAAAAATCCAGTTCAACCAGTTGACTCCCGGTTGAACCGGTCGAATCTCGACTCGGTGGCATGCCGATCCGATCTCCGATCCTATTTTTAAAACATTGCTATAAAGGTAACTATAATAAGTGACTATAAAGGTAACTATAAAAAATATGTGGCTTAAATGTAGGAGTATACATCGGATCTGGTGAACTCGAGAATCCATTCGACTCAACCCGATGACTCGAGTTTTTTATTTTTTTAATTTTCAATATTTTTTTCTTAATCTAAGTATTTTATGCCAATTAATTTTTTTTTTAAAAATTAAATAAATTATTTTACATGTTAGAAAATATATAGATATTTTAAAAAATATTTTTAATATATAAAGTAAACTATTAAATGTATTTTATATTAAAAATAAAAGGAAAAATCAAAATAAGAAAATGATTATCGAATAATTTGACCATTCGACCGACCCAATCGACCGTGTCATGCCTTTAAAAAAAATCCGACCTGACCTGATCAAATTGGGTCTGGTTGGGTCGGGTTGCTTCATGAGTCGATTTTGATCTGACCCATGAACACCCCCACTTAAATGCTAATAATAAACGTTAAATAAATTATGCATTTAACCTTGTAATATGAATATAAAATAATATAATATTATTTATATTGTTCATCGACGATATATTACAGTTGAGATCTTATAGTTGGGGGGTTGCTGTCGAACCAACCAACCTACGGCCACACTGCACCCACAACATCTCCATCACTTTAAATGGCATAATGTACCCCAAAATCATGAGCATAAATGGTATGATAGAAGTCTCCACGCCTTTGCAATTTTAACATCGCATGGATCATTGATCCAATAATCACCAGTTCATATTACAAATTATTAAACCTCATAATTTAAGTGTGATATTTATGTGAATCATTGATTAATGCACCAATGATTCAAATGCATTCAACACCCTTAAAAGTAAAATGTGTTGTGAAGGTATATTAATATATATTAGGGTTATTTCAATAAACTACTCCTAAATTTATTACGATTTTTTATATCTAATCAAAACTATGAACTTATTTTTTTTAAATCCCTAAATTTTTACTACTTTTTCACTTTAGTCCTCCGTCCACTTTTATTACATTTTTTTGTTAGTTTTGATTTTTATCAATTATAAAAAAGACTAAATTATCTCTCCTTCCATAATATATCAAATAATAAATATAGAAAAGAAAAAACATTCCTTGCATCAGTCGTCCTCCTCCCCTTCAATCCGGCCCTAAAAATTAAGTGTTATAATATTTTTTTCTTTTATTTTTTATGTTTATTATTTGATGTGTTATTGAGGGAGGGATAACTTAGTCTTTTCATAAATAAGAAAAAAAGAAAAAAACTAACAGAAAATATAATAGAAATGGACGGGAGGACTAAAGTAAAAAAGTCGTGATGGTTTAGGAATCTCGTGATAGTCCAAAAAAATAACCATATATATATATATATATATATATATATAGTCACGATGGTGTAGGGATCTTGTGATAGTTCAGAATCATATATATATATATATATATATATATATATATATATATATATATATATGATTTATCTAAAAAATGGAGTGAGAGATCATGTTATTCAATTTTAAAAATATACTCAAACGTATGGAAACATTCAAGTTCTAATTAAGTATAAAACGAAGAAAAAGAACCAAATTTAAGTTATCAATGTAATTGGTGAAAAATATTGTTAAAACTTTTTTAGGTATCGAGACTAGTTCATTCTTCGATTTGTTTTGACATATTCATTCCTATAAAATACACCAAAAATTATGATAATGGATGCAAGAAATTTGTTTAAAATGTGGATGCAATATTTGTCTACACCTTTGGGAAAAAAAACAAAGTCTTGTATGTCATAATAATAATAATAATAATAATAATAATAATAATAATAATAATAATAATAATAATAATAATAATAATAATAATAATAATAATAATAATAATAATGATGATGATGATGATGATGATGATGATGATGATGATGATGCAAAATAATTTGTTGAATTCCATGAAATGACAACATAATAATATATCTATATATGAAAAATGAATAAAAAAACCTAAAATTAATATAGTAATATATTTGAAAAATCTGTATTGGTTAATAGGTCTCTAAACTGTCCAACTTGACCTTTTCAAATTGAAGCCTGCATCAATTATTTTTTTCACTAAAACAAAATCACAAAAATGATTAGCAATAACTATTAAATAATAAAAATAAATTAGGATGACAAAAGAGATTTAAGGAAATAGTATGTGGGCCTTTTCATCCATTAAGGTCATATCTAAATCTTTATTAACAAAATTGCGACTTTCCAAAATTCTACAAATTCAAATCATAATTGATCAATAATCTCTTAGTCATTCAGAATTAAGAGGATATGTGATAAGAAAATCTAAAAATGACTAAAACAATAAAGATTAATGACTAAAATAATAACATAGAATTATGTGAAAAATGAGATGCATGCATGTGCTTGTGACTTTTCTAAGAATTTAAGCTGTTAAGAAAAATAACATCGTTAATTAATTTATAATCTTAACTTTCTTTTTCACACGTGTGGAATTTTAGTTTTGATCTTACTCAATCATCACGTGACATTTAAAAGAGGATATATATAATATATGAGCTTGACGAAAATTGAACTTAAAACTTCCATGTGAAAATGATGTGCGCTGTTGATTTTTCTAAAAACTTAAACATCATTAATTTTTAATCTTAACAGATTTTGTAGTGGAATAACTTATAGAAGGATAATAACTTTTTAAAACGCATAAACAAAAAAGATGAAGCATTATTACTAAATAATAGAAAAATAATAATGAAATTGAGAGAGGATTAAGCATTTAGTTGAAAATCATGCCATTTATACCATTAGATCTCATTTTTTAACAAATCAAATGCTACTAGCTCATGGAAGAAAAAGTGGCCAAGTTAATAATGAACCAAATATTTAAATAGAGAATAAGGATTGTGTGGAATAAAAAGCGATTCATATATATGAGTCACCGTTGGATTATGATTAAATAATTTTTTAAACATTTTGATTATATTTATTTATGCCCATATAATCTTATCACCATTTAAATATGTCGTAAAAGGTAGGAAAATTAAGGAAAAAACTCATATAATCAAGTAAAGAACTTTTGCCACAAATAGCAGCAACACCAGATCAATTGAGATGATGACGACTTAAATGCATTGAAGAAAAAAAAAACTCATTCAATTGTCTTAACTATGAATTGACTCAAGGGGAAAAAGGGTTAACGGCTGTCCTACCAACTTAAGTTGATAGGAATGTCCTCCCAAACGAATTAATCGTTGGATCAAAGATCTACGGTTAGACAAGATGCGTAGTTCAATGGATGTCGATTCAGTGAAATGTGCACGATTTCAACGGGCGTCGGTTCAGTGCATGGTTCGTGTAGGGCTGCAGCGACGTCGACGAGCACGACATCACCAGAAGATGACGACGACAAGTGGTGAGGGATCAAGACAACCTGCAAATTTGGGTCCTTCATGCCACCACAAGAGACGACGACAGAGGCAGAGGAGGCCTTGGCATCGACGGATCTAAAACGGGAGAGGGAGAGGACGAAGGGGCCGCAATATGAGTTCGTTGCAGCAACGTTCTCACCAAAGGGGAATCATCCCAAGTGAGGCTGAAGCTCCAAATGTCCCCGACATGACCATTGTAGATTCTGTCGTTGATGTCCATGTTGATCCACTCAGGGTTCATGTAGGCGATGTTACTGACGGTGGAGTTGCAGGGGTCCATGGTCTGTGGAGGTTGGAGGGCTTGATGTTGCGGTGAACGATCTTGCAGCGGTGGTCAGCGAGAAAGATCTTGGATGAGCTGTGATGGTCCTCGAGTAAGCCTCTATCCATGAACTCTTGGCGAAGGAAGACGAAGTCAGCGCACGACCTCCTGCTTCACTCTGCAATGACCTCCTATGTGTTCTCTGCACGTTCTCGCCACAACATCTTCTCTAAGACCTAGATCGTCTTCTAGATCAGCAAACTACGATGTAACGACCTGAATTTTCAGAAAATGAATAAATTATATTTATTTTTTAATAGATCTGAAAATCTCAATGTTAATATTCTGGAATTAAATAATTCCGAAATTGATGGTAATTAGGGGATAAGTTGAAAAGATAAGAAGGAATTTGAATAAGGATATAATTGTTATGGAGATATGCGTGGATTTATGAAGTAAATTCGGATTTAAATAAATCTGAATAATTAAGAATTGATTAGTCATTGATGGATGGACAAGATTGATTCTAAAGGAGTCCAATGCCTAATAGAATTAATATCTCAAATTTGCACCTATAAATAGGCATTAAAGGGTGACTGGAAACCCTTTTATCTGCCAAACGGAATTCTGCCCACAAGCCCCTCTTTTTTTCTCATTTGCACGTGAACCGAGACACTCCTAAGAAGTTCCAGGTGGTGGCGGCGATTTTGGAGCGAGGACAGAAAGCAATCGCCGGCCAAAGTTCGGCATTCGTGCAGATTTTCAGAGAAGGGAATTCAGTTGGTTTTCAGCCAACTTTAGGTACGTAAGGAAAATCTCTATGTCGTCGATTTTTCGTAATATAGAACCCTATTCTCTTCTCTTTCATATTGAGAATCCATTGATGTATCGTGTGCATAGTTTGGATATCGTAGGACATAGTTATGATGGTCGGAAGATCGCGTTGGAATGCACTTCTCCGTCGGCGGCAGAACTCGGCCCGAGTTCTACTGTATCTGACCTGAATTTCGTTGAATTCGGACCGAGTCGGATTTGAAAACGGATTTGGTGGTCAAACTCGGCCCGGATTCCTATTGGCCCGACTCGGGTTCGGCTTCGGTCCGACTTGGGCTCGGCGCGATGGTCTTGGAGGTGAATCGGTCAACCCGGCCCGGTTCACCATACACCCGGACCGGGTTTGCCCTGGTCGAGGTGATATTGGGCGTTTTCGAACACGGTCCGGGTTTCACCCGACATGGGTTGGGTTCTGAGACAGAAATTGTAATTTTGAGTAAATTGTTATAGATAATTAAATAGTTATCATAGTTTATTATTCCTGATCGTCTCTAATCATATCACACACAGATCTAATCTCATTATATTTTTTAGATTTGATTTGAGATTTGTGTCATTGTTATCCTGTCATATCGTGTGATTCCTTATGATGTTGATCCAGTAGTTTTCTTCTGATTGGGTCCTTGTCTAACCTAAAGTGAATTGTTAAAGATATGTTTTTAAGTTAAACAAGATAAGAGATGAAAACTACTGGGTCTCATATTTTCTGATTGTCTCTAAGCCCCCTGGACCATTATTATTATCGTATTGTATGGGGCAGATAGTGTACCCAGAGGTTTGAGACGTCATTCTTTAGAGAAACTATGGCTATTCTGTGATGGCCATGGATCCCCGCCATCACGAAATTATTGTTAGCGCTACTATTGGAGGACGACTTGCTGTGGTTTGATCTCCCACTGGCCTACATGAAAGAGACATGGAGTTTCATTTAATTGATTGAGCACTAATTATTGAATTGAAATTGAATAGAATTGAATTGAATTGAATTGAATTGAATTGAACCTTGGTCATTCGGATTTTGGCGTTGATTGACTTTGCCTCCGCCTATTGAATTGAATATAAATTGATATTGACCGATGACCTTATATATATATAATAAAAAAATTGGTAAATTGGATAAGTGCCATAGTGATAAAGCATGATTGATAATTATTATTGATTGATTCATTGATCTCTTACCTGATCCCTTCATTGATTCGTAGTCTTATTGATTTATTGATTGATATCTCTTTATATTATCTAATCCTTTGCTCTATTGATTATTGCTTCTTATTAATTATTAATTTTTTAGCACCATTGATCTATTATTTATTATTATAGTTAGATCCTATGTACTGAGTATTTTTATACTCATGTGTTTTCTCCTACATCTGGATTCATACAGATGAGATGATAGAAGATGGTGATGCAGGTGGTCAGGCTCAGTGGCAGAGATGTTGCACATGGTGTAGAATTTAGTCCTACTAGATTATTGGTTTAGCCTTTATTTTTCCGCATGTTTAGTATGATGGAGACGATTCCAGCTCTTTGACATTATATATTATAAAATTTATTTATAAACGATCTTATTATTAATTTTGTATTTTATAAAGTTTATTTTCTGTAAAATTTATTTACATAGAATTGCGTAACGCTTTTGGGACGACTCTGAGCACATGATAGTCACGTGCGTTTCGGAACGTTACATACGATGACAGCGATACCCCTCTCCACTTCTCCTCTCTCCCCTTATCCTCCCTACTGCAGTGATGTTGCAAGGCTAGGACGACCATGAAGCTTCAACGATGATGAAACTCCAACGGTAATGAAGCTCCGACAATGACAACTACGGCTACTGCAAGAGATAGGGCAAAATGACAATGAACCAGCCATCAGCCAACAAACCGGCACCACGAACCACGCTTTCCCATCATGGTCGATTTTAGGTTCGACGATGAATACAAGTGGGAGGACTTTCCTACCATCCCAACTTGGTAAGACAAACATTAAATCTTAAAAAAAAATCCAAAGTGTTGAATCATATCTTTTATAGTGGCACATTTAGAGTTTGAGCATTTCAATCAATCAGCCTACACTGACAATCTTTTTTATCTTTTCTATTTTTGCAAATTCGTGGTTCAAATACCATTCCCATCCGGTGTATATGGTAAAATATCGTGTAACTCATCTTGTAGCAATTTGACTTCAATCAAAATTTTAATCAAAACTATGCGTTATTTTAGGTATTCTAATTAAGTGACCTACACATGTGATTTAAAAAATATTTGTGTATAGGGGAAAATATGAACTAGAAATACTGCCATGGAACGAGCAATCTTATGTATGTCTTCTGAAACAATCAAACAAATAAGTATTAATAACATGAGATGCTAAATTTAATCAACAGGAAATAGGGATTTTTCCTTTTAATTTGGAAAAAAATGGCCAAGCATATGTTTATGTGCCTTTCAATTTCTTCCATATATATCCCTATAATTTCTTCCATTTCCCAAGAACAGTTAATTGCGATGCCTAAAATAATGTTTCAAGACCTATAGAAATCATTTAAAACATCATCATTAAATTATTTAAAACATTATTAATAGAAGGATACATAATATTATATATACCCCAGTAATTAATTGTGCTTCTGTATTCAGTTAATTCTGCAAGAAAAAAATACATTTCTTGCATTTTCTCCTGCATATAACAATTAGAGATTGGTACATGCAGGATTGCAGATGCCTTGATCTTTAAAATAGAAATCTCCATATGTTGAAATTGAAGAATCTTCTGGTGGATAATAAAACAGAAGTACTGTCCAGCATGCATCCTTGTCAAAACCTAGCTGTATTCTTATATCTAATCAAATGTACATTACATAAACTAAATTATTGAAAGAGTAATAACATCTGAATACGATAGATGCGATTTATATTGGACATGCATGGAATATACATGTTTAGTTCAGTGATCAGTGGAGCCACTAACATATGTCAATGCATTTGCTCAATAATTAAGGAGGACAGATTTTTTGCAAGTTGTAATAGATTAAAGTCCATAGGAAATCCACCCACAAAATCTAGAACATGAAGATTTCGGCAGATGAATGAATGATTATACATATATATTATGCATACTAAATAGTATTGTTGTGCAGTTCTGGCAATAGATCTGAACTGAAGATAAATGTCTTTTTTTTTCCTCAAATGGAATCATCTTTTTTTCTTTCCCTGTCTCAATTCTCGATCGACACCACTTTTGTCTGCTGTCCAAATCACCCTCTCTTCTGGCACCAAACTAAGAAAATTTTCAAGTCATGTGTCTTGAATATGGTGATAAAAGGTGAAGAAGAAAACTCCCAATTGCATGGAAATCACAGGCCAGGATCAAAGATTTAAAATTAGCCTAATCTCAAGAACATTTTATATGTATGATAAGCTAGACAGTGTGCGTTTGTGTGTGTGTTTAGGTTCAATCCTCAATTGGTTAACTTGACCTCAAAACTAAGTAAAAAATTAATTGAAACAAAGAACTCTCTTTGTATTTCTTATAAGAAGACTTCATATATTACAAAAACAACTAAAGAATCGGATATAAAATATATGTATATTAAGCAACATAAGCATGGAGATTAAACTCAGACCACAGAAAGAACCAAAGGTGAATCAGAAAAAAAAAACTGACCTTTTTTGCATCTTCTCCAGAAAACCTTCAAGTAAACTGATTTATTCGTTAACCAGGAGAAAGACAATAAATAATCAGTTCATTAATTAATATCTTTTGCTTTTCTTTCCTTATTTCTTTGGTGCTCCCATCAGTAGATGAAACTGCAACATGATCTGATCATATCCGTTCTCACCCATGGCCAACTAAGTTACTAACTACTATCAAAATCAAAAGGAGACACACAGGATGTATACAGGAGATATATATTGACCAGATCATGCTGGCAGCTTCAGCTTCTTGTGGTGCACCACTGAAAAGATGAGTACCCTTGAACAGTGCTGGGGCGACTTGGCGGAGGAGTAGAGGAGGAGAGGCCAAGACCATATATAGGAGGAAGAAAGGAGGAATGAGAACTAAGGAGATGGGGGAATGAACTGTGATGGTCTAAGTGGTTACTTGCTCATTGTTCTTTGGTTTTAATGTCATGAGTCATGACCAAACACAAATAAAAAGACTAATTAACACTTAAAAAGGCATGCATATATGGTCCATTAGCAGAAGACAAGATATATGTATATATAAATTCATATATATATATATATATTGAATAAATTAATGTCTGGTCACAGGGCACCCCACTACCATGCAGTTAGGGCTTCTAACTTTACTACCAAACTTTAGTGACTTTTGGAGACACCCCTCTGATGCATTTACACGTCTCCTTCATCCCATTTTCCCCTCCATATAACGCTCCACATACTAACGACAAGCACAGGCACAAGCCGCACAACGCATGAGGGGAGAGAGAAAGAGGGGAGGGAAAATGTTCTTTGAGCTGAAGTCATCATTTCTGACCATATGCACAGATATGTTTCATCTACTGCATGTTGAGTCTCATCTGTAAGCTAGGCTAAGAAGAAAGATGAGAGCAAAAGTTTCTCTCTCATGTTCGGTTGCATTTAATTAATTATTCCAAAGAACTGTATCGACTTTGATTGCAGGAAGACTGCTATCGCAAAACAGCACACAAACTATCCACTAAGAACATTTGTTTCAGTCTTCAACTCATGGTGTTCTAAGCCAATCAACCATGCAGGGCCTGCAGTCTTTAATTAACACCTCTAAAATTTTCATTGATGAATCAGATCACATCAGTGTATAAAAAAATGATGCCTGCAAGATAGATGAATTCTCCATGTATGAAAAATGATTTATTACTGATGAAAATATAAATAAATCTTGCTTTGTTTTACCAATATTTTTCAAGAACCATTTAATGATTAACATAATGCTGATGACAAGCCAAAAAGATACATGGGCCATGAATTTGGATGCATGCATAAGCCATTGAGAAAGGTGGCGATAATAAAATTTTGATAATGTCAACACTAATCATAGTGGAAAGGAATAAAGAATGCAATGCTATAGATATATAGGCCTAGCCACAAAGAATATTAATAGGTGAGGGGCCTTGCAGTGGATGGGGGCATGCACACCACTTGCCATACTTGGAATCTGTTGAGAAAAGTTCCAAAGCTACATGCTAAACTTTTGAGTTTAATTAATTAATTATATATAGTACTAACTAACCATTCAGTCGACTTTAATTAATTAAACAATAGATTATTTTATAATTCTCTCTCCACATATACATTTAGATGCACATGATATTAATAATTTTGATTTTAAAAGATTATAATTTTACTTTTAGAACATAATGTATTAGTATTTTTAAAAGATTTGGATCTAATTGTTACATTTTTATAAACAACACAGGTGATCATATATTTGCATAACGTACTTGGATTATAATGCGCCCATGCACTTGGTTCTGATCATAAAACGCAAACACAGCTAAAAAATTAAGTTAATCAGCACAAGGAGGTAGAAAAAGAAGAGACCCCATGAGGTAGACATGATCTAGATATATCATGATCAGGATATGAAAACTTTCAGTGTGTGTAAAGCAAATTCTTAAGCTGTATATTGTTCTTTTTCCCCCATAAAATTAAGCCTCGTTACATGACAATTCGAGGGAACTGCAATAAAATTCCTTCCTGAATCATGCCATATTTCAATGGAGTCTGCATGTGCTATGCAGCAAAACGAATTCATTACTAATCAGTATTTTACAATAAAACACACACACATATCACTATATCAGTGTACATATATGTACAAGGTGATGTCAAACATGATATACCATAATGAAGCATGATAAGAACCCATCATATACCTTGTGATCTCTCCATCTGTCTCTTGCTTCATGAATCTGTCACTCATATGTGTCCAGAGAAAGGAAGGAGTGAGGCTGTCACAGCATGACCTAGCAGAGTGTGACCTCCGATTACTTTTGTTGCTCTTCAATTGCAGTCACTCACCGCTAGATCATGCTGGCAGCTTCACTCATTCCTCTGGCCACTCCCCTGAACAGCATGCTCTCCCTCCCTCCCTCCCTCCCTCCCTCCCTCCCTCCATGAGTGTATGACAAATAAATGAAGGATGGAGGGGTGGAGCATAGATTTTTAAAGGTACGTAAGGGCCCGTATTGTGTTTGGTAACTAACTCCATAATTCTAGAATGACTTAAAAGTTTGCATGCAAAAGAAAAAAAATAACTAGGTCAACTCCTAGAATAAAGAAAAAGAAAATAAAGAAAGCTAGCTAGGATGCAAGCACACAATGATGTGAAGCTTGACATCCATCAAGATTAAAGGTATCATAGGCCAATTAGCACCATAAATATCAAAAATCGAAACACAAAAGTTGAGAGATTTACACAGAAAGATAAGGTAAGGATCCAAGAGCACAAATAGGAGGCTAGCCAAAGAAAGCAAAACACATGAAGAAAAATAGTTGCATGGTGACACTACTCATAAGGAAACAAAATGTATCTATGGCATATAGAATGAAGGACGCAATGGGAGATGCATAAAAGACTGTGGCAAGTTAAAAAGCAAATCTATCAAAAAGTTATCAATAGATATATATATATATATATATATATATATATAATAGGAAGAGAATAGAATAAAGGGTTTGATGTTGTTCTAACATGTATATGTTAATAGTCCTAGTGGATGGAAACATGGAAGGAATATTTCTCACACTTTGTATTCTTACGAACTTTGTGAGGCATGACATTTATAAAGAGAGCTGGTTGGATATCTGATGTGGTGATGGCGATGGACGTAAAGAGCCCTTGCCCAGCCGCAGTTGAGCTACATAAAGTGGAGAGAGAGAGATGAAAAGAGGAGGATCCAGAAGGAAACCAGCTAGCAAGATAGCAATGGCTAAGGTTTTAGGGTGCATTGTCATGAAGGAGGAGGTGTTAGGGTTACAGTCAATGCAGTGTGTAGATGTTTAGGGATGCAGGGCGTAGGGCGGCATAGTGCAGGGCCAAAGTATTGGAGCCGTACTTGCCATGCGGATTCAGACGAGTGATTACTCAATCTTAAAACTCTCTCTCTCTCTCTCTTTCTCTCTCTCTCTCTCTCTCTCTATAACGTGTATGCAAAGTTTGAATCGAGGTCAGAAAAGTTTGAATGCAGTTCATATGTATATAGCATAAAAAGGTCGGCTACCTATACAACATTTTTAATATAGGGGTCACGTAACGGTTGAAGTTTGAAGTTTGGACAAATAGTCATGTTGCATATGCCACTATGAGAGAAATTTATAATATTTACCACAATTTGTTTATTTAGTTAATTTATGTGTGCCTCAAAAAAAAGTAAGTAAGTGTATTTATCTATGCCGGCTTCATCTCGTTTGCGTCGACCGGTAGTAATATTTTTTTTTAATTTGATAATTTATGGAATTCCAGAGATTGGCATTTTCATTCTTGTCGGAATGGCATACCGTTCACATGTTACTAATTTTATATTTCTTCCAGCTCATTTTTTATTTTTTCGGAAGAACGACAAGAATTTTGTATGTGGCACAAATATTAACAAGATCTTGTCAACTAATTGAAGAACATATCAAAAGCTCCAGCGTAGAATAATTCAATATGTCAGACGTCAAGAAAAGATATGAATTGAAGATTTTTTATTTCTTTGATATATGTATTTTATTAGATATGCCGAAGATAATATATTTATGCATTGAATTATTGATGATCCATGTAATAGTGTCTCACAGCATGGAGTACAAATATTTCCTAGATTTTGCTTTGAATATAATAGAATTTATCTTATTACACGAGAGACCTCCCGAGTAGGATGTTATTAGTATCTAACTAATTCAGAATCGGAGTGGGTGAAGGGAACGACACGGTGACTTCAAAGATTGATTTCCGAAATTATTAGCACTCATGAAACCATTTGAAAGATAAACTCTTAATTAGCTAAGTCAAACTAATGTTAATTATTGAGTTGTTACAAATATAGAAATAGAAATAATATTAAAAGGCTCATATGTGAACTTGGAAACTGGAACACCTCAAGGATCGTTCTTCTCATGCTGGTGTATGTACTATTACTGCTTGCCATGGTTAAGGCCTTGTCAGCCAAGCGACCATGTGAATATGGACATAATAATCAGAAAGGTTCCTTTTTTTTTTTTAGAAAAGTGCATCTCAATTAATGTGAATCTAGAGTACAAAAGATGGACAAGATCCAGAGCGAGATGCCTTCTAAAAAAATGATCGCCGTTTGTTCGGGCAAAAGTAGTAAGAAAGTTTGCTTATTGATTGCGGGGGCAGTATGGATAATAGGGTGGGTGCGGATATTTGAAATTAAGTTTTTTATCCTCCAAGGACAGCACGCTCAATCCAGGACGATCTCCGCAAGAGTTTTGGAGACATAATTGATCTTAACGCGAGTGAGGCCTCGATTTGAGCAAGCCTTTAATTAACCCCAATAGAATGCTCCACGCTTCAAGCTCTGTAGAGCCCAGTGTTTGAGATCGTATCATTTCTCTACAAACTCAAGCGAGGAATCAATGGTTATTTATTCTGGTTCAGACATGTACATTTGCATGACTCTCTCTCTCTCTCTCTCTCTCTCTCTCTCTCTCTCTCAGTCTCTCTCTCTCTCTCATGCATTGAAGTTTTGGCAACTCTCTGCTGTATATCTTTGCTAGCAGTTAATTTATGGACCATTTGGAGATTATCAGGTTCAAAGTTGGCATTGATTCGGTTGTACCGGCAGTAAGGCATCTATTGAAAGGAACCAAAGTACCACGCGCAACATTATTGTTTTGCTGCTTTGTTACCAACAAGCTTTAAAACTCTACCTGGTCATCCATCAGAATTTATGATCGGATTAGGTCGAATCGGTCAGGTTGGGTTGATAAAAGGATAAAATATGTTAAATAAATTTTTTTCATCTTTTTAAGTAACTTGTAAAATACATAACAAATAAAAAAATAGAACAAAATAATTTAAAAGTCAAATAGAGTAATAAAGTAAGTATTAAGTAAATAATTATTACATAAAACAAGAAATTTATTTTTTTTAATTATAAATAAAAAGGTCGATGATATTTGTTGAAAAAAATGAAAATAGATGGAAGATAAATTTCAAACAAACATACATATATGTATGTCAACAATGTTTCTTAAAAAAGTTAATTTTTTGTCCTAATTATTTTTTCATTTTGACTTGATCGAGTCATCCAAAATCGAAAATGGCTGAATCCGAATTTTGATCCAGTCAAAATAGACCAACCTCAAAGACGAGTTTGAAGTGCCCGTGAAACCGTTTTAAGAAGTCCGACCTACCGGATCTTTACAACACTGGTTCTCAATGAGGTACGTTGCGAAATAAAGAACTAATTGAACCCACTGGAGATGGATAAATGCCCTGGCCAAAGCATGCCCGAGTCATCCAAATGGGTAAGAAACCACTATTCTGATCTCGAAGGATCCTCAATTGCAAGTGCCTAGCTTGAAGAGAGGTCTTTTCGTCAGTTTTGGTAGAGTACACTTCATTAATAGACGATCCTTAATTTTCTTTTTTTTTAAAAAATGGAATCACAAGAGAAAGAACTGCACCCTCCGCAGTATGTATGAGAACAAAAAGGGGATAGGAGATCACTGTAAAGATGTCCACAAAAAAAAAAAAAAAATATATATATAAAGGTGTCCACAAAATATATATATATTTCTTTGAAGTGATGGCACCCAACAATTAATTCATTATATATATATCGTATGAAAAAAAAAAAATCATCCCATTCCCTGTCCTTGCCAATTCAGTGACTGATTAGTGGTTCATGCATGAGATCACCCCTTGATGCAACCTTGTATCTCTTCCTAGCATGCAAGAGTGCATGCATGCCATTGTCCAGGCACCGTACACATTCTTTCTCCCTTTCAATACTTACTGAGCACAGCAAACTAAGAAGAAAACTATTGTGCAGCTGGATGTGGGTTACTAATTAAATGCACATTTATCATGACATCAAACAAATAAAGTTATATCTTAACTTAATATATTAAGATTTATCATCAAACTTTAATCCAACGGTTGTAGTGCATCATAAATCATATATCTTTGATCCAATAATTAAAAAGACGAAAATCATTGTGTCCGGACACTCCATTATATGATAGGCATGGGCGAAAACTTACAAGCAACATGGATCGTAGTTGGCATACATGTTCGACCTCCAGCTGCTTGAGTAACAGTACATATATACACATATATATATATGTGTATATGTACATATATATATGTGTGTTTAGTACATAGTACATAGCACATACATAATGTATTGCCATTTGTTTATCTTAAAGATACACTAAGCATCCGTGCATGCTTATGTATTTACAAGCTGTTTACAGATATGTATATAATAATAATAATAATAATAATAATAATAATAATAATAATAATAATAATAATAATAATAATAATAATAATAATAATAATAATAATAATAATAATAATAATAATAATAATAATTTACCAGACGAATATAGCAGAGTGGGGTGATTATATATAGTCAAGTTGCAGATAACGACGAATGATTCGAACAGGCATTAATTGGAAATGCACTGCGCTCAGATCTGTTCTCCATTTAAGATCGGATCATCTACTGTACTATTTCCTCTCCCCTAGACGTAAGCAAATCAAGAACAAAGCTTTGAAATTAATGGAAGCATCAGTTTTGCTCATGCAAAGTAGCTATCGACCTAACCAACCATCACAGTCTCACAGGAAAGCAATGGGAATGAATTGATGCATCCTGTTTAAGCTTAAACAATGCTACATGCAAAAGCTCACTTGTTATATTCAGATCTGCAATCCTATTGATTCAGATCTAGGACACTAAAGTGGCAATGGAAAAAAGATATATAAGAATTTGGAGTTACTGACAAAGTAAATTTGTTTCCTTACTGGTTGATGGACTATCCAAAAGAGTTTTGAAATTGTGATCTTTAACCTCAGAATGCTTTCGGAATTGTGAAAATAATTCACAAAGTAATCACATTTTTTAAAACAAGTAAACTACTCTGTACAAATAAGTAAAATCCCAGGGCCCAATTATCGTTTGTTCCAGCACATTTTACGGAATGGTTCTTGACAAATTAATGCTATCATGATTACACATATATGGTTAAAGACCATCTAACAATATTGGTAAAAGAAAGGACAAAACTCTGCGCCAACTCGTTCTATTACCAGCAATAGCTTCAACAACATCTAAGAACTCGTAACTTTTTCCATAGTTGTATCCTGAACTTAATTCGATTTATATTATGAAATACTAGGCCTCCTTGTAACAACAACAACAACAAAGTCTTATCCTACTAGGTGGGGTCGGCTACATGGATCATACGACTTAATCCATATTCATGAGATTTGACAGGGTTTTACGCTGACTGTCGGGGCCTAACACAACCCTCCTCCTTTATCCGGGCTTGGGACCGACTATAAAACATAGGCGGAGTTATAATAAGAAACAATAAAGAAAAAAAATAATCTTAAAAAAATGATTAATTTCTGATAATCATAAGATCTGATTTTTTAAGATTAATTTTTGACAATCCTAATATCTGATTTTTTTCTCACTCTACAGTCTTTTATTTTTCTAGCGAGGAACAAGATTAGTAGATAAAACATATTATTACCTAAACCTTCAAAGGCTGGGTACGAAGGATGAAAAAGATTAAATGAAAAAAAATATAAAGACAAAAATTGAGTGTGCTGGAGCAAAACATGAAGAAGAAAGAGATTATTACATATTACCTCTTGGACTGCTCACACGTTGAGGCTTGGGAAGTTGGGAGAAAGAAGATCAAGTGATAAAAAAAAATAAAAGTGTGAGAAGAGAGGGTGTTTTCGGAGAAACCGTGAAGATAAATAAAATTAGGTTAAGAGTTTGCTTGAGAAGGAAGAAATCAAATATATTAATTATGAAAAGATATTTTATAATTTTTTCTTCTTATTTTTTTAAATAGGATACAATTCTGAAAATATCTTATTAAAGATAATATGATTATATGATAATATATATAACCTAAAATCTAATTGGGTCAATTGACCCCATTCCTATCAACGTAGGTCCGCCACTGTCCACCTAAAAGTTTAGTAAATTACAGTGAATGCCATTGTGAGATGCCAAGATGATTTTTTGGCTAAAAATTAGATTGATATAGAAACACTCATAAAAAAAAAAAAGTTCATCATCCTTTCTCCCTCATCATTATCCAGGCTAAATGATGTCAACTATAAACATGAAATTACAGAGACACGAATGACTTCCAGTTAGTCTTAGACTTAACCAAGCTAGCAAATAGTACACAAAAAACTTATCAATAGTCTAGTTTATTTGAACTTTAAAATATAAATAAAATTGATAAGCATGTGGCATACGCCTACACTCTGTTATAGGCTACTGATTTGTTGAAAAGGCGCCGAATGTAAACAACCTGGAGACCACTCGCAATTGCCAGCACCAGATACTCCGTTATAGTGTAGAAGACAAGGCGCCTTCTGGTGCTCTCATTAGCTGCATTCGTGAAAATTTTAAATATTTAAGTAAATATCAATCAGAACTTAGTCTTTACATGAGAAGCAGAGTCTACATTTAATAGCATAATGGATGATGGGATCAGTCCATTAAATCATCATAAGGTGATCATGAATAACATAATGACTTCAGTACATCTAGTGGTGTGTTTGAATTTCATATATAAAGCCATCCTGCAGCAGAGTGTACTCACGTATATGGCCTCCTCGATCAGCTAATAGAACCATGATTGGCTGAAAAGAATTAGCCGAACTACCAAAATTGGTTACAGAATGCACATATCTAATTTTTACTCATACCAGAAACCACATAACAAGTTCCTTAGGTGCACTACCACCATCTATGCTATGCAAAGTCATCAAAACTGAGGCAAACAATCTATTATACTTATTACTTAGCGATTGGTTATTATTTTATACCATTAAGAATTATACTTCAACGTCTCTCAGAAAAAAAATTATGCCTTGATGGTAAGAAAAATGTTAATTTTAAGACTATTGACTTTATCAGTTGCTGGAGATATAAACAACACAAAGTTTGTTCTACGTTATTCATCGATGCAAAGAAATCCTCTGGGTCAAGTTAAATAAAGCAAGTTTCTACATTTCTTTATGTTTGATGACGAGCGCACAGTTGCCAGAAAGTAAGTGTAACTTACTGTGACGGTGGCGTGCTTCACGTGCTTTGAGATACTTTTGTTCTGACGTGACAGACTCCAATGCTTCCCTAAGCTCTGCAATCTTCACATTTATAGGGTCCAGGTGCTCTGAATTGAAAAGACAGACTATGTAATATATGAAAAGGCCATGAGAAAGGAAGTGTAATTTATTGGTTTTGACAGAGAAATGTCTTGTGCCACTATTAAGTGGAACAAGATGCCCTACAAACAAAATGGCGTCCCTCTTAACCAGGAAGTTGAAACATGATAGCAATGAAGAAATATATATAGTGCTTGTATGATCATTATAACTGGCTCAGATAGATGAAAAATAAATTGCATACATATCATGTATAATATATTCAAATTGATGAACTAGAATATCCAAAACTACAAAAGTACTAGGAAATAATTTGCTTCAAAACATTTTTTTGAGGAGAAATTTGCTTCAAAACATGAGAATTTTTATTGGACTAACCATCCTTCGCAAGATCATGCTCATTTGGAATGTGACCAACATGTATGTAGAATGACACGGTCTCTGGCGATCTGTTTGGATTGTGAAAGCAAAACTTGTACATTCCAGCCCTTGGAGCTTTGAACTCAAATTTGTCGCCAGAAGTTCCCTTAATTGAGTGCACAGTATTGCCAGCAGGAGATGACACCTAGATATATTTGAAAAACACTTAGGCAGAGAGTTTTGCAGCCAAGCGTTGATGCATTGAGCCCCAAACAAAGAACACTCTTTATCTTTCTCTTTTTTCTTTTAGACGAAAGAAATGTTCTCAAATAGACCAAAGCAGCAGAAAAGAATTATGCGACAGGAAACAAGTCATAATAAAATATAATTTGTTTCCTTTAACATTGTAGTAATGCCCATGTGTGATTTACAAGCATGGTTTCTAACTAATTTTGCAAGTATTTACAATGACATCCTAAATATGTGTACAAGCATGAAATCAAGTAAATGGCCATGATAACAACTTTAGCTAGCATCTTCGACGTTATAGATAAATTTTCATCAAAGTATATTACATTATAGAAGAGTGAAAAGATATTGTTTACACATATGCCACAAGTTCTGCACAAATTTGATAAGGCTATGACTTCTGGACAAACCAAAAGCACCAGAAATTTCCTTTATAACTGACCCATGAAAGTTTTGCAATTAAGTATCCATTTGGTTCCTATCCTTTCTAATTAACCAGCAACTAGGATCACTGGCATAATAGATTACTACCTCTTGAATTGTTGGCAACATCACATTGTAGTGTTTGGTAAGTGCTCTAATGTAAGTGACAATGTAAATTGTCATCATTGTTCTGAAGGACAATTACTAGTGTCCTCAAAAGCGACTTTAAACTTTAATTGCATATTATATATACATATAAGAAGGAAAGAGAAAAATATATATGGATAAAATACAAGGAGTCACTCGTTGGTGATCCAAATAAATTGAGGAGATGGAGTTGAGTGATAATGTTTTGTTGTAAAACAGGAGACTTGCAAGAGTTAGGTGGGAAGCATAAGTTTGTCAAAATATAAAATCATATATTATCTACTTGTAGTCTAAAAAGACACCTCTTATTAGAGTTATCTAGTTCCCAACTGGTAACTTCGAATTACTAGTAATTTGTTTCAACCAAACACATAACTTGGTGGACCTTAGAAATCTTGAATAAATAGCTAGATTATCAGCTACAAAATGCATCATCAATGTTTATAAATGCATTACGATTTATGAGCATTTCATCATCATCACATTCAGCTGAATATACCTGACCAGCTATCATAAGAGCAAGAATTCTAAGATAATGGACATTGATAAGCAATCATATCTATCAGATTAATAAGGCGAAAGAATGATCACGTGTCCTAGGATCATAAAATTCAGATCTTTCTATAAAGATTAAAATTACTACTGAAATTAAGGGGGAAAATGTTAAGCAATTCAACTTCCTATTGTGGAGTAACGAAGAACTTGAACAAGAGTTGAGACCAAAACTTTCTTCATGATTGGTCACTCATAATGCAGCATAATAGTTTACCGTTTTAACAACCTCATAAACCACACAAAACCGTTCTTTTAGTCTAAACAAGGAAATATTCAAGCCTTATTCGATCGAGAAGCCAAAGTCCATAAATTCCCGCGAAAACTCGAGCATAATACGAAATATAAAACCCAACAAATTCGAAAATCCAAACTCCTCCAGAAACCATAAAGGGACACAAAGAGAAAACGGGATCGCTCACCACAAGATCGAGGCCGGGGTGATCGGAGCCCCAGAAGATGTCGTGGTCCACCACGACGAAGTTGCCGGAGACGGTGTCGCCGTCGTACAGGACGAACTCGTAGACGCACTCCACGTCGGTGACGGTGACGGAGAGGGCGGCGAGACGCAGCGGGGAGCTCAGCAGCAGCCCCAGGAGCAGCGCCAGCCCCGCGAATCCGATCGACCTCCTCCTCTCCATGGACCACGGCCGAATTCGACCGAAATCTCTGGGTATTGGGGTCGAATTGATCGCCGATCTGGGACTCGAAAAACTAGGGTTTGAGCAAAGATCCCGATCAGGTTCACGAGCCAACGTTTTATTCGTTAACGTTTTCGATACTTTTTATTTCCTCTCTTTTTTTTTCGGGCTTTCTTGGAGTCTTCTTATTATTTACTTTGTTTATTTATTATTTACTTTGTTTATTTTTAATAATTAGTCTTAGCGGATGATAGATATTATAAAAATATATAATATATAACTGAAATATTATAATTTATAATAATTATTAAAACTAATTTATTAGTATTTAAATACCATAAATAGGCTATTTTATTTTGAAAATTTTAAAATTCAATTTAAATTTACAAACACTCAAAATTCTAATTAAATTATTTTTTCTTAAATAATTAATTATTTTGAACTCAAATTGAATTCTTTTATTTAAATTATTTTCACAATTGAATTCATTGCTTTAATTTTTCTAAGATAAAAGATAATACATTTATTTTTAAAAAAGTGGATTTTTTTATTATACTTGTACATTGCCTTTTAGAAATAACATATTATTAGTTCATTTTTTAAAATATTATTCATTTTAATTTTTTATTATGAAAAATTTGTATTTAAAAAGAAATTATTTTTACTTCTACATTATCTTATTAGAAAGAAAATATTATTTATTTTGATCATACTAAAAAAATGTACTTGCATAAATATACTTATAAATTGAATCGTATTTTATTTTTATTACCTTATATAACAAAGTTATAAGATAATTTTTTTCTTTTAATCATACTTAAATTACCAAAAAAGTATATATTAATCTTATTTTGATTCAAAATATATTATTTATTTAAATTATTTTTTTAATTCCGAAAATGATAAATTATCTTTTAAATAGGAATTATTATTTACTTGCATATTTTATTTTAATCATACTCAAATTTAAAAAGGAAAGATTAATCTTAATTTGACACAAATTGAATTAATTATTTTTAATTCGAAAAATAACAAATTATCTTTTGAAAAGGAATTATTTTTATTGTAACCATATTGAAATTGATAAAAATGAAAGATTAATCTTTATTTGACTCAAATTGAATTACTTATTTTAAATTATTTTTTAATCCATAAAATAACTATTTATCTTTTAAATAGGAATTATTAATTACTTGCATGTTATCTTTTGGAAATAAAATATTATTTATGTTAATAATACTCAAATTGATAAAAAGGATATTAATCTTAATTTGATTCAAATTTAATTATCTCTTTGAAATTATTTTTATTCTGAAAATAACAAATTATTTTTTAGACAGAAATTATTGTTTACTTGCACATTATTTTTTAGAGAAAAATATTATTTGTTTTCAGCATACTCTAATTGAGAAAAAAAAGAAACATTAATTTCGATTTGACTCAAATTGGATCATTTATTTTAAATTATTTTATAATTTCGAAAATTTTAATTATTTTAAGATAATTGAATTTGCTTCTAATCAAGATATGCTTATAAATTTAATCTTCTTTTATTATTGTTACCTTATATAATTAAGTATTATAAGATAAGTTTTTATTTTGTGAAAAAAATTAGATTAATATATTATCTTATATAAAAATTTGACATATCATCATGATGCCATTTGTCCCAACGTCCTACTTTGTATTTTCATCCTCCTTATATAATAATAATAATAATAATAATAATAATAATAATAATAATAATAATAATAATAATAATAATAATAATAATAATAATAATAATAATAATAATAATAATAATAATAATAATAATAATAATTTTATTATTATTATTATTATTATTATTATTATTATTATTATTATTATTATTATTATTATTATTATTATTATTATTATTATTATTATTATTATTATTATTATTATTATTATTATTATTATTATTATTATTATTATTATTATTACAGATAACTAATTCTTATTCACATATGACATAACAAATAGAATAATAATACTATATTTTAATGAAACGTTGATACATGCCTAACACGAGAGGTTGATGGGCTAAATATATAAATATACTAACTGTAACTAAATGTTAAATATTGTTATTATTAATATTAGGATAAAACAAACATGTGATATTATATATATATATATATATATATATATATATATATTATGGGTTTAATGGAGGTCTTCCCCCTCTAAGGGGGGAGGAATCCCCTCCCCCCATCCGCGCCCGCGGATTTCACGCGCGGTGCAAGGGGTAACACGAACGGTTCGGTTCATCGAAGAAAAAAATGTGCACCGGTTCAGCGAAAAAAATCGAACGATTCAGCGAAAAAAGCGAAAAAGCGAAAAAGCGAAAAAGATGATGTGGCGACGGTGAAGACACTGTGGTGACGATGATCGACAGCGAAGACGCTGTGGCCCGGGCAATCGGATCTGACCTCCCAGCGGCGAAGACCGTGCATCGACGCCTCGACGGCCGTGAAACCTCGAAGTATCGGCTGCGCGGTTGGCCGGATCTAGCTGCCCGTGACCAATCTAGCTACGGGCGTCCAGATCGGTCGCCCGGGCAATCGGATCTGACCTCCCAGCGGCCGATCTAGCCGCGGTTGGTCGGATCCAGCCGCCCGCAACCAGATCGGCCGCCGGGCGGTAAGATCCGGCCGCCCGTACCAGATCGATCGTCGGGCGGCCAGGCCAAATTCGGCCGCCCACAGCCAGATCTGGCCGCACGCGCCGGATCGGACGCCGAGGGGCCGGATTTGGCCGCCTACAGCCAGATCCGGCCGCCCGCGTCCGATCGACCGCCGGGCAGCCGGATCCGGCCGCCCGCGCTCAATCGGTCGCCGGGCTGCCGGATCCGGTCGCCCGCGCCAGATCGAACACCGAGCGGTCGGATCTGACCGTCGGCCGCCCGCGCTAGATCGGACACCGAGCGGTCGGATCCGACCGACGGCCATCGCGAGAGAGGGGGAGGGAACGGAAGGCTTCCGAAAGAAGAGAGAGGGAGAGGGAACCTCGACGGCCGCTGGAGAGAGAGAGGGAAAGAGGGAGGGAGAGGGGGGGGGGTCGTCGGTTCGACCGATTTCAGAGTGAGGGGTGGCGGTTCGAGCGAACTTGTAAGCATTGAATCGCTCATCATCCGCGCCCGTCGGATCTCCATCCGACGGGCGCGGATGGGGAGAGGGGTTCCTCCCCTGTAAGGGAGAGAACCCCCATTATATATATATAGAGAGAGAGAGATACGTTAGGATTAAGATATTGAACATCTAATTTTCTTAATATAAATCAGGATTAAATTAGGATAAAATTTTTATTAAATATTAAGATATGCTTCGGATCTTTTTAATACATTAGTAGTATTTATATCTATACCACAATTTTAAGAGATAGCCTGAGTTTTAATACATATACAAACAGTTATATATATATTAGGATTAGGATTAGGATAGGCGTTATGATGTTAATATTAAATGTTATTATTGTAAAATCTTAGGATAAAACTAACTTGTTTACGTATTATGATCTATTATTATATCATTAGTAGTAGTAGACTTTTTAGGATTACCAATATATATGGATATATATATCTAATATAATTATATATAATGTATATGCATTGATTATAATATGGCAGGATTAATTACTAATATTTCTTAAAAAATAAAACTGGTCTTTCAATTACTTAGATTTCCGGACAAATTAATTGTCAACGACACAAGTTAATTGCTAATCAAAGCATGCCAGGTAAAATCAATTAGGAGGTAAAATCAAATTTTGTAGAATAAAATTATTTAACTTGCTAATCAAATTTCGTAGACTCTCTCCCATCCAATTTTAGGGATAAAATTAATTAAAAGTTAAAATTAAATTGAGTAGACTTTCAATTTGTAGATTTTCTCTTTAATCCAATTTTGAAGATAAAATCAACTAACACTTAGATAAATTTTCTTATAATAATATTTTATTTTTGGATGACATGTGTCATCGTCTCATGATACCACTTGTCATGCTTTCATACTTCATATTTTTTTGATTAACGGTACGGTTCGCGGATGTATGATGCTAAATTCACCCGTATCCAAATCTGTTTAGAATGATAAGATGGACCTTTTTACCACACTATTTTTCATTTTCATAAAAAATGTATTGATTATATATCAATTATTATTTGGATTAATTGAAAGTGCACTTGGGATGTTTTTTTCATTTTTATATTTGTAATACCTCATATTTTTAAGTGAGGGTAATTTAAACTTTTTGTCCAATCTCTCATTATCTGTATAAATCTCATATTTTTTACCTCTTTTCTTCACGTATTGATGGTCAGGACTTAAGAAATGAAAAAAAAAGAAAAATAAAGAGAAAAAAGAAGATGAAGAAAAAGGAGAAACATCTTATATCAAGGTATGTAAAGTGGATTCAAATCCCTCTCTCATTTTTTAATATTTTTCATGTAATGAATTAAAAGCAAGAGGACAACTTGTTCTCTTATTAAATTGTGATTGAAGGCTCTTGTTTATTGATTTGATCTATGCATGTATAGACTTTTATGATTTGATATATGCCATTAATATATTTTATGAGTAGATCCAATAGTTATGGCTCATATGTTCATCTTGATGTGCATGATTTGGGGTTGAACCCTAATCATTAGAATTGAATGATTTAATATGTTTATGATATTCTTTTAATTCTATAATGTCTAGAGAACATGTATTTGTTGTAGAATCCCAAAGAGTACCAAGAGGAGGATGAATTAATGTTCAATCCGAAAATATCGACTGCACAAAAATTATTGCAGAAGCTTAAAATCGATTCTTAAAACTTTTGTAATTCAAATTATAATATGAGAGGGAGAGAGTGAGAGAAATCAAACACAATGAACACGGATGGTTGCTGACGAGGTTCGATCAGACCTTGGCTTACGTTTCCGCTCCGACTTCTTGACTTCGAGACCGTCGAAAATTTCACTAGCGCTTCCTTTGTTCTAAATGGGACGAGGAAGGAGGCCCTTTACACAACCACATTTTGCTCTCCTCTTAGAAAGCAGATTTTTTCTCTCGCTCAATAGGTAAGATTTTGAACATCTTTTATACAAGGGCTCTCATAATCTTTCTCAAAAATGATTTCTCTCTTTTACAATAGAACACTCACAAGAAGAGAAGAGATAATGAAAGAAAACTTTAAATCATAACTTCAAAAGAAATGATCTTCTTTTGATTTCTTGAACTTTTGCTTCAATGTTTAGATGGATGCCTTTGCTTCTGACTTTGACACTTTTTTTATAGGCATCTGGAAAATTTATCCAAAATTAATTTTACATTTTTCTCATTCAAAACTAGCCATTACTATACATTTAACCAGTGGACCTATCTATATGGACATTGCGCTAATTTGCTCAGTTATCGCAGCTGGTTGGTTGATCGGTATCATCTCGATATTGATCGGAAAAACTCATGTATTTGTCGATCGATCGACTAAAGATGCCGGTCGACCGGTATATCTTCAACCGATCTTCTTTGCTTCGACCTATTTTGAGCATAACTTTTTGCACAGTTATCCAAATGAGACAATCTTATATTTATGGATAGCTAACAAGATTCTCTACAACTTGTATGTTTATGATTCATGATGCATGCATTATTATACATGTTTACATACATCATTTTAGATTATTTTTCGTAGTTTTTACCATTGCATGCATCTACTTTTTCAATTATTTCTTTAAAATTGGTTAGAGTCCAAAACCACCAACTTTCATGGTATTTTGATCTCAGGAGTATCAAGTTGGAGATGCAGAGCGATTGTCACGAAAGAGCACGGAAATTGGAGCAGACAAATAATCCTGAACAAGAACCCGGGCCGGGTCGTCAATACACCCGGGTCGGGCCGGTCGTTTAACCAAATCCGAATTGGATTTTTGCGCGACAAAAGAACTCGGGCCGGGTACACTATGACCCGGGCCGAGTTTTCTTATTAGACAGCAGACAGCTCGGATTTTCGACTTGTTGAACACGAAATTATCATCTCAAAACGACGTGCAACCCTAGGGGGACGTTCTCCCCTATAAATACTACAGATTGGAGGCTTTGTTGGCACTCTCGGAGGGGTGAAGTCGTGTGCCCTAGCCATCCAACTTCTGAGAGAAATTTCTGTAGTGCTAAATTCTGAAGCAACTTGGAGTCGTTCCGGCGAACCCCTGCGACGAACACACGGCCGAGGCTCGTGCGAGAGGCATCACCAGACTCCAGGAAGTATACTTTAGTAATATTTCTGATGAAATTCTTATTTATCCTAATTGATTTGATGTCAAAACAATTCCGTATGGAGTAATTTTCTTGTTAGGGGAAAACTAAGTGGAACCGTGTTTATCTCTCAATTTATTTGGATAATTAGACTTCTGTTAAACTGCAATTCGTGCATGGTTAATGTTAGAATTTTGGATAATCTTAATGTCGTGTTATTCTGCAAGTTTTTGCATGATTAGTCGTTAAAGTTTCTTCCGAAATTAAGTTTGATTCGTGAATTCTGCAATCCTATAATCCGGACCGGGTAGCATCAAACCCGGGCCGCGTTTTGCCTCCGATTGGATCGCTGTTGTTCTTTTAGGTTGAACCCGGACCGAGTTGTTTGTGCCCGGGCCGAGTTGTTCGAAACCCGGGATACTACTTCTCTGCTCGGGCTGAGTTGACTGCGCAGCGTCGAAGTGAAAGTTTTTCTGTCTGAACTCGGGCCGTGCTCGGTAGAACCCGGGCCGGGTCAGTTTGTTTCGCTTGTCGAAACCGAGTTTTATTGTTCAGACCCGGGCCGAGTTCCGCGTAACCTGGGCCGGGTATTAACTTGGGGTTTTTAATCGCTATACTTCGAATTTGGCTGTTATTTCTTGTAGGTTTGGAAGGATTGTTACTTTATGTATTCTGATCATGGTTATGTGCAATTTGATTGAATTTTCAACTGGTTGGACTAAATTTTGATTAGAATAGTTAGGTTCTCGAGATTTTTGAGTCCTTGATTTTTAACAATTCTTCTTCATGCATTAATGCATCTTGATTAAAATTTGATTATTATGTTCTGAGTTTTCAGAAGTCATAGTTTTAATTTTGATCAGAGATAATTAGTTCTCAAGTTTTTTAGCACTATATTTATGTGTATAAGTTGCATTTTAAAGCAATTCGGTCCAAAGTAAGATTAGAGTTGATTGAGGTTTCAATGGCTTTAATGACACTTTATTCGGATTAGTTTGATTCTCAAGTTTTTGATATCAATATTTATAAGCAACTCCTTTCCATTAGAAGTCTAATTTTGTGATTTATTGATTATTAGAGAGATAATAGGGGGATACAAAGTTAAACCCTAACTCATCATCATTATCAATTTCTGCTAAGCATTGTTTTCATTTATTTTCTCACTTCCTTTTTCTTAATTTATAAATTGAAAGTTGATTCCTTGATTGATTTTTTACTATAACTTTTAGAGAAAAAAAAAGATTTTTAATCTTCAGTCCTCATGGGTTCGACATTCTATTCACTCTTTATTACTTGATACGGTCTAGTATACTTGCTAGTATATTTGCGCTCAATTATTACGCATCAAGTTTTTGGCGCCGTTGCCGGGGACTGAAAATTTTTAATCTTTTTACTTTATTAGTTATTTTTAGTTTTACTACGTTTTCTGTTTCTCTTTGTGATCGTGTAGGGGATTGAAAATTTCGAACAGGTCACGTCCTGGATTCTTCTAACGAGCTTCACTCTGAAGAAAAATGATATAATACCAGGAGCTCGAAAGGACCATTGCTTTTTGATCCATAAATTGAAAAATCATTGCGACGGTCTAGGAAGATTCAAAAGAGCGAAGAAATGGCAGATCAACATCAAAATCAAGAGCTCGTACTGAATCAGCCACCACCATACAGAACGATGCGAGACTATATGTTGGGTCATATTCACGATGAGCCAAATAGCATTATACTGCCTGATGTAGCTGCTAACCATTTCCAGATTCAACATGGTACACTTCAAATGGTACAAAATGATCAGTTTAGTGGTAACAAAGATGAGGACCCCTTTGCTCACGTGCGAAAATTTTTATGATTATGTGTCACCTTTAAATTTCACGATGTTACTGGATGCCGTGAGGCTACGTTTATTTCCTTTTTCTCTCAGGGGTCGAGCGTCTACTTGGTTGACTACATTACCTCCTGAAACTGTTACCACTTGGGCGGATATGAAACACATATTTTATAATAAATATTGTCCTCCACAAAAAGCAGCCAGATTGATTGCTGACGTAAAATCTTTCTATCAACAGGATGCAAAAACAATGTATGAGGCATGGGAGCGATTCAAGGAGCTAATAAGCCGAATTCCGCATAAACATATGCCACTTTATGAACATATCCAATATTTTTATAATTGTGCTACTCTACAGGTTAGGGATAAGATTGATACTTCTGCAGGAAGTTCGATGTCTGTCAAGTCACCCGAAGACATTTATACGATCATCGAAACTTGGCTATGAATAATTGGCAAAATGACAGAGATCAAGCATCGCGACAAGACAATTCTTCATATCTCTCTGAACAGGTGAAAGCTCTCAACAGAAAGGTGGAACAACTTCTGATGAATAAGAATAGTGCTCCAGTCAAAGCAGCTGATAACATTACAGGGTGTGATTTTTGTGGTGAAGGACACCCCAATCATGAATGCCCAACCGGTAACTCTTCATGAACTCAATTTGAGAACGCAAATTATGTTACTAACAATTCTTACAGGGATAATCAGGATCCTTATAAATACGGATTTGGTTTGAAAGTTCAACCTAATTGCTCTTGGGTACATAATAGGGGGATGGCTCCTCCAGTTTCCAACCACGCCATGAAGAAAGACCTCGACCTGAATCTAAATCAAACTTAGAAGATATTCTTGCAAAATTTATTTCTGTTTCTGATTCTAAGTTTAATAACGTGGAGGCATCCATCAAGAATTTGGAAAACCAAGTAGGACAATTGGCTAACATAATTGTAGGTCGCCAGCCAGGTTCACTCCCCAGTGACACTGAGAAGAACCCTCGAGAAGACGCAAAGGCAATCACTTTGAGAAGCGGCAAGAAAATGCAAGAACAAAAACAACATCAATCTGAACCAGTGATTGATGAGAAAAATGAAGAAACACTAGAAGAGTAACATGAAGCAGTTCCAACACTACCACCACCGAAAGCAGACAAGAAAGCTGAGAAATTTACCACTCCTACAAAACCAGGGAATCTGCCATATCCCCAAAGATATCGACAGGAGCAACTTGATAAGGAATTTTCTCGTTTCCTTGACATTTTTAAGCAGATCCATAGTAATATTTTGCTTCCTAAAGCTCTTAAACAGATGCCTACCTATGCAAAGTTTATGAAGGAAATCCTGACCAACAAGAGGAAGATCGAAGAGACAGGTCTGATTAAGCTATCTCCACAATGTTGTTCGGTGTGCAAGCAAGACATTCCATCAAAAGAAAAGAGATCCAGGGAGTTTTACTATACCATGTGTTATAGGAGATTTTTATTGCTCTAAGGCTTTATGTGATTTAGGTGCTAGTATTAATTTAATGCCTTATTCTATTTTTCTAAAGCTTGGTTATGGGGAACTCCGTGAAACTTCAATTTTATTACAGTTTGCTGATCAATCTGTGAAAAAACCAAGAGGCATGTTGGAAGACATACTCGTGAAAGTTGATAAATTTATTTTTCCTGCAGATTTTTTTATTCTAGATATGGATTATGAGTCTGACACTCCGATCATACTAGGCCGACCTTTTTTAGCGACAAGCAATGCATTAATTGATGTCCAAAAGGGTCAATTGACTTTGAGAGTCAATAATGAGGAATTATGTTTTAAAATTTCTGATTCTTTAAAATATCCTGTTTCTTCATGTTACTCTATGGACACTTTAGATGATGATACCTCAGATGAGCTTGACGTAGTTATTCCTGAAGTGGTGATGAATCCGTATGCTCATGATGAAGATTTGATGGATAATTCTGAAATGGTCCAAGAATCTGAGGCAGTGGAAAAACTCCCTCTGAAAACTTCCACAGCAGAATAATTGCAAAACTCTTCATCGCACTATGAACTTAAGGCATTACCTTCTCATTTAAAGTATGCATATTTAGACACTGATTCTTTTCCTGTTATTATTTCTGCAGATCTCACTGAAGATATGGAAGCGCAACTGTTAGCTGTCCTGAGAAAACACAAGAAAGCCATGGCATGGTCAATTTCTGACATCAAAGGAATCTCGCCCTCTATCTGCATGCACAAGATCCTTATGGAAGAGAACTATAAGCCAACTGCCCAATGCCAACGCCGTCTTAACCCCCAACTCAAAGAGGTAGTGAAGAAGGATGTGATTAAGCTCCTAGATGCAGATCATGCGGCAATTCGACACTTGATGGCCAAGAAGGAAGCAAAAGCACGACTATTGAGATGGATACTTTTGCTTTAGGAGTTTGATGTTGAAGTTAAGGACAAGAAGGGAACAGAGAATGTTGTTGCAGATCACCTCTCCCGACTTGAGTCAACACCCACTAACGGAAACGCTATCGTAGAAGAATTTCCTGATGAACAAATTTTCTCAACCTCCCTTTTGGAGGAGGCAAAGGCAAGTAATGAACTTCCATGGTTTGCTGATTATGCTAATTTTCTTGCAGAAAAATGGATTCCCTCTGGATGGACCACGCAGAAAAAGAGAAAATTTTTCGCTGACATCTCCCATTATCTTTGGGAAGATCCATACTTGTTTAAGGTTTGTGCAGATCAGATTATTCGCAGGTGCATACTTGAGAGTAAAGTTCAAAGCGTTCTGCAACATTGTCATGACGGAGAGGCCGAAGGACACTTTGGTCCCAATCGTACCGCCGCCAAGGTTCTAGAAAGCGGGTTGTATTGGCCAACCCTGTTCAAAGATGCACAGGTATTTTGTAAGTCTTGTGATCGTTTCCAGAGGACAGGTAATATCTCTAAAAGGGACGAAATGCCCTTTAAACAATATTCTTTATTGCGATATATTTGATGTTTGGGGCATTGACTTTATGGGACCTTTCCCTAAGTTAATGAACAATGAGTACATTCTAGTTGCTGTGGACTATGTGTCGAAGTGGGTTGAGGCAGTTGCCACTCCAACTAATGACGCTAAGGTAGTTGTTAATTTTTTAAGAAAGAATATTTTTACTCGATTTGGGACACCTAGAGCTATTATCAGTGACAATGGCACACACTTTTGCAATCGTTTATTTGCAAGATTAGTGGCAAAGTTTGGAGTCACCCACAAGTTGAGTACCCCTTACCATGCTCAGTCATGTGGCCAAGTAGAGGTGTCAAATCGATAAATTAAGCGCATCTTGGAAAAAATAGTTAACTCCTCTAGAAAAGATTGGTCTCTCAGGCTAGATGACACACTGTGGGCTTATCGCACTGCATTTAAAACACCCATAGGTATGTCACCATATAGATTAGTTTATGAGAAGGCGTGTCATCTACCCGTAGAATTGGAACACAAGGCTTACTAGGCTACAAAATTTTTAAATATGGACCCAACCTTGTCGAGCAGTGAGCGACTACTGAAACTTAACGAGCTCGAAGAGTTCCGAAACAACGCTTATGAGAATAGTAAGATTTATAAGGAGCGAACAAAAAGATGGCATGACCAAAATATTCAAACCAAGGACTTTCAACCTGGTCAACAAGTCCTCCTTTATGAAAGCAGACTTAGATTATTTTTAGGTAAACTCAAGTCTAGATGGACGGGGCCATACATCGTAGTCAGCTCTTCTCCTTTTGGAGCTGTAGAGATTCGATCTCTAGATGGAAAGCACACATTTATAGTAAATGGACACAGGCTAAAACACTATTTGAGTGGTGTCAAACCTGTACAAGTTAACTACATGATTCTACACGAGCCCTAAGCCAAGGCGGGCAAAGTCAAGCTAACGATTATAACTTAGAACTTCTCTGCCTAACCCTTATTTTTAGTATAGATTTTTATTTTGTCTTATTTGTTTTTCTTAAGTTCTCAATTTCCTTTCATTACGTCTGGTCTTCTGGTCTTTGAGTCGTTTGACATCAATTTCTGCATTTCTATATTCATTACTAAATCTTTTTAAATGCCAAACCCGGCCCGTGCCACAATAAACCCGGCCCGGGCATGCTTTCCGTGAACTACATAGTACACCCGGGCCGGGCCAACTCTGGTTTTCGTTTAATTTCGCAGGCACTCATACCCGGGCCAGGTTACTTTGAACCCGGCCCGGGCCATCTATGTTGTACGCGATGATTCCAGCGATTTTCCTTTCGCCATTAAGACGTGAATCCGGCCGTTGAATTGCCAACCACCCATCATCAAGCCACGCCATTGATGCGACGCGATTCTCGGTGCGGAGGGCCATCCACCCGGGGCGGATCCATCTACAAAATCTGGGCGAACAGGCGACCCGGGACCACATCACTACAAAAGGCCTCCTCCTCCGACGTCGCGGTTCTTCACGCCCCATGCTGCGAATGCCGCCACCGACTCAACCGCCCTGATACCAGGAGTCTCACCCTCGGCCGCGTCCCCGATCTACCACTCAACAACGCTGCCGACATCGCACCACCGGCGCCGCCCTTGCTCCGCGCCGCCGCCTTGATATTTTCGGCCCCGACGTCGCACCGCCACCGCCCCGCCAAACATCCATCGGTCCGAACCTAACCTCGACTGACGATCTTCTGCAGGCGGCCCGGAGACCACCTCACACTGCGTCCGATGCATGCCACCGTCAGCACCCAGGCCGCATCCCACATAATCCGGCCTGCAATTCACCTTTCTCTAGCCCGGGTCGCGCCGACTCTATACCCGGTCCGAGCTCTGCGTTCGGCCAGCAGCTTCTACGACTCTTCTTCAGCCCGGGCAGCGTCAGCATCATACCCGGGCCGGGTCTTCGTCGACTGCATCCTCTGCTATAGCTCTTACTCGGGCCGCACTAACTGCATACCCGGGCCGGGTTTGGTTCACAGTGTACTTCAACTCACATTTTCTACGATGCAGCCTCGTCGAAAAGTCATAGCCCGTCGATCCCATGCTTCTTCGATGGCTGATAATGAAGCCATCCAACAGGAAGATCGACCACCGCGACCTACGAGTCTCGAGTTTCGTGATTCTATCCAACGAAAACATTATCGGCAGACATTCTTCTTCACTATTACTCCCACTCGGTATGCATGTCACAACACCATGGCAGAGTTAAATATTGATGCTGACATTATGTTGCTCTTTGAGAGAGTAGGGATGCGGACTTTTCTGGATCAACGATGGCCGACATATGAGAAGTTGTGCCATGAGTTTTTCAGTTCTTATGCTTATGAGTGTTCTGCTCGGCGCCATCGAGTTAGCTTCCGGCTTTTTAACAATGAATATGGCTTTTCTATGCCGGAGTTTAACTCTATCTATGGATTTCCCTTACTGGAGTCCTCTGCCACTTGTCCTGAGTTTCAGGGAGCGGCTTTCTAGAAAGTCATAACAAATGATGAGCCCTTCCTTCCTTCCCGTGCAAAGGCAAGTCTCATTCAGAACCCAGTATTTCGATATGTCCACAGGATCATCTCTTATACCATCTGTGGTAGAGGAAAAAGTGAGGGTGCTATCAATACTAAAGAATTAGAGATATTGTGGGCTATGGTGGAAGGAAGACAGCTAAACATCGGTGCTATCTTAGCCGATAATTTTCAGAGACAGGCATCCAGGTCTTCATGCAAAGTCATTAATTGTGGCCTAATTACTAACATAGCCCTTTATTTGGGCCTTGACCTATCCTCTCTTAAGCCCATCGAGCCCACATTTATTGAGATGACCACGGTTCTTCAGATGAACCTTGTCGAGAGGACCTCAGGTGATCTGGTCTTCAAGTTTCGTAATAGGATCGAGACACTACCTTGCACTGATGCTGATCGCTTCACTATCTTCGATCATGCGAATTGGACATATTTTCCTTCTTTGAGACAGGTGGAGCCTCGCCACATAGCAGATCCTCATGCACAGCGAGATTCAGATGATGAGGATCCAGTACCTCTGCAGGACGAGGGGCTTTCACAGCACCCACAACCATCCTTTATGGCCCCGAGTCCACCACTGCAGCCCGAGACCATATCTCAAACGACCTATGCATCTGCTTCGGCCATTTTCAATGTTTCGACTTTGCAGGATACATTAGCCGCGCTGCTTGCGGGCCAGGAGTGACAATATCAGCTGATGCAGCAGCACCATCAAGAGACCCAGGCTCAGTTCCGACAGCTTAGCGACCGCCAGGATCACCTTGAGCAGTTGGTTCAGGACTACTTCGGGCAGTATCCACCACCTCCACCGCCTCCAGAGATGGGCTAGCTGGTCGTGTCTTTTCCTTTCTTCTTTTCTATCTTTTTGAGTCTTTCATCTTGTACTCCTTACCTTGTCTGGCTAACATTGAGGACAGTGTTTAGTTTAAGCTTGGGGGAGATTGCATTTCATGCATCATATTTGCTTATTGTACTACATCATCATGTTTGCTTTCTTTTAGTTTTTTTCAGTATTGCATGTTTGCTTTATTTTTTTTGCATCTCATGAAAATCCATAAAAATTTGAAAATTTAAAAAAAATCACAAAAATACCATTCACCATCATTGTTCTTCTTGTTTGCACTTAAGTAAAATTCAAGGACACCCTGTGCACTTATGAAATTCTATTATCATAATTTTACCTGTTCCATCATCTTAGTATTGGGTAATTTGGAAAGTGTATGTTGCCAAGTAAAATTATGGATACTTAGACCACTGATTCCTGTTCATGCTCGCATTTTATTTCTTATTTTTATTTTATGTCTTGATGGTAGTAGCCTTTTTTATTGAATGCCTAAAGTATTTTGTGAGCTTAAAATAAATAAACCATGAAAGAGGGTTAGTTAAACCCCAAAAGTTATAAGAATGCAAAACTATGTTATCCGAAACCTGGGTGTGTTCGGGAGATTAGATCCGTAGGAGATTCTTGCCTGGCGACCTAAGGCCAACTGGTCTGGGATTCGTCGGTCGAAAGCCCGCTACATGAACCACCTTGCACAATATGGAGAAGCACATGAGTAATCAAGTCTATAAATCAATAAGAGGGTGAATAAAGTAAAAATTAAGCTCACTCTATACTTTTTGCACTCAACATTAATGTTGTTATTTGATAGACTATATGTTTTCTTGCTCAGAGCTGAACTAGAATAAGTTTAAACTATTTAAGATCCAGAAATTTTATAAGGCTGGGCTATGGATTGTGGTTAGATACTTTGGTGATGGACTTGTAAAAAGATGGTAGTGGAAAAGTATTAGTCATGGGGTGGAGACTATGATGGTTCAATTATGATTCTTGAGTCTTGCCTTGGAGCTTGCTTGAGGACAAGCAAAAGTTCAAGCTTGGGGAAATTTGATGCATGCATTATTATACATGTTTACATACATCATTTTAGATTATTTTTCGTAGTTTTTACCATTGCATGTATCTACTTTTTCAATTATTTCTTTAAATTTGGTTAGAGTCCAAAACCACCAACTTTCATGGTATTTTGATCTTAGGACTATCAAGTTGGAGGTGCAGAGCGATTGTCACGAAAGAGCACGGAAATTGGAGTAGACAAATGATCCTGAACAAGAACCCGGGCCGGGTCGTCAATACACCCGGGTCGGGCCGGTCGTTTAACCAAATCCGAATTGGATTTTTGCACGACAAAAGAACTCGGGCCGGGTACACTATGACCCGGGCTGAGTTTTCTTATCAGACAGATACTATCAGACAGCTCGAATTTTCGACCTGTTGAACACGAAGTTATCATCTCAAAATGGCGTGCAACCCTAGGGGGACGTTCTCCCTATAAATACTACAGTTTGGAGGCTTTGTTGGCACTCTCGGAGGGGTGAAGTCGTGTGCCCTAGCCATCCAACTTCTGAGAGAAATTTCCGCAGTGCTAAATTCTGAAACAACTTGGAGTCGTTCCGGCGAACCCCTGCGACGAACACACGGCCGAGGCTCGTGCGAGAGGCATCACCAGACTCCAGGAAGCATACTTTAGTAATATTTCTGATGAAATTCTTATTTATCCTAATTGATTTGATATCAAAACAATTCAGTATGGAGTAATTTTCTTGTTAGGGGAAAACTAAGTGGAACCGTGTTTATCTCTCAATTTATTTGGATAATTAGACTTCTGTTAAACTGCAATTCGTGCATGGTTAATGTTAGAATTTTGGATAATCTTAATGCCGTGTTATTATGCAAGTTTTTGCATGATTAGTCGTTAAAGTTTCTTCCGAAATTAAGTTTGATTCGCGAATTCTGCAATCCTATAACCCAGACCGGGTAGCATCAAACTCGGGCCGCGTTTTGTCTCCGATTGGATCGCTGTTGTTCTTTTAGGTTGAACCCGGACCGAGTTGTTTGTGCCCGGGCCAAGTTGTTCAAAACTCGGGATACTGCTTCTCTGCTCGGGCTGAGTTGACTGCGCAGCGTCGAAGCGAAAGTTTTTTTGTCTGAAGCCGGGCCGCGCTCGGTAGAACCCGGGCCGGGTCAGTTTGTTTCGCTTGTCGAAATCGAGTTTTATTGTTCAGACCCGGGCCGAGTTCCGCGTAACCCGGGCCGGGTATTAACTTGGGGTTTTTAATCGCTATACTTCGAATTTGATTGTTATTTCTTGTAGGTTTGGAAGGATTGTTACTCTATGCATTTTGATCATGGTTATCTGCAATTTGATTGAGTTTTCAACTGGTTGGACTAAATTTTGATTAGAATAGTTAGGTTCTCGAAATTTTTGAGTCCTTGATTTTTAACAATTCTTCTTCGTGCATTAATGCATCTTGATTAAAATTTGATTATTATGTTCTGAGTTTTCAGAAGTCATAGTTTTAATTTTGATCGGAGATAATTAGTTCTCAAGTTTTTTAGCACTATATTTATGTGTATAAGTTGCATTTTAAAGCAATTCGGCCCAAAGTAAGATTAGAGTTGATTGAGGTTTCAACAGCTTTAATGACACTTTATTCGGATTAGTTTGATTCTCAAGTTTTTTAGATCAATATTTATAAGCAACTCCTTTCCATTAGAAGTCTAATTTTGTGATTTATTGATTATTAGAGAGATAACAGGAGGATACAAAGTTAGACCCTAACTCATCATCATTATCAATTTCTGCTAAGTACTGTTTTCATTTGTTTTCTCACTTCCTTTTTCTTAATTTATAAATTGAAAGTTGATTCCTTGATTGATTTTTTACTGTAACTTTTAGAGGAAAAAAAAGATTTTTAATCTTCAGTCCTCGTGGGTTCGACATCCTATTCACTCTTTATTATTTGATACGGTCTAATATACTTACTAGTATATTTGCGTTCAATTATTATGCATCAATTCATCCAGAATCTAATAAGATCACAGTCAATTATTTAATCAAAGTGTAATGCATAAAGTTGTCTCTTTTTCTTTAAATTTTTTTAACATTTTAACTTTAATCTTTCAAGGTTTGTATCATCAAAATATAATTTTATATGTCATTAAAATTTAGATCCAAAAATCTACCTTTTTTTATGAAGACAAATCGAGAAATATGAAAAATGTATAGATTGCGAAAAAGTTGTAAAATCTTGTAAAATCAATTTTACTCCTCCTAACACTTAACCTTCCTTACAATGATAGATATTCACATAAGTATAAATTGTAAGGAATTCTTCATATAAAGTGATATTCAGATCATATTTTTCATACATTTCTTTTCCTTTTGTTCCATAAAATAGAATAATTTGTATATGAAGCATATAAGAAACCATATGTAGCTCTCCTTAATCATGCCATTTTAAAAAAAAAATTCTCCTCTTTTGTTATATTAGAAATATGTAAAATATTGCATTATAAAGATTTAGTACGTAAAAAATAACTCCCCCTAAATTTATGACTATTTTATAATGACAAAATGAAAACAATTTTATAAAAGCCAAAAAAATATATTAAGAATTAAAATATGACAAAACTTTTATACAACAATGATGTCCATGATATGTCAAAATAAGGTTTTAACATGCTCCCCCTATCACTATTACCAATTTTCATTTATATGTTCTCTCTTTTTAAAGAAATAGTAATTTTGAATTTTGTTAATCAAAATTCCTTTTGGAACTCATATCATCCCATATTGTGAAGATTTTCTTACTTTGCATTAATAAGAATAATGATCATAAAATTCGCATGCAAAATATGTAATATGTAATTTTCTATCATAGGAATGATTAGACTTTCAATAAGAGTTTTCATATCCAAAGTATTTTCTAGAATTATTTTTCTTTACATAAGAGCTAGTTTTATCATTATTTTGTGAATTTTTCAAATGATTATTTTCCTTCTTTATTTTTTATAAAGAACATGCTAGTTTTACAATTTCACATGCACGTGTAATTTTCAAATTTTCAATTTCATTTTTTAAATTTTCATTATCCATAAAACATGTATTCTTTTCTTCTTTTAAATTTTCAATCTCATGTAACAATTTCTCATTTTCCTATTTAAATGAGTAATATTTTTTTATAAGGGAGGACCATTAAGCATAAGTATGCTTCATCACTGTAAGAGCTTGACGAGTCACTTATTTCACTTGACTCTTCAAACCTTTTTTTTACCTTTTTGAGATGTCACTTCTTTATGATTTTTTGTATGATCTTCGAGTTGGCTTCTCATTCTTTTTTTTTCTTTTTTACCAATTTGAGATATTTATCTAGTTTTTTTGTATAATGGGTGATTCTCTTTTCGTCCACTTCTTTTTCACTTGAATCTTCTTTATTTTCGCTTGCTTTCAAAGCCAATATTTTCTTTTTGGGAGCATTGGATTCTTCTTCTTAGATTCCAATCTTATAGATTAGAAGTGAACCAATAAGATCATCAAAATTTAATTTATTCAAATCTTTTCCTTCGACCTAAGTCCTCTTCGTATGCCATTGGGAGGTGAGCGACCTGAGAAACTTTTTTACTTTTGGGGAATTAGTTCTTGGCTCGTCCAAGGAGGCTAAACCATTCACAATATCATTAAATCTAACAATCATATTATTTATGAATTCATTTTCATACATCTTGAAAGAATCATATTGATGATTCAGAATGTAATACTCCTAATTTTTCAATAAGGGTAATTTGGACTTTTGTCCAAACCCTCGATTTTCCCCTATATAAGGCCTCTCTTCTCTCTCTTTCTCTTATTTTCTCCATATTTTGATGGCTAGGACTTGAGGAAGGAGAAAGATGAGATCAGGGAGAAGGAAGAAGAGGAAAAAAGATGAGGAAGATCCAAGATCAAGGTATGTAAAGGAGATTCAAATTCCCCTCTCCTCTCTCAATGATTTTCATGATTTGATTAAGAGTTTGATGGCACATTGTCTTCATAATAAATTTTGATTAAGGGTTTTTGTTCTAAATCAATGCATGAATAGGATTTCATGATTAGATCTATGCCATGACAAGGATTAGATTCAGATTTTATTACGGTTCATGTTCTTCCTATTGTTCATGATTTGGGGATGAACCCTAGATCTGAAAATTTGAATGTTTATATATGTTTTTCATGCCATTTTGATCCTAGAATGCCTAAGAAACCTAGATGTATTGATTCATAATATTGAAATTTCCCAATATTTTTTATGAAAAATCATGAAAAAGTCGAGAAGCGACGCAGTTTTTTGACGCTCGGTCACAACCGTGACACACATGTCACACCCATGATAGAAAGTCTGAAAAATGATAAAGGCGGGGCCTCTGGCACGCCCGTGACAACACATATCACGACCATGACGACTGGAGGCACAGCCATGATAGAGTGGATAGTATTCATGGGCTTCTGGCACAATCGTGACCGTGATAGAAACTTATTATAGCATATTAAATGTTATTTTTAAGATATTAATAGTATGTATTGATGCTTGATGATCGTATATGAACCTAGATACACGTGTATGTATGTTCTCCACATAACTAGGTTAAAATATGAAAATCGAGCGACGTAAATGATTGTTGTTTGAAAAGCATAATGAACCCAGTTGTGGATGATGTTACATGTCGACCCTCTATGACTCTTTATTGGATAATTGTCCAGAATGATCGTTAAACACATTGACAATGGTGTGTGCATTCCGATGTCGCTCTCGAACGAGAGTTCAAAATGATCGTTACACACATCGACAATGGTGTGTGCATTCTGATGTCGCCCTCAGGCGAGAGTTCAGAATCATCATTGCATTATGATGTCACCTTTGAGTGAGAGGAGAGCATTGTCTCCATGGTTTAAGTAGCCTATTGAGAAGGCAACGACATAAATCCCAATTATAAAAAGATATAACATTATTAGGAAAGGGCAATGATCGATCGAATGGAATGAAGTCCTACGAAAGTGGAAGTCCAAATGGTTATAAAGCAACACTGAGAAAAGTTATGAAATGATGTCCCACGAAAATGAAATTCTGAAAGAATTATAAAACAACCCTAAGAAGAGTTATGGAGGCAATGTTTATGGTAATTGTATTTCACTTATATGCCTATAGATTAAATGAATGATTGATATGAAAGCTCTATACTACAAGTATGATGATATGTTTGCATGTCTTCCATGTAATTACTTATGTGCACGATGATAGAATAATGTTAATGTTGGACATGTAGATCATACGTTAAGACATGACATGCATATTGTTTACTTCTTTTATATAAAGATGATGATGCATATCATGTAGTATCATATATAAGATCGTATCATCGCATGCATGACCTTTACATACTTTAATAGGGAAACCTCTGCACCCTGGATCCGTGCACATGTATAGTGATTTGGATGGATAGCGGCTCAACTCATGACGAATAAGATTGTATAATGGTTTAGGATGTCGAGTCATCATGTTTTAAAGTCTTTTAACTATGTTGTTAAAAAAAATGATTTAATTGTTATTAGTAATGGTGTCTAAAGATGTTTTCAATTCTATAATCATACTTTTGATGTTTCATGAAATTTTTCACATTTTTATTGAAAGAGTATTTTATCATATTTAATTGGTTTTGTACTTCCGATATAATAGATGAAAATCATATTTTTATTATGATTTTTTTATGGCGAACGGGCTATCACAGCCGAATGGCCCAATTGTTCTTGGTAATTTGGGGGTGAAATTTTAAGGTGTTACACAAAATATTTAATCTAGATTCTTTGACTTTATCAATTCCCTCATAAGTAGTAATAAGTTTCTTACAAATTTTAATTGCACTTTCGTAATTAGAAATTCGATTAAATTCCGTTGCATCCATAGCACAATAAAAAATATTTTTAACTTTCCAATTCAGTATTGAAAAAACTTTCTGTCTTTCATCATGTTCTGAAGGTAAATTTTCATGTAAATAATAATATTTTTCAATAATTTTTCACATATTTATATTAATAGAACATAAGTAGGCTTGAATTCTAATTTTTCATTATGCAAAATTTGATGTATTTAAAAGGGAAGGACGACTAATTGATTGTCCTTCGACAAAAACAAATCCGTTTCATGCCATAGCTCTTAAGATGGTTAAATTTTAAAATGATTAAATCTTAAAAGGTGATTCGAAAAATCAAAATAAGAGCAACTCTCTCTAATACCAATTGTAGGATCCCAAAGGAGCACCAAGAGGGGGGAGGATGAATTGATGTTCAATATGAAAATATCAATTTCACAAAAATCATCGTGGAAGTTTAAAATCAATTCGTCAAACCTTTACAATTCATATTATAAACACAATATGAGAGGGAGAGAGTGTGAGAAAAATCAAACACAATGAACACGGGTGATTGTTGACGAAGTTCGACCACTCCTTAGCCTACGTCCCTACTCCGACTTATCGATATCGAGACCGTCAGAGATTTCACTAGCACTTCCTTTATTCTAAATGGGACAATGAAGAAGGCCCTTTACACAACCATCTTTTCTCTGATTCGAGAGGCAAGACAACATCTCCTCCTAGAAAGCTAATCTTTTCTCTTCCTCAAGATGTAAGATTTAGAATATCTTTTACACAGAATCTCTCATAATCTTTCTGAAAAATAATTTCTCTCTTTTATAATAGAACACTCATAAGAAGAGAAGGGATAAAAAAAGAAAGCTCTAAATGATAATTTCAAAAGAAATGATCTTCTTTTGATTTCTTGAAGTTTTGCTTCAATGCTTGGATGAATGTCTTTCTTCTGACTTTTGAACTCCTTTTGTCCAGAATTAATTTCATATTTTTTTTAACTCAAAACTAGTCGTTACTATTCATTTGACCATTGGATCGGTCGATCACATTTATGAACCAATCGACCGATCTATATGATTATTGCGCTAATTTGCTCAGTTACCGTAGCTGGTCGGTCAACCGATTCATCGATCGGTATGTCAATCGATATCATCTCGACGTTGACTGGGGAATCATGTATTTGTCGGTCGACCGACCTTCTTTGCTTCGATCGGCAAGTTGACCGATCTGCACTATTTTGAGCATAACTTTTTGCACTGTTATCCAAATAAGATAATCTTGAATTTTATGAATAGCTAACATGATTCTCTACAATTTGATGCTTATGATTCATCTAAAAATCTAATAAGATCATAGTCAATTATTTAATCAAAGTGTAGTGTATAAAATTATCTCTTTTTCTTTAAACTTTTTCAATATTTTAACTTTAATCTTTCGAGATTTGTATCATCAAAATATAATTTTATATGTCATTAAAACTTAAATCCAACACGTGTTGATTTTTAAAGTTATAAATCGTTTTCCCTAAATTTTAAGTCACAATCATGTAAAATCGGACTGGGCGGCAGAGTTCTAGAGCTCTATCATAGTCGTGAAGCCATGATAGAATCAGCTCAAAATTGAACTTCTGTCACGGTCATGGCTGAGACATAGTCCGGTGCGGTCGTGACTAATAGCTGGGATGGCCGTGACAGAAAGGGGGATTATTCAGGGTTCTGTCACAGCCGTGACCAAGCCATCACGGTCGTGACCATATGAAAAATGATTATATGGTATTTTAACTATTATTTTCAAGGTATTAATAATATGTATTTATGTTTGATGACTGTATAAGAACCTAGATACATGTATTTGTATGATCCCCATGTAAGAAGATTGAGCGACGTAATTATTTGTTGATTGAAAATCATAATGAACCCAGTTGTGTATAATGTTACATGTCGACCCTGGCCCTTTACCGGATATCTTACTCGGAATGATCGTTACACACATCGACAAAGGTGCCATTCCGATGTCGCACTCGACGAGAGTTCAGAAGGATTGTTACATACATCGACAACGGTGTGTACATTCTGATGTTACCTTTGGGTAAGAGGAGAGCATTGTCTCCAAGGTTAGCTATCCTATTGAGAAGGCAACGATATAAATCTCAACTATAAGAAGATATAACATTAATGAAAGGACCAATGATCGATCGAAATAAATGATATCCCATGAAAGTGGAAGTCCAAAGGGTTATAAAGTAATCTTGAGAAAAGTTATGTAGGCAATGGTTATTTTAAGTGTATTTCACTTATGTGTCTATGGATTAAATAAATGATTATTATGAATGTCCATACTAAAAGTATGATGATCATGATTACATGTCTTTCCATGCTTTTAATTATCGCATGATGATAGAAATGAATGAATGACATGTAATTCATATGTTAAGAGAATGACATGCATATTGTTCACTTCTTTTATATAAAGATGATGTATATAATCTAGTATCCTGATTAGGATCATGATATCGCATTGCATGACCTTTACATACTGTAATCAGGGAAACTCTTGCATCTTGGATCCATGCAGGTGTATAATGATTGGATGGATGGTGGCTTCGCTCATGACAATAAAGATTGCACAATGGTCTAGGATATTAAGAGTCATTTGTTTTAGAGTCTTTTAACTATGTTTTAAAGAGATATTTTGACTATGGCTTTCAAATGTTTTAATTGCTATTAGAGATTATGTTGAGATGTGTTTCAATTTTATAATCATACTTTTGATGTTTTATGAAAGTCTTCCGTTGTGTTTCAAAAGAATTATTTTATTTTATCTAATGACTTTATGCTTCCGTTGAGTTAATAGAAAGTTATATTTCATTATGACTATGTGATGACGAACGGGCTAAGATAACCGAATGTCCTAATCGTTCTTGACAATTGGGGATAAAATTTCGAGGTGTTACAATATTTTTATTTAAAAACATGTGAGTAAGTTATATGCAAATTTTATCATTATTTCATAATAATGGGAAATAAATATTTCATAAGGGACCTTAGAGAGATAGAGATTTAAATCAATTAAATAAAATTATAAAATTTTATTTATCTTACATAAGGAGTATCAACGTTAAGGCATGATATATATATATATATACGGGTTATTTCTTTAGATCTCTCTTAAATTATCGTGATTTTTTACATTTAACTTTAAAGTATGGACTTAATTTTTCGCATCCTTAAACTATTACGAATTTTTCACTTTAGTCCTTCCGCTTCTGTTAAATTTTCTGTTATCTTTACTTTTTCATCATTTATGGAATGACTAAATTACCCATCCATCCAAAATACATCAATAGAAACTTAGTCTTGGATACAAGGATAACTTAATCTTTTCATAAATCAGAAAATAAAAAATAATAGAACATTTAACAAAAGTAGACAAAGGGATTAAAGTGAAAAATTCGCGATAGTGTAAGGATACGAAAAATTAAGTTCATACTTTGAAGTTAGATGTAAAAAATCGTAATAATTTAGGAGATGTATATATAAGAAAATAACCCTAGATATAAAGAGGGAAAAGGGTTGTTGGTTCTAGGGGTGTAAGAAAAACCCGACCAACCCGAAAAATCCATCCGACCCGAAAAAACCGAACCAAAAAAACTAAAAATTAAGGGTCCGAATATGATTTAGGGTGGTTTTTAATAAATTAAAATCCACCCGCTAAAATTAGGGCCCCACCCGAAAAAACCGTAGGGGTCCGTGGAGCCCGATTTTTATTTATGATTTTTTATTTATATAATTAATACATGTGTTAATAATTCTTTTATTATAGATATAACATTTTTTGTAGAAAATTTCATACTTTTCTATCACATTATCAAACTCTAATTTAATAATTTTAAAATTTTAGTAGTATATTTTATATTTAATATAAAATTAAATATTTTTATATTAATTTTAAGTTATTAAATATATTTTTAAAATATAATTATATAAAAGTAGGGCTCCAAAAAAACCGATCCGCTAAAGGGTGATTTTTATTTTTTCAAAATAGTTTTAGGGTGATCTTTCTAATTTTAAAAACCGACCCGAAAAATAGCGATTAGTTTTTTTAGACCGAAAGCCCGAACCAACCCGAACTACTTTCGCCCCTAGTTGGTTCATGAATAAATTGGGGAAATTATTAATTTGCTAGAATAATTGTCTTCAACTGATAAATAATTATCCCTCAATCAAAAAGCAGGATTTATTTGATAAGTCTTGAATAAAAGTTTTGTAAAATAATTTTTTTCTTATCACAATCAATAAGTATGAATTCTTATTCCAAAAATATGTGCATTTGACAACCTAATTAACATAATAAAGGAATAACTATTTAATGAATAACAAATACATATGAATTATAATTCTTTTTTTTTTTTGAATAAGTAATATTCAATCAAACACCTCTTAAAAGGTCGAAATTATATTATTTATTAGGATAAGGGTGTTTGATTGAAAGAGTATAGACAAAAATAATATTAAACAAAGAGTCACTAAAATTATTGTAATTAGTTAAATGATCAAATAAATTGAATTCAATATATATAGAAACATTTGACTATAATAAAAAACTTTTTTTAACAAAGAATTATTAAATGATAATATGCATGTATGTATACACACGATAATCTTATAAACATAAATCCAGATCTTTTACCTTGGAAAATTATAGAATTTATATAACATAAGCATGCATTTTAGTGTTCCCGGCGTGCTTATATCATATATTATAACTAATATAATAGACAATACTTAATAATATAATATCAATTAAAATTAAACATATATTATAATTTCAAAATAAGGAAGAATAATTCTATAATGATATAAGTAATATGTAATTTGAAGTATATGATTTAGTAATAATTTATAATACAATCATTAGCCTAATATGAAAAGAATATTTTGAAAACAAATGAAACAGAACAACATTGGTGCTTAACGGATGGGATGGACTACTAATAAATTATGTCAACCGGGCGTTGACCGAATATCGGACGGACCCGGCTGACCCATTATCTTATCGGACGAACATCGGGCTGCCCACTAAGTGCAACACTGATAAAAGATTCGTCTTCTCTATCTTCATTATTTTCATCATATATAAATTGATCTTGCAATCTTACTTTTGCATCAAGCATAAATAACATTATAGAAGAATAAAAATATATCATTATATAAAATATATGATCATATCATTATAAAAGAATAAAAATTGGAATCATGCATTTTACATAATCAATTAACATTAGTAAATAACATAATGGCACCACATGAATTAATTAAAATATATTTGTACAAATAATATTTATATTATTTTAATAAGTTTAATCTATTGACGGTTAATGGACGGGCTAACGGGCGGTTTATAAATTATCGGACGGATATTGGACGGATATCGGACTATCGGTAGCAGACAAACAGATGACTAAATCAATATGGCAGGTATATCTCAAGCATCTAGATATGGTGATTGGATTATAGATTCAGGTGCATCTAGTCTTATGATCTCTCACTTAAGCTGGCTTATATGTATTAAAAGTCTCAGCTCTAAGAACCTTGTTTCTTGCCTGAGGGATCACTGTGGTGTTCTTGAAATAAGTCCAAAACTTAAGTTGACAAATGTTTTGTGTGTGCCTAACTTTAAGTTCAACCTCATTTTTATTGGGCAATTAGTCAAAGATTTAGCTTCTTCAGTCACCTTTACACCAGATTATGTCTTTATACACGAGTCAGTGAGTGGGTTGGAGAACTGGATTGATGAACTGAAGGATCGACTATACTACTTGGTAGAGGATTATCATAAAGCTAATGTTGCTATTCAAATACAGGATGTTGATATTTGACATCAAAGACTCAACCATTTACTTTTTGATAGGATGAGAATGCTTATATCAACAAAGAATTTACTCATTGTACTATTTTTTCTATGACTCGACAAACACAATTATCCTTTTCCTCTACTGGAAAAAGACTGCTAAATGTTTACAATTGATACATGTTGATACTTGGGCACCTTATAGAATTCCTGCTCATAATGGAATTTTTTTTGTCACCATTATTGATGATTTATCTAGACTTACATGAGTTTATCTTGTTAAACACAAATATGAATGTGTTCATGTTATCAATAGCTTCCTTAATCTACTGCAAAATTAATATGGTGCTAAAGTCAAGTTCATCAAATAAGACAATGGATTTGAATATCACAAACAAAATGGTTTAGTTGAGAGAAAATGTAGACATATACTTGAAATTGTGGGGGCTTTGTTTTTTCAATCACATTTACCTATACATTTTTTGGGAGATTTTATTCAAGCAGTAATTCATATTCTTAATAGACAGCCATTAAAGGTTCTCAATAATGTTTCTCCTTATGAGCTCTTTTTTTAGAAAACTCCATATCTTCATCATCTTAAAATGATAGGTTGCTTATGCTATGTGACTAACAAAGTACCTTTGGATAAATTTGATAAGAGAGCAAAAGCTTGTGCATTTCTCGAGTATTCTATGGCTCAAAAGGGTTACAAAGTGGTTGAACTTGAATATGAGAAAATATTAGTTTCTACATATTTGAAATTCTTTGAAGACATTTTCCTTATAAATCTGACATGTTTAAGAGGAATAGTTCCATGTCTCCTCTCTCATTGAATCATATCATAAACTATGATTATTTTTATTCTCCTCTTAATTCAAACAGATGGCATCCAAATTGAGAACATCTATGAGAACATTTCTCCTCAAACTTCATTTCCAGAAGAGGTGAAACGTTGAATATTAATACAAATATTAATACAATTGGAAATGAAATCAATGCTCCTTTGACTTTGCCTACACAGCCTAAAAAATATGGCTTCAAGACTATATTGTATCTTCCGCAACTATTCTAAACATAGAATATCCTCTAGAGAAGGTTGTTTCTTATAAGGCTTGTACTGAACATTATAAATCCTTTCTTACAACAATTTCAAAGGTGGAAGAACTAGTTTCTTTTGACAAGCAATTCAAGATCCGAGATGGATTAAAGCTATGGATGAAAAACTTTCAGCTTTGCAAGGCAATGGTACTTGTAGTTGATCTTCCACTAGAAAAAAAATCAATAGAATGTAAATGGGTTTATAAAAATAAAGTTTACTTCTATTTGTGAGATAGAAAGGTTTAAAGCAAGACTAGTAGCGAAAAACTATAATAAAAAAGAAAGTATTGATTTTAAAGATAATTGTTCTCCTATTGCTAAATCAATTTTAACAGTGGCAGTCCAAAAGAATTGGCTTCTTTATCATTGAGATGTGAATAATGCTTTTCTAAATGGTGATCTATATGAAGATATTTATATGATTATTCTTGAAGGCTATAAAAGTGAGGGGGAGACTAAAAGGAAAGTATGCAAGTTACTTCGTTCATTATATGGCCTCAAACAAGTCTCTCGACAATGGAACATTAAACTCATTGAAATTCTTACTACTTTTGGTTTTCAGTAGAGTAAGAATGATTACACTCTTTTACAAAATCTAGAGGAGCAGAATTTATTGCTATTTTAGTTTATGTTGATTTCTTGTGGCAAGTAATAGTTTTGATTTGATTGTTTCCATATAATCTTCTCTTCAACTCTTTATTAAAATGAAAGACTTTGGGGAATTAAAATTCTTCCTTGGAATGGAAGTCCGACGTTCTTCTTCTGGAATATTTTTAACTAAAGAAAATATGCATTATACCTCTTATCTGATCTTGGTCTCACAACTGCCAAACGTGCAAGTACTCATTTAGAGCAAAATCTCGAGTATGATTCTATATTTCCTCCTCCATTGATCGATGCTCATCTGCAGTCTCCAGAAGTTTTTCAATGACTAGTAGGCAGACTAATTTACTTAACTCATACTCATCCTAATATCACCTTCGTTGTTAGATATCTGAGTCAATTTATGCAAGCTCCAAAGCAATCTCATTATAATGCTGCTATCAGGATAGTTCGTTATCTAAAATCAGCCCCAGGCCATGGTCTTCTCTTCATAGTAGAATTCAATATCAATGTTACAACATATGCTGATGTTGATTGGACATCTTTTCTTCTCACTCGATGATCTATTTCAGCTTATTGCATTAAAATTGGGAATTCCCTAGTCTCTTGGAAATCCAAAAAACAAACTATTGTAGCACTTTCATTTGCTGAAGTTGAATACAAGAGTCTTGCACTTGCTGTTACAGAGTTAATGTGGTTGGATCGTTTGTTTTCAGAGTTACAAATGCCACTCAATCATCCTTTTTCTCTCTTCAGTGATAGTCAAGTAGCATTATACATGGTTGATAAACCTGTGTTCTATGAACGCACGAAGCACATTGATGTCGAGTGTCATTTTATAAGGGAAAAACGTTTGAAAGAGCTTGTTCATCTTTTCCAACTTTCTACTAAAATTTAGCTTGCAAACATTCTAACAAAAGCTTTAAGCTGACAGCATCATGATTATCTTCTTTCCAAGTTGGCATTTTTTTATCTCTTTGAAGTACCAACTTTAGGGGGAGTGTTGTCATGATCCATCAATGAAGCTTCACATTTTCACATTTGTTTTTGCTTCTCTATTTCATGTATATATCAGATAACTGTATTCAGTTATAGTTTATAACAGTTGTATATATCTTTTTTGTTTTGTCATTTTTTAGTTTTTTGGCACTATAAATTGACTTGTAAGAGGGAAGTTTTTGGATGATTCATTGGAATGCATTCAGAGTGATCTTTCTCCTAATTTCCTTTCGTGTTCTTGTTATATGTGTTCATAAGCTTTAAGCTCTGCAATAATGAAATTAGATTTAGTCTTTCAACAGTGAAACTACTAGTGGAGGGGGGCGCCCCTCTCCCTCCTTGGTGTGCGGGGGCGCTAGAACCCCTCCTCTCTAGCGCTTGAGAGAAGAGGGGAAGCCGCCCCTCCCCCTCTCCCTTCAACCGATGTTGGCTCCACCTAGGTGTTGGCCGAAGGGAGAGGTAGGGGAGTGCCCCCTTCTTTTAAAAAAAATATACTTTTAATATTTTATATACTTTTTATTTAAAAATTAAATATCACATAGTGAAACGATTGAAAAATTAATTATTTTCGATCGAAAGGGCATTTACTAAAATAAGTTAAAAAATAAAGGACAGTCTAATACTTATTATATACTTTGGATATCCTAAGAGGTAATAGATCTTTAGAACTTTAACTCTATTTCAAATCGAAGTTGAACCGTTATAATCAATGATAAAACTCTTGGGAATTAGAGTCTTAGAGTAATGTTCAAAGCACTAAGTTATAAATACTTAGTATAACATTTGGTTATTCTAAGAGGTGATAGATCTTTAGAACTTTAACTCTATTTCAATCCGAAGTTGAACCATTAGAATCAACGATAAAGCTCTTAGGAACTAGAGTCTTAGAGTAAGGTTCAAAGTTCTAAGTTATAGATACTAAGTTATAGCTCAGGTTGATTGTAACGGTTCAACTTCGGATTGAAATAGAGTTAAAGTTCTAAAGTTCTATCACCTCTTTGAACCTTACTCTAAGACTCTAGTTTCTAAGAACTTTATCGTTGATTGTAACGGTTCAACTTCGGATTGAAATATAGTTAAAGTTCTAAAGATCTATCACCTCTTATGATATCCAAAGGTTGTCACAATTATCTATAAGTTAAAGCTATGGTACTCTAACACTGTGTTTGGATAAAGGATCATTAAGGGGAATGGAAGAGAATGTGAGGGAAGATAAAGGGAGGGATGAAAGAGAATTATTACACCCCAATTTGGGGTTAAAATAAAATAGTAGAAATGGAGGAGAATGGAGAAAAAATGGACATTCCTCTCCATTAAAATTTTATTCAAACAAGAGAAAATTTTTTTTTACCTTTCCCTCTGTCTCTTACCCTCCTTTCAATTCAATCCAAACACAAAGACTCTAATCCTCAAGAGTTTTATCATTCATGGTAACGGATGAGAGCGATGAGAAAGTGTTAAAATTAAAAGATATTTAGTAAAATTTATCAAAAAACTGTACAATTAATATGCATTCAATGAATATAAATTCTTGAATAATGATTATATAATAAAAATTAAATTTAACAAATTAATATTAAGTTAATAAATGTTAAATTCCAATCATATAATCATTATTTAATGATCCTGATATGTTAATTATATATTAATTGTACAAAATTAATTGCATGCTTCATATACCTAATCATGAATATGACGCGGACAAAATGTGAGTATAAAAGATCAATTTGGAGTCATCGCCGTCATGCTTCATATATAACAAAATTTTTAATTATTGAAGAATATTTCTGTCGCATCAAATGAAGGGGGGACACGATTAATCAAAATCAAATGGCAAGGCCATCCAAACTTTGGCAACAAAATTTTTTCCAGTCACATCATATTATCGAATCATTTTCTCATGTATATTGGGAAACCTCCATTGTTTGGAATTTTGCATATTGGGAAAGCCAAGTAAATTAAACATTATCCAGGAAATAAATATCTCTTTCTTTTCTAATGACCTTTCGATATTTGATCAATTCGAAAAATTAAAGTCCAACCCCCAAACTAAATTGTCACGTGCTTCTTCTATCGAATTAGAAATTTAGTTATGGAATTAATGTATTTATAAAACATCTTTCGTTTTATAGAGATAGTTGAACGTATCTCAATCGTTGATCCACTCGTCAATGAATATGATAAAAAATAATTAAATATTATAATTTAAAAATATTAATTATTTCAACCGTTGATCTTGACATGCGTTCAACATCCTTATAAAACGAAAAGGTACATTAATCCCCCTTTAGTTATTTACTATACAAACTTGTTTGGATAAATTTTGCATTGGGTCCTTTTCTCGATTTAAAAAACATAAATAAAATACAAAACGACAATAGATTCGACGGCTGTCCTTTTTGCACAAAGTCAATGCATCATCAAACTTTGTAGTAAATTCGAATCACTCCACCTCATCACGTGCTATGATGCTATCTAGAACTACTTAATGACACCATTAAAACGTTTTTTTCCCCTCTCTGTCCTCGGTAAGGCCTCGGTTACAGATACCATCTTCCACACTGCCCGTTACCTTCTAGAAAGGTGTCCGCCATGCAAAGCAGCTCCTTTATCTGCTTCTTTTTTACCTGTAAAATTTTATATATTTTTTTCATGATAATAAGATTGTTTGTGATCAATAGACTTTCAGAGTCGATTGCGTTTTATGCACGTCTCTTGTTTTTTCTAATCTCAAGTTTTTCCTTCATAATTATTTAAATTTGGATTTATGATGGTGAAAGGGAGACATTGAGATGGTGAAATATTAAATCAGTCTAGTTTTTAAATAAATTTTGCTTAGTCGACTGTGATGGCCGCCTGGTTTGTCAAGCCTTGTTGAGGTTGAGTGTCCCCCCTCCCCAGTATTTATAAGCTCGATTGAGCTCTCTCTCTCCCGGCAGACTGTTCCTGGTACTTCACGTTTGTAGAGAGATCCGGAGGTGGGGATAATGGAAGCTGACAGATCAGTTGAGTGCTCCTTGACTGTGCCCAGAGTGAAGCTTGGATCACAGGGTTTAGAGGTTGGTAGATCACTGCTCATATGGTGAAATGTTTATTGATTTCGTGTTCATGTTGTTAGGATTAATTATCTGTGAGTATTGAGCTCCCATGTTGATTCGTGCAAAGAGGAAAAACAAAAGAAACGATTTTTTTCCTTTTTTTTGGTCTGAATCTGTATTAAATGAATGACTACTTCAGTTAGCAGTTTTTGTTTTCCTTTTCTGTTTTGATTCAGCATGTTTATCGAAATGATTACTGGCATGCATATATCTAGGAAAGATAGGGAAGTTTGCCCCTTTTTGCTGCATAAAGGGGTGATTTCTGGTTTGCTTCTGTTGTTTAGGTCGGTTTGTTTTCATTAGCATCATAGGAGATTCAAGTACTTAAGCTGTCATACCTTCACACAGTGTCTTCTGATCTCGTGGTCCCATGGTTCTTTTTTCTGATTCCTAAGAGAAACAAACGAAGACAAAGATCCACTTTGTTTTTCATATTCTTGACTTGTGCTTAATTTCACTTTCGCGATCAAAGTCTGCTTCCGATTACTTTATTACTGTTAAACTGCTAAACATGTTATCTGCCTTGGTATTTATTCTATTCATGAAAGAAAAGAAGAATAACTGTGTTCGATTGAACTCTTTGGTATCAAAAATTGACTTAACGTTTGCCATTCAATGTTAAAACTGTTGAGGAAATTGGCACTTTGTAGCGAAATGTCTTCTGTTCTTTAACTGGAAACAGGTAACTGAGATGTTGTGATGGTCGATCAGATAAATTTTCTTATGGTCGTTCAGGTATCAAAGCTGGGTCTCGGTTGCTACGGCTTCACCGCAACCGGTAGAACTCCTGTCGATGAAGAATCAACTGCATCCTTCATTAAGGAATCCTTCGAGCGAGGTGTTACCTTTTTCGACACTGCAGATCTCTACGGACGGAACAAAAATGAGATCTTGATTGGAAAGGTGAGAACTTTATTTGTATTAAAATTGTCTGACCGATAGAAAAGCAAATCACATTTACATTTTCATGAGAGGTCAACATTTCTTTCATTAGGCATTGAAAGCTTTGCCAAGAGAAAAGATCCAACTGGCTACAAAGTTTGGATTTGGCTTTAAGGATGGTGAAGTGGTGGTTAATGGAAGGCCGGAGTATGTGCGTGCATGCTGTGAAGGAAGCCTGCAGCGCCTGGGTGTTGACTACATTGATTTATATTATCAGCATCGAGTTGACTTGACTGTCCCCATTGAGGAAACTGTAAGAGTAAATTCCTTTTGACATATCTTGTGTTGATGCAGTCTTTCCATCCGCAGTGATAGTTGTTTACGTCCTGGATCGTATTTTGAATAACAGTATCAGAATGTGTGAAAATACTTTATCATGATCAGAATTGAAAACTACACATTAATCTGTGAAGATATGCCAGTTTTTGATACATGCCCAATATACAAATAGTGGTCATTGGCATTTCCACTTTTGGCTGATGATGTTAAATTGTGGCATTCTCAAGGTTGGGGAGTTGAAGAAGTTGGTCGAAGAGGGCAAAGTGAGGTACATTGGGTTGTCAGAGGCGAGCCCTGATACAATTAGGCGAGCGCATGCAGTGCACCCAATCACTTGTGTGCAGATGGAATGGTCACTCTGGACGCGTGACATCGAAGAGGAGATAGTTCCGCTTTGCAGGTCTAATTGATTTCTCGCCAATTTTTGTGATTTCTGTCTTTCAATGAAAAGTGAATAGGGTTCAATTGCATGATTTAATTCTTTTTATCATGGTTTCGATGTAGACTGGTGTGTCATCATCAATAATTCATGTTAAGTATGCATCTTAAGAGACTTTCTAATGACAAGTTCAATGAAACACAGGAGTCTGGGCATTGGAATAGTTGCATATAGTCCTCTTGGTTTAGGATTTTTCAGTGGAAAGGCAGAATCGACCGAAGGTCTACTGGTACGATATTTCTTTAGATGCCCTCAATCTAATGATTCTAACCCCTCAATATTCTAGTTTTTAGACAAATTTCATGAGAATACAATAGATAGTTTGCTTACTTTTAAACTAATGATTCTAACCCCCCAGTATTCTAGATTTTATACATTTTATGAGAATACAATATAGATAGTTTGCTTACTTTATCTTGTTTCCTTGGCTTCTATTATTCACATGAGATTTTATTTCCTTCAAGATCAAATGAACAATTGTCTGACCTGGATCAATGTTTTTCTAGAGATCTACTCCGAGATTCCAAGGAGAAAACTTGGATAAGAACAAGGTTCTGTATGCTCGGGTCGCTAATTTGGCTGCAAAGCATGGCTGCTCCCCTGCACAGCTAGCTCTTGCTTGGCTTCACCATCAAGGGGATGATGTGGTTCCTATCCCAGGTACTTTGTTTGTATTCCTTCAATTTTGAAATTTCCAAGAAATGGTAATCAAGTAACTAATGATTGGTAACACAGGTAAAAAAAAATCTTGGCTGGTGCATATCTGTGTTGAATTATTGAGTTTTGTTTACCCCCAGGTTCTTGCATCTAGGCATTTTGTTGAAAGCAAATATAAAGATACTGTAAATTAAGATTTAATATGTTGAAAGAGAGTTCTAATCCTGATCAGAAAAGTAAGACACTTCTTTGCTCTAAAAGTTAACTGTTTATCCATAGCTGTCAACCTGCTTCAACTTCATATAATCATATCAACTTTCAGTTTCATTAATTTAACTTTGTTTCCTTCTTCCAAATTTACCTTAAGTTACTCCTCACTAAATGACAGTTGAATGAGATCACTTTTTTTTTTCCTTTACTTACTCTCCTTAGTCTCTTAACCTTATACCAGACCAGTCTCTAATAAATATGTCTTAGATGACAAAAATAATATGCACAAAAATTGACATCTCAAACTTGCATCTGTTCCATGCAGGAACTACTAAGATGAAGAACTTGATTGATGACATTGGTTCTGTAAATGTAAAGTTTACAGAAGATGACCTGAAGGAAATTTCTGATGCGGTGCCCATCGATCAAGTGGCAGGATACAGAACAGAACCTGTTTTCGCAAAGTATGACTGGCAGTTTGCAGCTACCCCTCCAAAAAAAAATTGACTGATCAGCTCGATACGCTGAGGCAGCCTTTACCTTGTACTTCAATCATGCAGAGGAGATAACTTACTATCTGCCATTCAAACAAAAGTCATGTACTGGGTATATAACATTGATTCAGTCATCAGTTGCATTTTCAGTTAATCAAGACAGTAAAAAGCCTCTGTTATACTCAAAATTGTCTTCATTTGGTGATCTCAGATATGTTAAACACAGGATTGCCTTGAGTATGATCTTAACTGTCTTTTGGAGCAGTGCTCTCTCCCTCTCTCTCTCTCTCTCTCTCTCTCTCTCTCTCTCTCTCTCTCTCTCTCTCTCTCTCTCTCTTTCTCTCTCTCTCTCTCTCTCTCTCTCTCTCTCTCTCTCTCTCTCTCTCTCTCTCTCTCTTTCCACCAAAAAATATACTACATTTGAATGATCTGGCATATGTTATCTTCACATGATGACATGGATACATTTTTCTAGATGTTTTTTTTTCCTTTTGGCAGTGGTACATGGAAGTGATATAGGATTCACATCTAGAAGGTGATATATTTATTATTCTAAAAAAATTATTATCAGTTAAAATTATCTCATATATATATACAAGAAAGTAAAAGCTAATACCCGCAAGAAAAAAAAGTAAAATATTGAGTTTGCTGGGAATCGAACCCAGACCAATCGAGTGGAAGGCAATTATCTTAACATTACTTATTCTTCTAGTTATTCTCCTCCAGTAAGCTCGGTTGAGCTCGAACTCTCTCTCTCCCTCACTCCCTCCCTCCCCGCAGGCCAGAAACAATTAAATTAAGACTGTTCCTGGTACCCAACGCTTGTAGAGAGGAAGAGAGATTGCGAGACGGGGAGTATGGAAGCTGAGAGAGTTGAGTGCTCCTTCACAGTGCCCAGAGTGAAGCTTGGATCACAGGGTTTTGAGGTTGGTGCGTCACTGCTCATATGGTGAAATGTTCATTTGATTTCGTGTTCATGTTGCTTGGAATTTGGATCATATATGTGTGACTATTGAGCTCCCATCTTGTTCCGTGCAAAGAGGGAAAAGAAGAAACGATTTGTCCTGTTTTTGGACTGAATCTGAATCAAATGTGTGTCTACTTCAGTTCGCAGTTTTGTTTTCTTTTTCTGTTTTGTTAAAAACAGCAGGTCGATGGAAATGAGTACTTCCATGCATATATCATTGAAAAGAAGGGAAAGTTTGCCGTTTTTGCTGCATAAAGGGATGAACTTCCGGTTGTGCTTCTGTTGCCTTAGGTTCTGATTGTTTTCATTAGCATCATAGGATCTAGTACTTAAAGTTGTCATACCTTCACAGTCTTCTGATCTTGTGGTTCAGTTGTTCTTTCTAATTTCATTAGACAAAGAAAGGGAGATTAAAGTTAAATTTATTGCCTTTTTTAATTAGGTAAAGGGGGTGTTTTTACTTGTCAGGGAAAACAAAGCTCGCAGTTCTTTTTTCATATTCCTGTCTGGTGCTTAATTTCACTTTTACAATCAAAGTCGCCTTTTGGATTAACTTTTTACTGTTAAAATGCTAGAAATGCGATCTGCCTTGGTATTTATTCTATTCATGAAAGAAAAGAAGAACAATTATGCTCGTTGAGGAAATTGACACTTCGTTGCAAAATATCTTTTTCTGTTCTTTAACTGGAAACAGGTAAAGGATATGTTGTGATGGTCTATCAGATTTTTTTTAATGGTCGTTCAGGTATCAAAACTGGGTCTTGGTTGCTATGGCTTCACCGGGTCCATTACGACTCCTCCGGTTGATGAAGATACCACCATCTCCTTCATCAAGGAAGCCTTCTACCGGGGTGTTACCTTTTTCGACACTGCAGATTTCTATGGACTGAACAAAAATGAGATTTTGATTGGAAAGGTGTGAACTTTTATTTGTCAAGATTGTCTGACCGATAGGAAAACAAATTGCATTTGCACTCTCATGAGAGGCGAGCATTTCTTTCATTAGGCATTGAAAGCTTTGCCAAGAGAAAAGATCCAACTGGCTACAAAATTTGGATTTGGCTTGAAGGATGGTGAAGTGGTGGTTAATGGAAGGCCGGAGTATGTGTGCGCATGCTGTGAAGGAAGCCTGCAGCGCCTGGGCGTCGACTACATTGATATATATTATCAGCATCGAGTCGACTCAACTGTCCCCATTGAGGATACTGTAAGAGCAAATACCTTTTGCCATATCTTCTGTTAATGCTGTTTTTCCATCCACAAAAGTTGTTTAGTATTTTGAATCTCAATTTCTTAATGGGATCAGAATTGAAAGTATACATATTAAACTGTGAACTTAACAAATGTGCCAGTTTCCAGCATATGCCCAGAAATACAAATAGTGGTCATTTCCACTTTTGATTGATGATGTTAAATTGTTACATTCATAAGATTAAGGAAATGAAGAAGTTGGTCAAAGAGGGCAAAGTGAAGTACATTGGGTTGTCAGAGGCAAGCCCTGAGACAATTAGGCGAGCGCATGCCGTGCACCCAATCACTGCTGTGCAAATGGAATGGTCACTCTGGACACGTGACATCGAAGAGGAGATAGTGCCCCTTTGCAGGTCTAATTGATTTCTCGCCGATCTTTGTGATGTTTTTGTCTTCCAATGAAAAGTGCGTAGGCATCAATCGCATGATTTAGTTATTTATATCACGGTCTCGTTGTAGACTGCTGTGTCATCCTCAATAATTCATGTTATGTATGCATCTTACAAGATTGTCTAATGACAAGTTCAATGAAAAACAGGAGTCTTGGCATTGGAATAGTTGCATATAGCCCTCTTGGTATAGGATTTTTTGGTGGGAAGGCAGAATCCGCCGAAGGTTTACTGGTACAATATTTTCTTAGACGCCCTCAAACTATGTTCTAACCCCTCAATATTCTAGTTTTTAGACAATTTGATAAGAATACAATAGATAGTTTCCTTACCCTTTTTCTTGTTTCCTTGGCTTCTATGTGTACATGAGATTTTATCTCCTTCAGGATCAAATGAACAATTTCTGACCTGGATCAATGTTCTGTTAGAGACCTATTCCGAGATTCCAAGGAGATAATTTGGATAAGAACATGGTTCTGTTTGCTCGGGTAGCTAATTTGGCTGCAAAGCATGGTTGTTCCCCTGCACAGCTAGCTCTTGCTTGGCTTCTCCATCAAGGCAATGATGTGGTTCCTATTCCAGGTACTTTGCTCCTCCATTTTGCATCTGTCATGGGTAATGCTTTTTGTATTCCTTCAACTTGGATTTTCCAAGAAATGATAATCAAGTAACTATAGATGGGTGCAGAGCTAATTTCTTCTGTTACAATATGCATTCTAATTTTTTTTTGAGAAGGACTCTAAAGTAAACAATTGGAAAAATTCTTGGCTGGTGCATATTTGTGTAGAATGATTTGTAAGGAAATATGAGATACTGTAAATTAAGATCTAATACACTGAAACAGATTTCTAATCCATTTCCTTGCTCATGAAGTTATCTGTTTATCCATAACTGTCAACCTGCTTCAACTTCATATAATCATATCAACGTTCAGTCTCAATAAGCTATCTTTGTTGTCCTTCTTGAAAATTCACCTTAATTTATTCTTCACTAAGCGACAGTTGAATGAGTTCACTTTTTTTCTGTACTTAATTCACCTTAGCCTATTAACCTGATAGCAGACAAGTCTCTGATAAGCATGTCTTCTATGGCAAATAGAGTGTGCATCGAAGCAGTGCTCATCTAAAACTTATTTCTGTACTATGCAGGAACCACTAAGATGAAGAACTTGATTGACGACATCAGTTCTATAAATGTAAAATTTACAGAAGATGACCTGAACGAAATTCGCGATGCAGTGCCGATCGACCAAGTGGCAGGATACAGAGCCCAACCTGTTTTTGCAAAGTTTGACTGGCAGTTTACAGCTACCCCTCCAAAAAAATCGGCTGATCTGATCGATATTCCGAAACAACCTTGAACTTGTACTTCCATCATGCTGAGGAGATAACTTGCTATCCCTCATTTAAACAAAATTCATGTACTGGGTTTTTTATGACATTGATTCAGTCAGTCATCAGTGGCATTTTCAGTTAATCAAGGCAGTAAAAAGCCATTGTTGATACTCAAAATTATCATCATTTAGTGACCTCAGATAAGTTGAACAGAAGATTGCCTTGAAAGTATGATCTTAATTATCTTTTGGAGCAGTGCTCTCTACTCTTCTACATGTTCTTTTGGTTTGGCAGTGGGACATGGATTAAGTTCCACTCGTGTTACAGGGAAAAAAGATATTATTATCAGTCAAAACGATATTATATATATACAAGAAAGTAAATGTTAATGCCCACAAAAAATATTAATAAAACACAAAAAATTGCATTTGCCGGGAGTCGAACCCGGGTCTATTGCTTGGAAGGCAATTATCCTAACCGTTGGACTACAAACGCATTTGTGTTACAGGGCTTATAATAATTTATTATTTCAATATACATATTATAATTTTTTAATTATAAAATTAATTTGGCTTCTTCACTAATGATATCTTAGGAAGAACCAAAAATTTATCATGGAATTGGATGTAAACAAAAACTGTAACGCCCCGAGATTTTTTTTTTCTTTTGCCTGCCCAGAAGGCTATCTCGACAACGTCACTCAATTCTATACCTTGACTTTGACCAGTCAACGAACTGACTTACATAAGCGGAAGACTAATTTACAACATTCTATTACAATATGCGGAAGCTATTATACCATATCTAATAACTTGCGGGTTAGGGCCCACGTCTAGATAGTAATGGACCCTATATCCATGTGCATGTCACCCGTCAGAGGAGTCACCAACCATCTCACCATCGCCATCACCATCACCTGTATGGATCCAAATACAGGGGCAAAGCCCAATGAGATAACTCAGTACGTAGGGTCACCCATAATATTTATATGAACCCTGGTCAATATCAATATCAATACTATCAATAAATAATTATTCATAACAATATATAATTGATCAGAGGTCAATGAAGACTACAATTCAACAATAAATAATTCAATTAATAATTAACAATTGATCAATGTTCAATTGGCCAAAAGTCGATGAAGGCCACAATAACCATTATTAATTCAATTCTATTATTAATTTATCAATTCATCTATCAGGCACAAAGACCATAATTTATTATCCATCAGCCTTAAAGGCGCAATTTAATTTTTCCATCAGCCATAAGTGTGAAATCGATAGTCTATCAACCACTAGGGCGAAATCAATTGTCCATCAGCCACTAGGGTGCAATTCAATTAACAATTCGATCATCAATTCAATTATCAATTCCATCTTTGGAGTTATGATCAATCCTTTCGGGCGCAATAAGAGAGCTTTCTATTATTATTAGGGGACACCATGCCACTTCAATCAATAAGTTTGGGTATGATGGGGGACGAAGGATCACACCGAAATAGTTAGCCCGAAGGCCCTATCAACCCGAAGGCGTAGTTAGCCCGAAGGCCCTATCAGTCCGAAGGCGCAATATTAGCCCGAAGGCCCTATCAACCCGAAGGCGTAGTTAGCCCGAAGGCCCTATCAGCCCGAAGGCGCAATATTAGCCCGAAGGCCCTATCAACCCGAAGGTGCAATATTAGCCCGAATGCCCTATCAACCCGAAGGTGCAATATTAGCCCGAAGGCCCAATCAGTCCCAGTGGCAATCAGTAGGCATGGGCCCAATACATTTTCAACTTTTATCTCAATTACCTAAGATGTCTATCTTTAACAATTATCTTAGGTTAAACATGACCCAATCAGAAAATCACTATTAATCAATGATATGATTAGATAGGATGACGGTAAATTGGATACGATGACAATTTGATCAAGATCAATCAATAATGATGTCAATGGATCAATACCATAATCAATATCATGATTGGTGTGTAATGTCAACAATAATCAATATGATGATAATATGATCAAATATGATCATAATAAAATCAAAGATGTTAATCAAATGATCAGCAATGATTAACGATCTTAACAATCCAATAAACTATAAATTAATTCATAAAAATATGTTTCTATTTCATAACACAATCCGTGTTGATCATTATCCGGATCGTGCTAAATGGAATCCAAGCCATGTCAGACAGAATCCCTACCGAATTTTGTCACCATAAAAAAAATTGTGTTTCCAACATAATTTTCGGAGGTCATATCTATGTCATTCAATATTCAATCGATGCAAAATAATATATAATTTATGTATAACGAAGAAGAGTTTTGGGGTCCATGTCGCGGAAAACCGACGCCATGGGGATCCCCCTACGTACCTCAAGTTGGTTGAAACATAACTCTGTTTCTGATCGTAAATTAATTGTACCAATGCTGAATTTTTGTCCCAGCAATTACTCCAATCCTTTTTCTCTATATATTCTATTTTTCTTTTCCTGGTCGAGAAATTAAATAAACGAACTATCATAAATGAAAGAAATAAAATATATATTTTCTACGTTTTTTCATTTTATTTCTTTCTAGACCTACGTCTTATTTCTTGGCATCTTCTCTCTCTATTTTTTTCCCAACCTATTTCTTTTTTTTTTAATTCTCTCTCTAAATCTTCCTCCTATCCATTTTTTTTTCCATAGTCGATCGGATTTTGACCGCAACCGGCCAATCCGTTTTGGCCATAATATCCCACCTTTATTCCCTTTTTTTTTCTTCACCTTTTCTTGGCCGTAATTTGCACATGTCCCCTTTTATTATTTTTTTTTAACCTCTTCTATTCCTCCTTTTGCGGGCGTAACACCTCTTTTCCCTTATTTCATTTTTTTTATTTGCTTTTCTCTCTCAACTTCTCTCTTCTATCAACCTGCACGCATTTTTTTTTCTTCTTTTCTACTGTGTCACAGCATCCCTCTCTCTCAACTCTTCTTACGCCCTCATCTCTTCTCCCCCTCCAATCATGCTACGGCCAATTTGTTTTTTGCCAACAACTTTGAATTTCTCCTTCATCTTTCGTCCCTTGACTTCCTCCTCTTTTCTCTCTCTTTTGATTTTTACTCCCTTAATTCTCTCTCAATTTCCTTTTATTTTCTTGCGGCCTTAACCTTCTCCTAATCCCTTACGGCAGTAAAGCAAAATAATTTTTGCGACGGTAATAAAACTATACAAACCAGATTACACCGTAGAACGACGTCACAATACGTACCTATGTGAATCCCTGCCTTCGCCGTTGGAAAAGTTGCGTCCGTCACCGAAGAACGCCGCGCACCGAAATAATTTCTCTCGCTTCTTTTTTTTCGAGTTTAGCCGGCCCTATCTCTTTATTTATAAGATTTATAATTCTCCATTAAACTCTAACTATCTTTTGTAATCCAACTTCAATTTAATCTCTTAATTAATCCATTTAACTAATTCAGATTTATTTTCATTAAATAAATTCCGAAATTCATTAAATAGTATTATCCTTCCAATTTTCCTTTATTTTCGGAATTATTTAATTTTATAATATTTTATCATCTAATTTTCAAATTAAAATAATAATAAATATTGTTTTAATGACTAAAATATTTTAAGCCATAAAATTCTCAATCCTATCCTATGTGGAAATCCTATATCCATTAATATATCTTTTAAATCTCAAATCAAATTAAAATTCCTAATCTCAATCTAATTATGATTTCCACTCTAAATGGGATTTAAATTTTCTTCAATCCATCAAACACTCTAATTGAATTATAAAATTACTATATTACCCTTAATAAAATCGTGGGGTGTTACATAATAACCTCCTTAAAAATAAATTCGTCCTCGAATTTTGCGAAAGAGAATTTGACCAATCCAACATACGATCAATAAGCCTATTAAAAGAATATCCATATTCACTATCAATGTACTTGCATTTTTTTTTTAATCTATCCAAATGAAAAGACTAATTATTCTATAATTGTTTTATTCTCTATTCCTGGTGTTTATCATTCATTCTATAATGGTGCCTTAATCTTCCTCGTCTACGCGATGCTCAGTATCCATTTCGATGTTGTACACACGTTTTGGTAGTAGTGCACCCGATCCTTCATTCCTTCCTCGATCTTGTTCATTCCTTTTTGGTTCCAAACAATTACGAGCGAAATGCCCTTGCTTTTCACAATTGAGGCATGCTCCTGTTTTGCGATAACATTCTCCCACATGATATTTTTGACAGTAGGAACAAGGTAGTCTTTCTTTTTTCTGTTCATTGGACTCCAAATCATTCCCTCTTTTGCCTTGATTATCTTCCCGACGATCGTTACGTTGGTCTTTCTTGTCGGGACATCTATATCTCTTTCCTTGTCGGTTTCTATATTGGTCAGCAGATGCTTGATTATGTTGCTTGTCACCTGCTTTATCTCCATCTTCTAAATAGACGGCAAACTCTTCAGCAAATCGGAGGGTCTGACAATTTCCTCCTTTCACTCTTTCTCGAAGACTGGGCTTAAGGCCATCCACCCAACGCTTCACTCGATCTAGTTCTGATTGCTGCAATGTTGAGTACTTCTCCAAGTTCAAGAATTTTGTCAGATATTGCTTGATGGTCATCGATCCCTGCTGGAGTGTTAGGTACTCCTTCTGCTTTCTACCCCTCTCGTAGGTAGGGATGAATCTATCTCTGAAGGCCTTCTTGAAGTCCTCCCAGGTGACATTATCCTGTCCTGAGAACGTTGTCAGCTTAGCGGCCTTCCACCATTCTCTGGCTTCACCCTTCAGCTTACGATTGGCGTAGAGCAGTTTGCGGTCCTCACCGCAATCCATTTCGAGGAAGATCTGCTCAATCTCCTCAATCCAGCTCTCCGCATCCTCAAAGTCGCCCTTCCCATCAAATTGAGGGGGTTGCAACTTGAGAAATCTTTCTATTGTATCCCTTCGATTATGGTGAGATGATAGGTCGAAGCTCCTAGGCTGGGAGTGCTCAGTGTGGGCTGAGTGAGATTCATGAGGCGGCAATCCTTGTCTTAACTGCTCCTCCTGCTGCACGTTGGCATGTACTCCATTCATGAGAAGGCCTTGTGCATTATGTCTATTCGTTCCCGGACTTAGGACTTGTCGCTCATTGACTTGAGGACCTTGGGCCTGCTGATTGGCCCGCTGAGATCCACTTCGGGGAGCTCGTGGGATGTTGTGCGAAAAGCTCATCCTTGATTCCATCTGTATCTACAAAACATAAATTGCCATGAGTGTTCTATCCACAACTTATTCTATCATCACACCATATCATATGGGGATAACCTCCTTAGGATTTTGGTTATTCTATCTTAGAATAACCTCCTTAGAACTTGGGTTATTCCTTTCGAAATAACCTCCTTAGGCGTTGCCTTATACTTTCAATGAAGTAATTCTATTTCCATCGTCTAAGGATCTATGTCATTCCTTACTCTATCCATAGCCTCGTAAGACTCCATATTTCATATTGCATTGGTAAGCTATCTAAGTTAATCATGGTTCAGAAACTTACTTGACTCTTTGTTGATGGCGCGGTGGTTGCTCATGACGTGTGCACATGGACTCTATTCTGTTAGAGACAACTAAGAAGTGTCTCTCGTTAGGCTCTGATACCTTTGTAACGCCCCGAGATTTTTTTTTTCTTTTGCCTGCCCAGAAGGCTATCTCGACAACGTCACTCAATTCTATACCTTGACTTTGACCAGTCAACGAACTGACTTACATAAGCGGAAGACTAATTTACAACATTCTATTACAATATGCGGAAGCTATTATACCATATCTAATAACTTGCGGGTTAGGGCCCACGTCTAGATAGTAATGGACCCTATATCCATGTGCATGTCACCCGTCAGAGGAGTCACCAACCATCTCACCATCGCCATCACCATCACCTGTATGGATCCAAATACAGGGGCAAAGCCCAATGAGATAACTCAGTACGTAGGGTCACCCATAATATTTATATGAACCCTGGTCAATATCAATATCAATACTATCAATAAATAATTATTCATAACAATATATAATTGATCAGAGGTCAATGAAGACTACAATTCAACAATAAATAATTCAATTAATAATTAACAATTGATCAATGTTCAATTGGCCAAAAGTCGATGAAGGCCACAATAACCATTATTAATTCAATTCTATTATTAATTTATCAATTCATCTATCAGGCACAAAGACCATAATTTATTATCCATCAGCCTTAAAGGCGCAATTTAATTTTTCCATCAGCCATAAGTGTGAAATCGATAGTCTATCAACCACTAGGGCGAAATCAATTGTCCATCAGCCACTAGGGTGCAATTCAATTAACAATTCGATCATCAATTCAATTATCAATTCCATCTTTGGAGTTATGATCAATCCTTTCGGGCGCAATAAGAGAGCTTTCTATTATTATTAGGGGACACCATGCCACTTCAATCAATAAGTTTGGGTATGATGGGGGACGAAGGATCACACCGAAATAGTTAGCCCGAAGGCCCTATCAACCCGAAGGCGTAGTTAGCCCGAAGGCCCTATCAGTCCGAAGGCGCAATATTAGCCCGAAGGCCCTATCAACCCGAAGGCGTAGTTAGCCCGAAGGCCCTATCAGCCCGAAGGCGCAATATTAGCCCGAAGGCCCTATCAACCCGAAGGTGCAATATTAGCCCGAAGGCCCTATCAACCCGAAGGTGCAATATTAGCCCGAAGGCCCAATCAGTCCCAGTGGCAATCAGTAGGCATGGGCCCAATACATTTTCAACTTTTATCTCAATTACCTAAGATGTCTATCTTTAACAATTATCTTAGGTTAAACATGACCCAATCAGAAAATCACTATTAATCAATGATATGATTAGATAGGATGACGGTAAATTGGATACGATGACAATTTGATCAAGATCAATCAATAATGATGTCAATGGATCAATACCATAATCAATATCATGATTGGTGTGTAATGTCAACAATAATCAATATGATGATAATATGATCAAATATGATCATAATAAAATCAAAGATGTTAATCAAATGATCAGCAATGATTAACGATCTTAACAATCCAATAAACTATAAATTAATTCATAAAAATATGTTTCTATTTCATAACACAATCCGTGTTGATCATTACCCGGATCGTGCTAAATGGAATCCAAGCCATGTCAGACAGAATCCCTACCGAATTTTGTCACCATAAAAAAAATTGTGTTTCCAACATAATTTTCGGAGGTCATATCTATGTCATTCAATATTCAATCGATGCAAAATAATATATAATTTATGTATAACGAAGAAGAGTTTTGGGGTCCATGTCGCGGAAAACCGACGCCATGGGGATCCCCCTACGTACCTCAAGTTGGTTGAAACATAACTCTGTTTCTGATCGTAAATTAATTGTACCAATGCTGAATTTTTGTCCCAGCAATTACTCCAATCCTTTTTCTCTATATATTCTATTTTTCTTTTCCTGGTCGAGAAATTAAATAAACGAACTATCATAAATGAAAGAAATAAAATATATATTTTCTACGTTTTTTCATTTTATTTCTTTCTAGACCTACGTCTTATTTCTTGGCATCTTCTCTCTCTATTTTTTTTCCAACCTATTTCTTTTTTTTTAATTCTCTCTCTAAATCTTCCTCCTATCCATTTTTTTTTTCCATAGTCGATCGGATTTTGACCGCAACCGGCCAATCCGTTTTGGCCATAATATCCCACCTTTATTCCCTTTTTTTTTTCTTCACCTTTTCTTGGCCGTAATTTGCACATGTCCCCTTTTATTATTTTTTTTTAACCTCTTCTATTCCTCCTTTTGCGGGCGTAACACCTCTTTTCCCTTATTTCATTTTTTTTATTTGCTTTTCTCTCTCAACTTCTCTCTTCTATCAACCTGCACGCTTTTTTTTTCTTCTTTTCTACTGTGTCACAGCATCCCTCTCTCTCAACTCTTCTTAAGCCCTCATCTCTTCTCCCCCTCCAATCATGCTACGGCCAATTTGTTTTTGGCCAACAACTTTGAATTTCTCCTTCATCTTTCGTCCATTGACTTCCTCCTCTTTTCTCTCTCTTTTGATTTTTACTCCCTTAATTCTCTCTCAATTTCCTTTTATTTTCTTGCGGCCTTAACCTTCTCCTAATCCCTTACGGCAGTAAAGCAAAATAATTTTTGCGACGGTAATAAAACTATACAAACCAGATTACACCGTAGAACGACGTCACAATACGTACCTATGTGAATCCCTGCCTTCGCCGTTGGAAAAGTTGCGTCCGTCACCGAAGAACGCCGCGCACCGAAATAATTTCTCTCGCTTCTTTTTTTTCGAGTTTAGCCGGCCCTATCTCTTTATTTATAAGATTTATAATTCTCCATTAAACTCTAACTATCTTTTGTAATCCAACTTCAATTTAATCTCTTAATTAATCCATTTAACTAATTCAGATTTATTTTCATTAAATAAATTCCGAAATTCATTAAATAGTATTATCCTTCCAATTTTCCTTTATTTTCGGAATTATTTAATTTTATAATATTTTATCATCTAATTTTCAAATTAAAATAATAATAAATATTATTTTAATGACTAAAATATTTTAAGCCATAAAATTCTCAATCCTATCCTACGTGGAAATCCTATATCCATTAATATATCTTTTAAATCTCAAATCAAATTAAAATTCATAATCTCAATCTAATTATGATTTCCACTCTAAATGGGATTTAAATTTTCTTCAATCCATCAAACACTCTAATTGAATTATAAAATTACTATATTACCCTTAATAAAATCGTGGGGTGTTACAAAAACAATGAAAGGAATCCATGTAAGCGAGTTCAACATTAATTTCTGGATTAAATCGATATATTAGTAATGGCATAAAACATTTTAAAACGAAAAAAATATCAATATTAAAAATAAAAAATTTATGAGAGGAAAACATTCATTTCCATGTTGTAATATCATTTTGAAGAACAAGTTATTCGAATTATCACGTCACGGAATTCACGTACTTTAATATTTCACTTTAAGTATACCAAAAGAAACATAATAATAAAAAAAACTAATTCAAAAACATAATCACATCAAAGAGTATTCAATTTATACTCTTTGAAACAAAAAGAAATTAACAAACATTTAATATATCCAATAAAAAATAAACCTTCCACTACATAATATTTTGTACTATGAAGTTAATGAAAAGTTCTAATAGAAGCACGGTTGCTTTGAATCACTGTTTTTAGTCTACTAAATTAATTTACTTTTTCCATGAGTTGTGCCATCATATTTGTAGACAAATCTTGGATTATTAATATTCACAAATCATATTCGTGTTAATAACTTGGGTTATTTCCATACACCTCACCTAAATTATCGCGATTTTTCACATTTAACATCAAATTAAGGACTTATTTTTTATATCCTTAAATTATTACGATTTTTCACTTTAGTCCTTTCGTCTATTTCTGTTATATTTTATGTTACTTTTTATTTTTTATTTATGAAAAAATTATATTTATTACTCCTCTCTTCATAACATATCAAATAATAAATATAAAAAAGAAAAAAAAGAAAATTAAGCGGGGATGGTAATTTAGTTTTTCTTCATTATTGATATTTTTTGTTTACAATTTTAATCCTTCCAACAATTTTTTTATTTTTTATATTTATTATTTTATATTTTTTTTGGAGGAAGAAGTAATTTAATCTTTTTATAAATGGAAAAAAAGTAACATAAAACATACGAGAGGATTAAAGTAAAAAAGTTGTGATAATTTAGAAATAAAAAAATAAGTTTATAATTTATGATTAAATATAAAAATTCGTGATAATTTAGGAGAAAACTTTACAATGTAAGATCACCATGCATTTATATTCTTATTTTTATGTTTCAAACATCTCTTTTCTTAATACACAGAATATATATATTTAAGCACCCAACCACCCACCATCGCCATTATTATTTTTATTATTATTCTACATGGCAAAAAACATCTTTCCTTAAATGCGCGTTAGATCAAATCTTATATATAAATAAATTCAATAATTAAAATTAGAAATTGTGAAAAAAATTATGATGCCTTTTCTTTAAAAAACATCATTTTTATGATGGATTTAATAAGTTAATGACGATTTCCCTGTTTTAAATAAAAGATATGGTCTCTTTTATCTTTTTCTATTATCAGATTATAAATATATTAGTCAGATCAAAATTTCTTAAACGAAAATAACATCATTTGTCGATATCCGATAATTAACAATATATAATATACGATGTCCGTACTTCAAAAATACACAATCATTTTATCTTGTTATTATACTATATATTGATTTACAATACTGAGTTTAACGTAGGTGTCAACAATTTCTGTGTGAAACACGTGTCAAACGATTTTACGCATATTTTTTTTTATTATTCTCGATTGAATAATTTAGAGATCATTGATAATAAAAAAATAGTTTTATAACATAAAAAGTTATAAAATATCATATATCTATTATCAAGAATAATAATGTGCATAAATTTGTAAAATTTTAAAAATGATGAATATAATTATTATTAATTATTTGAATCATATTTTTGTTATTATTAATAAACCTCTAAATTGTTCATAAGAAAGATATCAAAAATAATAAAGAAAAATATGCGTAAAGTCGTTTCACACGTGCTTAGGCACGGAAATCGCTTGACACCATTATACCCTTATAATATTTATTTTTCAAGTATTATAATGACCGACTCTTTGCTTTGTTGACTTTGCCATTAACTTAGAATCTCGATTTCAACTTTTTATATTAATATATAAAAAATTCTTAAGTTCCATTATTCTTTTTTTCTTAGTTGAAGTATCATTATTTGATCATTATTTTCTGCTTCGAACACCAAATTGATCAGATGCTAATTAGTTTTGAATACCGGTGAGTCATCGAAAAAAAAGAATTTGTTCATGCATTTACCATGGATTAACTTTGTTCAATGAGTTTAAGCGACAAAATATTTACACATGGGAATGCAATAAATAATAAGAGGCTAATGGGCCACGAGAAAAAAAATGCATTGAATAATTATTTCTAGCTACTTACAAAATTCATTTTCTTGGCTTTTAAGAAATTGAGGTCAGAAATCAAAAATCGTGTAGACGCACTTGGCCCTTATATAGTGGATAAAATCATAAAAATCTATATCCATTGTATATGATCCCAAATAGCACACCCTTCTTAGGGTCCTTAGGGATGAAGAAGTAATGCAAAATTGATCTCGATGGTCACTTCACAATTTACATATGTGATCAGTTTTTTTCTGACCAAATTGATGCAACTTTAATGATTTACACCACTTTTTTTTAAAAAAAAATATTTCTCGGTGTCTAAGAATTAGTGTAGAAAAATAGTGCATTGTCCATAAGTTAAAAGTACTTATCATCGAACTTAACTAATCTGATTAGATCGTCTCGCGTTATATCGAATTCAACTAATCTGATTAGGCCATTTCGCGTCATGTACCTGACAATGAGATGCTTCCAATAAAAAAATTTATATTTATAAAAATTTAATTTTAAAAGCTTAGTTAAGCGAGGGGTCGATTACTCTCCCTCTAATTCTTGGTATTTACACCACTTATTTTTCATTTTGACATGTTTCCTTTTGACTTTTCTTTTCGACATTTAATTCTTTCCTCTTCTTTATTTCCTTTTTTAATATTCTCTATCCCACAAAAAAAAAGTTTTTCCCATATATTTCAGGTGCCTTTTTTTAAATAATCAGAATTCATAAGTGCCCTATCACGAGAATCATTCTTGTTATGTTGACCGAGCGTTGACCCCAGTCGTCGCATTCCGGTCAAATACGGCAAGTTAGTGCGTATTGCACAACCATGCATGAACCACCTCCACAATCCATATATATATATGAACTCATATCGGACACGTGTGTGCGTAAGAGAGGTGAGAGAGGAGAAGAGAGAGAGAGAGAGAGAGAGAGAGAGAGAGAGAGAGAGAGATCATGCTCATGCGTTAGGTCTGTGGGTTCTTTGTGCTGCGGTTGTTGCGGTGTTGCCGACGTTGTACTCTCAGCAGTTGCGCGCCGGCGACATGAGCCCGAATGTGGAGAATTGTAACATCGCTCCCTCGGGTGAACGGAGTTGCATATACCATGGCCCTCGAGTTGTTTACAGGCCTCCGGCCGCCCCGAAACCTCGCGTCTGCAACTCTCGTGAGATGCCTTAAATCATCGTCGTCGTCGTCACTTCTTCTTCTTCTTCTTCTTTCTTCTTCTTCTTCTTCTAATAAGGTTTAATATATTTTGGAGCACCAAGTTAATCTTCTTCGTGTACTTCTAATTAATGTTTAATATATTTTGAGCAAATGGTCCAACATGTTCATCATGAAAGCTAATTATCAAAGGTCTGTCTAGTTCTCTCAAAATACAAATAAAAATATAAAGTATAGTTATTATCAATGATTTAATTCATTATTCCTTATCGAGGCTAAACACTTCACAAGAAAAATGCTTCATACGTTCTTTAAATTCATATTATTATTATTATTATTATTATTATTATTATTATTATTATTATTATTATTATTATTATTATTATTATTATTATTATTATTATTATTATCATCATCATCATCATCATCATCATCATCATTATCATCATCATCATCATCATTATTTTAAGTTCTGCATTGATCCGGTTCGTTGTTTAAAGTGCGTGATAGTAGTAACAATTCATTTTTTCCCCTTAAGAATGCAAATTGTTTAACTAGTTAATTTCATTTCCGGCGGACAAATCCGAATTTAACTCCAAATTTCCGACGGACGGTATAAACTATCGAAGGATAGTTTTCGACGGACAAATACCGATGAAAATATCGTATTTTTTACGTTTTTCGACGGACAGTACCCTTCTGAATTTTCCAGAATTTATGACGAACAGTACTGATGAAAATTGCAACTTTAATTTTTTTTTTTGTGATATAAAGAGTTTTCAATAGAAATCTCATCGTCGGTAGTATAAGTGAAACCCTAGATGAGGCTATCGATATAATAAATAATAGGAGGACATGCTAATCGAAGGAAAGAGATTGAGAAGTATCGGATGATTCTTTTTTTCTTGTTAGAACCCTCATTTGATCAAATTATTTTTCATATTGCAGACTATATCAAGGAATTTGCTTATATATTTGCCAATCATTATAAATAAAAAAGAATAAATTTCAATAAGTGTTAAAACATATTATATATAGTATTCCTTAAAAATAACTATCCGATAAGTATTACATATGAACTGTGAAATAAATTATGTTGTAAATACCCTAAACTCATGTGGAAATCAATGATCGGCTGCCGTTCATGTCATTATTTTTACCTAAACACAGTTAAAATTTTACCATCCAAATATACATCGACAGCAAACCAAAATTTTGATGGTGAAAAATATATTTAACACGATGTCAATAAAATATGGTATATTTATCCTTTAATTTGTTCATCTAATAAATTTTCAAATATTCCAATATGTTCAACATGAAAATTAAAGGTCTAGCTTCAAATAATCCATCAATACATTCATCAATAAAAATTATGAAGAAGATTTCAAAACTAAAAAATGGCATATAATTTATCGATCATGGTGCAAAATGTGTTTTGAATATTATCAATGATCTCTTATTAACTAACAAAAAAAATATGAAAGAAAAAGAAAAAAATACGTAAGGCTATTACGCCTCAATTGACTTTGCTGTTAACTTGGAATCAAAGTGATATTAACCATTTGACAGAAAAAAAAAGTGATATTAACCAACCAATAAGCTTGGGATGGTGAAGTGATAAGTGGCTTGCTCCTGCTTAGGATTCGAATTTCTGTGAATATAAAAAATTCTTATTTGAAGTTTCACCTGCTAATGTTAGACACGCAAACAGTAGGCGGATCGATCTTCATGGTAGATCAACCTCTAACTAGTAGGTGGTACACTTTTTATAGACCAACCTTAAATATCTGAATGGTACACTTTTTAGCATCGCACAAATTGAATCATTAGTCCGCTTGCCAACTGGATCGATGTCAACTGATTTGAAGCTTGCATTCGTTTAAATATATCTCAAAGTTTGAATTGATGCATGTATAATTATAATATCCCTACTACATGTATCACACGTTATTCGTGCCTATGATTCACCCTCACCCAAATTACTTGGGTAATAACAACTCGATTAAAGTTGTAACAAATATTCAAAAAGTAATTTTATTATTAAAGTTGTAAAAATAATATTTTTCTTTATCCATTTATTGTTTACAGCTTGTCTATGTAATGATTACTGAATTATTATTTAATAGACTATATTTTATAATCAATTTATTTTTTTTAAAAAAAAGCTTAGAATAAATTTAATATTTACATTAAAGTTTACGACTTTCTATAGCGAAGTCGAAAGTTCGGTCCTTTCATACAATTTACCAAAAAAAAATTCTAGTTGCATCAAATGGATTTTCCAATTTTCATGTACATCAAGCTAAAAATGTAATTGGTAGTGATAGAATGTGGGTGTTCCGTAATTCCAAGTCTCCATAGATGGGACTCTTGAAAATCCTTTCTATAAATAGCTAATCATAGGAAAAAGCATACCATAAACTGATAAAGCATACCATAAACTACTAGGGCAACTAGGAGAAACAATTAAGAACAGTTGGTATGAACAGAAGTGTGGAAATATTTGGGACGCAGAAAGGCATCAAATCTTATATGAACATGAAAATTTTACAGAAAACAATGCATCCTTTGTACAACAAAACATTTGTAATAGGTGAGACACGCTATAGGAAAAAGCACGTTACAATATTTTAGGTTTCCATGTTGCAAGTGTGATTCAAGTTTCGACTAGATCTATATATATATATGTGCTAAACAACATCGATCGCATCTTAAAGGTCATATTGACATAAAGAATATAAAGAATATTTCCCAGCTATCCGTATGTACAGTGAATTGAACATGCTCCCAAGGGTCAGCTTCCCGGGAGGACTTCAATAACATTTCGGTAATGCTTGCCGAATTAATGCGATGGGATGATCAAATATTTAGTTCATCAGGATGGGGGTTCTGTGAAGATCATGTCATTAGCTAAGATCATATAAGCTGAAGAGTGTAACATATCAAAACCAAATGCTTTAGAGATGACCATTTCAAAGTTGATTCACAGCAAAAGTTCCTAGATCAGAGAGTGTGAGCACACTTTTTTCATCTAGATGAATGTTGCCCTTAAATCTCAGATGCATACAACAAGGATGCATGCGTAAATTAGTAATACCAACAACATTGACCAGTTGCACGAAATACATCAGTGTTGCCTTCACAAAAATAAAATAAAATAAAATCTGTGACTACAAGTGTGACCCTACAGTTGTTTTCTTCGTATTCTAACTACCAACTACCAAGTAATAGTAGAATTATCTCCGGTCGGTGTGAAATAGAAATGGTAGGTTTTTAGTGTGAAAGACCAGGTAACAAAGATGACAAGGGGTGTTGAGCGGGTAGGATCGACCCGCGAACCTAATGACCCAACCTGACCTTAGGTACGGGTCAAGATTTTCCGAACCCAGTCGACCCCACCCAATTTTTTTTTATTTGTTTTTTTATTTTTTTTAGTTTTCAACTTATATTATGTATAAAAAAATAAAAAATATATTAAAATAAAATTAAATGTGTAAAATAATGTTTAAATGTTGAATAAATTATTTTATGATTTTTAAATAATTATTATATAATAGTTTCATATTAAATAATAGAGAAAGTAAGAAAAAATTTAAAAAAAAAATGGTGGTCGAGTAACCCGACCACCAGACCCGGGTTCAGGTCGGGTTGGATCGGATCCAGCCTTCCAAAATGGGCTGACCCGACCCGATCAAAATCAGGCGGGTCAGGTCGGGTCCATGAACACCCTTTCATGACAAGAATGTCATAAGAGAAATAACATATGCTAGTCATTAGAAAGTTCCAGGTTAAAGAAGCTCGAAGAAATATTCGAGACAAAAAGAAGCTCAATGGAACAAATTAACTAATATGGAAGCAATTCTTTGTAAATACTTTAACAATTTAAATGGAGCACGTTGCTCTATTTCAACATGTAACAGCCACAATACCATGTAGAATATAAAAGAAAAACAGACGGTTGCAATTCTAACAAAATAGACTTACATCTCGAGGAAGATCCACATGGAACAAGTTGATCACAGCAGGATTAAAAGTGAATCTGCTTCACAGAACATTTTGAACCCATAAACACAGGTTGTAATATACTTTGAAAAAAAAACACGGGATGTAATACAAGTTAAATGTGGAAATTCACAACTGAATATCCAAAGAAATAAATGCATATTTGAGTGGTGAAATACATAATTAAGCATGTATTTTATACATGTGCCATGAATTAGTTTAAATGGTTGTCTGAAAAGAAGTTTTGCATGTCATATATGAAGAAAACCAAAGAATGGCATACCTCTTCACAAAAGACACTTATTCATAAAAGATGACATAATAACAGGAATGTCACATCTAACGTCAGAGAGAAATTTAATAACCCACCTAACCTATTGGAATCAAGCTTCTATTGACTCGTTGTATCCCTTTAACAATTTCTCTAGCACACTTTTTGCTTTCATACAAGGATATCTCTCTGATGTTTATGTAATAGCCTAATGCATAAGTATGAGCACAGGATGTGCCAAGAAAAATATATAATATGAAAAACTTCAAGAAATTAAAATGCTACATTTGGAAGTAGAGCTTAGTAGCCTATTGTCAATATGACCCAAACAAATGAGGTCCTCTAACTCCCACTTTTATTGGACAAGTTTGCTCCCCTGGTGGGCAAGACCAACAAAAACTTTTAGATATCGTATCAATTTCATCAGAGTGAAAGGTAGCCAGTGGATTCAGTCTTTTGTGATTGCAAGGCTCAAATGGGGAGCAGCTGAAGCCGGAAAAAGTAACAAAGCTGCTCTGAAGACAAACTCATCAGCAAGCATGATGAAGATGAAAAGCATCACCAGAGCATCTCCTCAACCATGATAGAGTTCCTTGGAAAAGTTCCTGAGAACTCTTGCATCAGGGTTGTGTTAGCATCTAAGATCAACATCAAGCTCAACGAACTCTCTCTTCTCTCAACAACATACCAAACTTTTTCTTTGAAACAACCACATACTCAAATACATACCATGGTGTACCAATTTAAAAATAAATAAAAATATTGGGTATGTACCCCATATGTAAAACCACCCATGCCCAAAATGGACCAGGTACAGGTATTTTGCTAAAACATAGGTACCCATACGTAAGAAGTAATAATATAAACTATTTTTCAACAAAAAGAAAGAAGGCTAAGCTACTTCCTTTGTCAATTGTCCAAATGCTACTGCACATGTCAAGACCATATCTCATGTAGATGAAGGGTCCCCATAATGCCACTCCCCAAAAACTTAATGCCACTCCCCAAAAACTTAATGCCACTCCAAAGTGACTATTTTATCCTCTCCACTTACATTTTAATCTTTAAATGCCATTACTCTGTTGTCTCTTCAGATTCCACCCAAATGTTTTATTCAAAGATATTTTTAACTCTGATTGTTACTTTTGAATGATGTGTCATCTTCCTATATCATTAGAACGTATAATACAATATTACATATGCATACTTTATTATTTATTTCATGTGAAAATTGATTTATATACAGAACAATTATCACACTAGCTATCTTCTTTTTTATCTAATTGCATGAGTTATATTTTGAACCAATAATGATCCCTCTTGATGATCTAAGGTTATCTAAGTTTTATATTTTAATTATATATATATATATATATATATTAGGGAAAAAAAGGATGACCGCCAGGTTAGGTGGTTGTCATCCAGGTGTATATATAACTATGGGATGAAAATGATATACAAGTGTGAGCTCTCAAAGTGAGAGCAGTAGCAAAAATAAAAGTACATCAATTATCCAAAACCCCACTCTCGAAGAAGGAAGGAAATGTGGTGTACAATACGCTCAATGTGACATCGCTCTCCACAAAAAATCACCCGGTTACGCTGGAGCCATAAGGCCCAGGAACCAGCCAAAAAAGATGCTAGTGGCACTCTCTATCTCTATCTCTGTCGTGTCAATGCTCGGAACGACTGCCATAGGGCCTGAGAATCTGGGGAGAAAGACCCCCAATGGTCATCCGCTGCCAAATGCCTCGTGTTGTCGGATGCTCAAAAAATAGATGGCCAACGTCCTCCTCTGCCTCACCACACAAAATGCAAGACGTGTCCGTGTGGGGTGCCCAGCGTGCCCTGTATGTCCTGGTGCAGAGCCGGCCCCTCCGCATAAGCCAAGAAAAGATCTTGACTTTCAGCGGTATCCGGAATCGCCAAATGAGCATACAATCTGTCCAAAAATCCTCTGACGCCACGTCTGGAAGGAACTTGATGTATAACCTGCGTGCTGACCATGACTCCGATAGCCATACTCATCCATCAGGCCTAGAGTGGTCAGGACGGTAGGGGGCTATCCTCAGGTGGAGCTCCAGAAGCTCAGTGATGAGCTGGTCCATGAGGGCTGATCTAAAAAGAGGGGTCCAGGATCCAGAGCCGATATCACCAGCCTCGGACCACGTCTCCGCCATTGTCGCGTTAGGATGTGCCGCCAGAGCATATAGGCGGGGGAAAGCCTCTACGAGCGGAATCCCGGGGAACCAACTGTGTCGCCAAAAAGAGAAAAGCTCTCATGTGCCGAGTGATGGTGTCATGAGCGGGCGATAGCAAAAAGATTAATCTTAATTTATTTGTTCACTGTTTCTTATTAGGTGGATGAATACAACAGGACTACTACACTATGAATTTTTTTTGGAAGCAAAAAAAGAAGTGAAAATTATTTGAACTCAGAGATTCGTTCATTGTAACTTTGTATGCTAATGAACTATTTACCTCGCGTATGTTGAGACAATAGTTTTATCACTTTATTGAGTTGATCGTGATTATGTGATTTTAATAATAATTTTGCAATTTATTTTCTTATCATACACTAATTTAAGTGTGATCAGAAGTTTTAAAATTTAAATATTTCAAATACTAGTTATCTACTATGAACATTTTATTCACTAAATTTGCTATCTATAATTAAGCTATTCCTTGGGCATAATTGAATTTTTATGCTTATTTTAATAAAAATCTAGTGATTTATTATTATTTTGTATGTTGCATGATAATTCTCCATTTGTGATACAAAAGGGCACAGAAGTGAAGATAATGATGCTTTGGGAGTTGGAGGAATTTTAGGAGATTGAAGTTATGTGCCAATCAGGTGGAATATGAAGAGACATAAAGTGAATATAATAAAAAAATATTAAAAATAAAATAAAGGATAGAATTGTCAATTTGGAGTGGCATTAAGGACACCCATAGATGAATAACTAGTCAACTTAGTGTATCATGCTTGTGGTGTAATTAACATATGGAAGTTAACTGAAAAAAATATAAATAGATGGGAAACTTGGAAAGAAATAAAAAAAACATTAATAATGATTTAATGAACATTTTTTTAGAGAGATTAATGAACATATTTCATTCTACTCTTATCAGAGCATTCTTTCTTCCTATTAACAAAATGAATGATAAAATATTGGTCAGTGTGTAACTAAAAAAAGAATTGCTAAGTGAGAATCTACTTTCTTGAAAAAAAAAGGGCGTACCCATGGGATAAAACTAGTCTCCAAATATATGGGATAAAGAATTCCTCTGGATGACTCTCCTGTTCATAAGTGAACCTCAGCTGAGTAAACATCTGCTGAACAATCATGTCAGTATGCATCCTTCAAACAATTTTGTGAATATTATAAAAATATTATCCAGGAGTTATAATGTAATTATGCATCAAGGATCATCTTCTCCAAACTTGCAATCAAATTATACCTTCATCCCTTCACCACGCCATGAACGGCAATTTGTAACTATAAGTTGAAGGACCTTGTCCACAGACCATTCACCATCAAATTTTTGCACATCCATACGACTATTGAAAAAATCCAAAACCTGCAGGAAAGAGATTAATTTTTAGCATCCATGTTAGAACACTACAGAAGATTACAGAAGCACAATAACAACAATACGGACAGCATACAGTGTATATATTTTCTAGAAGTTCGTTAAACAGTGGATGGCTCTTAAATGGTTGAAAAACCTCCTGACGATGCATTATTGCATATAAAACCTGTTTCAAACAATAGAAATGTGTTAAATTACTTGAATCCAACAAATACCTGATATATCAAAAGAATGGATAACTACCTCAGGATTCCGGGGCAACGCATATGTAAGAATTGCATTAACAATCTCTAGTACTATCTTTAGTAAGTCAGTATAGATTTGAAGCTCTGTCGACTACAACACACAATATATGTGTGTCAGCATAGAGCAACATCCATAACATCAAAAGCTGCAGAAAAGTGGATGATACGAGATATTACCACATTTTCTGCCAGGTTGGCCCCACCTTCAGCCTCGAAGACTTTAGCTTTTAGAGTTTTGTCATTCTTTAGCTCAGCTAACTTTGTACACCTGGAAAATAGAATTGTGGAATGCAATAGCAAAGAACCACCAAATCAATATTACTACTGAGGTAATAGCAATTACTGGGGAGACTGAACATACAAGGAGAAAAGGATTTCCAAGTTTAGCCACATCATGATAAAATACTTTCTGAGAGGGAAAAGGATGACTACCAGTTTGGTTGTCATCCATCATGACAAAATATTATCAATAAATGATTACAGGGAAGTAACATACTTGCGAGAAAGCATGTCGAAAAGGCTAACCAGCTGCTGCGATGCATATGCACTCAACTTATGTGCATGAGGAGCCATATTCGACAATACCGCCAGACAATTTGTATGGAGATAAACATCCTGTTATATGTAAGTACGACTGTCAGTACAATTACGAAGAGTGCCTTTTTAAAGCAGATTAGGCAGAATTCTGTCCCTCATATTTTCATCAAAACCATTAATTACATATGTAGGCATGATCCTTATTCCCTAAAGAATAATCATTTGTTGTCATGTAAAACATTGGTACTTATCAAGTTCATGCTAGCGGTTGTCAAGTAATCCAAACACAAGTAACAGATAAAAGTAGAGCCTCTGGAGACTGAAGGTACATGTACAATACCTTCTAAAAATAAGGTATATGTACAATGGCAGGAAACAAGCAAACTAACTCACAAATGGCAGTATTGCTACACTGTTGCAAATTTTTACCAATAAGGTTCAGGAATACATGTAGGATACTTCAACAGACATCTCCAAGTTAACAATTAGAAGGTCAAAGATTAATACTAGTGCTAACACAAAAATCATTGGGAATGCACTTTTGGCATATTCAGTTGCTAATAAAACTAACTCTTAGCATCCAAGGGAATGAAACAATAACCCAGATAATGCAAACGGAGCAGGTGATCAGGTGCCATGACCAACGAAGGTGCATTAACATACTAACATGAGGAATCTGAAATAATGACAATCATGTAAGATTTATCTCCTAGGCTGCAAGTCCTCTTCTTATGAATAAGTATCTAATGTAAAGTAAACCAGATTTTTCCATTAGCAGGGGCCTGAATATGCATATCTTTTGTAGATGGAGTTCCACAACTCTTGCAAGCAACGTAAAAGCAAACTGTTTCATGGACTTAGATCTCACCCTCATTTTTGAGAGGTTGGACTTCACAGTCCGTATGAGTATAACAACCATCAACGAGCCAAGGGAAGTATGATGGAGAAGCCGTTCTTGATACCATGGAATGCTAGAAAGTACCTGCACATGGCAATTTAAGTATCCATCTACATCAATACCATAATGAAACAAGATGTTCTTTCTTACCAATTTATGTATGCTGGCATTGAATGTTGAATCCTGACTAAGTATGAGAAGGATAATTTGCAGCATATATATCTGATTAGGACTCATCCTCGAAGCATTATAAAGTGTTTCTAGAATAGGCATCAGCTGTTTGACAAGAAAGATAAGAAAAAAAAATCTCATTAGCATATATTTCAAGAATCTTCATAAATTACAAACAGGATACACAAATTCTCACTATTTAAATGCAAGTAAGTATGAGATGTGTTTCTAACAGGTAACAAGAATATTATTGAAACACCAAACACATAATGGCATCACAGTATCTTCCATTGAGACACCAAACACATAATGGAATCATAGTATCTTCCATTGAGCTGTCATGTTAAATGGACCTTGCAATTTAAATTTGAAAAGACAACCATAGAACAAACCTCGAAGGAAAAGTTTATCTGAGATATGCATATTTTTTCTTCTCAAAACAATTGAGAACAACAACATTACATTTTAATTTGGTAGACTACAAAGAATTCATGACAAATCTCTCAACAAAACAGAAGCAAGTAAACTCCGTGTTAGTTTGGGATCATACCAAGGTGTCCAGATCAGTTCGCACTAAAACATATTCCAAAAAGTCAGGGTTTCCATGCACTAAAGAGTATAGCAGTAGCACTGATTTCTCGTCAGCCAATGACCTGTGAGATCAACCCACTAACAAGATAAATAAGATAGGCAAGACATACCATAATAGGAATTACAATATGTAATGTCAGGAGACTATTATTTTTTCCTTGATGAAGGAAAGGATGACCACAAAACTTGTATTAAAACCTTAAGGAACCATGAAAATGTACAATTGTGAAAAAATGAAATGCGAACCCGGCAGAAAAACTCCATAGTGAGTGTAAACCTGCACTGACCCACCACTCTTGAGTCAAAGGGGGTATGTAGGATACAAAAATGCTAGAAGATAAGAAGACTATTGCTAGAGCCGAATTTGCTTGGAGTGCATATATGTGAAATACACAATTAGAATTTCATCGTAATACAAGTGAGAACATTTAAAGATTTCTACAAAAAAATGAATAAAGTATGCAAACCCTAGGAAGAAAGGAACTTTAAGGGACAGACATCAAAGATCAGAAGAAAGGAACTTCTGAGGCTTTTAATAAAATAGCATTCAATAGAGGACACATGTCAATACCAACAAAGAAAAAATCATGAATAAACTAGAAAAAAAAATTAAAGTAGCTAGAAAATTCTTGACATGAATGATTCATAGTTAACACAATATAATCATGATCCTTCCCTCTAACATATATATATGACCATGCTCTGTTGTGTAATCAGTAGTAATCTTGTCATCAGCATTAATATTGATAGAATATAATAATGAACACCCACAGGGATTGGGCTTACATCACAATATTAGACTCCTCAAAACAATATAATTACCTCCCAACTTTTTTATCTTTCAAATAACATATTCCATTCTCTAGTATTCTTTTTACTATAGTCCCTCCTGGAATTACAAGTGAACTAGGTGCTTGAGATATCGGCCCCAATATGTTTTTTTTGTTGAAAATGCCCTCTAGATTCAATATAAAACATCTTCTAAAAAAACTCGATACAAGACATGCTACATGGTCTCAGAAAGCAATAAATAAAGTATATAAGGATTTGATTTAATTTGATATTTAAACAATAAATCAGCACAAATCTCAGTAATATTCATTAAAAAAAATGGTTGAACATGATGGCAATCATACAAATGACTGCACACAACTTCCAGGAGTATAGCCAAACTACATATCTGCTTGGGATTTCCAAAGGTCAAAACACACCAAGTAGTTAGAGATCTTCTTCTTGCCGACCCTGGAACTTTCTAGATGCTAAAAGATGTAATTACTACAATCATATGGGTGTAATCTACAAGCTAGATAAAATTCCCCTAAAAACTGAAAAATTGGATGACTATATGCAGTTGGTCTCATCTCATCATCTTAAAATTTTACCGACATTCTAATCAGAAAGCATTAAAGCTTAGGACTAAAAAATCAAAGCAAAGGTTCCTAGTATCTTCAGATATAAAGAAACAGAAATTTCAAAGTGATACTTACAACCCAAGAGTATCAAAAAGTGATGGGAAAGGTAATCTGACAAGAGGTCCACTGTGTGCATTTCCTTCAATATCTACACGGTCAACTGAACAATGGCAATGTTTCAGCATTGTTTCATGCAACGTTAACAAGAACTGGAAATCTGAAGAAAGGACTCACATTCAACATTCCTAGAATTTGCTAGAGCCTTGTAGTAAGGATTCTCAGATAACAATGAACTGTCACACAAAAGTTTGCCAGAATCATCACCCTCAATATTACTGCAAACCACCATACATCTTTTGTAGTGAACCAATAAAAGTAGGACAAGCAAACTTTTCTCCGCTATTGGACTCCTTGCTCCATCACCACTTGAACTGACCAAGTAGTTGAAGGAGTAATACGGTAAGAGTACAAAATTTGCTGCAAAACCAACCATTTGAAACCTTGTTTAAAAGATACTGAAAAGAGATTATTAAAGCTTCATATGTGATGTGCACATAAAACCTATTTTGTGCCCCTACGTTTTAAGCCATTTGATCCACATACATGCACATTGCATCAACCTAGTGGACATTTCTTTGACAAGGATACATTAATGGATGAAGTGCAAGCATGAGAGCATTGGCATTACATGATGAGCTGACTAAAAAAATAACACAAGGTTTATCACTACTTGAGAAATGTACACAAAAGGACAAAAAACAAAGACTGTTACGTGATGACTTGGAAAAAACCTAAAATCACAACAGAAGGAAATTTTTTTTCATTGAAACTGAAAAAGACATAAATTACAAAGTCTGGAGATGACACCCTTGTCGTTGGAAAGAACAAATGGAATTAATGCAACTTAGCCACCTTCATGCTGAGTTCCAGCATGTGTTAGCATTTCACCATCCCTGCCATGTTCATACATTTTTTTCTGAGGGTGGAGACAATGGCCATTCAAGGTCGACAGTTACCGGTGTTGATGATGACATGAACATCAATATATGACTCTAGGGGAAAAGGACAGTAAAGAATGAAATCATTTTACCAGCAGCAGAACCAACTCGTTGCAGAACACCATGCTGGTTTTCTTCAGAAAATAATGAATGTGCTGAACCATTGACAGGAAACTGTGGTTGATATATGAAATTTAACAGCAATCTTCGTATCACAGAAGACACCACAGTAACTTCCTGCTTACAAGAGAAGTTTAACAGTTGATAACGAAAGCTAACTTTCAATTTGGTTTTAATAGAAAGAATGAATGGCTGCTGAAAATACCTGAAACATCGCAGCATCGATAAATGGATGCACATCCTTTGGACCTATGGATGGCCCAAAGCGAAGCTGAGTTGACATGGTCACCAATATTAAGTTCAGAAGTTCATGGTGAAGGAGGCATGATTGAGGACTTGCAACGACATATAAAAAACTTCGAATTTAGATAAAGAATTATATCAAAATCTTTGAATGTTTTTTTAAGGAAATTTTTTTTTGAATTGTTGTATAACAAAAAACTGAAAAAGTTGAATGCATTACCTTACATCTGAAGCACCAAGAAAAGTCAGAATTCCTCTCATGATGAACACTTCAAAGCTCTTGTCTACATAGCAGAATACAAAGACAACATGCAAATTTGGCTTGAGATTAGTATTCATGTACGTATCATTGAAAGAAAAGCAATTTTATAAGAAATAATGTTAATATTCAATTACAAAATGGAATGATTTAATGCTTCAAAAATAGAATTTTACCATTAGGCAAGTTTTGAGAACCTTTCTTGTCTTCATCAAGGTTGAGACACAGTTCTATGAAATTTTTGCTATTTGAATTTTCAATCATGAACTTAAGGAATATAGAAGATATGTAGGCAGCATTAACAGCCTTTCTAAAAGAAGACGACGAAGCAGCAGAAGTCAGCGTTAAGATTTGCAAAAGCCATACTAAGTGAATCAAGATTTTCACGAGATGCTTTGTTTGATAATTGTTCTGTGCTGCAGGAGAAAAAGAGTGTAGTAAGCATTTGCGAAAATTATAGTCAAATAAATGTAGTGTTATTCAACATACTAAATACGAAACATCACCATCAACCTAAGTGAATACCATTAATAAAAGCCAAAAGTTAAACATCATACTAACAGGAAATTTAACTTATGATGTTTTATGAATGAAAAAATATATATTAAAAAAAACTTGACTACCAAGAGGATTTTTTTCATAACCATATGTGTGTTTGATGTGCCCAATGTTTTTTTAGGGTGTGGCTGAAAAAAATATTAACAGTAATCAACCTCAAACCTTATGTATTCTTTAGACTCTAGATTTCTCCCTGAACATGATAGGATACAGGATACCATAAACATGATATTTGTTATAAGTCACCTACAACTTAAACGTAATGGCTGACAGCTCTTGGATGATAGCTAAAATTACAATCATAGTCTACCACGTTCATGCAAGATGATGAAAACTTATTGCACATTATTGTACAAGCAACCGATTTATATGCTGATAATGCAAATCCAACTTCATTAAGGCACCTAAAATTTCAAATGCTCAACTTCATGAAACAAACAAGACTCCAAATAAGAAACATGAATTGAGAAGGAACCAGGATTTCGGACTAGTGCCTAGAAGAATTTGAATTTTGAAGGGTCAAATGATTCAAAAATAAGGGTGGTGAGTTGAGAATACATAAGAATTACAACGAAGATGGTGGCTGAGAATACATAAGAATTACAACGAAGATGATGGCTACCTCCTTCTAGGAGGTTTTACAGGTTGATCAGAAAGATTCTTCATGCTTATGGAGCACATGCCGTAAGCTCGTCATTACGTCATCTATTACCTGCTCAATTGACGAGCAAGTTTCTGTATGCGTGTGTGCGCGTGTGGTGGAATAAACTGAGCCTGCAGAAAAGCCCAACCAGAAAACATACCGAGCATCTGGCAGGCATGCAAGACGCGATCTTGGGGCCACTGAAGGGTGAGAGGGAGCTCCAGCAGCTGGTTCCAGAACTCGGATTCCAGCGGGTACGACGTTTCTCCCACGAAGGTGGCAACGAGGTGCTCGGCCACGTCCCGCGGCCGCGCCTCTCTGCCGCCGGCCCGCGGCGTCGACGGAGCCGCCCCCATTTCGTCTGAGTTTCCGAGATCCAAAACACCCGAAAAAGCTCCGAGTCTCCTCTCAGATCGCGACGAAGCGTCTCACATGCGCCGCCATCCGTTCCCCCCTTGTTTCCGGCGTCGACGGCGAAGGCGAATAATGCGATCCAAGCTTAGTAGGCGGAGAGGGCTTAAGAAAACTTCGAACGTAAGGAAGCAACACGAAAAGTCACACTTTTTTTTTCTCGTGAATTATTTGATTCAGCTGCTCGATCGGTTTGGGAGAGGATTTGATTGACCCGATGTGTCATCGTTTTGCCGACGTCGAGCTCTACGAAATGACCAAACTGCCCACGAAAAAAATAAATATAATGATTTATATACGTTTTGAATAAATTTTGATCACAAATTCAAAATATTATTCCTGACAAATTTGTTCTCATAAATTCAAATTTTCTTCCTTTTATTTTAATTTTTTTTTGGATTTCGATTTGGGTATACAAAGATCATTCATGTCTAAAATTATTAGCACTCGAAATCGGAGCCCAACGAGAAAACAAAATCATAATAATTTATTCTCTAATTCAAGTGAGAGCTCTAAAATTCAAATTTAAAATTATCAGCATCTAGTGAGCGCTTAGAACGTCAAGTTCATTTTGTTTGAATTTTGAATTTCAAAAGCATTGATTTTTAACATTCAAAAAAGAGCAATTTAAATCTTCAACAGAAAAATATACTCTTGAAAAAAAGAAATTATTTCTTAGTATGAATGGCATGTAAAAGAAGGATCTTAATATTCTTTTTTAGTTGGAATAAATTAATGTATATTTAGCCGGTTATACTTTTATGAGTTTATCATTTATCATTTAGCCAGCCTTGGGGACGATTTGGTCCTTTTAAAGTCGCCGAACAGTTCCATGTTCGTAATTTGTTTGGTCCGTTGTCACACATCTCGAGGTAAAGTAAGCGATTTGTTTATTTGACCACATTTTTTACTAGTCGCTGAATTAATAGATCCGAATCCAAATTAACTTCTCATAACAGTCAACGATCCCATCGAGTCATCGACCGATTTCCATCAGACTTTTTTTTAGAGTGGCAGAGATATATGTAAGGAAAGAAATATTGGTGTCAAGAGTAAACGTCAAATTCTTTTAACTTTGATCGTTTTTTAGAGTTACCATCCAATTTTATTTTATAATAAAATTATTTTCATCTTTTAATTTATTTTACTCGATATTTTTTTCACTTGTTATTGATGATTTTTTTATCATTTGTTAATGTGACGTCCACGTAGTAATTTTCGCTCTTCTTCACGTAAGCAAAAGTTCGATGTGACATCATTAAAAAAAATAAGACGTGTCGCATCTGTAAGCTTCGGCGACACACACAGCCCAAGGGGGCGTCACCCTATATATATGTATGTATGTATGTATACTTTGTATAACAACTTATTGTTGTTGTTGAGATATACATTTGGTTATAACTGGTTGTGTTAATAATGCCTTGAATCTGAACCCAATTGGTCCCCCTACATAGTCAGGCGCTTCAGCAGAATTTTCCTACGGGGGTCTTGCTGCCCGGTCAGCGAGCCTGTGAGGGATCAAAGGAGGGATTCAGGGGGATCCCCCTGAGCGAAAATTTTTAGGTCTATTCTGTATGTGATTGGGATTTGATTTATTTCCTTATCACGAGATAGGTGTCCTATTTTCAGGGGATTTATTTAGACACCCAGTCCATATGTAATTTCTATCATCTGTTAAAGGAAGTGCCTATATAAACTCCCTAGGGGTCTAAACAGAGACACATTCTTGTAATCATCATTATTCCATAAAAAAGAGCCGCCGTCGTTTTTCCTCTTCACATTCTTCTGTATTTCGTGCGATCCCTCTCTCCCCATTTTCGTAACAAACTGGTATCAGAGCCTTAGGGTTTGTCAGCGATTCTTGATAAGCAGGGAGATGGCGTCGCACAACGTGAGCGTGGAGAAGTTCAACGGCAGGAATAGTTTTTGGTTGTAGCAGATCAAAATACGGGCGCTTATGAAGCAACAAGGAGTCTGAGCGCCGCTCTCAAACATGTCGAAGAACAAACCAAAGGAGGAAGACTCGAAGGGCAAAGAAAAGGAGATCGATCTCGCAACTTTGGCGGCACAGGAGGAGAAGGCGCACTCGATGATTCTGTTGTGTCTGGCGGATGAGGTGATAATCGAGGTCGCAAATGAAGAAAAGGCGGCCGGTCTGTGGTTGAGACTCGAGAGTCTATATATGACGAAGTCTCTCACCAACAAGTTGCTGTTGAAGCAACGTTTGTTCTCTCTCCGCATGCAGGAAGGTACCCCTCTCAAAGAACATCTTGATCAGTTAAATTCTTTGTTGATGAAACTCAGAAATATCGATGTTAAGGTCGAGGATGAAGATGCTGCCCTAATTCTGTTAGTTTCGCTTCCTCCATCATATGAAAATTTCGTTCAGTCTATGATTATCGAAAAGAAAACTATAAGTTTGAAAGAAGTAAGATCGAGTCTCCCTACTCGTGAACTTCGGCATAAGGCATCTGGAAATTCTTCAGATACTCAGGCCGCAGGTTTGATATCGACCGCATAGATGGGACAGTCCTCGAATTCGAAGAAATCCAAATCCACGAAGAAGAAAATCACTGCGAAGGACATATGTAATTACTGCAAGGAATCAAGTCATTGGAAGAAAGACTGTCCGAAGAAGAAGAAGACCCTCGTCGTTGCGGTGGCACATGAAACAGGAAATTCCGAAGATGATTTGGTCTGGCTACTTCTGATCAAGGATGTCTAGAAGATAGTTGGGTTCTAGATTCGGGGTGTTCCTATCATATGACTCCGAATAAAGAGTGGTTATTAACTTATCAAAAGATTGATGGTGGAAACGTCATCATGGACAACGATGCAGCCTGTCAGATAGTTGGAATCGGTTCAGTGCAGATCATGACTCATGACAATCTTGTGAGAACGCTGACAGATGTCCGTCATGTTCCGCAACTGAATAAGAATTTGATATCACTTGGAGTCCTCGACTCTAAAGGGTGTCAGATCAATGCTGCTGGAGGCATCCTCACGGTCATGAAAGGTGATGCTACGATTCTGAAGGGAGTCAAACAGAAGTCCTTGTATATACTACAAGGCAAGACAGTCTCCGGTGTTGCTGTAGTGGCTAGTTCATCCAAATCAGATATGTCCAGGCTGTGGCACATGCGTCTTGGGCATATGAGTCAGAACGGGATGAATATTATCAGCAAACAAGATCTTTTGGGAGGTCATAAGATATCTGAAATTGATTTCTGTAAGCACTGTGTATTCGGCAAATAGCGAAGGCTTCAATTTGTCAAGGCAGTGCACAGGACGAAGGCGACACTTGACTACATCCATGCTGATTGTTAGGGTCCCTCTGTGTTTCATCATTAGGAGGTGTTAGGTACTTTTTGTCTGTGATTGATGACTATTCGATGATGACTTGGGTATTCATGATGAAACACAAGAGTGAGTCATTCAAGACCTTCAAGCAGTGGAAGGTTCTGGTGAAAAATCAGACATCGAAGAAATTGAAGCGTCTTCGCACTGACAATGGTTTGAAGTTCTGTTCTGCTTAATTCGACCAATTCTGCAAAGATGAAGGCATTGCCAGGCATTGCCAGACATCGCACAGTCAGGGATACTCCACAACAGAATGGAGTTGCAGAACGAATGAACAGGACACTTCTGGAGAGGGCAAGGTGCATACTCTCTAACGCTGGCCTGAATAGGACATTCTGGGCTGAAGCTGTTAACACAGCTTTCTACTTGATGAACCGAAGTCTGACGACTGCGATTGATCTCAAAACTCCAACTGAGATATGATCAGAAAATCGTGCTGATTATACTTGTCTGAAAGTTTTTTGTTGTCCAACATACTACCACGTCAGTGAAGGAAAGTTGGAGCCAAGGGCCAAAGAAGGAGTGTTTGTGGGATATGGTGCAAAAGTGAAGGGCTACAGAATCTGGTCTTCTTCAGAACACAAAGTCATCCACAGCAGAAGCGTAACCTTTGATGAAGCATCAGTGCTTCAGTTGAAGGTGGAGGCTGAAGAGGGTGTCAGTAAATAGGTGGAGGTTGAAATCACTCCAACCGAGGATGATGCTGAAGGATCACATCAAGAAGCAGAACCAGAAGGTGAAGAATCTGATGAGCAACCTGAAGAGGAGTCAATTGCTGCTAGACGTCCTCGCAGAGAAGTGGGTCCTCCTAAACGATATGGTTTCGAGGACATGGTTGCGTATGCACTACAGGTAGCTGAAGAGGTGGAGTCCCTGAAACCGTCCTCTTATAGGGATGCCATCACATGTACCGAATCTGAACAGTGGATCGCTACTATGGGTGAGAAGATGGAATTTCTTCACAAAAATCAGACGTAGGAGCTGGTCAAGCTGCCTAAAGGTAGAAAGGTTGTTGGCTGTAAGTGGATCTTAAAGAAGAAAGCTGGAATTCCAGGAGTTGAATGCACAAGATACAAAGCACGGCTGGTTGCTAAAGGTTATAGTCGGAAAGAAGGTATGGACTACAATGAGATATTCTCACATGTTGTCAGACATACTTCTATCAGGGTGCTACTTGCTCTTGTAGCACATCAGAATCTAGAGCTCGAGCACCTAGATGTGAAAACTGCTTTCCTATATGGAGAACTTGAAGAAGATATTCTTATGTGCCAATCAGATGAATTCTCCATTCCAGGAAAGGAGAATCAAGTTTGCAGTCTGAAGAAATCTCTGTATGGCTTGAAGCAGTCTCCCAGATAATGGTACAAAAGGTTCGACAGCTTCATGATCAGTAAGGGATTCAGTCGAAGTTCCTATGATTGTTGTGTATACCATAAGAAGGTGAAGATATTATCCAGGAATCACACACAGGGTAAACTCTTCTTATCTCAGAAAAGTTAGATTGACAAGATATTATCCAGGTTTGGAATGTCCGGAGCGAAGCCTTTGAATACTCCACCAGCTGCAAATGTTCATCTTTCTGTTGCTTTCGCACCAAAATCAGAAGCAGAGAAGGAGTACATGTCTTGGGTTCCATATGCTAGTGCAATTGAAAGTCTGATGTATGTCATGGTTTGCACAAGATCAGACATTGCTCATGCAGTCAGTGTTGTCAGCAGGTTCATGAGCGATCCAGGAAAAGAGCACTTGCAAGCAGTGAAGCGAGTTTTTCGATATCTGAGAGGAACATATGATATTGGCATCATTTACAGAAGTTATAAAGAGTGTTTGGTTGCAGGGTACTCAGATTCATATTATGCTGAAGATATTGATGGAAGACGATCTATGACAGGCTATGCCTTCACTTTAGGCAGTTCAATTATTAATTGGAAGGCCACACTTCAGCCATCAGTTACATTGTCCACCACAGAGGTTGAATACATGGCATTGACTGAAACTGTCAAGGAAGGCATCTGGTTAAAATGCTTAGTTGGAGATCTCGAATTACATCAGGAGCATGCTATAGTGCACTGTGACAGTCTGAGTGCAATATGTTTAGCTAAGGATCAAGTACATCATGAAAGAATCAAACACATTGATGTCAGATATCACTTCATCCGCACTGAGAAGAGGATCAAGGTGAAGAAGATTGGCACTGAAGACAATCCAGCTGATATGTTCACCAAATTTGTTCCTCATAGCAAGTTCCAACACTGCTTGGACTTGCTTAACATCAATACTTGGTAATAGCTCCAAGGTGGGATTAGCGGCGGCGTGGTACTTTGTGCTATGAAGATAATTCAAGTCAAGGTGGAGATTTGTTAATAATGCCTTGAATCTGAACCAAGTTGGTCCCCCTACATAGTCAGACGCTTCAGCAGAATTTTCCTACGGGGTCTCGCTGCCCGATCAGCGAGCCTGTGGGGGATCAAAAGGGGGATCCAAGGAGATCCCCCCTGCGGGGGTTGCAAGGGGGCGGAGCCCCCTGAGCGAAAATTTTTAGGTCTATTCTGTATGTAGTTGAGATTTGATTTATTTTCTTATCACGAGATACGTGTCATATTTTCAGATGATTTATTTAGAGTCTCAGTCCGTATGTAATTCCTATCATCTGTCAAAATGAGTGTCTATATAAACTCCCTAGGGGTCTAAACAGAGACACATCCTTGTAATCATCGTTATTTCATAACAAATAGCCGTCGTTTTTTTCTCTTCGCGTTTTTTTATATTTCGTGCGATCTCTTTCTTCCCTTTTTCGTAACATGTTGTTATGTGGCTTAGTTTTATTTAGATATGATATCGTCTGATGCTTAACAAACTCAAACTCATGCACTTTGACTGTCAAGAACTTAAACATATTCTGAACAAGCTTTCAGAATCTCAAGTTTTCAACACAAACCCAATTACAATCTCCAGGAAGTCGAGAATGTGAAATGGCCTTCAGACTCTTGATTTAGAAGCTCTCTTTGCTGCATTCAATGTGGAATTTGACGCTTTTGGGTGCGAGTGAAAGAAAATGAAAAAAAAAGTTCATCATCTTGTTCGACAATGAGTTATTTCGGCGTGTTCATCCGCTAAAAGTGAATCCATCTGTGATGACAAGGTAAACACATTTGTCTACCTAAAAGGTAAATATTTGTACTTTCATGAAACCAATGAGTTCCTTGATGCTTGCATTAGTTTGAGTAACCATAGCATACACAGTAGATTGGCAGCCTGTTGCTACAAGGATCTATGATTCGTCTCTTATTTTATAGTTTTAAGAAGATGCTTCTGCCCCTTCAGAAATATTTTATTATTAAATTTTCATCAATATTGGCACAACTCGCAATCGTGAGGAACTAGTAACCCCAAGTTCGAACTCTTCATTCACAACTAAACATAAATATTCTAGCATTTTAGAACTGAGCAGGATGCATTAGCTTATAGATAAATAAATTCAGAGTAATTTGGCAACAATATTCAACTTTTTTATAAATTATTTTCCATAGTTTATAAGGCTTTAGAATTAAGATAGCATATAGCATTAATAAAGTACTACAAAAAGCAGGATTCAAATACTTGCATAGGTATCAAGTTGCCCGAGAAAGTTGAAGAAGTTGTTTGGTATTGGAATAAAACAAGAATAACGCCTTCGTTCTTGTTTTTTTACCAAATAATTTTTTTATGACATGTGGCCCCATAACAATAATGATAAGAATAGTGAAAAAATAAGAACAAATAAATTCTTTACCCACCCAAGGACATCTTTGCTCCTGTTACGCTTCCATTTAAAAAATAAGTTGAGAATAAAATTATTTGTTCTCGGTTCCATTGACCTTTTGTCAAACAGTCCATAATATTTCAAGTACTCGGGAAGAAGAATATTGTAGTGTCGCACCCAACATTAATTTTTATTCTTTTACCATGGTATAAAATATAAATAAGCAATTATCTTTCTCCAACTTATTTTATTATCTTCTTATTTTTATCTTATCACCATCCAACTACATTTTTTTAAAAGTTTTATTGTGCGTGGATAAAATGTTTAATTTAATAACCAATATTTTCATTATGGGTAGATATCATGCATGCACTATATTAAAATTTATTATAAGTATAAATGTTTAAAATTTAAGATTTTCATTATGGGATTAATGTACCTACAAAGCACCTTTCACCTTGTAGGGATGTTGAGTGCATCTCAATCGTTGATCTATTGATCAACGGTTGAGATAATTGATATTTTTAAATCATGGGATTTAATTATTTTTTATTAGATATATTCATGAGTGGATCAACGGTTAAGATGCACTCAGCATCCCTACAAAGCGGAAGGTGCTTTGTAGGTACATTAATCCCTATATTATATATATATTAAAATTATTAGTTGTGTTATTTTATTTTATTTTACTTTATACATAAATAATTGGCTTATTACATTGCAATAAAATTTGTATAATGCATCAAATAAATAATTTACTGTGTGTTCAATTATGTATTGTTAAATATATCAAATACTTATTTATTAATATCCTAAATAATTTTTTGTTCAACAAATATCTACTATGCATTATTCGTGTTATTCATTATCAAATCTCTATCCACAATTCCACATATTGAACCGTAATAATATTAAAAATCTTAATAAAAAATAGATAGAAAAATATTTTCTCATCATAGGTAATAGAAATTCATAATTACTAATTCTTATTATTAGGTACGTCATAGTTGGGCCGGGCCAAACTATTGCATTGAAAACTTTCAGTTATGCTCAAAGCTTGAAGGCTCATGTTGGGCCGAACCTCTTTTTCCCTTTTCCCTTTTTTGTTTACAAGTTGGAACTTGGAAACATGGGGCAAGATGATCATTTTATTGACAATGATAAATAAATTTATTGATTAAAATAGTATTATAACTGCAATTCAAAAAGGAAACATTGTGTCAGTTCTTCAAGTGAATAATTTGTAAAAGGTAAACCAATGTTATTAAAATCGGATCGACCACCGACCGGACGATCAATTGGGTCGTGGTTGGACCAGTTTGATCGGATTCAATCGGATTCTATTAAATTAATACTATTTAAAATAATTGTATATAATAAATATTATATAATTCTTATAATTCATAAAAAAACTATAATAAACAAATATTTAATTAAATATTAATATTCATGAAAAGAGTTTGAATTTTTCTTATTAATATAGTATATTAATTCTTTTATTTTATTCTTCATTACTATTTTAGGGTGATAATATATTAATTAATTTTGACATATATCACTCTCATGTTTTATTTTTTTCTTTACTTTCATTTTAATATTTTTATTTTTCTATTTCCATTAATTCCTCTCTCCCCATTAATTCCCATATTTATTTAATTTTTTATAATAAAAAAGATATTACAATTCTTAATGTTCATAAAAAAAATTAAGTTATTATTATTGATATACTATATTAATTCTTTTATACTATTTTGTGATGATAATAACTTAATTTAATTTTCCATACATCACACTTACTTCCTTTTATTTTCATTTTAATACTTTCCTTTTTTATTTTCATTAGTTCCTCTCCCATATTGATTTCCCACATTTATTTTCTTTTAATTTTTTACCAATTATTAACTCAAATCATTTCTCATTTTTACCTTCCTTTCTAACTTTTTATTTTTATTTCCTATTTTTACTTTTATTTCCTATTTTTTTTTCACTTTATGTTGAACCAAGTTTTTCGGATTTAGTGGTTGAACCTATTTTTATTGATTGAACTAATTTTTGACTGGTTCAACTTCAAATCCGTTTTGGTTCGTGATTGAATCAGCCAGTCCGGTCCGATTTTAATAATCATGATTAAAACTATAATCAGGGCACTTCAGAGAGGTGTTCCCATCACTCCTTAAAAAGAGTCCCAACCACCAACTTTTTAAGGGACAAATCGTCACATTTTGTGGTAATAATTCACCTTATAAGACCTACGAGTGCCATAAACTTTTTATTTTATTTTAGAAACAAATTTAGTTGCAGCGCATCCAATGCTTTATTGGTACGATCTTGTTCAGACAACCACTTTCTTTTCTTTTTCTGACACTTGGGAATAGATCAGGCTTGTAGATGATGACCAACGAGATTATAATACAGTACCTTGACATAAATTAATCCCCTTGGTCTATGATTGAAGAAAGAGAATATGTCAGTGATACAGGGAGCCCAGTTAGCACCCAATTGAAAGAGCTTAAAGAAAGGTCATCTAATCAGCCAAGATTCTTTCTGGTGATGTTTTAGCATTATCTGAACATACTCATGAGGACCAGTTTGCTAAGCCTACCATCACATGCATGTATCCAGGCAACTTCTGAAAGCAGATATGTATACTACAGAGACCAAGGCCACCAAGGACACATGCAGCCAACCACTCACTAAAGGAGTCACCCTGTGAATGTACTTCTACAGGACCTAATTTCTATACATTGCACCTGCATAGACATCAAGTCCACAAGACTTGTACAGAAATTTCTGACCTGCATATACATTGCACCTGCATTGAGATTTCTCCAGGAGATAAATGAGTGCAACTCCTTGTACAGAAAGCAAATGTTTGTGGTGTTACTCCTTATCATAATTGAGATTTGAGCTATATGGTTGCACAGGATGACAATCTTTCCACCCATAAACACATTACAGTAGCCCTAGGAAACTCCTATTTTGCTAACACCAAAATTTGTAAAGACATTTGCGGACGACCGAACGCTGTAATCTACATGAAAAATAAATTACAGGGGATCAGATGGGAGAAAGGAATAGTGAAAGAATGCAGAACCAAGCATGGCCGGGTCGAGCTGCAGCTGCATGGATCTGGTGTAATGTACATTGTAAAGTATGGTCCAGCAACACATCATGGTTCTTGGCTGTGTACACGCCTGTGGAGCTCAATCATTTCCTGATGATTAGGGTCTAATGAAAGAGCAGCACGACAGTCTCGAAGCGCGCTGGAGACATCCCCAATGTGCTCATGAAATGCAGCACGGAGATGCAAGAGGTGAAGGTCAGCTTTGAAAGCAATCGCCCTTGTCAACTCTGCTATTGCCTCTTTTTCCTTGTGGTTGTCCATCAAAACTGGTTATAGACAAAGAAATGGACGGATTATTATGTAAGCAAGATATAACATCAAGAAAACTACAAAAAAGTCAACTCTAACATATTGAAGCTTTCACGAACATATTTTGCTTGACAAGAATAGAATTATATGAAGTTTAGGAAAGATTGGACAACATGGAACATGTATAAACACTTTCTAGTTTTATCAAGAAACTAGTATAATAGGTCATAACACTGCAATTATTTCACTTTTTTGTGGAGAGAGAAGGGGTAAAATATCATTTTATTATATAATAGATCAGTAAAATTAAATAGATGAAGGCGATGTCAGTCTACTAACTTATGGTTAAGAGATTTCATTACTTTTTACGGATCGGAAAAACAAACAATGCAGACTCCATACAAGGGAACAATGAATCAGGTGAACAACATAATTGGCTCTCGTTAAGCTAGTTACAATTGTATCAATTGATTACAGTAACATAAACTAAGAGAGACATCTGACCTGCAGCACGATATCTATAAGGATATACCCGCAATGGATCCAATTGGGTCACTATCTCCAAATCCTCCTTTGTATGTTCACGTTCACAATATTCAGATCTCTTCTCATATGCAGATGCATTGTTTCTGGCCTTCTCTATTAACTTAGTCATTTCCTCATATGCAGCATTCCTATCATTTTTAAGAAAATGGACCCTTGCTAGGCCTTGATGGGCTCTGGTGTGCCTGATTTTGAGGGCACTGATGTAGCAATCAGCTGCCAGATCCAACTTTCCGCAATCAACATATACACTGCCTAGATTATTCAGGGCCTGCAAGATGAATATAAAGATAAGTTTTTTTTTAGGAGATATAAAGGTAAGTTAGTTATCAAGACTCCTCACAAGTGTCAAATCACATGAAGTACAAGGACCTTTTTGCGTTGTTATGATCTTAAATGTAGCAACCTACAAGATCTAATGGTTTGTAAGTAATAATTTTCTTTTTGTAGACCATGTCATGGATGAAAATCAATAGGCATCTGTTCAAAACGCCGGCAACATTTTAGCACAGACGAAAGTGATATGAAACGGTGGAAATACCAATCAGGATCTTGAAAGTAAAGGGATGTGGGGTGAAAGAATGGTAAAGGAGGGAAGGAAAAGAGAGGGGAGTCCATTCTCCTTGTTTGGTAGAATTTAAGTTGATCTTATCTTTCTTTTTTTTTCTTTTTTTTGAGAAGGAAGTTGATCTTATCTAACACCTCATTTTTTCTTTCAACATAAAAAAAAAGGTGGAAAGGGAAGGAAACAATTAATCACCACATATTTTTTATTTGAACATTATCTAATTAAAATATAAATACATATATAAAGGACATTTTTTCAAATAAGATAATTATTTAACTCTCAGTTCTTCCTCTCCCCATAGGTAATACATCCAAACAATGTAAATACTTTAACCCTTATTCATATTTTTCCCTCCCCCTCTATTACCCTCCCATCCCCTCAATCATTTTTAACCTTCTTCTCAAAAAAAAAAAATCATTTTTAACCTAATAGACCGTAGTATAATAGGCAAAGTACAATGTTCTAATTACTGAGGGAGAAAACCAGTCGAGAGTAAAGTATCTAAGATTCAAATTACATTGCTATTGAAAACTTCCAGAACAAACAAACAAGTCCAAGACAATTCTCAAAAAAAAAAGTCCAAGACACTTGTGCACACTTGCACAATGAAAACTATAAGTTGGTGTTCCCCTTACCAGCATGCACAAGAACGAAACTACTAAATAATGGATAAAGAAAATGTTTAAGTTTTAGAAAAAGTAGAATTATTGTGAAGTGTAAATACATTCCATTCCATTATGTTATGCGCACAGATAATAAATTCAGACCAAGCCACTTTTCTTTTTAAATGACCAAGCCATTTATTACATCAATCAGAACATTTCAGCCAGAGTTCAGATATAAGCATGTCCAACGAACATGAATACATTAACAAACATAGATGGCTATCAAAATCAATACTCATCCTTTTTCCTCCAAAAAAACATGAATACGTACACAACAATTGTAAACTAATAATTCAGCCATAAATCCAGGATTAAGATCTAATGGATATAAATGCGAACTTTTGGAGAAGTGAAAAGTTATGCCTTCAAGAATGAACTAAACACATATGTGTGACTTATTACCAGTATTCTATTATAATGTACCGATTGATGATAAAATTATGATCTTTAATTCTTCATTGATGATCACAAGAGACACAACAGTTCTGCTGGGGCCTAAGCTGCCAAGTCATACGCTCGACTCAAAATATTTCAGACACGTGTCATTTCATTTTTTATTGGTTAGTTGAGAAACAATGCATAACAAATAAGTTACTGTCATGTTTCTGTGGAAGGAAAAAAGAACTATTATCGAATCAAATAAACAAAGCATTAACCCATGGATGCTCTTTTACAATGGCGAGGCACTAACATCAGAATATTTGACAGCTCCTAAGAAAAGGGATGGAGAAAAGTTACCTGACCCTTTCGGAGCCTATCAGAGGGGCACTTTAATGCATCTTCAAGAAGTGAAACAACTGTAGATGAACATGAAGGATCAAGAGTTGAATCTGCCAATGCATAGGCTTTCAGAAAGAAAGCCTCAAATGACCTCTGGATGGATATGGACTCCTCAGCTTTACGTAGTCCTTCGTCACAGTGGCCAGTATCATATAAAATCCAACCCTCATAGACTAGACGCTCATGTTCAGAAGAAGCATTTTGCCGTGCAAGCTGTAGGCTACGCATTGCAGCTTCAGGACAGTTTAACCTGACAAGAAGCCATAGGCATACCGTTTATGTTAACAAAGAGTTTATCGTAAATCATAATAACCATGAAGTGGATCTGAATTGTGGAATCAACCTACCTGAGAAGAAGCAAGGATTGCCTGAAGTACAATACACCCTTTGATGCATCGGATTCGAGCATTTGGTAGATCACTGAAAGTGAACCAATATCATCCACCGATGACCACCTATCATATAGCTGAAGCCAACAATCTGCAGTAGTCCATTGATCAACATGTTCTCTAACAAGAGTTCGAAGTTGGGATGCAGCTACACGCCCTTCAAACATTCGATACTCCGGAGACAACGTAAGAATTGCTTGGACATCACAAAGAGCAGACTTATAATCTTCAAGTGCCAAATAGAAACAAAATCGTAGCTCCAAACATTCCAAAGTTAACTTAAATCCTAAGACACGATTGATTTCTGTCAGTGCAAGTTTGGCATCTTGCTTTCTCATAAAAAATGCTGCACGATACATGTATGGGTAGATGAGAGTAGGATCCAACTCTGTTGCCTTATTAAGGTCTTCCCATTTTTTATCTCCTTCAGAGTACAAAGCTCTCTCCTGGTACATCCATCCAAGGGGTTGATGAGAAGATATCACTGAGCTCAGCTTATCATAAGACGAAAGCTTATCACCTCTAATGCAAGCCAGTCTAGCCAATCCAGTAACAGAATAGACATGTCCAGCAGCAACAGCTGCATCAAAATAGCGTTCCGCTTCAATGTACTCTTTTCTCAACAGTCTAACATATCCAAGCTGATGAAATGCAAACTGTTTCTGTCTGTTATTAGTTGCTGATTCCACTAGCTTCTCTAGAAAACATGCCGTGACATCTGACCTTGGGTCAAGGTTCATTGCAACCTCACTTAGAAAGCAGTATAGTGAAAATGATGCACGACCAATCATGATTGAAATTTGCTGCTGATTAGCATTCGAGAAAATTTTAACAACTTGTTCATCATTCAAACAATTAGGAAGATCATGTAAGAAGAGTTGCAAGCATGACGCAGCAAGTACTGGAGCATTTTCCTCCAGCGCACACTCCATAAGGTCAATGGCATCTTGCCTTGAAGAAACCAAGGATGCCAATTTCCTATCACAGGCATCCTTCAGTCTCTCGCAGCAAAATTTATTGGCAAATAACAAGATTTCCAATATTATGTCTACAGGGAAATCATCTAAACAACTGGTACAGCTGAACTGGGACACTGCCCTCATGCCCAAAGGTGAGATGCCATTCTCTGACAAATCAATGACCTCGAGATTTGATTCCGTGAAGGATCCATTTAACATTGTACGAAATGGAACGGACAAAGCAGCAATCTTCTGCCTTTCACAGGCGATCATTTCATCTCCAATTTGAAAAAGTACAGTGCTGGAAAATTGTGATGGCTCCAAATTATATCCAGAGATAGATTCAACAGCCAAAGCTGGAAATCGAGCAGCAACATCTATAAGCCCAAGCTCTTGTGAGCACTTCCCGCAAGAAGCAAGAAGATCAGAAATGAGTTCTTCTCCTTGTTTCTCATACCTTAGCCACGATCCAAATACAAGTTTCTCATGAACTGTGGTTGCAGTCTTCCAGGCAGAATGAAGGCTCCTTTGTAGTAACTTGACCTCTCCAAGTCCCCGGAATACCTGGAATTGTAGTAGGAAAAGATTTGACCTTTCCTCGGATGGGCAAGTCTCTAGTTCTTCATGTATTTGTGATAATACTTCTACATAATCTACAGGCTTAAAGAGCGGGAGCACCGGTGGATCAGCAACCTTTATAAGCGATTCGCTATGGAATTGTATAGCAAAAAGTCATTATTCAATAAAATAGAAACGATCAAAGCATCAAAATTTGTGGAAGAATAAAGAGAGACAACTTACATAGAAGAAGGAGAGTGCAAAGAAGTCTTGGAAAGTTTTCCTCTCTCCACTTGAAGCCATGATTGGGGATTAAGGGGATGAAGTTGTGCTTCTTTCCAGGATTCTGAGAGGAAGAGGTTTCTCATAGTGCATATGAGAGAGAGGAATTCCCAAATCTCCGCAATCTCTAAATTGGTGCTACCCCTCTAAAGACCCGCGGAGCATCCCAAACACATGATAGGGAAAAGATCTAGTAAGAGCACGATAAAGGAGACACCTTGTGCCAAGGATCACGAGCGGGGTTCTCTTCGCAACATCCAAAGCAACAATCAAATGAGGGTTTCCACAAATCTAAGCCAGGAACCAAACAAGGAGGGAGAAAAGCAACTCTGTACGAGTCACAGCTAAAAAAATCGAATCTTTAAGGCGGAAGCGGAGCAAAGATCCCACCAATCCCCTAATTCCCACCTGGCAGACTCGTCCGAAACAAGCTCCGCCAGATCGCCAGAGGAAACAAAGCAAAACACCGCAAGAAACAAAGGAAAGGCGTCTCCTTTACTATCCAAGCCCCAGCAAGAGCAGATAAAAAAAACAAGATCTTTGGGGGCAGAAAACAACGAATTAGAACAGAGGGTAATGGTCCCTATCAAATGATCAAGCTCATCCGGGATCTCCAGAACACGAGACGCAACGCGAAACAGAAGATCGAAGAGAAGAGAGGAGGGGCGAGGAGACGGAGAACCCCACAAGCCTTTGTTGGGTTGCGGCGAGTTGGAAGCAAACGGTCACGGGCCCGGAGTCCCACCTGTACGACGGCGGTTTCCTGGCGATCGGAGGTGAGGACGAGGAATGGGGATCTGGAGGCGCTCCTGCGGAACCGAATTGGCTCTGGATTCTAACAGGAGAGTGTTGCTGTTGGTTCTCTAGCTGCTGTTGGCTTTTCGGACATGGCGGAGGAAAGCAATGCGAAGAGTTGCGATGCGTGTGTGAGAGAGAGAGAGAGGAGAGAGAAAATAGAGACATAAATAAATAGAGAAAATGGGAAGTATCGTCCGAGGCCATTTATACATGGAAAGAAAAGTTGGAAAAAACTTCAAAAAACAAAATAAAGGGTAAAATATTTTTTTTTAAAAAAATTATTATTGCCTTTGTTGCCATTTGCTTTTTAATTTTATACTTTTTACTATATCATAAATAAATAAATAAAACAAAGTCATTGAACGGAAAAAAAATAAAATTTGTGGTGAACTAAATACATTTTCTCAGATAATAATAATAAAAATTGAAAAAATCTATCTTGTTTTCAAAATATGTTTTTTCACATGGTATACGTCAAATTAATAATTATAATGATCCAATTTTTATCAGCATATTTTTATTTTCGTTAAAACAAATATTAAACTTTGTATCAATGGCAAAATCTAATGATAAAACATACGATTAAGTTACAACTAGTAGGAATATAAAAGCTTATTTGGCATTAAACGTAATTGGAAAGCGGTGGGCGTTTATAAAAACCGCAATTTAAAACGTAAATTTTATTACAAAAAATTTCACTACATCCTCCTTGTCATAAATACTAATTAATAAACCAAAAAATATTATTTTAAATAAAAATCAAGGCCTTTGAGTCCTTATTTAAGTCATGAATTTTCTTTACTGTTGGTCAAGGAAACAAAATTTGGAAAGAAAAAACATTCATTTTTAGAAAATTAATTATCTCAATATTTCTAAAAATTAGCATAATTCATTTTTTCTATATCAATATACTTGATTAAAAATTCAACTTTCCTAAAAAACATGGTAAGTAAATAATTAAAAATTCACATACTTGTTTAATGAGTACAAAGTGAGGTCAATTGTTAGCTCTAAAATTAAGGCTCAATGATTGAGAGGAATATTTGATTTGTGTCATCTTCTACATGTCTAGTCACATTTTACCATAGAACATGCCACATATTTCCATGTTGCACTAAATTGTCCATATTTGCTGATCCAATAAATCCTAAATTCCTAAGCCTTTGACATTATATTAGCTAGGTAACATTGTTGCATGATTAATTTTTTGACTTAATCGACCAATTTAATTAAAAAGAAATAAATATTATATTCAAAATTCTAATAAACTTATGGTTCACCTTTCTTTTTCCTATTCAAATTGATCAACTATATGATTTATTTATATATAGATTTGAAAATGACTCATGAGTTGTTACTTGTTGTGTAAGTTGTAAAAACTATTTTTAAAATAATGACATAGACCGGTAAATTAAAAGATTTTATTAATTCCTTAATTTTTTTTCATTTTGCACTTGAAAAATTGGGGGAGAATATAGTTTAAAAAACACATGATTATATTATTAAGAAAAAAATGCGCTGATTTATAATATCAAGAAAAACATAAATACATGAATTATACATGATAATTTTAGTTTGATTGATTTTTTTTCTTGCAAATTTATAAGCTGAGAGACTAATTAGTTACAAAATGAAATTGATAAAATAAAAGTTGAGGGATTAACGATGAAAATTATTCTAATAAATACATGAATAATACAACGTCTAATATTATGATCGGTTTATAAGTGAGCGAAAAAAAATTATTTATGTTCGAAAAAAATTTATTGCTCCAATTTTATGCATATTTTTTCATTTATAACAGGACATTAAATTTGTGGTCCGTCTTTTTAGCGTTTACTTGTGTGCCATTTTTTTGTCGGTTCCGGACTTTTAGCACAAGTTTTAGGTGGCATCATATCGTGCAACATGCAACCATGCAACTATTAATTTCCATGTCAAATACATGCCAATAAAAAAGTCTGAAAACAAAATTAAACACACAAATTAAATCATCTACATGATTTTATTTTTCAAGCTTTATTGTTCTAATTATATGTATTTTTTAATTCTTCAAACAAACAAACTTTACAATAATTATATGTTAATTATCTTTTGGGCTTCACCACCAAAAAGCTTCCATATCATGGCAAAAGCTGGTCCCAACTAATCATGCACCTATATTATATTATATTATATTATATTATATTATATTATATTATATTATATTATATTATATTGCAAGATTGTTACAATTAAGCACTAAAGTGATGTATGTGGTTGCATACTTATCCCATGATTAGTTTATTCTAATGGTGGTAGATCTTAGCCACCTAACTTTTTGGGGCTTCAATTCATCATCCATTAGAAGCTCATGTTTGCCTAGGTTTTACCTTTTGTTTACTATCCAATTAAGAGCCTAAGTAATATTCTATTCCTGAGCAATCAACAACTTCTCTATCATCACAAGGGCCATGAGAGGGAGAGAGAGAGGTGTGCTGTTGGCATTTGATTTGACATTTAGGTGCACCAAATGTGCTACTCTGATATGCTCTTATTAATTTTCAGATCTCCATATCCCTCTCTCACTCCATCACAAGAGCCATGATGGAGTGAGGAATATTTAGTGCAGAGAGAGAGAGGGGGAAGGGGCACGACAGTGGTCAGTTAGCATGGAGGGAGGGGGAGAGAGAGTGTGAGTGGAGCAGATGAGGTAGAAGGTATTCTTGTCTTGTTCATGTGGCATTAATGAAAAGTGTGTGGGGGATCAATGTCTTCACAGGTTTTGCAGCTCATCTAACAAATCAAATTTGTCAAATGCCCAAAAGTCCATAATAAAATTATTAATTGGATGAAAGAAGAAGTTGTTCATCTTTTCTAGTACTAACTCGAGTTGATTTTTTTTTTTCAATGCAATGTGATTCAATTCACACAACTTGCAATGCCATATTTTTTTATTGGTAGAATGGAAAATAAAAATAAATAAATACGGTTAATTTTTTTTTTTGAAGAGGATGTGAGTAATAATAATACATGTCATTTGTAAAAACGCTATTTTCTTCTTTTAAGATTAAAAATTGTGATTTCACAATTTGTTAAATTATTTCTAATAAAATAAGTTTTTAACAAAGATGTACTATATTCTGCGTCAATATTCTGAAATTATTGTCCAATCAAACCATGCCCACAAAATAATACATTATTATTATTGATTTTATTATTATTATTATTTTTTATTTTTTTTTTTGTTGGAAGGTGATGCGGTGGAGCAATTAGATTCTGGACCCACAAATCCATGATTATCAGGAGAAGATGAATGATGTCCAAAAATTGCAATTTGCCCTTGGCTACATTTAATAGTGTCAAAAATATATTATTTACCAAGGTGGATGGATCAAGCTTCTTTCTGTTTTCTTTGAAGGAGATTTCTAATTGTGGTAGTCAAATATATGATAACTACACAAATTAGTCGAATGATATTAAATTTGAATATTTATCCGATCACTTCGGATATCATATTAGAGTGATAATGGAAAAGAATATTATTCACAATATCATATTTTACCAAAAGAATTAAGGGCTCAATTTGGGCCAATAAAATTAAGGGCCCAAGTCCCTAAAGTAAGCATTTTGTGGAGTTTTTTTTTTCTTTTTAACATAAAACTTTGAATTTATTTCATTAAAGAATAAATTCGGAAATTGATTTGCAGGTTAATTACATAATAAAAGTTAAATTAATCCACAATTAGTTGGTGAAATTAACAGATCGAACTGTAAATTTAGTGTTTTTTTACCGCACCACGGAGGTAGAAATTTAGTAACTAGTAAATGCTCAATAAAATAGTTACCGAAATTAGTTTTCTTATTAATTTGTGAAATAATTTTCTTAATCCAGTCATCATTCGGGAGTTGCCACTTAATCCATCGTTGCTCACCAACACATACCTTTGATATAGATCTAGTCATCATTTATTTTATGCTTAATAAAACAATTATTATTGAAAAGATAGGGATTGCAATTTGTGAAATCCTTTTACTTAGAATTCCTTTATTTTCCCACAAATGGAATTGCTTTAGACTTTGTAGATTGAAACTTTTGATAGAGAGAGGTCACTAAAATAATTTTTTAAGACCAAAAAATGAAACTAAAATTTGTGGAATAAATCCTTAGAAAATATGGCATTTTCATCCACTACTAATCTTTCCTTTGTAGAGTAAAATCATTTCTTATTTATTTTTTATATCAAATACATGAAATTGTATCGCTCTTCCACATTATGTTTTTCTAAAAATATTTTGATGAAAAGAAAAATGATTATTTTCATAAACTTCCTCTAGACTATCACGATTTTTCGCATTTAACATCAAACTACGAACTTATAAAAATTTTTTCGTATACTTAAATTATCATGATTTTTCCACCTTAATCCTTCCGTCTGCTTTTGTTATATTTTCTATTAGTTTTCTTTTTTTATTTATGAAAAGACTAAATTACTCCTCATCCATAACATATCAAATAACAAATATAAAAATGAAAAAAATTCGGGAAAGCTTTCCCTCCTCTCTTACACAGATCGACTTTTGCCAAAAAAAATTGTTCTTTTTTTATTTTTTTATATTTGTTATTTGATGTATTACGTACGAAAAATAATTTAGTCTTTTCATAAATGAAAAAAATAAAAATAATCTAAAATATAACAGAAGTGGACGGAAGGATTAAAATGAAAAAGTCGTGATAGTTTAGAGATTAAAAAAATAAGTTTGTAGTTTGTGATTAGACATGAAAAATTAATAGTTTAATAGAGGTTTATGAAATTAACCCAATAAGAAATTGCATGTGATCTATTACATGTTCCCTTTGTTTGCATTCAAAAAGTTCATTCATGACCAATGGAAGTTGAGGTAGAGTAGATAGCAACTATTTGTCGTTGTTTAAAGTACGAACTTTTGTAAATGTAAAAAAAATTTTATTGAGAACTTCATTCATCATTAGTCAGATATGTTGCTTGGGACTACACTATATTAATATTTTTATTTTAAACACCAATTCACCCTCCCCACTCTTGGTGCCCTTTGAGATCCAACAATTGGTATCTGAGTGGGTTGCTCTTGCTTTAAAATTTAATCATTTTTAGATCTAATCATTTTAAGAGCTATAACATCAAGTGGATTTAGTTTTGCCGATAGACAATCAATTAGTCGTCCTCCTCTTTTAAATGCATCAAATTTTGTATATTGAAAAATTAAAATTCAAGCATGCATTTATTCTATTGATATTAACATGTGGAACATCGTTAAAAAATGTTATTATCTACATGAAAAATTAACTACAGATTCTGTCGAAAGAGAATCTTTTTTTGAAAAACTCGATTGAAAAACCAAAAATATTTTTTATTGTGCTTTGGATTCAACGGAATTTAATCGGATTTCTAATTGTGAAAGTGCAACTGAACTTTGGAATAAACTCATTATTACTTATGGAGGAACCGATAAAGTTAAAGAATCTAAATTAAATATTTTAAATCATCTATATGATTCTTTCAAAATGCATGATAATTAATTCATAAATGATATGATGACTCGGTTTAATGATATTATGAATGGTTTAACCTCCTTAGGCGAACCAAGAACTAATTTTAAAAAGTGAAAAATATTCTCATGTCTCTCCCCTCCAATTGGCATACCAAGAGGATAATGATCGAAGAAAAAGATCTGAATAAATTAGATTTTGATGATCTTATTGATATAAACCAATAAGATGAAGATCAAGAAGAAAAAGCCCCCAATAAGAAAACATTGGCATTAAAAACAAATGCAAAAGAAAAAAAAGACTCAAGTGGAGAGGAAGTGGATAAAAAAAGACTCGCTCGCTACATAAAAAAACTTGACAAATACCTCAAGTTGATGAAAAAAAAAAAGAAAAATGAGAAGCCAATCAAAATAGCATACAAACAATAAAAAAAGAGATATCTTAGAAAAAAAATGTGAAAAGTCAAGTGAAACAAGTAATCATCAAGCTCTTCTAGTGATGAAACATATGCTTAATGGCTCACAATGATGAGGTAATTTCTAACCATTCAAATTCAAATTATGACTCATCAAATTCTTCCGAAGAAAATCTTTTTTAAATGTCAATAAAGAATTCTTATTTCTTATAAAAAGATATTTTTCAGTTAAAGAGGAAAATGAAAAATTAATACATGAGATTGAAAAATTAAAAGAAGAAAAGAATACATATTTTGTGAAAAATGAAAACTTGAAAAATGAAATTGATTCTTTAAAAGTTACACATGCGTATGAAATCGTAAAACTAGCATACTCATTAGAGAAAGTAAAGAAGAAAAATACTCTTTTGAAAATTAAAAAGATTTGGTCGGTCGCCTGACATCCTCAGCCGACGGGGAGTGCGAGTTGATCCTTGTCCGCATCGAGGGAGGTCGGTTCGTCCATGCTTTGGTTCGCTCATGCACTCGATGTTAGTTCGCCGATCGTCGTTCGCCGGAGAGGAAGACGATGGCGGCCGAGTGAAGAGTCCAAAACGCGAGCCGCCCTCTCTTCACTCTCTCTTATAGCACGGCCGTCCCTCTCTCTATGAAGAGGCCGTGGGGGAGTGAGGAGCTGTGGGGGAGAGGTGAGCGAGGGTGAGAGAATTGGGAGGGAGGGCCGACCGATTCTCTCGTCCCTTTTTTTCTAAATTTTGAATTTTAAGTTTAAAAAGGAGAAAAGATGGGCCGGGTATTACAAAAGTTGACCCAATATACTAAATATTTAGACTTGTTCTTGAGTGGCAGCTGCCATAATTCCAGAACCATCAAACATCTTTCCTTTCACCAGTCCGGCTATTCCTTCCACTCACTTGGTCCTGGGCAAATATTAAGGGGCCGTTTGATTGCAGCATAAAGTAAGGAATACATAGTTATTTTGGTGAATATCGCCAAACGGATTGGAGAATAAGATTAAAATGACGAAAACACATTTTGAATGAAATCACCTTGAAAATCGTGAAACCACTATTATATTCTTACGAACAGTGAAATTTTTATTCCATCAAAATAAAGGAATACATATATTCTCATCATTCTCGATTTTTTACCATTTCTTTTATTTTTTATAATTTAACCATATATTATTATTTTTATAATAATAATAATTATTGAATGTCAAGTATTTATAATAAAATATTTTTATTATAAAATAGATTATATTTAAAATTTATTCTTGTCAAGCAAAACAAAGAGTAGAATAAAAATATAAGAAGAATATTATATTCTTTCGAATAAATTTTTTTATTCTTTAAAAGATATTCTTCGTCCAAACGGTCCCTAAATGTGGAGTAAATGTAATGGCACAACACATTTCTCTTGTTAGATGAGTCACTGTGATTAAATTATATCTAAATTCAAGAACACATAACACATTATGCAGCTTCATATCTGAGCTTAAAGTGAGAGATCCAGAATGGGTAGCCACTGATGTATTGCTATTAGGTAATGTAACATTATTTCCAAATGGTAACTCTTTAGCATCTATCAATCAGTCCTTTTGGGATGTCATATGATTGAAGGCACCAAAATCAATAATCCAATTCATATGTAAAATAGGCTATGAAGCAGTCAGTGAAATACGTGCCATATTGACTATGTGATCGTTTCCTTGCTGTTTGTTCAGGAGCTGTAATAAGGCCTTGTGTTGGTCATCAGTGAAAGGAGATAATTTCTTGCTGTTACAGAATCAACTTTTTTTTTGTTTCAGTGATTTTTTGCTGAATTTGAGTAGAATTTATAGAAAATCGACTTCTTCCTTTAAACCTGTAATTTGAAGGATATCCTATCAACTTGTAGCACTGAATTTTTTTTATGCCATGACTATTCGTTGTACTCACATACTAGTATACTACACTATAATCTCTCTTTGTTTAAGTGTTGTTGGAATTGATCTTTGCACTTACTAGAGCTACTTGATTCACTCCTGAATGAGCTCACCCGGTCGTTGGCGTAGAGAGGAGAGGGGAGACGTCGCATTTTTTCATGAACCGAACGAATGCCCTGAGAACTGACACTTGCAAATCGGACGAGTAGCCTGCGAACCGACACGCACACATCTAATCCGTTCATCTTAGATCGAGATATATATACATCCAGTTCCATATTCTATCAAAACTTTTGGCCCAATAAAATTAAGGGCCAAAGTTTAAGTTTGAGAAGGCTGTATTAATTTGAATAAACAAACAATATGGAAGTTGATATAAAGGTTAATTTTCTATTAAAAACTTAATTAATCGGCAAGTTATTGGTGCAATTGTTGTCGAAAAGATAAATATTACTATCACTTTACTTTTTGCTGAAATTTGTGAAATAATTTCAAATAGCAGTAATTTAATAATTTTCGGTCCAGCGAATGAAATTGCTTTAATAAATTAAAATAAACATTTGAAAGGTCTTTTCAAGCATTCGAGTGCAGATTTATATAAATGATGGGAGGGGTGGACTGGTGGTGGTGGGATCTATATTAAAAAAATTTAGATAATAATAGAATGTTAAATATTTATTTTATATTAGATTCCATCTAGTTGGTTATAACAAAAACATTAAATATACAGTTTTATATTACATTACGTGGACTTTGCAGTCAAGGAAAAAATGACACAATTTTGTTTTCTTCTCTTTTTATTTATTCTCTATAAGCCATTTAAAAAAAATAAAAACGATTATGTTAATTAAGATGCTCCATGAAAGTCAAGATATAAAAGATGGAAAAGCTCACAAGGGAGGTTTGCTCTAAATAAATAAATATTCTATTTTATTAATATATTACTTGATCTAAATTCGCCCTGTAAGACACATCACATGCAAAAAGAAGCCCTGGTATGAGTGCAAAGTAAATAAGCATTACCTTCCACCTCCTTTGGCTTGGATTGAGCCGGGGTGGGGGAGCAAGAAAGTGAGGGAGAGAAGAAGTGGCCTTGCACATGATTGTCAACAAATTCGACATGTTAGGCCAAAGCTCTATACCACACTGCCTCAACGATTACTCTTCTTGAGCTGAAATGGATATCATTTTGCATTTTCCAGAATCCCCAATGACAATATTGTCATACGCAAAGAGAGATAACATACACTTTCGTCATTTGCTGATTCGGGCTTGCTATTTCCAAGATAAGAGCTAGAAGAACACGTGTGGATGGAAATGAACAAGAGCGTTCCATTCTCTATTTAAGCAAAGGTCGATGATAATGAGCGATTCTAAAGGTTGGCTAGTGTTGAGAAATGTGGGGATGCATCATAGGGGTAAAATGAAAATCCAAGGTTCAAAAAGGGCAGAGGTGGTAGTATCAAATCTAATGTAGTTCTTAAAACCAAGGCGAAAATAAAGAATAGTGCTAGTAACGAGACACCAGACCCACACAAAAAATGTGAGGCACCAAGTTTGACCTAGTGACCTTTTCACTAAAGGTGTGAGTATGGCTACCACTGTCAGAAATCTTTTTTGTCCAAATGGCATACACATTTTATTTGGGGGATATAACTTTTTATCCTAAAATTTTTATTTTCAATAAAAAATATCCCCACCTTATATGTGGGTCCACCCTTGGCACCATGCCCAAACCACACAAGTGGAAGATGGCTAGGTGTCCTAGAGTAGCCAGACTTGTTCCAGATAAGCTCGACCCAAAGTGAGGATTCTCTATTGAGGACAACATAAGGTGTTTGGCAATGAGAGAATCCGGATATCTTGAAGCCTGCATATCCCCACCCTCACTACAAGAAAATTGACAAATAGAGACAAGCTTTGTGACGCTAATGCGTGGCTGAAAAAAATAGTGTCGTTAGCGTCGACATGACGCCAATATAATGCGACGTTTGGATTTAGACGCTATTAGCGTCACAATAGTGCCAAACACATAGATGACGCAACTAACGTCACCAGTCGATGCTAAACCGATGTTAAGATGACGTGAAAAGTGTCATTGCGAGCAGTTGAATTGCGTCACTAAAGCGACGCTACAGTGGCGAAAAAATGTGCGATGCTATTCCAATGCTACAGTTATACCTAAAATGACACTAGTTCGATGCTATTGTGGCGGCAATGCGATGTCTTCATGGGGTCTTTACTGCGACGCTAATGTGACGCTAAGGACGATATATTTAAAATAAACAGTGCATGCGTCGCTAATGAGACACTAAAGAGGCGCTAATTTCAGAAAAATTTTCTCCATTACAACCATATTTTCTTCCCTTCCCACACCATACAATGTATATAAATGCATTCATAACAGTCATCATATCAAAGATAACAATATGAAAACTAATAAACTGAACCAACAAAAGTATAATTGCTGCGCATATATATGATAACATAAGTATAACTAATAATCTGAACTAACAAAAGTATAACATCATGCAAAAGTTTTTATCCTAAGTTTGGGAGTCATCATTGTCATTTCGGACATTCGATGCTGATGTGCTCCGTTCTTAGTCTCGTAGGGATTGATTCTGCGGCTAGATCATCATCTGAATCGCCTGCAAGATAGGAGCCAAATGTTGCGATAGTTGCTGCGATAATTGCATCACATCAAATGCAGAGGATGAACTCAAAGTAGATGGCCCACCTGCATATCCTTTGCTCTTCCTAGGTATTTATGCGGCTGTGCCTAGACCATGCAGATATCCTCCTCGTGTCGTGCCGGCCACCATCTCCCAAATAGCAACGTCCTCTATGAAATAGAAAAAATATACAATCATATAAACATTAGAGATTATATAAATTATATAACATAAAAAACACATAAACACATAAGGTGTTATATAAATTAAAAACATGAATATTTTTTTAGATATGGTGGTTGAGTACTCGGATCAACTCTATACTTCTCAGCCATCTTCTCATTATACGCATCTTAAAAAATTTAAACATTGCTCATTTAAAATATCATTTGCACTAATGTTACTAACCAAGTGAACATGTGATGAGACTTACCATAACCCTATGAGAAGTGGGCGTGACCAACTCATTGATTTTTTGGCTCTTATGCATGGCCTCGTAGACCACGTGAAAGTCGACAAGACTATCTTGTTCTCCTCCTGCAATAAAGTTTCGAATTATATAAAATAAGTATAAGACCATCTTGAATTAACTCTTGCCTTTTTTGACTTTTTGCAATTGTTCATCCTATATGAACATCAAATACTTAGTCTATGAAAAATTGTAAATTAATAAAAATAATTCAAATATAAACTTACTTAGCACTTCCTACATATCCCAAAGTGGACGCCTAATATGCCTTAGCCATCTTTGTATGCCCTTCTCCAAACTAAGTTCGACGGACGTGACAACCTCGTGAAACTTATACAGTCAATTTCGGAGGAGTCTCGCAGCCACCTCCTCAAAAACACTTTGAATCGTCCACAAACTAATATTCAAATGAAACTAATTTACCTCCTAAATAATATTATAAAAGTTAATAATTTAAAAATAATATAAACAAATTATGTAACCCAAAAAGAAGATCATACCGTAAAATGTCATCTCACACAAAAATTAGGACATCTTTCCACGATCCTACCCCATCCAACAAGTGGAAAGAACAAAACCATACATCTGATACTAGTGGGTATGAAAGTGGTCCTATAATTTAAGAAAAAGAATTAATTTTCAATGATAAGAAAAATTATAATAAAATTGTTACAACTTATTTAATTTACAGTCAAGCAATATTGTTGACGGTGACCACCCCATTATCGTATAATCCCTCTCCGTTTGTCGAAGAGGAATCATCACCTGCTACAGTTGAGGTAGGCTGAGAAGGTCCGACATCATCGACAGGCCCTAGTACAAAATAAATCATTAGTGCAATACCAAATTAAACTAATGATGATTGATATATGTATAATAAAGTTCTCACCTCGAGTGATGTCTATTGCTATATGATCCATGGCAGTCCGCTCGTCAGAATGTGCTATCGATGGCGTAGCAACTGATACTATTAAAAGAATTATTAATGTAATTAAATGACAAATATAAATGTAATAATAATAAATATATCACCTAGCGTAAGATGTCGCTCGCCAATACTGGAATGTGAAGCGTCTGGTAATCTCGACGGTGGCGTAGCAAATGTCATCATAAAAAATACTTAAAATACTTGCATGTATTTAAATTTATCAAATATATAGAAAATAACTTGGTGTGACATGTTGATCATCATCGTGCGATCAAGACATCCCGACTATGTGCCCCAGCGATGGTGGAGCAATCGTCACAATAACAAAATAATTAGAACAATTGCATGTATAAGATATATTACATCCACAAGAAATAACCTAGAGTGATACATGGAACATCGTCATACACGAAAGACGACCCACCAATGGATTGCCTACTATGTGACGATCCGATTGTGCCCCTCAACGTCGGAGCAACTAACATTATTAAAAAAATTAGTGTAATTATTATAAGCAACTGATAATAAATATATCACCTGGTGATCATGATGTCTCACTCATATGGAGTGAACGCTTAAAAAAGTAAGATGACCCAAAAGCTCGACCTTTAGTAATCATAATTGAAAAAAATAACAAACTTATGTTATTATTATATTTAATTTATAAAGTTAGAAACACATAATTTTATAATTTATTAAAAAAATGGTATGATTCATTCGCTTATTTCATATTATGATTCATTTTCATCATCTTCGTCGTCATCGCTATAATTTTGATTTGAGTCATCGTCAATGAAATTGTCAACATTCACTTCTAAAAGGTCATTTGATTTGAACTCTTTCATTGGCTCAGGGTCATCGACTAATTGAATATTCTCAACTTCTTCGGCTACATCAATCGTCTCATTCACTCGATCTTCTTAATAGTAATCATCTACGGGCACACAATTATATATGGATGATGTTTCATGATCATCTACCATTGTTTCTGCTAAGAATAATTGACTTCTTACTTTGCATGATGCTCATCGTTCATCCTTGGTTCTTTTCGATGGATACTTAGTGTAGTACACTTGTTGTGCTTTTTCTGCCAATACGAATGAATCGTATAACTGAATTCTCGATCGAGAGTTGATATCCACCAATTTAATCTTTTGATCGATCTGAATTCTTTTCTCTGGATCGAACCAACAATATTTTAGCACAATGACTTTGTTCGATTTCCCAAATAAGGCAACTCTATGATATCTTCTATAACGTCGTAGTAATCAAACTCGTTGTTCCCGTACATGTTTCCTAGAACACATATAACGCTGTTAATAATTGAACGTTGTCGGCTATATTCTTCCATATGGAATTTGTATCAATTAACTATGATGTCACAGTAGCTAAAAACTTATTTCTTTGGTCCATGATCTAAATCTCAAAATTTTAAATATATGACTGAGCCATTAATAACCTACCAAAAAATTAACTAAAAGTAGCAATAATTACAAACAATCAGAAAGAATTCTCACTTCACATCTGAACCAAGTGGTAAAATGTTCGTCTCTTAGTTTCAATAATTTATTGTCTGAAACTAAATGATTGATTTCTCGTTGTAATTCTTCAAATTTTCTAAATTCATAATTGTCAAATAATGAAATCACATAGCAATGATTAAATTTAAATTTTATAACGTATTAAAATAAATAGTCTTACTCAAGATACGGCGTCGCCTCGCTACAATTTGCAATGACATAATTCTCAACAGCAATCAATCACTCAACGCAACTTTGCTTTCTCTACCAAGTAGCCGGCATGAGTACTTGAAGATGGATAAAGTATTTAGGTTAACTTCTCCTTCACCACAACATATATAAGTAACACACATATGGTGTATGAATACATGTGTTGAAAGTACACATATAATATTTAATCTATTTATTCGTTAAACTATAGTATAAGTAACATATATAGTTATACAAACATAAATAACATATAGTTCATCTATTAATTATGGGATTAATGGAGGTGTAACGCCCCTTAGGTGAAATATTGTATAACGCCTCAATAAGAGCCACTCATTTCATATCAATGGCTTAGATGTACATGTTCTCTCTCTTCTCTCTCTCCTCTTTGTCCCCTCCAACACTCTCTCCCCCCGTGCTCTCTCTCCCCTCTAATCTGCGCCGTCGCCGCCACTCTCTCTCTTCTCTCCTCCAATCCCTGTCCCCGATTTGTGCTGCCATCATTCATGTTTGCTCTCGTCGCCGCGGCCACAGATCTACGAGCGCCACCGATCTGCGAGCATCGTCAACGTCGTTCCTGCTTCTCTCGCATGTTGTCGCCGCTGATCTCCTTGTCCCCCTCTTCGAGCATCGCTGACACGCCCGATCTGCGACCCCTACGTCCTCTCTCTCCCCCTCTTTCTCCCCCTTCCTTCGTCTTGCATCCCCGATCCGCTGATCCGTCGTCCACTATGCCATCGTCCCTCATCCACTCATCCTTTGCGTCCCCGATCTATCGTCGATCGCCTCGTCCGCCTCTTTGAGCATCGTCGATGCGCCCGATTTGCGACACACTGCGTCCTATGGTCCTCTACGTTTCTGTTCCACCACCGATCACCTCATCCTCCTCTCCGAGCGTCGTTGACGTGCCCGATCTGCCATCCCCAGCATCCTCTCTCTCCCCCTGTCGGCGACGACAATGACACTTGGTGTAGGGGGGAAGAAGATCGGGCAGTGGCGACGGCAGTGGTTTGCTTTTTTGTCGACAGTAGAGAGATAAAAGAGAAAGAGAAGAGAGTATGAGTTTTGATCTTGACCATTCATATAAAATGGATGATTCAGATTTGGGTGTTGAACAATGTTTCACCTAAGGGGTGTTACACCATCGTTAATCTTATTAATTATTAATTAACATATACGTTCTTCAAACACATCGACGACGTAGCGTCAAAATAATGCTGATTAAATTTTGTGTAATTGTGAGAGAATGAATTTATTGCATAAAATTATAAAATAGTGTGAAAAAAAAATGTTGAAATGGTGCCTCAAACCAGGGTTCACCTTTGAGCATTATAGCGCACTACCCATCAAGACAACATGAACATTGTGATTAGTGACAACACATATAATACTAATCCCAATTCCAGTGCTTTGATTATGAATAAAATGACGAAGACTGAACATGCTAAGGGGTCGTTTAGTATGAAATAATGTAAATATATTATCGATTATTTTATTTTAAATTCTTAGAGTTCATTACATTATCTCGTTTGATAGTGTTTGATTATCGATAATTTTAATTATTCTAGTAATCTTAATTACCACCTCAGGAGAGGTGACTTTTCGAATTATCACTTGGATAACATGCATTTTGATAAAAATATCCTTCAAGATTTTTTTAATTTTAAATATTTTATTAATAAATAAATGTCATTCAACTTTAATTTTTTTATTATTTAAAATCTTTTACAAACAACTCAGTTTTAACTCATTTTATTTTATCTATATTCACTTTTCTTTTCTTTTTTCTTTGTTTATTTATAATGCTATGTGATGAAGATTTAAAATACTTTTAGGAGTATTTTGGTAATTTTTTCTCTAATTATTTTAATAGGAAGTCTAATTATTTTGGTAATTATTTTAAATATAAAAAAATAAGAAGTCTTCATATCATATAATATATTCAAAACAAAAAAGAGAAGTTAAAAAAAATGAAAAAGTCTAGAGAGTTGAAGGATGGCAATAGACAGAATGCATTTTAGGCTCAGTACAAATCAAATTTCTTTTCTAAATTTTATATTTTTTTATATTTCCTTCATTTTGCTTACGTGATTTTTTGGTCCATTTAAGTTATGCGCGCCGTACAAAATTCATGGTGCAGAACTTTTTAATTTAGCATATTCTTTCTGTTTATAGAAAATGGATAGCCTCTTTTCCAAATTAGAGAACATGAATGAAGTTTCTTTAGGCTATCTATAATACGAATTAGAGTCCAAGCGAGAGGATCGTCACGAGGTCTGTTTAGGAAAAAAAATGAGAGAGGAAATGGGGTTGACGTATTTTTTTCAATCTCCAAAGAAAAAAACCGATGGTTCACCTACATTATGGCCCATTCTTAGAGTGTCAAACTACGGAGGAGCATCCTACCCATTAAGCTGGGCTGAACGACGATTTGTCCATAATAAAAATGTTTAATATTCATTATATTACATTTTATTTGTTTGCCAGTGGAACAAGGACTTATTTAATCTTAATATTCTATTACAGTGCATGGATTATCTTCTAATCAAATTATTGGGATGTGTAAGATTTTTTTCTCATTACTCCCCTTGCTTTGTCAAATAATCTAACTCTTCATAGGGGCTACGAGCGTAACGCGCTTCGGCTTATTGTATCTTTACGGATATGTCAAGATAGATCTACTTCCAATGTTACAACTTACAACTAATAAATGAGTTATACTCATTTTAGCTTTTTAGCAATTTCTTAGACTCAAAATGAGACAATTTTTTTAAAAAAAGTAATAATTGTATAAAAAAATTTAAAATTCATTTATCATCATTGAATTCATGATGAATTGATCATTTTTTTCAATTAAATATCTATTATGAACAGTGGCGGAGCCAAAAATATTTTGAGTGGGTTCATATCCATATGTTTATTCGTAGAGGACACCTAATTTTTTTTTGTAAATTTTAATTTTTTTTACTTATGTATACATAAAGATATTAATTTTAGAATCCATAATTAATTAAAATATTCATATTATGATTTTAAAATATAAATAATAATTTATGAATTATTTATATCACTAGAGCTAGAAAGAGATAATGTGTACAATTTCTCTTGGACTATAGTTAGCTAAAAAGTATGGTTAATTTTAATTGGTTTATTAAAAAATAATTTTAACACTTAACAAATAATTTGTAAGTGTAATATAACATAGTAAACATAAATATTTAAGATATATCAACAAAACAATATTACATTATTATTTATGCATATAAATTATGTATAATCATTATGAATCAAATGAGCATACATGATGTCATAACCACCTAATTATACATTAATTAAAATAAATGTATAAATAAAATAATTAAAATTAAAAATATAAAATAGTAAAGCGTAATGTATAAAGAGAAAGAATGAGTTGATTGGATGAAAATGGAGGTAAAAAATATTATAAAAAATTATAAAATTTGGAAGATCAACTAATAAAATAAGTGGCAAAAAATACTAGCGTAATGTATAAAAAGAAAGAATGAGTTGATTGGATGAAAAATGGAGGACAAAAATATTATAAAAAATTATAAAATTTGGAAGACCAACTAATAAAATAAGTGGTAAAAAAATATGAACTTGGACCACTTAATTAAGAAATAAAATAATTAAAGTCAATATATAAATAAAAAATTAAATATAAATATAAAATGTAATTGTGAGAGAATGAATTTATTGTATAAAATTATAAAACAGGGTGAAAAAAATATGTTGAAATGGTGCCTCAAACCAGGGTTCACCTTTGAGCATTATAGCACACTACCCATCAAGACAACATGAATATCGTGATTAGTGACAACACATTTAATACTAATCCCAAATTTCAGTGCTTTGATTATGAATAAAATGATGAAGACTGAACGTGCTAAAGGGTCATTTAGTATGAAATAATGTAAATATATTATCGATTATTTTATTTTAAATTCTTAGAATTCATCATATTATCTCGTTTGATAGTATGTGATTATCGATAATTTTAATTATTCTATCACCTCAGAAGAGGTGACTTTTTAAATTATCACTTGAATAACATGCATTTTGATAAAAATGTCCTTCAAGATTTTTTTAAATTTTAAATATTTTATTAATAAATAAATGTCATTCAACTTTAATTTTTTTATTATTTAAAATCTTTTATAAATAACTCTTAGTTTTTACTCATTTTATTTTATCTATATTCACTTTCTTTTCTTTTTTCTTTATTTATTTATATTGCTATGTGATGAAGATTTAAAATACCTTTAGGGGTATTTTGGTAATTTTTTCTCTAATTATTTTATCCATTATTTATATTAATAATACTTGTCAAATACTATAATACGATATTATCGATAATTTAAGTAGTGATAACTTATTTAGATGATGATCTTAATTACTGATTATTTGGACAATGCACCCAACATCCCCTAACGGTATAAACAATTTTTTTTTTAAAAAAAATGTGAAGAAAACAGTGGAGATCCATCGTCTTCCAATATGAATAAAAAAAACCCGCACAAGTAAATAAATAAAACAAATTTTGGGCTGCCGGAGGTGGTGCATTGCAGTGCACCTTGCGTTGCACCTTCCTCCTCCTCCTGACATAAGAAAATGATTGATGGCGCCCTGGTCGTGTCGTGTTAAGTTGCTAATTCTCCTCAAATTGCAGTAGACGCATAGATTTTTCTACTTGTTGACTTGGTTTCGTTGTCTTCTCTCTCGTTTACTTGTTCTCGATGCGCCCGCACTCATCTCCGAGGGTCGCAGGTGCAGTGCAGAGAAGAGCAGAGAATGGTGGCGTGCGCCTTCGTCGTCTTCATCGTCCTCCTCCCGCCCATCAGTAAGAGAAATTATCCGGGGCTCCTTTTGGCGGTTAATTAAATCTTCGTTTCTATTTCCTCTTTGAGTTTTTCGAACTGTTCGCAGTGACGGTCGCGTTGTGCTACCATGGCCTGCAGCATAAGGTCGCTCTGTTTCTGCTCGCATTGTTCATCGCCGCGTTCACGGGTTTTACCGCCGACGCGCCCTGCGCAATCTCGAAAGGTCAAATTCAGAACTCGTTCTTTAACCTGGTTTTGGGTTCTTATAAGCTGAAACGATGTACAGGACTTGTGCAGTGTTCATTGTCTTCCACTCTTCCTGTGTTGTCGTCCTTATGCTGCAGACCATTGTAGCCTCATGCATGTTTTCGGATAACTCCCAAACATGATGGCATCAGTGCAAATTTCAAATTGGTTTTTGGCTTTCTATTGACTTTTGGCTTTTGTCTACGGCAACTATGCATCATAGCTCATTATACATGGCCTAAAGCAGCAAAAAAAACTTTGCTGTTTCCAGAAATTTGGTATGTATATCCATCGAAAGGAAGCCTTAGATTCTTTGAACATCGAGCTTTCTGATTGAGAAATGTTCTAGTGGCACTTGGAACGATAATTTTGAAATAAAAAAGCTGCTTAATTTTTACAGGAAAGGTGGTTTTAGGAGGTGTTGTTCTTGCAACTGCTGTGGTGCTTAGTCTTACTCTCCGGGCTGCAAGAAGTGGTCATGACAACTTCCTGAGCCATTTGGCTTTGGCTTCTGTTTGCGAATCTGTCAAACTCGAACAGTCGATGCGAAAAGGCAGAAGAGAACTGTGAAGCCGCTTAGCTTTGACTCGATACGATTCCTCTCCTTAACTTGTTCATCTCAGAATTGTGAAGCCGCCAAGCTCCAATCTCAGACATTGCAAGATGCATTTGTTGGAACACACGCCGTCATCTTCACCTGCAGCCGTGGTCTTCATCTCCGATGGATGTAGCAAAGCAGTAACAGAAGCATTCTACATACATGCTGTAGTTTTTCTTTTTGTTTGATCGAGTGGTTTTTTCTGTGTGCAGCCGCGTGCTTTTGTTTAATGTCAGCACTGGACAAAAGATCTTAAATTCATGCCTTGTTTGATTGATTCCGTGAATATAATTTCGAGAACTTGTGTTACCAGAGACGAGGAGGACGATAAAAATATAAAATTATTGATGTTGTTCTTTTTAACGATTTAAATTTTTTTAAAAAATTATTAGCACCTTCTAAACCAAGATTTTGAATTTAATTTTGTGATTCTTCTTAACAATATAAGCTTTTAAAAATTGATTAGACATCAAATTCAAAATAATTTTAGAATGAGGGCTTAAAGTTTGTTAAGCTTTAATGTTACTTTTTTTAACGACTTAAACTTTAAGAAAATTGATTAGAACATCAAATTCGATCTTTTGAAACATGTTGAAAAAATGTCGCGGTGTTCTTTGTTCACTTGTCAAACAAGAACATGGGAGACGAGCATTATTAGTTCGATTTGCCCACATGGCTCGTGTTAAACATAAAAAAAGATATTATTACTTAATGCCAAAAGTTATTTTTGTTAGAATGAAAGGTAATTAATTAATTAATTTTAATTTTATATCATCCGCGTATACTTTTATTTTCAATCTTGAATAAGTGATTCTTTATATGTTAATAAGATGATTTTAAAAATAATGATGATGCCATGTGATGTAATTGCAGTGATTAGTATAAATAACAGTAGTTAGTGCTGACACTATGTACATTAATTCATGCACGTAATGACGTAACAACATACTTTTTGGGAGTGATGGATGTGCTGGTGCATGTTTTTTGGTGACGATAATGGTGCTGGAGTGATCACAAATGAGAGAGAGAAAGATAGTATAGTGACACGACGTGTGATGGATGCATGTTAATAATTGATTTATTTTTATAATTAGAAGACATTAAAATCATGTCTTACTTATAATTTTACAAATAGAAGTGCAAGTGCACAACATAAACACTCTTTTAAATACTTATTTGTATATAAATTATACGAATTTAATATTATCAATAAAATATAAATAAATAAACAATTTTCTAAATTGACATGACGAATTAAATCAAGGAAAAACAGCACACATATTATGTGAAAAGTATAATAGTTTAAATTTTCTATCCTAAGCAATTTTTACTTTTCATGGGTCACTAACTCCAAAGCACAAACTTAAATTGTATATGCATGTTATTCAAATTGCATATGTTTTATCATTTTCTTTATGAAATTAATTTATATGTGCATACTATTCACAAACTTATTATTTACGAAAAAAACTATTTGACAGAATATTTGTTTATATGTTATTTATGAAAAAACATTTGACACTTATTTATGAAATCAGTTATTAATTAATATTTTATATTAACTTGGTACCATATATTTAATAAATTAAATATCAGATTATCCAAATGATGTCATATTTATTCTATTAATATATATAGCTGAAAAAAATTAAAATATTATTTTTATTATAATAAAACTATGACTTTAAGGACTATATTTTATGATTTAACTAGCTATCGTAAATATACCTTATAAGATAATGATTAAACATTCGAAATTTATGCAGGATAACTTAAATACAAAAGATTAAAGGTCCCATCAAAATCTAAGTCAAATTACTTAAAAGTAAAGATTTAAAATTAATTAGATAAATATATAACAATAACAATACTGATATAATCATGCTAGTTATAGTTGTTATTTTTATATTAAAGTTAACTATTACCTATATTATAAATTCAAAATTAAAAGTTGTGATAATAGTTATAGTTTTTTTATTGAAAATTAATCTTAGACTTATAATTGATAAAAATACTATAGCAATGATAATTAATTTAAAAAAACATAATTAAACTTATAAGTAGGAAAGAAGTCTAGATTTATTAGCTTTTTATATCAACTCATTAATGCATGATATAGAAAAGGAGGGAAAGAAAGTATAAAGAAGTATGCATGAAAAGAAATAAGTAAGAAACACTAAATAAATCCAAATAAAAATATCATCTAATAAAAATTATTCTCTTGGAGTAAATAAGAATTTAAATTACTATTAACGGTATGCAATTAAATATAAAATTAATTGATAATTAAATTTAAAATTAACTTGGTGACTAAATAAATAATTTCTTTTTTGCTATATTATCAATCCTGATTGTCCCTAGATTTAATTGGAAATGAAAGGTTAGTTATAAGGTCCTATTTACTCATAAAGTTAGGTATTTTAAAGTGCTTCCCCGTTAAATCAATAATTTTTTTAAGAGTTTGGATAATTTATTGAAATTATGTAAATAGTCACTTCACCATCCACTTAATATTGAAAATTATACAGAATTAAAATAGTTCAATATGTTTTGCATTGTTATTAAAGCGTATTAGATAATATAAAATAGACAATAATATAAGATGTTATAATCTATTGTAAAATAAATATTGTGTACAAATGAAGAAAGGAACAGGAAATAAAAGAAAATAGAAGACTTGGTTTGCAGAAGAGGGGAAAGCCACCAGAGAAATAAAAGGAGACATGGAGGTCACAAAAAAATTCATAGAAATTCCTTCATATATTTTCATTTTAATATTTTTTTTAATTCGAATCATAAACTTTTACACTCTAAAAATAGATGTCAAACACACAAAAAAAATCAATTCATCAATTAAAAAAACCTAAGAATTTCGCATATTCATTATGTATAATAACATACATTTTTTATTTGATAAATTCAGCACCCTTTTGTTTTTTTATTTTTTATAAAAAATTATAAGTTTATAAGTGATATTTAAAAAACTTTGGTAAAAACTATACTAATAAATTTGACAAAAATATACTCTAATAAGTTAAATTATTGACTATTATTTAAATTTTATTCATGTTTGCACCCAAAAATTACACAATATTAAAACTATGATAAAATATCAAAATCGTTACTATTTTTTCAAATCATAAACTTGTATACTCTAGATATATATTTCAAACACACAAAAATAAATCAATTCATCAATAAAAAAACCTAAGAACTTTACATATTCATTATGTATAATAACATGCATTTTTTATTTGATAAATTCTTCACCCTTTTGTTTTTATTATTTTTATAAAAAAATACAAGTTTATAAGTGATATTTAAAAAACTTAGGTAAAAACAATACTAATAAATTTGACAAAAATATCCTCTAATAAGTTAAATTATTGACTCTTATTTAAATTTTATTTGTGTTTGACACCCAAAAATTATACAATATTAAAACTATGATAAAATACCAGAATCCTTGCCATATTTAGCAAATACATAAGTTGTCACATGCCCATTGCAACTATATCAATTTACATATTGATTAAGTAAACAGTTATTAACTAACATATTATAACTATATCAATTTTATATGCCGATTCAATAACGAAGTAATAACTAAAATATATTATATCATTAAGTATAAACATTTACGTTTCATTTCATCTTCCCGGCATGCAGGCCACATATTAGATAATCTAATAGAGAAAAAAGAAATAAAACATTGTCTCCTTCAAAACTCAATTTCTTGATATCTACAAAATAAATAAAAAAAGTTGAAAATGTATACATAAAATTGAAATCTACAAGATGTATAATCTACACTATAATTAAAATCATGTAAAATTCATACTATTTTGAATGCTTTTAGCATATATGAAAGGTATACATAAGATTAAATTATGTATAATAGATAATGATATTACAACATATAAAATGCGCTGGATACAAAATAATACAATATTTTTTTTATAGTATTTAAATCTAAAATTAAGTAACCTTAATTTGGTGATTAATACTTGTAAACTTTTATGAAGGGCATCTCAAATGGCATTGACAATTCCATACACCTCATACTCACATATTAAGAATTTTTTATACTGTTCAACAACGTAATGCGAACTCTTTTATTTTTCTTTTTCTAAACATTATATGTATCAAATTCCTTTTGTGTTGAGATATAACGTCAAATTCAAGTTTCGACATGAAGTTTTTTATGCATTTAATGACTTATTTTTCTTCGAGAGTGTATTGCATTTTCCTATATCACATGTTATAGTTGCCACTGTTCAACTTGTCACCCTCTTCAATTAAGCAATTCTTTGCTTGGTTGCCATTTAATTTATTATCAAGTTAAAAAAATAAAATGAGTGTTAAACCATCATACATAAGTCTTATTGTCTCGTATATTCTAAAAATAATAAAATGATAATATTTTAAGATAGTGACATCAAGATTAAGTTATTAAAAACATTATTAAGTTATTAAAATCAACATAATTGCGTCAAGATACCATTCTAGTAATTTTGAAAAAAATGAATATCCAAATGTGATTAACATACCATTTTCAAAAATACTAGCCAAACAATTAGGGTTTTATGATTGGTGCTCTTCCTTGCCTCTATAACTGCAAGGTGTCAATTAGAGAATCATCACTCATTCGCCTCAACACCAAAATAATTAAAAAAATGATATCGTCTCACGTGAACATAATAATTTTTAGAGATCATGTTATTAGTACACCAGATAAATTCGCAGAGAAAGAGAGTACTAAATTGTCTACTTACCATCTCTTTTCAGTACTTGCTTAGACATGCATACGTCACACACCACCCAATAAAAATTACTACTATGTCATATAATTTAAATGTCTTAGTCCTATTTGGACCACTTTATTATACAAATATTTAACTTAGGTCCACTTTATTAAATGTCTAAGTTCATGAGACATGCTATCATAATTCCACATTTACACAAAAACATAACATAAAAAGAATTATAAATTACAAAGCATGGTTGTTTGGACCAGACCGGACCGGCCAGTCCGACCGATCCAACTGTCGACCGTCACTTGAGACGGGTCTGGTTCGACCCTAAAATCGGACTGGCAATTGGACCATTTCGAACCAGTCAAAACCGGACTAAAACCGGATAAAACCGGTGAACCGCCGATTTTAGGGAAACCGGCAGGTTCAAATATTAGAAAAAATTGGAAAAATGTGAGCACACTAAGTTTTGAACCCATGACCTCTTAAACAACTTAATGTGTACATTCCACTATGTTATGTTTATTCATTTGAATACTAAGTTATTTTATATTATACAATGGTTATCATCACTCATTTATCAAATTATTTTTTTAATAAGAAAATTTATAATATTTTTAGATGTCAAATATTAAATATGAAAATATTAGTTACCTAATTAAATTAAAAAAATAGAAACTACAATAATCTTTCTAATTTAAGTAAATATTAATAGTTGAATTTGAGAAATATGAATTTGTAAATTATAATTGAATACATTAAAATCACATAAAGCTCATATCAATAGTTAAATATGTCACATTTGATTTCTTAACTTTAATTAAAATGACTTAACCATATGTACTTTGATATAGAAATATATTAATTATTGATAAGAATATATAAATATTATAGTTTTTATTTTTATATTATTTTATTAATATTCGGTTCGACCGTCCGAGTTAATCGATTGGACCGGTCCAACATGACCTGGAGACCTATCCGAGTCGACGTCCGGTCCGGATTTTACAACCTTGTTACAAAGCATACAAATAATTATACAAGTCATTTATCACATAATGAAATTATTTTTCACATGCTTTAAACATAATATATGCATAATAATAATCATGGCTATTATTAATGCTTACATTTACGTGAAATGTAAAGTCGCATTCTTAAAATACATATATGTATAGCACAAGGAATTTAAATAATTAAAATATCAATTTTGATAAAAATTTAAAATTATTTTTTACACATGCCTTAATTACATTGATGTAATGAAAATGTTCATACAATAAAAATAATTTTGTCATATCATACATATATTATGAATTACATATTTTTAACACAAAAATAAAAAATGCAATATCATGTGAAAATACATTAGTTACATCAAAAATTAATTTTGGTATAAAAAAATATATGCACTTAAAAAAATTCTTTCTGAAGGAAAAAAATATTATTTATAAGTTCCATATCACATAATGAACATTAAGGAATAATAATGTGCATGAATTTTATTTTCACATATATAAAATGACATAATGTAATATAATTATATTCACAACATAATATCAAATATTATTACCTAAGATGACATGCTTAAATTTTGCACATATAACATATAAAAAATGTCTATAATCATGTCATATAAAATTCAGGCAAATGTCTATAAATTATATAATTATCATAACATAATTATGTAAAAAACATTTCAAATAAAAACATATGTCATATATGCAATGCATGCAATTGGTCCGCAAGGCTGAGCCCACACCAACGCTGTGGGCCCAGGCCTGCGCGCCTTGCAATAGCAGTGGGCTAGAGGCTCGCGCGCCTTTGCGTTGTGGGCCTCAAGCCTACATGGAGTGTGTGCTAAAGTGTCGCGTGGCACTGTTCATGCTAGAGTTTCATACGTTAAATTTAATGTGCTGATCAATTTTTCTAAATGCTTAAACCATTAGGAAGAGCAACATGCTTAATATTATATTATTAACACCCCCTTCACGTGTCAACTGCTGACAACTCAACAAGTGGACAACTAAGTAAAAAAGTATTTTTTTAATAAGAGCTTAACGACATTTGAGCTCAGGACCTCTGACTTTGATACTATGTTAAATTTGATGTTGTGACCAATTTTCCTAAATGCTTCATCTAATTGAGTACAATATGGATAATAAAAAAAGTTTTATTTTTTCTCCGTGGTTACGAACATATAAACAAAGGTGCAAAAACATTAGTTCTTGCACAATCTCAAATTATACAATATAATGAAAAGAACCTATTAAGACTTTATTAACTAAGGGGCCGTTTGGTGGAATAAAGGATGGAATACACTTTTATTCTAAAGAATAGTGCCAATCGAGCATCAGAATAGACTCCCGACAAGCTTTTCGTGAAATTCAACATGTGTTTGTCCTTGTCGGGGCCGTGTTTTGAGAATTTTGAATTCCACGAAATGGATGGAATTCGGCCTATTCTCCTTTTCTCGTGGGGGCACATTAACAAATTTACTATTCACTCGATGTGCCCTATACACGATTGAAATCTCCTATTTTTTGGCCACCTTCCCCTTTCCTCCTTCGAGAAGATTGTGCCCTAGACAACTTCAACCGATCCATCGTGAGGTGTCTTCGATCGATCTGATGGCAGTTAATCATATCGACGTTTTGCATTAGGTGAGTCTTCGATCGATCCATCGTGAGGTGTCCTTTCGTGAGGTGTCTTCTTTCGATTCCAGAGATTTGTTCTGACAATCATTGTGATTTTTTTAATCCCGTTTTTTTCCCCTTCCGATGATGGTCATCAGTGCCGCTTGTGTATGTCACGTTGTGTGTTCATCGTCTTAAGTTTTTCATGTTCGATCGGCTGTGACGTCGTCTACTCGCTCCACGACACTCTTCCAACTTTCAAAATAGGTATCTTCACCTTCCTTTCATCATGATCCCTTCTCTTCAATCTCCTTCTACTTTTTGTGTACTTTCATTGTTGCATATTTTGACACTACTTTCTTTCCTACGCATCCTGTGCAGATCTTCACGAAGCTCACTGCTTCCTACCCGAGCAACCGGCGTCTATGAGAATTCTGCTTGTGGCAAGGTCTGTCTGCAAACATAGGTACAACCGTTTGCACCCCGCCGCCCCACTCCTCTCTGATCCACCTCTTTCCCTTTCATAGAGGATCTTATTTCACTACCCCTCTTATTTGAAATGTCAAAGTTCTCTTACAGGCACCGTGTCGTCGTCTTCGGAAGAATCTATAGGCACCTGCTGTAGCACATCACGTCGAGAGGTACGAAAGATTTCCAACACCCATAATACGTGCTTCTCGTGGGTCTGCTATTAGTCGTATGTGCATGCTGCTACTAGTTATAAGTGCTCCATGCTAAGGATAGCAAGTTGTTAGTGCAATCACCGTTTCATGTTTCCCTGAACCAAGTTATTTGCATTCCAGAATTGAACATATAAATTACACCTTGTAGTTACCAATTTATCCTACGCACTCGCCATTTATGACGCTACATAGAACCACTCATATGTTTTCTACATAGACTCTGTACCAATTCCTATTCACCTTGTTCCTTTCTCATTTTTTCACCTTAACAATCATATGTTATACACACTCGTAGCCGCAATATCCCAAGAAATCGGCTCTAGAAACAAAGATGGCAGCCTCCGAAAAAAGCGTCTCATGAATTGGAACGATGAGTTAGACCAAGTATTTGTTGGTGTCATGAAAATTGAATATCTAGATGGAAACTTTAACAACGGTGCCTTCACATCGGACACATGAAAGCACATATTGACAAGATTTAATGAGACCAGGGGAAAGGGTTACGATATGCAAAATTTGAAAAATAGACTTAAATTTTTGCAGAAGTCGTACCTACTTTATAGAAGTCTAATTAATAGAAGCGGACAGGGATGGTATTTCGATAAGAAAATCCCTACCCCAAGTGAAGCTGCCTTGTGGGAAAAGGTTATAGCGGTAAGCGTCTAGGCCAAACTCACCTTCAATTATCCATCGATCCCTTCTTAATGTCTCATTAATGATCTTCTTTTCCTTCATGTAATAGGCCAACAAAGAGTACGGGAGAATTAAGGACAAGCCCTTTCCAGTGTACAATGACCTGGACTTCATTTACTCTAAGAACACTACTATTGGGAGTAGGACCATTGCTACGACCATGGATGGAATGCCGTCAGACGACCATGACCAACCTGAGGGCGTCGACGTAGAAGAGGTTGACATACCCCTAGAAGGTATGAACTTCTGCCCTGCTGCTATCGGCAATGACCCAAGTAGTGGTTTCACAAACGAAGCCACTTACGACAGTCCTTCGTCGAATCCCATCGCTGGAGTGAGTCCTACACCAGGTATAGGAAAGAGGGCCAGATTTAGTGGACAACCAAATAGAAATAGAAAGGGAAGAGTGGACAGTAGTGAGGCGATGGAGATTATGAAGGAGATGACACAACAAGGAAAGAAGAGCCTCCTTTTGATGGATGGGATATTGCAGCGCGAGAAGGAGGCGAACCCGTACACCATGACAGAATGCTGGTCCAAGCTGCGCGAGAAAGTGACTCACTGTACTCTTGAGTTCAAATTGGCTATGATTGAAGCATTCAAGGATGAAAGCAACTACTGGGCTTTCATGACCTGCGACGATGACATGTTGGAGCCGTGGCTATTGGAACAAGTATAAGAGTACAGAAGGAAGCATCAACACGGAGGATCGAGATCTGCCTTCTTTGGATGCACTACCTCCAGTTTCACAATTGGATAATCGATCACATCAGCAACCTTCCGATTGGCATCCTCACGTATTTCAGGCACATATTTTGGTATGACTTTACCACCTGTGCCTTTTGCAACATCCCCCGGGGCAACAAGCAATGTCTCGACAATTACATTTTCTGACCGCAGCACATTCGCTCCATCAATAGTCTCTTCTCAGTTTGCATCTACATTAGCAACCGCTACTTGTATGGGTTTCGTATTTCGCTCTTCGCCTAGCAGGGCCTCCACTTTTGCATGGGCTTCTTGTTTCCCATGAGTCATGTATCCTGATCATTGTGTAGACACCTAACACGTGTGTTGTCACTTTTGGCACCATCTTTTGGCATCATGACATGTAGCGTATGTTATTAATCGTATGTTGTTGGGTGATCACCTTTTGGTCCATGTGGAAAAAATATATGACAGTACTTAACACTTTTGTGTTGTAACAACAATGTGGTCTTTATTACTTACCCAATTTTGCCACATCTTGTCTTAACTATTATCATAATTTTCGATTATTTGTTATTGTATTGTGTAATGCTTGTGTGATTATTTTACCTTTGCTCTTGTGTTTCTCGTAGATGAATAGACACATATTGATACAACTGTTGGTTGAGGAGGAAAAAATTCAAGAGGACCTGATAAGTGGCACAATTGAATTAGATTTGCAAGCACCAATACAAAGACTTCTATGCAGAACTCGTCCCTAATATGGGCATGAGGTCATCGTAAACATCCTTAAGGGTCATCCACAGCGTTGTTATGATATATTTACATTGTCTCCTTGATGTTTCTCAAGCTAGAGGAGTTGCTAATGTCCAGAAATCTAATACGACACAACATACAACTACGTGCGAGCAACTCACTTTTTTCCTGCATTGCATTGGGCACAGCATGACCAACAGGAACCTGGCCGAGCAATTCCAACATTCAAGCGAAACGATATTAAGGCATTTCAATAATGTGCTTAGGGTGATATGCTCCCTTGCTAAAGAGTTCATCGTACTGCCCACTGGAAGTGAAGATGTGCATACACGCATTCGCAATAGTGACAAATTCTTCCCCCACTTTGCGGTAAGTATGCCACTCCATAATTGTCTTTTGCCCATGACTATCTCATTCTGGACTCTAAAGTGAAGGTTCTCAATGTGTATGAATTTTAGAATGCCCTTGGAGCTGTCGACGGGACTCATATACTTGCAGTGGTTCGAAAGGATGACCAACCTCGTTATAGGAATTGTAAGGGATTCATATCTCAAAATGTGATGACAGTGACTTCCTTTGATCACTCGTTCCTTTATGTGTGCACTAGATTAGAGGAGTCAGCCGCGGATATGAGGGTCCTTTGTTGGTATGTGGAAAATGCGGGATTTGTTGTTCCTCGAGGTATTCACTTAACACTCATCTATGTAGTATGTCGACGCTTACTTATCCATAAATTCAATGTGTAATAGGTAAATTCTATCTTGTGGATTCTAGATACGCGAACTCTGAGAAGTTCCTTGCCCCATATCATGAGGTGAAGTACCAATTGTCGAGGTTTAACAATAGACAAAGAAGATATGACAATCCTAAGGAGCTTTACAATCATAGGCATGCCTAATTAAGAAATTGTGTGGAGAAGACATTCGATATTTTGAAGTCTCATTTTGGAATCCTTCAGACCACTATGCAATACCCTATAGGAACCCAAGAGAAGATTGTGTTAGCATGTTTTGTCATGCATAATTTCATTAAGCGTTATCAAGGAACTGACGAATACTTTAGTTTGCCAAGACTCCAACCTGTTGACAATAACAATGTCAATAGGACAACGTCAAATGTCCAATTGGGAACCGTAGAAATTCAAAGGGGTGACATGATTCGGAGTGCGATTGCTGTCCAACTTTGGGCTGTTCATCAGAATCGTCGAGGTAACTCATGTGATATGCAATCTAACTAACTTATATGTGAACCAAAACTAACGCATTGTCATTGCGTAGGTAATCCAGAGCCATGAAAAGATGGCATATGCTTCTCTTAAGCGTAGCAGACGCCTTGGTATGATGTGCTCTGAGCAACCCTGCTAAATGTCATATGATTATGCCTTTAACATTACATGCATTAATTTTCATTACAATTACATGACCTGATATTCATTACATTCACAGGCATTTTGAATTCATTTATCCTCTGCGTGATTGTGGCATACTGACCTGAATTTGTTTTCCTATTTTCAGTGTGGAATAGTTGTGTCCGCCCCATCTTGGCTGACTACAATAGATGATGTTGTACCCAAGGGCGCTCTTTGTGTGTCAACGTAGCGGCCATGTACCCTTGTTTCTAACCATTGTTGTCTTGCACTCTTACATATTGATTCGAAGTCCTTAGTGGACACTTGGCTTTCATCATTTGTAACATTTCGCCATGTGAGTGTCTATCGCATGTGATTTTTCCATTGAAGTTTATATCGCATGAGAAGTTCCATTGCTTCCCATTTGATCTTCAATTACTAAATATGGAAGTTGGAACCATCTTATTACCGTTCATTGTTGTTCATTGATGTGTGTTGTTGTTTTCATTCCTTAATTTGTTTCATGTAGTTGCTTTAACTCATATTTAGAAGCTTCTCATTATTGATTTTTTGTATATGAAGACTACTTCGAGTTCTGTACCTCCATTCACTTGAATGCAGATTGTATGTATATGTTGAGATTTCGACTACTGTTACTCTTATGATAGCATTAACTATACGCGTCCATGTTTCATTACGATGCCGCCGCAATGCCGTTAGACGACATTATTCGACATTTCATTGTCATGTTTTATTATGATAGCATTCATTATAGGTGGCCTTGTTTTATTTCACTATACGCGGCCATGTGTTTATTACGATGGCACTGCATTCACTTGTTTGGAAAGAAAGGAAAAGAACATATGCCATGTTTTATTACGTTGCCACTGCATTCACTTGTTTGGAAAGAAAGGAAAAGAACACTCCAACAATACACAAATTGAAAGAAAAGAACATTCCAACAATACACAATGTTTCAATGGTTCAAAGCGTATCGAACTTACTCTTCGATGGGTTTCGATATGCATTTACTTTCGATATGCATTTCTGATGATTTTAGATATGCATTAACTTTTGATACATCAATGATAATTTTAGATATGCATTAACTTTCGATAACTTTCTCCTATGCAGTAACTTCAATTGCTAGCAAAATTATCTTGTGCGTTATAAATCTGCAATCGAACTACATATTACAAAATTACAAAATTGTCATGTGCAATATGAATCTGCACTCGATATGCACTTCCACTGTGTGTGCCAACAATACACATTCATGTTCACATTCAACTACATTGTACGATGAATTCTGACTCCACCCAATGTGTGCAACAACCAAATGAGAATGCCAACAGATACAAAATGTGATGGAGAGGATCGCAGCGGAAGGCACAAAGCTAACCTAAATCGGTTATGATCACCTGAAGTTCTTGATGATGCAAGCAATAACGATTCCTAAGAAAAAATAGAGGACTCTATCTCGTCGGAGGCGTTTCATAGCTACTTCGAATGTGTCACACTTCTTCACTAGATCACTTATTACGATGATCGCACGAGGTTCTATGAACATATCAGCCCATTTGAAGAGTTCGCAATCACCAGAGGAATTGTCTCTGTGTGCACAATCGAAGAAATATAATAAGACAGAAAGACGAAAGTTGACTGCCAACGGCTCAACAAGCATGCTACTAATCTGAAAATGTGGACAGCCCCAAAATCTTCTACCCGGATTTGCAGAGGTCCACGTCGTCCTCACGATGCACGAGTCTCCGCAGTGACAGGTTGGGGTCTCCATGTGTCGATAGTTTTCCTCGTCGACAACTTCGACGACGCCAACCGCACCCGTTGTCGCCCCTACCTTGACTCGTCAAGATTGCGTCAAGCGCCGCTAGGGTTTTTTCGACCCTGCCGCTCGAGAGAGGAGCTTATACTGACGATACCTTCACAAGAGTTACAAGGGGTCTATATTAATACCTTCACCTCGTCTTTTGGATGTGAGCTATTCCAATGTCAAACAAACACCGACACCGTATTGGATAACTATAAAACGTTAGAATAGATGAGAGAATAACCATTCAGACTATTCCAAGAGCACCATTCCACAACCAAACGACCCCTAAAGGTATTAATATAGGAAAACTAACCTATGCAACGAAATTTGGCAATAAGATGTCTCTTCTCTTTTGCATATTCCCCGTTCCTCCAAATCTCTAGATTTATTTGTTGATTGGTTCAGGTTTTTAAACAAACATGTGCAGAAGAGAACTATGAAGCTGCCTTGGCTTTGATCTTCTTCTTCCTCTCTTATGTTTGGGCTTCTTTTTTTTCTTACATCATATATCATACAATATCATGTTTTCCGTCTCTCTATTTTTTTTAGCCAAGCGGTGCTGACAACTCAATTCGTGTGGCGCTAAAAAGCGCACTATCCACAGGTTGAAGGCCGGCCTACCATCGAACCCAACTAATCTGGTTAAGTCACCCCGGATCACAGCTTCTAAAAAACTGGTGAAAATAAAATTGATAATAATGTTGTCCGTCTCTCTACTTCATCAATATGTTAATCTTCCTCTGCTTAGCTTGTTCATCTCAGAACTGTGAAGCTGCCAAGCTCCAATATCAGACATTACAAGATGCATTGGACAAATTGTGAATTGTCTGTATTTTTTTCTTTCTGTTTGATCGAGTGGTTTTTTTGCATGTTAGCCGCGTGGTTTTGTTTAACGTCAACACTGGACAAAAAGATCTTAAATTCATGTCTTATTTGATTGATTCAGTGGATATAATTTTGAGAACTTGTGTTCCAAAATATTCAACTATTCGATCTCTTGATGTATGTTGAAGAAAAAATGTTGTGAGTGTTCTTTGTTCACTTGTCACTTTAGCTTAATAGATATGAAGTAAGAATAGGGGAGATCATCATTGGGCACGGTTCAGTACTGATGGCTCTTTTTCGGAGTCGTCTAGTTTGAACGGTACGATTATATCCTGTGTTCTCACTCTGGTCATTTCATTTTTTGCAGGTTCTACCTGACATTTCGAGGCGCGGAACATACTTCTTGATTTATAGCGCTGCGCGGCTCACAACATCAAGGGGATTAACATTTTCTCATACTCCGACGTACTAATCAAGATCTCAACAAACGAAAACACTGTCCATGACAGATAAAAGGAATCATTACCAACATTTGGGACATACTGCCTAATATAGCACCTTATATCACGTTGGCCGTGCTTTTATAATCTGATTATTTAGCTAATTTTGGTCGCACAAATATTTGTGACATTTTTTGGGAGGAGACTCCTCGGGATCTCGTCAAACCTTTTGTACTAAAATTTTTTTACTACATCTTAATGAATTTCCATATTATTTAAAAAAAAGAATAGGGAGACGAGCATTATTAGTTCTATTTGTCCACATGGCTCGTCAAGCACAAAAAGATATCATTAAATGAGTATTTAATGCCAAAAGTTTTTTTTTTGTTAGAAAGAACAGTAATTTAGAAACTCAACTTCTTTAAATCTACAAGATAAATTAAGAAAAAAAAGAATTTCAACTCATTATTATCAACTTCATTAAATCTACAAGATAAATTAAGAAAAAAGATCTTCAACTCGTCATTCTAGGGGTGTAAGCAAAAAAGAAACTAAAAACCTAAAAAAAAGTGGTCTGACCAAAGAAAAAAATTATTTTTTTTTATTAATGGGATAAAAAAAAATATAGGCAACTTTTAAATTAAAATGAATCAACTGACTCTAAAGGAGATCTAAATAACTAAAATCGCATAAGATGAAATCAAATGTATACATAAGATGAAATTATGTATAACAGATAATGATATTAAAGGTTAAAACATATGAAGCGTGCGTGCCTGGTCCCAGTTAGTAGTTAGCACACTATTTGATACATTATTATTATTATTATTATTATTATTATTATTATTATTATTATTATTATTATTATTATTATTATTATTATTATTATTATTATTATTTAATGCAGAGCCCCAAAAAATTGACTTAAAATTTGGTAATATCTTTTTGGAATTAGGAAAAATATTTGAAAGAAATAAGATTTAGACTTTATTTGATAACGTAGTTTAAAAAGGATGAATTAAGATGGTGCAGTGAGGAATAGTAAGGTTGAGTATGACGAGTGTCTAATTAAATTATGTTCGAATATAAATCCATGGAATGAGTTGGTTAATTTAATCTTCTCTTTGTTTGTTACCCAATATAATATAAGGGTTAGAAAAAAATAAGTTTGGTAAATATTTTTATTATTTTTATACAGTTGAAAAAAAAAAGAATAGAATGAGAATAATGATTTTTAACTCATCTAAAATCACTAATTTAAAGGGCTTAATTTTAAATCAAGTGATGAACTTAAAAACACCAACATATTCTTAGTTCAATACATCCTAATTAAACCCACCTCATCTTAATTAAACATAGTCCATATATTTTAATCCCTCCATCCAAACACATGACCTACCCATTAGGGTTAAGTTTTTACTTTAAAAAAAACTGACTGTAGCACCCTTACATATCATGACTATCATTTTGCTACAAATTTAAGCATCAAGTCTAAAATTGTCCTATGTCCAACCACCCTCACACAAAACACACACCCTCCCCACCACCACCACCTCCACCAACCTCCTCTCATACAAAACAAATGAGTAAAGGTTACCTCCATTCCCCAAATAGCTAGAAGATTGCTGCTACAAAAGTTTTTATTATAAACATAGCGGTATGATTGCTAGAGTTATTATAATGAGGTGAAATGAGAAGGGACTAATTCTCGCTTAAGCTAAGTTTTGAATTTGGAAGATTTATTTGTCATTATCAGGTACACGACAGGGGATGACCTAATCAAATTAGTTGAGCTCTTCGTAGTGTGTTGTTTACGTTACGTAGGTTGGACCGTCGGCACTACTTCTCAAACATCGAGAATTGGTTATCTAAACAATTTATATAAATTAATTTTCACATATATATGAAAATTAATAATTAATCAAAGTATCAACAAAATAATGATTAATCACTCTTTGACTATCATACCCATTAATTTCTCATATATATAGAGAGAGAAAAATAGAGGTTTCAATAATATAAATATTATCTACTTGGTAAGCAATTAGATTCTACATTTTTATTAATTATTAGCATATTTTCAGTGTTTTTAAAACTTTTAAGTTTTCTTGCACATTGTTATCTTAATCATACACTAATTTTTCTTTCAAAAATCTTGTTGGACGATCCAACCACAAGATTGCATCCTAACTAATCGTATCAGATCTAATCGAATTTGGATTCAATTCAACCATTTAATATTTTTTCCAAGAAAAAAAACTTTTGATATGTAAAAAAAACTTGAATTTTTTTCCAAGAAAAAAAAAGAATGACATTTTTCCGGGGGAAAAATCTTTTTTTTAATAACACAAATCCGGGTCCCCGATTTTTCGTTCTCTCACGTACTAACGTACCGTAACCTCTTTACCTTCCTGAACTCACCTTAAAATCCCTCCCTTTCTCGCCGGATTCCTTCCTCCAATGCGACCACCGCCGCTCCTCGATTCCACATTCTAACGAAAGCTCGCATTTTTTGGTGTTTTTTCGCAGAAAGATTGGATCTTTTTGAATAAGTTCTATCGATCTCGTTGTGGAGCGGCGGAGAAGTTGTTGACGTGCGAAGATGGGGAAGGACGGCGACGTCGAGGCGGGAGTCCCCGCCGGAAGCAGCAACGGCGCGCTGTACCCGAAGATGGCGGAGAGCCCCGAGCTCCGGTGGGTTTTCATCCGCAAGGTATACAGCATCGTTGCGCTCCAGTTCCTCGTCACAGTCGCCGTCGCCGCCGTCGTCAACTTCGTCCACCCCGTCCACCGCTTCTTCCTCTCCTACACCCCCGCCTCCACCGTCGTCTTCGGCGTCGTCCTCGTCTCCCCGATCCTGCGTAAGCAATTAATTCTCTCGCATCAGTAATTTGAAATGCTACTGAAATCCGAAGTGGAAGATTGCAGAAGGCGTCCCCTTTATATTCGTATCATCTCATTAAACTTATTTGTTCTGATCATGGTGATTGATTTGGAAACAGTGTTGATACCGCTGGCTCTGTTCCGCGAGCGTCACCCCATCAACTTCATCCTACTGCTGCTGTTCACCATCTCCATTAGCTGGGTGATTGGTATAGGATGCACCACCAGAAACGGTAGCATACTTTTGGAAGAACTGTTTTCTTTCTTTTGAATCGTTTTCCCCGCACAATCCATCTGAAATTTGCTAACAGTCCGAGCTTTTCTACTGTACTGCAGTCTTTTATACTGCATGATTTCAAGTTGTTTTGCCGGAACACTCGTGATATCTTTGTAGGAAAGAGATGATAAGTGGTGCTTAACTGCTTATTTAATAAGTTTATACTGAACAGATCGTTCTTGAAATGCTAATTGATCCCCTTTTATCTTGAATTGCAATCGGTGGGAGGCAAGGAGAAACTGTTGCCATTGTGATTAAAAAGCCACAACAATTCAGGATATCATATTCACACAGATTCAATTGAGTTGGTAGATTCATTTTTATGACTTCAGGTTCTGTTTTTGCAACAAGTTTCACGTTTCAGATCGATCATTATGCTTCATATGTTATAAATCATAAACCCCGTAGTAAGAGTATATATCATCACTAATTTTGGCACTAATGGTTGCCTTTGTGTAGGCTATTTATATGATCAACTTTATCTGCATTGTGTTAGCTCTATGAATTGGTGTGAGGAAATATATTTTGGATTGAAGCCGTGTTATCATATCATTTAACCTATTGTTATTAACAATTCAAAGCTTGGAGGTCGAACAGGGTGATCTGATCTGATCTTGCAACAGGCAAAGTTATCCTTGAAGCTGCAGTGCTAACTTGTGCAGTGGTTGTGACCCTCACGCTCTACACGTTCTGGGCTGCCAAAAGAGGATATGACTTCAACTTCCTTTTTCCATTCTTGTTTGCATCTGTCGTGGTGCTTTTCCTCTTCTGCATCATCCAGGTTCATAAAGCTTTTCAGTTTTTAACAGGGAGGGCCTTCATTTACCAACTCCCCGCAGACTTTAATCCATTACTACTATTTCTGCAGATATTTTTCCCACTGGGAAAGCTTGCATCAACGATCTACGGTTGCGTCGCAGCGATCGTGTTCTCGGGCCTCATTGTCTACCACACCGACAGTCTGATTAAACGCTACAGCTACGACGAATATATCCATGCTGCCATCAGTTTGTATCTCGCCATCATCAATCTCTTCACTGCTCTGCTGACGGGACTTGGCGGGTGCGACTGATGGCTACTACTCTTTCCACTTCTGAAAGTATTCATCTAACCGTGTTAAACCACATCCTTAACACTATGCTGCCTTCTCTTAAGAAACTTTGAAGCTAGAACTGAATGATAAACCTAGTAGAATTGTGTGTTTAAACTATATAAGCATATATAGGTAATTGCTTTGACCCTATATGCAGCATCTGCTTGCTTTAGGACCAGTAGAACAGGAAAGAAATGCATTGAGTTCTCACAGTTGCTTTTCTTACACTTGGATTCTAAGCAGACGAGAAAAAGCAACTATGCAAGAGCTGAATGCAGTTGTCTTCCTTTCATCATTTGGTAAAAACTGCAAAAGACAATGGATATGAACATCTTTATCATATATGATAAAATCTTCTCTTTTAGTTCTCTAAGTTCTTTTTTACAATGAGGAGATGGTAGCATGGCACTTTGGCATGGACTTTTGGCTTCTCAGAATCGTTCTCTCTTAAGGTCTTAATTTCTTCTGGAACATGCACCCTGCGTACTAAGGCTAGTATTGTGATCATCTTGTCAACAGTTCATGCCAGGAGGCAGGAGCTTCCTGTCATTGACAATGTTGAGCAAGCGGGAGACACCCTGCGTCCACATCTCGAACTCCCTTTGGCTCTGGCACTCGAACTCGATCACCCGCTGCTCCCCGGTCCTTAACCCGAAGTATCGCCGTTGTTCGCCACCTTCCGGTAAATGCCGGCATGGCCAAGGATTTATCTCCTTGCACACTTCAATTACTATGCCTGTAGATATGCAAATCTCAAGCATCAGTAGTATAATGCAACGTTTGAATGAAAGAAAACAGATGAGTTCCAAAGGCACTCACTCTTTTTCTTCTTGGTAATTGTCCCAGCCATGTGTCTGCTCTTCATCTTAAGAGTCACCTGCAGGTGTTAAACCAAACAATCATGTCAGAATACAGTGAGAGATCAAATCGTGATGGCATACAAGTCGGGATCAATTCTAGGATTCAGCTACCTGCCCCAATCGATTAATATAAACTGAGACGATCTTCCAATGCAGTGCACCTACGAGCAGAGAAAGAACACATCATACTTCATTACTCTTCATCACCACATCGTAATACTTCATTACTCTTCATCGCCCAACTCTTAATTCGTATTCAGCCATGAGAACGGGATGCATATTCGTTACCTTTACGTGTGCGTTTAAGAAGCTCTGTACCCTTGGCAAGGAGCTCTCGACTGCAGAGACCCAAGAAGTTCTCCTGTTCAATGAGCTCGTCGCCGGATTCGTCGCCATTAGTATCCAATTCCTTCAGCTGCTTTCCTTGGCAATGGCTGTTTTGGTTCCCTATCCCTCCTTTTTCCACTGGTATGACTGCTGCTATGTTCCAGACCTCTTTGAGCGTTCTCGCCTTCAGTGTGGCTGCGCCTCGTAAAGCTGCCAATTTTTAAGGACATCGTGTTACGCTGCCAGAACAGAGGGACTGACACTCGTATGCAATCGTAGTAGAACGTATCTTCGGTGGATTTACCCGTGGCGGCAGCAGCTGTAAGAGTAATGATGTCCCCTGGCGTTCTGACGTTAACAGCCGAGCCGACGACCGCCGCCAAGTGGTCGCGCTCGGCACCCATGGCCTCTGCAGCCTCGACGCACTGAGCTGCCACCAGCGTCGCGGCGGCAGCGACCGCCATGTCCGTCCTGGCAGCTCGGTCATCCTTGCCGGAGCTCGAAGCTGCAGCGGTGGCGGCTGCAATGGCCGCAACAGCCGCGGCGACGCCAGCCACCGAGACGGCTGAATGGAGCTGGGCGTTCTGGGCCCTGGTCTCCTCTTTCCTCTTCTCCTTCCTGTCCTTGAGCCACCTGCCCACGGTCTTGCTGGTCCCTCTGTAAGTTTGCGGCTTAGGCGTGTTCCCGGCTCTGCAGTACTGCGGCGATAGTTGCTGTGTTCAGTTCAGGGCACAAATTTACATCCATCGAAGCCCAAATTGTTTAATCAAATGCTAACAAATTACCTCCTGTGCATGATTATTAAAAAGTTCACATCTCATAAAAGAAAATGCCTCTTTTAAGGCATGAGCAATGGCACAGGAGATAAAGATGGAAGAAATTATGAGTTAGAATCGTGATATGAGGACAGAAAAAGGTCACAAGGACAAGTGTGGCAGTGAAGACAAACGATGAAACGAATCAAGGACCAAGGCGGGCAAAGTGACGTAACAAAGTACCAAAGAAGCAAGCAAGCTCTGAGGTTGTCACCTTTTACAGAGGGAGGGTTGCTTCTTTACCCAGACAAACTCTGCAGAGGAATCAGGGCTTCTTTTGCACTCACGCAAAACCAAAAGCAAAGACAAGGATGAACAGACTACTTTGTGCGAGATAATATGGCGCCAAAACAAAAGATGAGGAGGGGAAAAGGACATGGCGTTGGAGATTGATGACTTACTACTTTGTGCGAGAGACTGATGAACAGAAAGTAGGTGTTGCAGCTGCGGAAAGGGAAGTAGAAGAGGGAAGCAAATGATAACTTAAAAAACCTTAAAAAAAAGATTGATCTTTTGCTTTTTGGTCATTTATTTGCAACCCTGGCGATAGAGATTGCAGGCAGCTTTTTTTGGAATGCGAGAAAGGCATCTATTTTTCTTTCTCTCTCCTCTATTCGTTATTGAGCACGATGCCTGTGGGCTGGGGACGAGAGAGAGAAAGAGAGAGAGATCTGCGTGGTCGGCTTTGTCTTCAGTGCTCCGACTTCCAAAGAAACCAGGCATTTGTTTTGTCAACCCGAGGATGAGTAGTGTACAGTGAGCAGAGGAGAAGACCAATCTTTATGCGTCAACGAGGAAGTGGAGTGGGAGGAAGAAAGGAGCAAACCTTGACGTCGTCCATGTTGGAAGGGGAGATCGGAGGGCTGTCGGAGAGGGATCCTCCACCATTGAGGGGGCCGCTGCTGTGGGAGAGCCTGCCGGAAGCGAGAGGGGAGACCTCCTGCAAAGTTCCACAGAGAAAATGGACAGGAAACAGTATCATAAAACAAGCGCTTTGATCAACAGGAACGGTGAATCTAGTTCTTTAGTTTCAGAATCATAAAAAAATTGATACTTTTGGGAGTAAAATGAGCACAACAATTACAACGCAAGCTTCATCATTTCTTGTACCATCACCTACAAACTGTGAGTTAAAAGAAGAATTTGGAGTTGCATGAACAAGGTCTGATCTTGTCCTTAAATATGCCAAATTTGTAACCACTGCTCGCATCATGGATTACTTCGAGAGCTAAAACGTTTCGTGTGCAGCTTCGAAAAGTAAAATGTGAATAGACTAAAAATATATGAAAAATTGGACAAGATGAGACGACAACAAAATAAAAACAGAGAGATGCTGAGCTGAACCAAACAGTTGCTGCCCTTTTTGTCCTCGTCTGACACGAAAGGGAAACGGAGCATCTCAAGCTTGGAAGATAGCTGTTAGACCCATTAGGCCTTTGTTCTTCCCACTGTTCTCTACCCCCTTTGAGATCAGATGCATAATTACCAAATCATATGCACAAGGATCATAAAAAAGTCTTTTTTGTTCCAGAAAATGTTGAATTTTCTCAGATATTTCTAAAATTCGTAAATAAATCCAGCGAAAAGATAACATGAAATGGAGGAAGGAAATTAGAACAAAGTTTCAGCACAGAATTCTAAAAAAAAGAAGCAAATTTGGAGAAAAGAGTTAAGTAAAGATGTGATTTTTGAAGTAGCGGACGAAGTAGTTGGCGCCGAACTCACCGACTGCGACATGATGCGCTCCATGACGAGCTGCGAGGTGGTCGACGAGGCGAAGGCGAAGGGGTTCCCGGCGACGGTGGCGCGCGCGGCGTCTTCCAGCTCCCCGGCTACGTCCTCGTGGATCACCCCGGCGGACGGGGAGAGCGGCGGCCTCGCCCCGATGGCCTTTGTGACCTCCAGGGCGGAGGCGCTCCAGGAGCGGGAGAGGAACTCCATGGGGTCCTCGGGGAGCTCCGGCGGCGGCTCCAGCCTCCATTGATCTCTGGTCTCATCCATTGTAATTACCTGGAGCAATGGCCGTTGATGCAAGAACTTGAATATGTGTTCTGACTTCTGAGGCGTTTTCAGCGCACAATGGGTCGTTGCTTTGTGGAGATGGAAGGAGGAGAGAAGTGGGCTGTATTTAAAAACGAGAGAGAGAGAGAGAGAAAGGAGAGAGAAAGAGACTGTGATTAGACTTCTTCTGAGACAGAGAGCTGGGACTGGGATGCTGCTGCGAGCTCTGAGTACACGGTCTCCTCCCTCTCTCGTTCTTCGTTTCTGTTTCTCTCAGTTCTGTGTGTATGTCATGGTCAGTGGGTGTGCCATTGTGTTGTGTGATACAAATGTACCAATAGGCCCTCGCCAAGGTGTGGGTGAGAGAGAGACAGAAGAAGCTTTGAGTCGAGTGGTAACTAGATTCTTATCGTTAAAGAAATGTCTCCAGTTTTAGTGTTTTGAACCCAGAAAATTCTCATCCAGCATTTCATTTGTCATTATTAAATATGCGATTCAAGATGAGCCCCGCAAGGAATCCTCGATTGGGGGAATATTTTCTCTGTGGAGTCGGGGATGAGAAAAATTTTTTTCCGAACTCTCTTTCGAGGATTGGGACGGGGAATTATTCCCGCTCCGCGGGGTTTGAATCTCTACACTCTAAAGAACAAGTGAATATAAAAATAGGCTCATAGTAGTGGCAAAGTGAGAGTAAATAAATAAGTATAAATGAAGAAGGAGATTAATGTATCAATATGAATGTTTATGGAGAAAGTCTATCTTTAGATATTTTTTAAATTTATAATAAAATTTTTTATTAAATTATCTCTTAGTAAAAAATAATAAAAAATTTTGTCCGAACTAGAAAATATGGTTCAATCCATTTTTTTCGGTTTTGACCTATTTTAGCCAATTTTGATCGATTTTTTATCGGTTCGATCGACTTGATCCGGTTCAAACTGATGTCCAACTTTTGGGCTTAGGACGACGGCAACGACCCTCGTTTGAGGAGGGCAACGAGCCATGGGGGTTCGGAGAATCGAGGTCCCCGCGGGGCCCCGAACCCTGTGGGGATCGGGGCGGAGGATAAAATTTCCTTCGGACTAGAAATTCGGGTCGAGGACGGAGGTTAGTCATCGGGATCGGGACGGATGAGTGTCCCCGTCCCAAACAGGGTCGGGTGCCACTTCTAATCGGCACCACTTGCTAAATACCGAGGGCTGGCCACTCAAAAAAGAGAGATTTGTTTTGCCATTGTGATCCTTATTTGGAGGATGATTTGATCACAGTTAATTTCATAATTGTGAATTTATTAATTCATACGATCAAGGCTGTCATTCTGTCTAAGATGGCAAAGGTTTCGAAAATTATAGAATAGAAACGAGAATTCTAAAATCTTATAAATAAAAAATAATATTATTATTTATTTAAATTCATATATGCTTTATGTGTAGAAGTTTAATAATTTTTCGAGATTAATACATATTATAGAGCATGTAAATCTTAAAAAATTATATTATATTAAATCACATCTTTAAAAAGCAAAATTTTAATTTAAAAAATATAATATTAGTTTATGTTAAAAAAACTCAATTTATATGATAATATCATAAGATAATACTAAAAAAAATTAGATGATAAACATTGTAATATTGAGTATAAAAGATAAGAGTGAGTGTGAAGTAATTTTTTTCCTATAATTTCTTTGCATTGAGGTCTTCCTTTGCAACCGAAAGAACTCTTATTTTTTAAAATCATCGATCTAGATTCTACGTTTAAAATTATTTAAATATATTTAAATAATTTTCTATGTGGAGAATCATAAGATTTTACAAATCCAATCTCAACCTTACTTGTCTTATCTCAAAAATAATCCTGACAACCTTGTATTATATAGGAGAAATATATAAATTTTATTCAATGACAACCTCAATATTTAATCTATTGAATTTTTAGTAACTAATTCAGCAATTTAGAATAATGGCCACTTAATAATGGCAATCTCCCCAATTTGATATGCTTTAAATTTTAACGGTGAACGAATTAAACTCACAAAAAAAAAACAAATAGCTTGAAATCTTGTGTATTAAATTTTATATTTTTCATCCAATTGATGAGATAATGCTCGATATATCTCTAACCCCAAAGAAAGAAATAGCACCCAAAAAATTCTTCTTCTCACGAATTTTTTTTTTTTACGTAGGGAAGTGGCGTCGACAATTTTAATTTGATCGACGCTAAAAAATGCACTGTTCATAAATTGAATATCGATTTATCATCAAGTTCAACTAATTTGATTAAAAATTCTATGTCACATACTTTGCAAAGATAGATGAAATTCTCAACGAATTTTTTTTACAATCGAATTCAAACTCAAAATCTTACTTAAATAATAAGAATCGGTTTATAAGTCCATCCCCCGTTGGTCTTGTCAAGAATAGATGAAAACAAGTAAGTTGTGGAAAAAAAAACTTTATCTTCAAACCATATTAATAATCAACTAATTGATTAAGCTGAAAATTTATAAATTTATCATCAAATTTTATATTTAAACTTAATTCTCGAACTGGGTATATATTTATATAATATATATATGTGTGTGTGTGTTAATACAACATTGTATCCATCCCATGTGAATAAGATATATTTGTCGGCATAAGACCTATTATGTTCATGCTAACTCCACTTGTCTAATGTTGTTTAGAGGAAACTAATACATGTTTCAAAAAAAGAAGATTGATTCTTTTATTTTTGAATTAATGGTGCTTAGAAATATATATATATATGTGTGTGTGTGGATTAATAGTGTGGAAGTCATAATTTATTTGCACTAGCTGTTTTGATTGAAGTAAAAAAGATATAAAATTTAATGTTTATTTATAAACTTGATTTTCCATGAAGAGTTCAAATTTTATGATAATATTAAAGAAAATTAGGATTCATAGAATGTGAATATTTTTTCACAAAATTATGCGTAGAGTACATAAGGTTTAAGGATAAAGATTGCTTGATTGAATAATTTTATATGGGGCAAAACATGAAGTTTATCATGGATTTATGTATAATTACTCTTTTTACCCATTAAGACGTGTTTTGTATTGATGTGGGTCAAAAATTCAAAACGAACAATATCTTAATTTCATTATTAGTATTACAAAATGATATCAAAACTGATATCACATGACAATATTTTGATCGACCGGAGTGTACAATATTTGTTTTTCACCTAACCTCAACTAAAGTAGGGATCTTTTTAGGAAGTGAAAGTAGTTCGGGGAATTTTTCGTTTAAAAAAAATTAATCATTACTTTTCGAGTCGATTTTTTAAATTAAAAAACCACCATAAACTATTTTGAAAAAATAAAAAACCACCCCCTAGAGGGTTAGTTTTTTGTGTACTTTTTTTGGTGACCTACTTTTATATAATTATATTTTAAAAATATATTTAATAACTTAATTTAATATATAAATATTTAATTTTATATTAAATATAAAATATACTACTAAAAGTTTAAAGTTATTAAATTAAAGCTTGATAATGTTATAGAAAAGTATGAAATTTTATACAAAAAATATTATATTTATAATAAAATAATTAATAACATATATATTAATTATACAAATAAATAATTATAAATAAAAAATGGGCTCCACAGCTTCTATAATTTTTTCGGATGGGCTCTAATTTTAGCGAGTGGATTTTAAATATTAAAAATCATCCTAAATCTTATTTGGACCCCTAATTTTTTATCTCTTCGATTATCGAATGAATTTTTAGTGTTGGTCTGATTTTTCTTACACCCCTACATCATTTTTACGAAAAAAACACAAAATCAGGAGACTTAATAAAGCCACGCTTTCTTGTATTGAAAAAAATGGAATTATTATTTTTGGAAATAATACAATTATCCCAACTCGTTTTCATCCTCTTCAACCATATTTTGCATTTTTTTTATTTTTAACCATCAATTAATGAAAAGATAAATTCCGAAATTTAGGGAGGCCATTGATTTATCCATTAAAAAATATAGTGAAAAGGAATATACGATATAATCTAACAAGAATAAAACAAAAGAAAATGACAAATCCATTTTCTATTTATATAAAGAGATGTAAAAGAAGGGAAGCATATATATGATTTATTTTTATGTTTATTGCTTTTAAATTAATAAATATTTTTCTTCATTTCTTTGATAAAAAAATTATTTCAAAATTAGTTATTATGTCAAAATTAAAATAATTTTGTTCATATATATAATTTTATAATTATTGAGCAACCATACTATTTTATTTATCATATACCATTACTACAGTTTATAAACTAAAACATTATTTTTTTTACTATCTAATTATTATGTTTCTTAATTATAAATTGGAAACTAAAGAGTATATAACTCGAGCGGTTGTCAATTCAAATTCAACCCAAGTCAAGATTGTGTCACATCATTATCCTCCCTAATTATTACTTGCTAGCACAATTATCATGTATTAGTCAAATTATTATACGCTAATCCAATCATTAATTTTGCAAAATATAGGCTAAGATCAATTTAAAGAGTTGACCTCCTCACTCTTTTTCTCCATGCTCTCTCCAAAGTAGCTGAGAAAAGTTGCTTACATGCTACTTTCTTTTTGTTCTTTTATAGGTGAAAGGAACAGTACTCTCTCTCTCTCTCTCTCTCTCTCTCTCTCTCTCTCTCTCTCCAATGTGTGTCGTGGTCCGGAGAAAGAGGAGGTCAAGGAGGAGAAAGAAGATATCTATCTACATCATGGACATAAATGTATATATTTGAGAGCATACCTAATATTAAATGATTGAAAATGATATATCGAAATTAAAAATTAAAATATTTTCCATTTTCTATTTTTTCTCTTTTTATTATATATAATTTTCCATGGAGTCATGAGACATATCATGTGCGAATATTATCAATTTTCCCGAATGCAACTTCATTATATTTAATGCTACCAGATTAATAAAAAAAAGTGAATGTGATTTTTTTTATTGTTGAAAAAAAATAAAATAACAGTGCATGATCAGGATACACGTAAATAAATTGATGTTCAAATACCAATCACTAAATTGTAAATTATTTAGATCCAAAACAAGTTTTTTTATAAAAAAAATAGTATTAGTACATGATTTGATTATATTGATGTTGAAGTTAAACTCGAAATTTTGTCCAACACGTTTCTTCATAATATCTTTTTATTAATTATTATATATAAATTTGGAGACCATCATCTCGATTGTGAAGAAATAGTTCTTCAGTGCAAAAGAATTTTGGATGTTCATGAAAATATTATGTACGGCATATTTTTTTACAATTTTTTTTTAAAAAAATGTTGTCCACCATTTTACAATTAATTAATCTTTTCCTAATTAAAAAAAAGCGTTATGGCCCGAAATTAAATTGGCTTGGCCGATCTTTCACCGTCAATTTTGCCTCGAGCCCAGCCACCAACTAATCACACAAAGAGAGAGAAAAAATATATAATTAAATTATAAACAATAGATATGTCAGGGAGAGAGAAAGATAAATAAATTATATCTGCCTTTTAGGTACCGTGAAATGCTTGCCGTACGCAGCCTATTCTTTATTAATTATTGATGATGAAACGATTTTTTATTTAGTGTGTATACCGGAATCACTATTATTACTTTAGAATATATTATCGTATATCATATAAGTGTTAAAAATGTTGGATACTTTTATCTTGTAAGATAAACTGAAGTGATAATAATGTATTTTAAAATGATAATAGTTATTCTTATGATATATATAATATATATATATATATAATTAAGGATGGTTATAGGATAGTAGAGTTTGTACTCTTATAAATGTTAGTAGCTTTTTATTCGATTTTTAAATTCATTATTTTTATCAGAGTTTATTTATATCACTCTCGACATAATATTAAATTAATCAAATGTTAATAATTTTGAAATATATATATATATATATATATAATAAATGCATACAACTATGTTTCCACTGGATCAAAGACCCACTGTACGGAACCGATTAGTGATTAAAAAAAATGGCATGGCCCCAAAGAGGAGTAAATTAATTATTGGATATAAGTTGTAGTGGTCTCAAAGTCACAATATCTATGGATCCATATTGAAAACTTCGTTTAATTTAAATTAAATAATTTGGATGGGATTAAATTTAAAAAAAAACAAGTCGATTAAATATTATTTTGAATTGAACTTTCGTGTGACGACGCACATTTCATTTCACCCATTTAATTATTGTAACTCTCAAACAAAAATGATAGGAGTGTATCCTACTTTGTTGACAAGTTTTGGATGCTCTCCCCAATTAGATTATTGGATCCCTCCTTTGAGTGGATTATTTTTGTTCATACTACTATTTTACCATTTATTTTGCAATTATTTTGAGATATATTTATGATTACTCTCCATTATTGATTGGATAATATGCAATGGAAATGCAATTTACGACAGATAAAAATGAGGGTTTCCAAATTATCCTTTCTCATTTCTTCTTATATAATATGTAATGAAAATGTCTTTGAAAAATGTAAATGTAAAACATTTGACGTAGAACGAGTGTAAAACACTAATTTTATTTGTTAAATAATAATGTTAAATAATTAAGATCAAGATCATGATCAAACTATTTTAACAAATATGATTAATCTAACTATTGTAATTTATTTAGCATTAGATGATATTTTTTTATTATCAAATTATCTTAAATAATGATAAATAAGCGCTCTACACCTATCGAGAGTTATTATCATTTAGTCCTAAATATTTTTGGTAGTGAGAGTTACAATTTTTTCACTAGTGACGATTTTTATTAGTAAAATCATTTTATATGTGAAAAAAATTTTGATAAGAGAAGTCATATTGCGAAGTGTAGCCCCATCTTAAAGTTAGAAAAAAAAAGAGCATTTAAGGATCAACACATGGAATCATGCACAATAATTGAATGCAAGGTTATATAATTGACGAGGAGGATAAGTTTGAGAGCAAAAGGTTTAAGCCTCGTGGGAGATGGGCCATATCAAATAGCGTTTTTTTTAACGCTCCTAAACTATGTCGAGATTTTCACCTTAGCTCATCCATTGTATTCTATTAATTTTTTTGTTATTTTTAGTTTTTTTAATTTATTAAATAACTAAATTGTTCTCATGGGTCTTGAATTAAATATACACATAGGGTCGTTTAATCTTTTAATAAATTGAAAAAATAAAAATAATAGGAAAGTTAAAGTGGAAATTATAATATAGTTTGGGGTATTATGAGGCAGACGCAAAAAATCATTATAAAGTTTAATAAATTATTCCTAATATGTATGGAAAATATGAGGTTTCCAGAGAGAATGGGGTGAATTTTATCCATTTTTCTTTCTGCACTTCATCAATTTAATTCATACTCGAATTGTCTCTCATATTTATTGCTTTTTTTTTATATAAATTTTACTAATTATCATTCAACTTTTGTCGATTTTTATCCAACCTAACACGTGTAAAACTTTGAAAGACAGTATTTTCATTATAAAATAAAGTTGAATGTTTAAACAATGCATCCCTCGTAACTAGGCGTGCAATACAGATTTGTTGAATAATAATATATTTGGATTTTTATTCCACTGTAATGGTAATCGAAAAAAAAGTTGAATTTCTAAAAAAAAAATATTTAGGGGGGAAGGCAATTTGTGAAATGTGCCAAAATATTGAGAAACGGATTTAAGTAATTCATTTTTATCAATCAGATGGCGTGAAGGAAATCGCAACTTGTCATTGACAAAATTTAAAAAGAAAAATAGAGAAAGTACTACGAAAGATGAGTTTAATGTTTCTGCTAACTCTTTTAATCGAAACGTGATCATCGTTGGACATGATTCTATCATACATCATGAATTGAATGTTAATTAATAGACGTATGATAATGCTATCCATTAAAATAAGTAATATAAATACTTTTTTTCCCACGAAAGATTATGAATATAAATATAGTTCATGCAAAAGTAATCTATGAAATACTATGAGAAATTTTATTTGAGATACAAACTTTTTACCACCATTCTAAAAAACTCAAATAATTTGAAAATTGGTTAGTTGTAGAGAAAAATGAATATCTTATAAACTTAAAAAAAGGTTTAAATGTGCAATATGACTACAAAAGGTGCACTTATCTTTATGTGTGTGTGTGTGTGTAAATATATTGAGAGCAATACATTTGAACAGGTTATGGAATGCCATATATTATATACATATCAAGCAACTAATCAATTGACCCATCCACATTGAAGAAAAAACAGTGATACTCCATGTACATCCATAAATAGTACACATACAACATCATGACACTACACTACACATGCACTATTGATTATATAGCTTCTGGTAACTGCATATGTATATATAATATATATATTCTTTATTTCTATATCTTCACATATCTTCTGAATATATATCATGAATTCATGCGGAAAGCCCCATGCATGACAATCTATGAAAACTTCATTTACTTTGATATTAGAAAATGGGAAAACAGAAATTTAGAGAGGAAGATTAATCATGACACACTTCTTTTTCTGATATATATATATATATATATATATATATGCTCTGATACATAATAGGCTATTAATCTTGTTCTAAATGGCTTAAAAAAACTCTCTGATTTGATTTGGATATTTGGTGCTACATGTAGCGATGCTATCTCTACAGCTGCAATCCGATGCATGACCATCTCCTGAGAAAGCATGCAGCTGGATCAGAATCGCCAGCCAGCTGTTTGGTCGCAGATCCCTGGATGGACATCTAGTGAGTGAGCACCAGCATTTGGGCTCCATTAATGAGCTCTCGGAGGACCTGAATGAGCTGCTCTCCATTGTCAGCACTCACCAGATGCGAATGGGCAGGTGTGGGACTTGCCTCCTCTCGTGCCTCTACTCCTTTATGACTTGATCATGGAATTTAGCTCAGTGGGGGATGTTTGTGGGGGCTCATGCACCTTCCATGCATCTATCTGATGAATCACATCGCCAGAGAGAGAGAGAGAGAGAGAGAGAGAGAGAGAGAGAGAGAGGATCACTTTGGAGGTGCAACTGTAAGTAATGGAGCAAAGCCGAGGGGAATGCTTGATCAAGTGGTTGGATTAAGTAGCTTCAAGTCAGCAGCATAATAATCCAGTGGCCATGACAGAGAAAGAAAGTTGAAGAAAAAACGCACGTCACTTGGTGCACTTAATCGTAAGAAGCAACTTAATTTGAGAATTGTGTGATCGACAAGCACGCCATGCATGTTACATGTAGTCAATTTTTCCTCTTTTTTTTTTTAAAAAAAAGAAGTTGATATGAACAAGAGAGCTCAATGAAGTAGCTAGAAACCTATCACACTTTTGAATAGTTCGATCAGATGACTAGTCCTAGTGAATTTAATTACCATTTCAAGACGAAAACATGTCTCCTTCGGAATTTTGATTGACAACATGTAGTAGTGTGTGTGATGTGATTGACTTCATTTATTTTGATAAGAATATACTTTAAAAATTATATCTATAGATTTGAATCATATCACTTCTTTTATAACTTCTTAGATTAAATATATTTATGTAAATTTAAATACATATGCACTTTGCTTATCTAATTTATTTTGTTTCTGATAAAAAAAAGGAAGCATAAATCCTAGTAAATAGAAGAACAAATATATTGGGGGGAGTTGATAAGGACATGATTCCATGAGCTCTCAGTGGGTCCTAAAATTGACCTCTAGGACGGCGTTTCTTTTAACTTTTCTTTTGTAACAACAATTTTGAAAATAGAAAAATAATAATGTTAGTACAAATGAATGTTTCGATACATGCACTTTATTTTTTATTTGTTTGCATCTTCTTTATATACCTAACCAAATTCACCTGCTGTGCCTGTTGGAAAAAGAAATATCATTACTGTCGGAGGATCAATCCAAAGTTTTATTTAATGCGTGATTTTGATGCAGAGCAACTCTGATACAGATTGAAAGCATCCCTTTTATTAGTTATCACGCCTGAAAAGACAAAACAAAGAAAAAATAATAATAATAGTGACACTCCTTGGGAAAATTACATTCTAATGTCCTTGGTCCCTTAAATTTGTTTTATTATTCTTCTACGCAGGTTTTTTTTTCTTTTTTTTTTGCTGAATAGAGTTAGATGCTTCACGCCACCTTATCTTCCATAATCCTACTCTCACATCCAATCATCTAAATAAATAATTAAAAAGTTTAGAAAAGAAGAGCTCACTCTCTCCTCCTCCCTAGGTTCTTTTCCTTGATCCTATGGTCTACGTGGCTATTCACATCATTTGATTACGAGGACACACAGTATTTTGCACATATTACAACAAAATCGTTGTATAACGAAAAAATCATTTATGTTTTGTATTAATTAAATTTAAAATACAATTTCACTAATCAATTACACGGATAAAATTTATATTTTTTAGATGCTTCTGCTGGGCATTTGATATTTCATAATTACCACCTAACTATTCCGGAATCAGAATGAGAAAGAAAAAGTTAGATCGATTTGAGGGCTATAGAGCCAAGCTTGGTTATCAAACTTGTCCTTCTGAGTTTACCTTCCTCGTTGATTACACAGATGAATATTGCCATGAACGATTGGTACGGATGGGTGCAGCGTACGGAATGGTCAATGAATGCAAGCTCTGCGTGCCGAAGGCCGACGTGCTTAACATCTGCATGCATGCAGCGAGACGACAAAAAAGATGCGTAAACATGTTACGCTCTCGCATGTCCTGGAAGGCCTGCAAGGAACGCTGTCTCTCGTCCTCCGCCGAAGCGAAGGCAAAGGCACGACTTGCATGCATTCGACGTCTGCCTGCATGGACCTGAAGAATCAGCCTAAGAACCTCGAACCTGAAAAAAAAGAAAACAGAGAGAGAGAGAGAGAGAGAGATCAGAAAAGAGAACACTGAATCAGATGGTTTCCTTGCCGCTGCCATCGGCCAAAGACAGGGCACGCACTTGCAAAATGGGAGGTCAATTTTATGATACAGTGAAGACAGTTGTCCTCCCTAATGTACACATGCTCTAACCTGTTTGATGCCATCAATCACAAAAGTTTGTCTTTGCTTTTCCTGCCGTAATAGAAATGCTCATGAATGTTACACATGTTCCTATGCTTTCATTTAAAATTCAAAATTCGAGTTTCTTTGATGCGCAAGAACCCCCTCTCTTTATCTGTTACAAAATAAGGAAACTTTTTTTTCTCATTGAAAATAAGTTTGAAGGCCAAAGAGCAAGGGATAATCTCAAATCATTGGATGGCGCAATCAATGCATGTTACTACCAAGCAAAATCGAATTTGTTTTGAGCTGCACATCCGTGATCAATAATCCATGATTAGCGTGGCGCCTCCACCTAAACATGTTTGGTCAATTAATAGAGAGAGAGAGAGAGGGAGGGAGAGAGAGAGAGAGAGAGAGAGAAACGTCGCAAGATGGCCAACCATTAAGCTGTGGCAACCGTGCTGAGAGCTGCAACACAAGGCCACAAGGGAGAGGAGGATATGATCAGAGGTAAGGACTCGGAGCTCTCCAACTCAAGAGGTCCACACCGAGAAAGACCACAAACGAGCCACACGTGATCCTGCCTCGGACAGCATCCATGCACCAACTACGCTCCAAATTCTTCAATGCCCTACAACTTGCATCCAATCAAAACATTATTAGCTGGGTATCAATTATTCCATCATCAAGTGCTCCCAAATTATCTCAATCTCAATTTGGGAATTCACAACGCAGCAGCCATTGAGCGGATCAATTCTTCCGAAGTCCCTCATGACCTGCATTTGCGTATGAATGTAAACTTCACATACAGCGTGTAAGCTTCAGGGAAAGGGTGAAAGGATGAAAGGGCAGCAATCGAAAATTTCGTAAAGTCATCAGTTGAGAGAGCCAAAGTTGGAGAATAAAAGTGATGGGAGACGACAAAAAAAGGTTGAAGATGAAGATAGTACTACAGTAAAGTGTTGCAACAATCCAACGGCATGATGAAGCACATCCCATCACAATAATGAAATGGAGAATACTAACAAATCCATGGATGGAGAATGACAGCTCTCAATAGTTTTGACGAGGACAAGTGATGAATGAGAGACATATCGTTTTTCAGCCTCCAATTGATACAAAGAAACCTCAATCAAAAGTAATTTTTATAAGGTCATTATGGTATTAAAATACAGGCAAAACAAAACTTTTTTTTGTATTTTTTGTATTGTTGCGTTGGATCCTGGATCTTCTTTCCTCAATGTTCTTCTATCTTCTTCAAGTCTTTCATATTCGTGGTATCCACCCTGAAAGTGTCATAGACAACGGAGAAGTTAGAGTAAGTCTGTAAGTTATGTTCGAGAGGGAATAACTTAGTGCTTGATGTTCTAGGATTTATGCTTTGAGAATTCTATAGGGAAACGATGCAAAATGATGGCAGATGGTAAACATGTTGTTCCAATGGACCAGGGAACAATGGTACCGGTTCAATCCTTTTGATAACCTGAGATTTGAGAACATGCTCTGCCCATGAAAATCCACCAGCATACATGTAGCAAGGAAATAAGTTCCTCGCAAGTTTACATCATTATGGTTACTTATAATATATGATTAACTACAGAAAAATGCATTAGTGCAGTTCATCCATTTTGCGAAGGAAGTTATTCTTTGTATTATATAACCAGATGTCCAGATTATGGTGCATATTGGTGATTAAAGGCATCAAACACAATGATGGAATGTACCTATATTGGTCTTCAAACTTATCTTACAGACTTCTGAGTAGGCTGGTTTACCATTCTAGCAGAGATTGCTGGTGAGACTAATAAATTCCATGAAAACAACCTCTATTATAACAAACTTCTATGAACACTTCTTTTAGGGGGAACGACAGTGAACACAATTTTTCTATGGACAATAATAATTCTAATAATTTTGAAGTTTTTTATGTGTTGAGCCAACAAGCATTTTGATAGGTGAGATAATCAACACATCAGTTCCAAAAAGATAATAATATAACAAGTTTGTGCTTGTAAACATTTGGCTCTGGTGATCTAGAGACTCTAGACATTAAACAGGCGAAATCATGTAGCATCCCAGAAGTCAGAACCATACCCCTTATTACCATATTTTTCTCTCAAAACTATAGTTTAGATAAATAGGTCATGAGCATCAATCTCGTTTACCATGAAAACTTATCTGGAGATGTGTCCTGTTCAAATTTTCAGCATCATTATTCCTGATTTTATAGCCGGTCCCAAGCCCGGATAAAGGAGGAGGGTTGTGTTAGGCCCCGACAGCCAGCATAAAATCATGTCGAATCTTATGAACATGGATCAATAGCCGACCCCACCTAGTGGGATAAGGCTTTGTTGTTGTTGTTGTTGTATTATTCCTGTTTTTACCTATGATTGCACAAGGCATTGCTTGCACCAATATGATTTTCATAGTCTAGGTAGCAATCTGAGCAGAACCATATACAGTCCAGCTCTAAATCAAACTAAAAGTAAAAGAAACGGGGAACGTCAACAGAGATCCTCAAAAGACGAGAAAAAAGATATTATAGACAATGCACATTGAAGCCAATGGTGACTTGTTACTCACGTAGTTCCATAGAGGGCAATCTTCTGAACCTTAGAGCTCTCTGTACCACTTTGATTGTCCTCAATAAAAATTGTCAAGCTGTAGGAGTATAATTAGATAACATTACCATATTAATAAACTGATCCGTCTAAAAGATAAACTGCTTTGTCTAGCATAAAAAGCTAAGGGGAAATTTTGCTTTCATGGCATGCATACCTCCGCACATTTTGAAACTTTACATACTTTAATGTTATAGTCTTTCCCTGGAAGAGAAACAAAGGCGTCATAACAGTTCTGTATTAGAAGTCTCAAAACATTGACCAGAACGGTAATGATGATTCACCATACTTACCTTAAGGTTTTCAGTGGATAAAGTAACAGAGTCATTAGGTGGATAGTCACTAACGTTGCTACAGTAATGGAAAAATATCATTAGGAAAATATCTCCAGAATAATTTTTAAAAAAAATCTCTGAAATAGTAAAAAAAAATGCTATAATAATAAAAAAAATCAACTTCATCACTGCCATACCTAAAACCCATATGCTCTCTGTTGGTGAAAAGCTTTACTGTTCTAGGACCTGCAAAGAAAAATGAAGTATTAGGATACAAATGGATGAAAAGAGATAAATTGGAATAATGGCACAAGCAAGAGGAAAAAGATAAAAGGATACAGCCCTCTATTTATTAGGGAAGTTCTTAGGAAAAATAGTTTGGTGGCCTTCTCTTCTGATCTTCTATGCTATGAGTTGTTCAAGTTTCCTGTTGGTTTCTGTAATTCTAGATTCTTCAGTACTATTTTGCAGCCTTCTTTCTATGTATTATTGTATTACATGTGCTTCATTCACCATCCAGATGTATATGCAATTATATACCAGATCAGACACCATGAAAATGCAATCATTCATAATACCCAGAACAAGTAGGAGGTTCTGCACAAGGTTGACAAACACTTGGCCCGAGTAGAAAAAGATGTATTATATTTGTTTTGGTCATGAGGACGATATTTTTTCCTTTCGGTGACACTTGAGAATTGGTACTGTCTTCCCAGCTATTCAGGAACTATATCTAAGTAGAGTTTTCACCCAAGAATACAAAAAACTAATATTACGCCAATGTGACATGAACAACCAAACTCAACAAAGAGTACAACTAACTATAACCAACTATAAAGGGCATAACTTATCAGGCAGAATGATGCTGATAGGACCATTTACAATTCAAACAGCCATTTCAGGAAGAGAAAGTTTAATCAAAATGCCAGAATACATCCAACTCACAAAAAAAAATGGCAGAATACACTTCCAGAGAAGAAAATTTTCATTCCACAAATTCAACTAGGTCAACAACAAACCCATTCAACCTGAATAATTCTTTCACAGACTAGGAAATAGAAGGTAATAGAACTATAGAAGGGAAGGGAAAGAGAGTGAACAGAGGTAAAGGTATTCAACTTGTTTGGATAGAGTAAATAAGGGGAAGGGAAGAGAATAAGAGTTAAGTAAAAATTTTATTTGAACAAATTTGTCCTTCATATATGTATTTATATTTTAATTAGATATGGATAAAATAGGATATGCTTATTAGTTCTTTCCCCTCCTTTCCACCTCATTTTGGGTTGAAAGAAAAATTGGATATTGAAAGAGAATGGAGAGGAAAAGAGGGGAAAGCCCTCGGTTCTCCTCCAATTTAAATTCAACCAAACAACAGGAATGGATTCCCCTTTCTTCTCCTTCCCCTCCTTTGTCCTCCTTTCATCCCCAACCAAACATACCTTAAAGCTTAAATAAAAAAAGTCAATGTGAGAAACAAGCTATTCACAAAAAGATTGTAATGTAAAATGATGATCCTTGCAAACCTTGAAGTCCTTCAGGAATCTTTACATTTAATAATATACACAATACCAAACATGTAGTTAAAGTTTTTTTCTAGCATTTCAGGAATGTTAGATAACTAATCCTTTTGGTAGTGGTTGATTGAGAGTTAGAAACCATCATAAATCTTTAGTGCACACCCCCACCCTGGGACACCATCCCCAAGCGCACCCACACTCCTCGCATCCCTCCCTCTCCCCATCCAAAACCACAACAAGTCAGAACAGGGATAAGTAGTTCCTTTGTGGGAGGAAATGCTTACTCCTGGTTTGTTCTCCAAGGCATAAACAGTTCCTTGTGGTTAACAAACCCTCAGGAATATAATCTTTTGAACCAAACTCTACATTTTCCATTTGTTGAACAAGTCTCTTTAAAACATGCTAGAAACTTCTAAAGTTTTTTTTTTCAAAAAAAGAAGAGATTTCTAAGCACTTCTTTAGTCCCAATGCATTAACATTTCATCCCCCAAAGTTCCACTCTGTTAACACTCTCAATCACTAACATGTGTAGAAATGTGCAGGAATCTGATCTCATCTGCTAAGGAGGTGAAGATTTGATATAGTGATAATAGAAAACAAAGTAAATGCAAGTAATATTATATAAAAAATCAACTCCAAATCCCCTAGAGTGTCATAAACCATAAGAAACATAATATTTTGAGGGTACTTTAGTTGGAAACCAAAATGGAGTAAAATAAACGATGCAAAATTTGCAGAAATATTTTTCATGTTCCAAGACTACAATTCGTGAGCTCCATATTTGAGCTTTCCTTTTAACACGTTTTTATGCCATAGCAGCACACATATTCAGTAAAAAAGAATGACAAGTGGTCCTTATTGAGAGAAATCGTCCACCAGAGAATAATAACAGCAAGTAAAAACAAGTTCAAGTTCATCTTTTGACTTCTGCAAGTAAAACAAATAGGAGGCATTTCACAACAAGCCGAGCCCAACAGTCTTCAGTGGACCTTCTCCGTCAAAAAAAAAGAAAGAAACAGCAAACAGTGGATATCCAAAACGAAGGATAAGCACTAATCACGAAGACAAAAGCTATGTTGTATTTTTAGCACGATTATCTAAATACTACGACGACAGAAGGATAAAGCTCTGCGAACTCCAAGTAAAGAATCAAGCATTACGTTTCAGAAGAAGTCTAGAAAGCATAGTGCAATACCTTCCTCCTCCGGTCCCGTGATCACGATGGAGTGCAGTTTCACCACCTGATTGAAAGGCACGTATATCAGCAGCTGCTCGTCCGCGTCGCTCTCCAGGTGCAAACCGTCGTCCTCTCTGTAACCCTAGTATAAAACCACCGCAAGGTTCATCTTTAGACGCTAAGGTCCATCTTTAGCGGATCAACAAACCCAAAAGGGGTGGAGAGAGAGTGGGGGAGTACCTGCTTCAAGGCATTGGCGAAAGGGTGGGCGGAGCTCTGGTTGAGGCACTCGACGCTGCTCCAATCGACGAAATCGACGAGATCCACCTGCGGGGCGCGGCGCAGGGCGATCAGCGACGGGAGACGAAAGGAGAACGAACAAGAACAGAGAAACTAGGGTTTTGGGGGGGTGTGGAGAGGAATCGTACCTGACCTCGAGGTATTGCGGAGGCGGAAGCCATCGGAGGGGTGAGATGGGGTGCGGAATTGGGAGCTCGAAGCCAACGGGGAACGAGAGGAAACGAATAGGGGCGACGCCGACGAGTGGACTTTGAGATTTAAAACTACCTAAAAATTCATCAAAGTTGGGTTATGCAGTTTCGAGTTTCGACAAGGGGCCAAGAAGAAAAAAAATAAAAAAAGAGTCGAGGACGGCGCATAATTCAGGGGTGTAAGAAAATTTACTCGACTAAAAATTTCAAATTGAAATAAATAAATTATGATAAATTATCTAATTTAAGCATCATAAGAATTTTTATTGTGATGTAATAAGGAAATTATTTATATTCACATCAAGTAAAATAAATCTTCACAACTAGTCAATTTTATAAAATTTTAAGTATATAAATATTTGCATTTTCAATATTTTTTTATATTGTGCATACGTGATATGTAATCATAATGTAAATATTAATTATAAAATTAACTTTTTTATCCATTGTAACATGAATAAATAATTTTGTGCACGAATATAAAACAATAAGAAATGTAGTCGCAATGTGAATGTGTATAGAAAAAAGATTTATTTTTTATTATAATATTTTTCTCTTCTAATTTAAAATTATAAATTACAAATTTTAGTCACAAAACTTATCCAAATTCTACACTTAAATTTTTTCATTAAATTTAATCTAAATCTTATTAAGTTCTTTTTAAATAGGGTAAAATGTAAGAACACCAATTCTCAGCATATATGCTAGCACATATGAGATGTCTATAATGGAATCCACGCTCGTGGATATAAGTGAAAGAGGCATGTGATCGTGACCATCAATTTATTTTCAAAGGCCCATATGCATATGGTGAGTGAAAGGATTTTAATTTTTAAGGGTAGATGAACAGTCGACTTTTTATTTTTTCGTGGCCGCTCTCCTCCCCTCATATTTTCGACCAGTTGCCCCTTCCATTCAGAAGCTCTCATCGTCTACTGACATGCTCTTGGATTCAACTTCAACACATTTTCTCTCCATGGAACATATACTTGGAGTGCAGGGAAGGAGATCACATCTCTGATTTTTATTAGATGAACGCCAATTCAAAACCATTAGGACATTTCTGTCTTCATTATTTAGTTTCTAGCTCAACTCAATGACCAAGGCGCCAATGGTCTCTTAGAAGGAGACTTTTGCAAACCTTTTAGGCACATATTGCGACGACAATGTGTAATATCTCTAAGTTAACCATACATGATTAGTTGTATGAATGTGATGTTATATTATCTTATTGATAATCTCTATGAATGTGATGTTAAGATTTACACTTCAATATCAACTAAAGTGCGAAAGCGATGAAAATTTACTTAAGACATGAAAATGTGATTTTGGAAAAGTGAAAATTTAAAAAATTAAAGTCCCGGTAATTGTTCCTATATATGAAAGGATTCTAAAAGTGATTTTTAAGAATTTTTAGGAGGTGTATGAGTTAGGTAAAACGTAGACACAAAATCGAAAAATCTGTAAAATCGCAATTTTTGTTCTTCGAACAAAAATTTAGATTTTGATTCTTTAGTTATTTATTTTTCTAAATATTTTATTTGAATCCAAATGGGGGGTAGTTCCTTATTTACATGTAATGTCTTAAGTAAATGAATAAATAAATAAATAAATAAAAAATGCAAATGCCATTTACTTATTACATGTGAATAAGCCATATTACAAGGTACATGTGAATAAGCCATATAAGGTACATGTGAATAAGCCATATTACAAGGGTATTTTGGGAAAATAGTTTCCACCAGCTGAAGTCGATTCCCCTTCCTTTTAACACTTATCATTTCACATTTTACTACCTTCTTCTGCTCTATCCACCACCCTTGACCGAATTTTGCAAAGGTAGAAGAAAAGATGCTACATGGTTGAAGGAAATTAGAAAAAAGAGAAGGGACAACTAGGGTTTTAGATTTTGGTAAGTTTCTACTTCATTTTCTTTGGATTTTAACTACATAATTCTTAATTAGGATGACTCTGAGCCTTTCTCATCCATTTATTTTCGGATTTTACCTGAACATGGGGGCAAAACTCATGTTGTTCATGGGTAAGATTAACCCTAACTATGTTCAGTTGATTCACGAATCTTTAGCTACATAATTTAATACCTTCGAGTGATCAAAAAATTATGAAATTTATTCTGATTGATCCCCTATGACTCTCCTTTCATTGAGCTTTGGAATCAAATTAATATGATTTCTGTAGACAAAGTTATGCTCGTATCTTTAAGGTACTATCACTCTGTCTGCTGAAATTGCTATCCAAATTTATAAATTATGTATTAAATTTAATATGTCATGAATTATTTGATAATTTAGAGTGTTATAGATATTGATGTTAGGTTTCATTGACAATTGAAATCACTAGAAAATGATATGTGTAGTGAAAGTTATAAATATTTTACCGAGCCTTACTCAGTCTATCAGAATGGAGCTTAGGGCAGATTATGTTAGTATTGGTTAATTTTATTGTGCTCAGTACAAATAGAGAGAAATTCAGTAATTTTATTACTTGCGCCCTAGGATGTCTACAATTTGGGAAAATTAAAATTATTAGAACAGGGAATGTTTATTATTTTATATAAATCATAAAAGTAAGGTTACTCAATTTGTCAGGACATAGAAACAACATAAAAGTTAGGCTGAATGTTGATTTTCATGAGAGCAAACCATAATGAAATAGGAAATGAAACTTTTACAGAATAATGTCTTTGTAATATGAGAGTAAAGAAAATTGGAATGATGTCATTTGAGTATGTATATAAGAAGATATGGATTTTTCTTTACTATGTGTGCAATCCTTATGTTTAATAGTTACTTAAGTTATAAGAGTAAATACTTAAGGTTCATATACCTAAGCAATTAATTATGTTTCATGTGTGATAGGATTGTGTTCAGATAATAGTAGTAATGTGTTTCTTACTATTATTGTTATAGGAGTAGAAGAATAAAGTAGTGAATAAGGAAAGGGAAACATTTTGCTAGCCCTTATAGGTAAGTTGATTTCTTCCACTCTATGTTTTCACCTCTTTTGAATTCGGTGTGACATCGATTATTATATGTATTGAATATATTTTAGAATGCTATGAATTGATTTCGAGAAATGTAATTATGAAAAGTATATGTGATATGATCGGAATGGATTGCGATCAGTGCAATCTTGTTTATTTTGAAATGGTATTGGATATGATTCATCTTCTGATATTCAGGAGATGTTTGTTATGTGATGAATCATGCATCGCATTTGCATTTGCATATATGATGGTTGGAGCTAAGTGCTACATCGCTGATCATAATGTGAGCCACCTCTAGAGTCTAATCCATCATTATGTTCATCAGTAATGGGATGAGATATGCTGGAGCTAAGTGCCATGCGGAACTAAGTGCCACATCGTGAGTAGTCGCGATGGGGGCCGCCACCTCTAGAGTCCACCTATCGTTTTATGATTTGTTCTCCGAAAGGGATGAGGTAGAATGAAGCTAAGTGCTACATCGCTGATCACGATGAGAGCCACCTCTAGAATCCACCTACCGACCACTGGCCAGTTGGTGATCCGTGCATACATATGAGAGTGTTGCATTGCATACACATGTTTGATATGTTTAAGTGACAATGAATGTAAATTGAGTGCAATGCTTTTGATTGGGATATTATATATACATATTTAGTAAATGTATGAAGATATTGACTTTGATATTATGATTAATGCATGTATGGTTATGTCTCCTCGAATTTATTAGATGATAACACATAGCTTATGAGTTATCAGCTTACTGAGCTATTATTTGCTCACAGTGTTGTTGTACACTTTTTCAGATCAATAGAACTTTTGAGAGCGCGAGAGACAGTCTTAGCAGAGTGTGGATCATTTTTGCTGTTAAGGTATTGAGAAGTCATGTGCCCCACCGCGTGTGTTAGATAGAAGACTTGTAGCTCTCATATTCCTCCGTTGGGATATGAAGAGAGTTTGATATGTGCTATGTATGAAAAGTAATTTTGTATATTATAAAATGTAAATCTTTTATCACTATGTGGTGGTATAAACATTAGGGTTGTTACATGCTCTGAATGATCAATATAAACTGCGTGGTTTGATTATGTATATTATCACTCTCTTGTATTATATAGAGGAGTTATGCACAATTTTTTTTAAAAAAAGATTATTATTTGATCGTCTCTAATCAGTCGCGAGCTCTGATTTAAACCACTGTTTAAATCGGGGTCGTGACACAATGACTCCTATGAATGCCCACAAGGATCGAAGAAAAATGCAGTCCCATGATCGAAGAAAAGAAAATTGCACAGGATAAAGAAAAGAAAAATGCATAGGACAAAGAAAAGAAAATGCACAAGACAGAAAATTGCACAATCGCCAATGTGTTTGACGATGTTTCATATTTCCAAATCAACGAGTCATGGACAACAGAGAAGATGGAAGGGCAACGTGAACCTGTGATGGCTATGTGCAAACTGGCGCCAAGGGACCTAGAGAAGAACGACGATGACGTGAACAGGCGAACCCTGAGTAGCAAGTGGTGGCGAGGCACTTGCTGGGCGGTGATGGGCGTGCGTGACAAATGTTGTAGTGTTGGTTCAGATCAATTTCGTGTCCAAACCCTATCACTCGCGAGATACATCTGGGCCATTGAAAAGTCATTGATGGCCACGATCGCATGCCTTCTTCACTTATATCAGTGAGCGTGCATTCCATTATGGACGTCTCAGATGTGCTCAGCATATATGCTGAGAATTTTTACTCGGTAGCTACATTTTACCCTTTTAAATAATTGGAAAAAATTTTCGCCCCTTACTTTTCAATATACACAAATTATTAAAAAATATTAACAGGATCATAATAAAAAACAATAATATTTTTAATCATGTTACTAATATTTTTACTCATATTTATTGTAATATGAAAGTGAGGGTAAAACAAATATTCATAATTTAGATTAAGTTAATAGAAGAATTTAAACGTCAAATTTGGATAAGTTCGTAGGCTAAAATTTATAAGGATTATTTTCTTAACCCCCTAAACTATAATATTTTTTCGCGTATGATCTTGTGAACTTATAGTATACATTCCTAAATTTTATCGTGATTCTCACTTACATTCTTTCATCTGAATCTGTAAACTTTTCTATTATTTTTTATTATTTCTATTTGTGAAAAGATTAAACTACCCTTCCATGAACTATTATATGTTTTAATATTTAAAAAGAATAAAATAATAATAATAATAAATATAAATATAAAAATTAAGAATATAAAAAAGGCTCTTTGGCACAGTCGACTTGTCAAAATATTTTATTTTTAAATATTAAAAGAGAGGATACTTCATGGAAGGATATTTAGTCTTTTCAAAAATAGAAAAATTAAAAGAATCTAATGAAAGGATTTAAATGAAAATCATCATAAAATTCGCATGCAAAAAATCATTGTAACTCACAGGAGGTTTAAAGAAATATGTCAACTTATAAATTTATAACTTTTAGAGTTAAATGTGAAAGAAGTTATAGTTTAAACTTCAAACAATATTAAAGAAGATAGCCCAAAAACTAATATATTTGCATAAGGATAAAAACTGAAAAAATATAAACTATATTATTAATTCTATTTTCATTCAAAATTATCAATTCTATTTATTATTATTATTTATCAAACAAAAAATTAATTTTTTCGATTGAGATCCACCGATGTCCAAGACTACTGGCACCCAACTAATTCAGTATTCGGACGGGAGCGATATGGATAAATCGTGGCCAAAGTGATGAATTTGGAAATTGAACTTGGGACTATTCAGCGATCTCAGAGGTTGTTAAAGATAACATTCAGAAGTTGATTAGAAGTGGATTTATATTCAATTTCTAGTGGTTAGAATAGTTATCCCATAATTAGTTTAATTCCTCGTACCAACTCCTTTATCTTGAAAATTTGAAATTTTCACCAACTTTAGAACCGTAAAACTCCTCCTTCGGGTGTGCATGCATGAGTGCTCCTCGTGGTATAAAGCTCTGACAATAGACATTGATCAAGTTGCACTTTAGAAATTAACCTAAGTAAATGTTAAGAACAATATAATGGACAATTTCATAATAAATGTTCATTGTTTAAATAATTTCAATGTTTCATAAGAGCTTGACTACTGTAGAGATCTAACCGAGTACAAATATCATCCATCGCCATCAACATAAATCATCCACACACTCTTTCATTGGGGTGCAAAATTTTCATCATGAATAGTCAATGTATACAACGTTCGATGGACTATGTAGAAACTATCAAGAACTCCAAGAGTGTGGTTGGTACTAAGGGACTTCAGTGAAACCACCTTGGACATTGAAAAGAAAGGAGGCTCCCCTTACTATCATAAGTTATATCCAAATTTCGGAACTCAATAGACATTTGTGACCTAATAGATCTAGGTGCATTTGGACCTTGGTACACATGGTATGGAGGGCGATAAAAAAACTGTAATCATGTCTTCAAATAACTCTATAGGATCATAGCAAACTCAATATGGAGAACAATGTTTGAAGGCAAACTAGTGCATATACTTCCATGCTTCAAATTCGATCACCACCCACTCCTTGTAGAATTCACAAACACAACACCAACTGTCAAACATAAATACCTATTGTGGTACATCATGACATGGCAACAACAACCTAACTTCCAAGCGTTTATATTTTCTATATCAATAGATGTTAGCCTCAAATTATTCAAATTGGATACTACGCAATGGAACATATAGATTTTTGGTAACATCAATAACCACAAATATAAAACTATTACGTATAATAAGAGATATTCGAAAATGTCAGACCAATTCCTCTCGACTGAACATTTTCTTATTATGTCTTGAAGCCGACGTCTCAAAAGAGCTTGAACAAATGTTCTCCCAAGAGGAATCGTTATGGGTCCAAAAATTTAGGGGCACTTAAATCCAACTAGAATACCATGACACTTAATACTTCCATACACAAGCCATAGTTTAGAGGAAGAAATTCAAAATTAGTTATCTCAAGTTAGAAGATAGTAATTGGTGCTCCGTCAACACATTGCAAGAATACATGATAAATAAATTCTAATCATTCTATCAATCACGCCCTCTAACAAATTAGTAACATTATCGTACAATTTGTCATCTTTATTTAATTTGCAATGATGCAAGCTTCACCATCCATTCAACACAAGTCCCCAAAGCCATATGGTTATCACGTTGATTTATTCCAAACAAATTGACCACTCATGGATGATCAAACCACCAAATTAGTGTTAAAGGTCATAGCAGGCACCACAAGCACCTACTCATCTAAACTAGAAACTCATAATGCTCATTCCTAAAATGACAAGTCTAAAAAATGTGAACAACCTGATCAATAACCTAATGCCAACCTGATCAATCAGTCTCGCAACGTAACATTGAAAATCATCACCACTACACTTGTCAATCGTCTTAATAACCTAATGCCACATTTCATTGCTCTTAATCAATCAAACTTCATACCAAGGAGGCTCATTCATGATAATATTGTAGTTGTATAATAAACCATATGCTCTATGCACAAAATGAAAGAACACAAATGTTTTATCGTCCTAAAATTTGATTTTGCAAAAGCTTCTGACCGCATGCAATGACCTTTTATTAATGAAACTCTTCTTGCTAAAAGAATATTAGACCAACTGTGAAATATAATTATGACATGCATATTAACTCCAAGAGCCCAAGTGTAGTGGAATGGTGAGTGCACACGATCCTTTCACCTTGGTCGGGGAGTGAGGTAGGACTGTTGCCATATACATTGAATGGCTGAGCCACATAATCAATGACTTAGAACTCAGGAGAATATGGCCGACCATTAGGTTGAGCCATAATGGTCATACAATGTCTCAACTTTGGTGATGATATACTACTTTTCTTTGAAGCAAATATGCCACACATGCTCAATGCATTAGAAGTCATCTCCACTTATTGTGGAGCATCATGCATGTCCTTAAAAGCAAGAAAGAACTTGTGTACTTCTCTTATAGCACGCCTCACGTCAAGGTAGACCTCTAGTAGATTAATGAATTCACTATTATTGACAACTTAGGAAAAATATTTTGGAGACCAAAAAAAGATGAGACATATTAGAGAACATTAGAAAGGACCCTTAAAATGGGCAACATCAAGGCTCACATTAGTTACATAAGTCCTTGTAGCTCCCAATATACACTATGTAGTTAGCTTAATTACTAGTCAAAATTTCGAATAGGCCACAAAAATAACATGCGCAATATCCACATGGTCAACTAGAAATGAATCACAACCCCATAGGAGAATGAAGGCCTTGAAATCACCAAAAACATTGAACGATGCTTCCATTCCCAAGGTTTGGTGGAAACTCAACAATCAACCACACTAATTATGGGTTGAAATACTACGGAACAAGTGTAGTGACTTGCTGCATCACTTTCATCACTTATACAAAAACACAACTAGTTTGATTTCTGGTGGGCCCTTTGTGATGCATGACCAATAGTTGACAAAAAAATCCATCATAAAATGGGTTAACAATGGATTTTGGGAATAATATTTGGATTCCTAATGCACCAATTATAGCATCCTCATACAACCAAGTCATTCTTGACATTACCCGTTTACTAATTTCCATCTTTATCAATATGGATGGAACCTGGGACCTAGAGCACAATACTACCATCTCCAATACTTCGCAAAATAGTCATTGTCTGTCCTTCCTAACAAGCAAAAGGAATGAATAAATTCACATGGATACATAGTTAGGATGGGAGTTTACGATCAAAATCAACATACTGCTATATTGCAAGGTCGTCACATGTGCCTACAAAAAAAGTTTGTGGAATGAATATGAAATTGGAAGGAAACCTAGAGGATTAGATCGTTCCTTCGGATGACAGCCCACTGAGGCCTTATGACCAACAAGTTCAAAATGCAATGTAGCCTGTGTCCCACATGCTCACAAACCAACCAGAAGATGCATTATATGTTATGCGATGCTCGTCTCACATGCTCACAGACCAGAAGATGCATTCTATGTTATGCGAGACTTCCCTTCAACAGAAGACACTTGGAGGAAGCTCCTACCTCAAATATGACAATCTCTATTATTTACCACCCCTCTCTAAGAATGGTAATGAGTATCTCAAGAAGAAAATAAGCACAAGCACAACACTGAGTATGATTTTCACAATTGGTTGTTGACTACATTGGAAATGATGCAGCAAAATAATATTTGATATCCACTTCAACAAGCTACCCAACGAACATCATACAATATCTCATCAAAATCTTCTACTCTAGCTCTGCGAAAACCACCTCTTCTAAGTGAGGGAGCTTATCAACAATAATCCCCAAAGCAATGAACAGTTCCTTGGTATGCTTAACACGGACAACACATCTACCCCTAACATGCACACCGCTGGTGCAGGGGGTCTTATTCGGAATGCAACGGGTAATTGGCTTACAGAATTCATTCAAAACCAAAAGAAATATATCAGTTACACTTGTTGACCTTTGATGGCCTCCTCTTGGCATGGCAACTAGGTTTTAGATGAATCTTATTGGAATTTGATGTTCTATATGCTATCAACCTCTTAATCTCTAAAATACCTCCCTCGTTAGGTTGCACTTTACAAGAACATAACACAGATGCTACAGCACGATTGTGAAGTTCACATCCAACATATAACAAAAATTTTTGCCAAAAGTGCAACAAAATATACACTTGGATTTCATCAACTTATGTCTTGTCCTGACATCCTAGACCGCTAATGATCATTGATGTAATGAGCCCTAGGCCTTCGTAATGACAACACTCATTAATTTAACATGAGTGCGCAAGCTCCCTCCATTTAATAAAAAATGTAATGGGTCAACCTCCTTTCATAAGAGCATACGGACAGACATCATTCATGGTCCAAAGACAAAAAAACATAAATATTACTAATTTAGAATAAATGTTATATCAATAAATTGTTACAATGTGATTTAGAATTATGGTGCACTTATTGTTACTCAATTTTTTTTAGAAATTTATCCTATACTCTCTATTCTTTAAACACTAGTAAAATTAATATATTAAAAATATCTAATTAATCATAACATCAGAATTGATTTATCAAGCACTTATTTAATGGACCAAATTGCTAAACACTATATTAAACTTTATTTTTTATTGCCAAACACAAATCTACACATCCAATTGATATAGAGACCATGACATGATAAAATACATAATTCAACAAAAAAATAGGTTTGGGAATGAAAGGCAAGTCAAATACCAATTATCATTCCATGCATTTTATTTTTCAATCTATATGTCCCAAGGCTTTTAGTACATGATTATGATACACAATCTCATTAACCAAATGTGACAACCAAATTTATGACTCATAGTTTTTTTTATATTTGTCTCTTGATTAAAATATTAATGTAGTGTTTAATAATCATAATTAGACTAAATGAGAGACCAATTCTAATTGGTTATATCAAATGATAAAATTTGGGACAAAATTAAGTTTTGATTATAACCTATTGGTTTCACCAATTACTCTAGAAATGAGATTCACCAATACTTTAGAAACGAGTTGGGTTCATTTTTTCTGCCATGTGATGTATATTTGTACACAGATTTTTTTTTCTTTGAGCTATGTACTTAAACTTTTTCTAAACTATTATGATTTTTCGCATTTAATCTCAAAGTATGAACTTACTTTATCATATTCCTAAACTTTATAACTTTTTTTACTTTAGTCATTCTGTTTAGTTTTATTAAATTTTTTTTTTCATTTGTGAAAAGTTTAAAATGACTCTTCACAAACTTTTCTATATTTTACTGCTACAAAAAAATAAAAAAGTAAAACTATAAAATTTTCCAATTAATTATTACGTATTAATGTTTTCTCTCGAACGAAATTTTTTATATTTTTTAGTTTTTATATTATTTTTTTTGACATTAAAAGAGATAAGGGTTGGTGGAAGGACATTTTAGTATTTTCACAAATAAAAAAAAGCAAAACTAACAAAAAAATTAACAGGATGATACGGAAGAACTAAAATGAAAAATACGATAATGTTATAAGATAAGTCCATATGCTGAAGTTGGATATTAGTTTATGAGAGAAGAAATATCATCTTTTTTTTACGGAATGATTTTTCCTTCCTCAATTCTCAATAACTCTCTTTCTTCCCTCTCTCACACTCTCATTTTTTTATTTAGTTCTTTTATCTTGTTAATTTATATCGAGTTTCACTCTTAATTGTTAGTTAACCCAATCAGATAAAAAAATTATAATTAACTGCTAATTATGTTATTAAAATTATTAACTTATTCTATGCACTTAAGCGAAATGTTAATCTTATCACAAAAATATTCATTAATTAACTATCTAATTATTTCAGTTACATAATCTTATAAATTTAGTTAATTATTATAATAATAAGAAACGTAGGTTTACATACATATTTATTACAATAAAAGTTTTCATCTTTGTTTATTATGTGTATAAACACACACACATGTATGTTTATATTAATTTTGTGTTGTTAGATACCCACTCTATTTCAGAACTTTTTTAGCGCTATAAATCTAACTCTAGATTTTACTCACTTTCTTATTATATATAATTTATTTATTGGTTTATTTTTTTGTATATAAGGTATTTATTATAAATACAATTAATTTAATATTGTTTATTATCTTATGACTTTCCAAATATTTTTTAGTTCCATATAAAATATATTTATCATAAAGTTTCATTCAGCTTAACATTTATTTGTTAAAAAACTATATTTTATCTTCATTGCCAAAAGTCTAAATTAAATTTTAAATTCTGATAATTACATTTAATTCTATTCAAACACTATAATAGGGCTAATATATATTCATTCACTGTTAAAAATCAGGACAAATTTAATTTTTTTCAGAATCCGGAACAATGCCAACTGTGTATTTAAAAGCGCCAATGCCACAAAAGATCATGCCTTCTTCACTTTCTCTCTCCAACAACCATCCAAAAGTGCCCAGGAACAAAAACATCTCCCTCTCCTCCCAATCTCCCCCACCACCGGCCACTTCCCCTCCTCCCATTTCATCAAACACAATCCTCTCATCCCCTCCTTGTCCTCTTAAAAATCCCTCCATTTTTCTCTCCTTTCCTCGCTCACTACATACCGCATTTCCTGAAAATGGCGACCTTGTCTCTCTCGTCGGCCGCCTCCACCTCCGCCCTCAACTCCTCCCCTCTCCGCCGCCCAGCCTTCCACCCCCTCCGCCACTGCCGCCGTCGCCGCGCGACGACTCCCGTCCGAGCTTTCTCTGCCCCCGCCGTCCTTTCGCAGGACGACCTCAAGAGGCTCGCAGCCGTCAAGGCCGTCGAGTACGTGAGCAGCGGCATGGTTCTCGGCCTCGGCACCGGCTCCACCGCCGCCTTCGTCGTCGCCGAGATTGGGGCCCTCCTATCCGCGGGAAAGCTCAGCGACATAGTTGGCGTCCCTACCTCCAAGCGCACCTACGAGCAGGCCCTGTCCCTCGGCATCCCCCTCTCCACCCTCGACGACCACCCGAGGATCGACCTTGCCATCGACGGCGCCGACGAGGTCAGTTTCCCTCCCGGTTTGATTGCTACAAATTTAGTCATTTTTGTATCACACAGAGGAAAATTGACTCCTTTGGCTTGGCAATTGTTTCCATCTGGCCTGGTAAAAAGTTCCGCTTAACTGCTCCGGTTGATTCTTTAATACGTGAGGCCTCATTCAATCTATTGATATTTAGAAAGACACTTCTAACAATAGTTTTCAATTCTGTAAACTTAAATCACAAACACATATTCGAGACCAATAAATTTTAATTTATAAATTAATTAGTATGTTTTATAGAAAGATGATAATAATAAATAATTATTGAAGCTTGTTATTATATTTTTTTGAGAAGAGAATTGTTATTATATTACAAAAGTTAATAACAAATTATTATTTATATCAATTAATCATTTATAATTATTTATAATCAAATCAATTAATTATACTAATAATATGATTACTATTATTATGCCATTTTTATTAATAAAAATGGCATAATAATAGTACTAATACTAATAATATACCATGATTTATTTGGTCAGTTTTATAATTTATTTATTTAATTTTATAATGGACAAATGTAAAAAGTAAGACTAACTAATATTGTCATTAAAGTGGAATTCGGGATTGCCAGTCATCCTAAAGACAATTTATATGTCACTTCGTGGGCAATATGGATTGTCTAAGACAATTCAAAATTTTCATTACTTATCACAAGTGAACAAGGTAATATGATAAGCACAAATAATTTGATATAACTGTATCTATTAATGTAGAATGATGACCTTTAAAGAAACATCGAAAGGAGAAGAGATGAATTAATTTAAGTTGGAGTAGAAGGTCCCTTCATTCCACTCCAAAATGAACTGGAACCTATTTTGACCATATCTAATTAAAATATAAACACATATATGAAGAACATATTTATCCAAACAAAGTTATTATTTAGCTTTTACTTTCAACCCTTCCCTTTAATTCTCATCTAAACTAGATTAATGCTTTCACTCTCCTCCCCTTTTCCCAACTTCCTTACCCTTCTATTACCTTTCCTTTTTCTTAAAAGAAACAAGTCTTTAGTATCCAATTACTATCCATTATTCTGAGACTTTTGTGCTAGAGGATATCTGATTTTGGGGAGCACAGATAATTTAATATAACAGTATTTGTTAACAAAGAATGATGACCTTTAAAGAAACACCTAAAGGAGAAGAGATGAATTAATTTAAGTTGGAGGAGAAAGTCCCTTCATTCCACTCCAAATTGAGGTGAAACCTATGTTGACCATATCTAATTAAAATATACATATATGAAAAAATATATTTATCCAAACAAAATTATCATTTAGCTTTTACTTTCAACCTTTCCCTTTAATTATTTCATCTAAACAAGATTTATGCTTTCACTCTCTTCCTCTTCTCCAAATTTCCCTACCCTTCTATAATCTATCCTTTACCTTAGAAGAAACAAATCTTTAATATGCAGCATTCTTCCACTTTTGTGCTAGAGGCTATTTGATTCCAGGATCTGTAGTTATTGTGATCCATTGTTCCAAGCATTAAATGGCATAGCTGGATTAACTAGTTAACATAATACAAGGGACAACTGGATATGGTAAACTAGTGTTTTATTAGCCCGGAAGGTATATCAAATGCTAAGTGTAGCTGATGTATTGATGATGGTCACTTGAAGTCGGACTGGGCCATTGTATGGAAAACTGCAATACCACTAAGAAATTTTTTTGCATGACTTCTTCACCAAGTCATATAGATTCCATTAGGGACCTGAAACCGACATCACATGTATCTTGTGCAATAGTGCTGTTGAGGATACTAAGCACCTGTTTTTTGAGTGTGAGATGGCATGAGAAGTATAGTATCATCAGTAGAAATGTTTTAGAACTCCTTTTAGAGTGGCAATGTGTTGACGAATGAATGTTTCAAGGCAGAGTAGAGTGCTAACCATTTCTACTATATGGAAAATCTGGTAAAAAAGGAATGCAGTTATCTTTAGGAATGAGCAATGTTGCATAGATAATATTGCCACACAAGCTGTAGAATTATGTAATACAGTTACTTTTTTATGTAATTATGATGCAACCTCTTTTGATCATTAATAAATATGGAATATGGATGTCTACCAAACTGGTAGACTGGTAGTCATCCTTTTTGCTGTCAAAAAATAAATTGTGTCGTGAGCTAGGTGCACATCAAAATCTTAGATTGATTATACCTACATAGGAAGATTGGCATGTCTGTCTAAGTAAAGATATGAATTGAATTGCTAAAGACGTATCTAACAAAAGAAGATATAGAATCTTCAGTTATGGGTCTAATGAATACAGGGCCATCCTGTGCAAGAAAACATGAAGAAGGCACGATCCTGCATTATCGACAGAATTTGTAAGCTCAGCAATTAGAATTTGGTTATCATGGTAAAATACCAAGATCAACATCACTGATTGACTACAAACTTGTTGATTCTTCAAGCAGTCAATTAGAGTCCATTGCCCATTTCAGTAAAAAAGAATATGGTATAACTAAGAAATATTTTGGTCAAGATGGATTATAGATGTAAATTCTTAATGTTAATCAATTTCATTACGTTGTTTTTCTACTATCATGCTTAACACAGTTATTTCTTCTCTCTCAGGAAAAAGAGGTTCACGTGTTTGTTTGCTTTAAGTTTCATTGACTGTTTTTTATTGGTTGTTGACAGGTTGATCCAGATCTTAATCTTGTAAAAGGACGTGGAGGGGCCCTACTTCGTGAGAAGATGGTGGAGGCTGCATCTGAGAAGTTCGTTGTGGTGGCAGATGAAACCAAACTTGTTACTGGACTGGGAGGAAGTGGGCTGGCAATGCCTGTTGAGGTTGTGCAGTTTTGTTGGAAGTATAATCTGACAAGGTTGCAAGAATTGTTCAAAGAAGAAGGATGCGAGGCTAAACTTAGATTGGATGGTGACAGTCCTTATGTTACTGATAATTCGAACTACATTGTTGATTTGTATTTCAAGACACCCATCAAGGATGCAGTAGCAGCAGGAAAGGAGATCTCTTCATTGGAAGGGGTTGTAGAACATGGCTTATTTCTTGACATGGCAACTGCTGTTATAATTGCAGGAAAAGATGGAGTAAGTGTGCAAACAAAGTAATCAGCAAATCGTGCTTGGGATAACAGCATTGGCTTCCAAGTTCCAAGTTTTGCATGTACATTTGATTATATGATTGCCGAGCAATAAACATGCTGATTGCCTTCATCTGTCCCTTTTTTTATAAAATCGTAACTTCTTTATCAGAAGAAAGGACACATTGATGCACAGTTGAAAATCTCTGTTGTGAGATGCTGAATTTGCTTTAATTTCTCCTTGCTGTTGAAGTCGTCTTCATAGTAATCAGAAGCAAATTTTGTGGTGACCCTTTCCACTTCTGTTGGAGATCTTATCTTTTGCTGGAACAACTATTTTCGATATCAAGATAACTTATGAATTTAGGCATTTGCTTCATGTACATTCAGTACACTATCCACTAACTTCCAGCAGTTGCCGCCAACTATACATTGCTCGAGATTGTGATGTGACATTATTACCCTGCCAGACCCATATGGGTGAGTATGAGTGGGAACTGGGAACAATGTAAGTATGGAACTGCAGAATGGGAGTTGATGTTGGACTTTGAACTGCATTATGGTGTACGGTGTACCTTGTGTTTGTTAATTGCGTACTCAATGCTGTCATTGTGTACCGAAGAAGACTTCTGTTTTTGGCATGACAATTTTGAGTTTCCATTAGTTTTTGAAATTTGATAGATAAATTTAGATGAGGTGTTTGAATGAAAAAGTGTAATGATAAAAATTTGGAAAATTTGGAAGGTTGATTTAGTAGATAAATTTTAGTATGTGTTTGAATAAAAAGTAGGAATTAATAATATCATTTATTATTTTATTAAGTATAAAATTATAGTAAATTAAGATATTATTTATTTAGTTAAAATAAGTATTTATGAAAATAATTATTTTAATATTATATCTTATAATTTACAAAAAATACTTATGTTAATATTATAATTTATGAAAAATAATATTATTATAATTTATTATTTTTCCTATGTTATATAAAAAATATTCATATTAAGTTAAAGAAATTTTTTATTTTATAAGCTAAATAATATTATATTCATAAATAAAATATTATAATTGATTATTATTTAAGTTGATATAATAATAGTTTAATGAATCATATTACCATTAAATAATAATTATTAATATTTTATTAATTAAATATAATAAAGAATTAAAAGAAAAAAAAAGCAAAAAAAGGGCATGTTAGAACTTAAGTAACGTGATTAGAAATTTCAAGTTGTAATCAAATAACTTGTTCGGCAAAAAGTACCGATTTTGGAGAACCAAGTTTTGGCCCAAGTTGCGGAACCAAACACAATCCAAAGCTCAAGCCATAAAAGGGCACGAAAGTGCTATGCAATGAGGAAGAAACTGCTAAGATCGCATAGTATCAGTAGATGGGTTTGAATTTGAACTACTTTATATCAAAAGAGAAGAAAAAAAAAAGACAAGTTAATACATAAAACATGATTCTGAAGCAGATTAATCATAGAATATACAATGAATGGGGCCAAAGGTGATACATGACTATGGAAATATCATCCTTATTATAATAATTTTAGTGTACATCTGAGAGGAGAAAGATGCCCAGCTGAAGCAAGGGAAAAACCCATCTTTGCATTTTACACTTTACAGTAAACTATACTGGCAGACACAACATATTTGAGACCTGAGACTGAGAGGATGCATATATAATTAGCAGATTACAGGTGTGCGTATATGTATTCATGAATGTCCCCTGATCTCCAACGTAATATATCTGAATAATGTCTCGACATCTGAATTCTGTAAGTTTGGGATGATTGATTTGTCCAGCACTCCATCTTCCACGTCTGTTAAAATAGCTGAGAACGCAGTGTTAAAACCCGCAGTGCGTGTTAAAATAAGCCATCAGAACCCAGTAGGCAGATGACCAGGGTGCTGCTGCCCCCATTCTTGGCAGCAAATGGTCAAATAGAAGGCTTAAGATGCATGCAACAGGCAAAGGCATGTGATTGCCAACTAAACTTGGCGTCCTTCTGAAACAACTACAACGAAGATAAATCATGATTGGGCCCCTGGTTTGATGCTCTCAGACAAGGACTGATAACATGGCCATGAAGCAACATGTGGCGTAATAGTTCATTACTTCTCATTGGCCTCGTTTAATATTTAATCTGGTACATCGAGCCTGCGAAGCATAATGTATTGTTTACCTTCAGATTTCTGTGAAGAAATCAAATGATAGATGACAGGCACCACCAGGATGCACTCTTCTGCAGGACAAGCATTTTCCCAGCTTAAACAGAATGGTGGTCCTCTTCTCGGATTGGAGACAAATCTCTCATGGAACATCTGTATCTCTACTATACTACGAAACAAGATTTCTCCTGTACACGGCCATCTCATTCCAGAAGTGTGTGGCCCCTTAATCAGGAGAAACAACAAAATGAAGATCTACTGTTTGCCAATGCAACAAGATCCGTCATTTACTAGTAATCCAGCAGTGATGAGAAGGAAGAACATCCGTCTAAGAAGCGCAATGCTCAGTATTTTGTGGGGAGTGGCTCAAGTTTGGCTTGAAATTAATGAACTACTAGGACAAGATCTGGCTTCTTTACTCTTCTCAGTTATCAGTTCATACGACAGGCCTACAGAAATAAATCTCCATGTTTGACTAGTCAGAGAAAGCTCACAGCCATATAAATCTAGGATCTATCGGTGTCGTACACATATTAAAAAAGATGCTGGCAAAATCTCCACTGGCCATATCTTTTGGCGAGATGCAAAATTTTGACAGTGAAGTGCAAAACTAAAGGAGGCTACCACTACCACATTTATGTTTCCTGTCTGTACCATCTCGATGTCAGATCAGAAAACTCCTAACAATCACCAACATAACATCACCAATGGAAGCAATCTGATTGATAAGTAAGTAAAAAAGGTTAGTACTGTCCACTTGCATTTTTGGATCTTGAGCCAAAAGCAGGCAAATCTTTGTGCACTGCCTTACCTGTATCTTGCCTTTCAGCTCTGAGATGGATCCAGTGCTATCTGATGTGGATTAAGTGACGATGCCTCACTATTTGCGTGGCATTGCCAGCCAATTTTTGTGTGTTTGATGGCATCTCATCATGGTACCGAGGTCCAAGGGGCGTAACTCGTTCCAAAGCTTTGCATGGTCATAGGTGCTCCTGTCCTGACTTGTGCTCCATACGTAATGAGCCTCCATTAGAATCCATCTCTGTGCTTAGGACATTTTTTTTTGTGACGATAACATTATGTTTCAAATACCTTTTAATTAATGACCAAATTAATGACCAACCTGCTGGCAAGTGGCATCTATAGCCTACATCTATGATCTATGTATATAATATGTTCCAAACTTTCATGACCAGGTCGTCTCTCTCATTTCTGAGGGGAAGGAGAGAGAGAGACAGATGACTGCAAAATGAGATAGAAGCATCATAGATCAAACAGATGGAAAGAAGAAGGCAACTTACCATGGATTAAAAGTAGTCAGAGCCAGACGCATCCATTTCTGCTGCTTCCCTCATGCAACTCTCAGCTTCTCTCCTGCATGACAGCTCCCTCTAGGAGGAGGTATCGGTGGAAATGGGCAAGGCCAGCAAGTGGCTCAGGAGCCTCCTAACAGGCAGGAAGGAGAAGGCTACGGGAAGCAAACCCTGTCCATTGCCGCTGGAGATGCACTCAGGTCCGGTCTTCTCTGTTCCCAGCAACCCCAGGGAGAAGAGGAGATGGAGCTTCCGGCGGTCGACCGCGAGGGACTCGAGTTCATCGGAACAGCAAGCTGCTGCGCTTGGACATTCTGACTCGGAGGTCGAGGAGAAGAGGCATGCAAGGGCCATGACAGCGATCACCGCCACTGCGATGAAGCCGAAGTCCGCAGTCCCCACTAGAACAAATGCAGCAGAAGTGGCTGGCGCCGACGCGGCGCAAGCAGCTGCCGCTGTGCTGCTGCCGAAGTCCGCGTCCGCCAACGGAATAAATGCAGCGGAGACGACCGCAGCTGGTGGTACGTTTGCCGCAGCGCAAGCTGCCGTGATGCAGCTCAAGTCTGCGACCACCAGCAGAACAAATGCAGCAGAGGTGGGCGCTGCCATCAAAATTCAAGCTGTCTTCAGATCTTACTTGGTAAACTCGATATCCTTTTAGGCCTCGGCATATGCTGTTCAATGTTCGCTTTGACAAGAAATTATGGTTCCTTCCCTTCAGAAGATTTTAGACATAATTTCTTTTAAGAAGCAATAAAACCAAGAAATGCATGTAATCGATTCATCTTGCTGTACACAAGAACATGTATTGTGCTTGAAACCAAATGGGTCAGAGCATCTGAAATGAAGATTTCCAAATTGTCTCAGGCCAGGAAGGCACTTTGCGCACTGAAAGGCCTGGTGAAGCTGCAAGCCTTGGTGAGAGGGCATCTGGTCAGGAAGCAAGCCGCCGCCACGCTGCGCTGCATGCAGGCCTTGGTAAGGCTTCAAGCCAGGGCGCGAGTCCAGAGGATTCAAATGCTCGGGGAAGCCCGGCAGCAGCAGCCGCCGTCACCGCCCTGCGACAGGAGGCCGCCGCAGCACTCCTGTCGACGATGTTTTTACGTACGTAGCCTTCACCATGATCACCACTGTTTTCTCTTTGCATCTTCCACCAAAAGCAGGCTTACTTGGATCGAGCTGGTTGCTATAACTTACATCAGATTGAAACAATTAAGAATGAGGTTTCGATTAGATCTTCTGACATGTGACAACTTATACCACGAAGGAAATGGACAAGAGCACGGAGGAGGACGCGAAGATCGTGGAGATGGATCTGGGCGAGGCATGCAGCAGCTTGAGGAGCACGAGTAGCTACTCGGTCACGCCTACCAAAAGGGACGTTGAGTACGGACAACAGTACGGATGTGGCCACGTCCGTAGTCTTTACAAGTCCGACGGCCAACAGCAGTTCTCGCCGGTTTCATCAGCTGTAACTGATGCCAGTCCGAGACCGTTCGGCCGGGCTCTAGGGGAGTCGCCGTCCTTGAGCACGGCGCAGGACAGCCCTCAGCAATCGTCGTCCAGGTCCGCGCACGACGGGAGGAGGTCCTCCGCTTCGCACCCGCCGGCGGCGACGGGAAACGTCCACCACCTGTTCTTCCCGAACTACATGGCCAACACTGAGTCGTCGAGAGCGAAAGTCCGGTCGCAGAGCGAGCCCAAGCGGCGGCCGGCGGACGCATACGAGAGGCCTCCGAACAGGAGGAGGACGGGGCCGGCGGAAGGAACCAGAGGCGTTCCGAGGAGCTCTCGGATGCAGCGGTCGTCTTCGCACGTTGGATCGTCCGCCGACTACTACTGCTACCCCTGGCGCAGCAGCATCAAGCTGGACAGATCCAATGTGTCCCTCATGGAGAGCGAGTGCGGCTCTACAAGCACAGTGCTCTCGAAGGCCATCTGCTACGATTACATAAACTAGAAGAACTGTCAACTTTTTGTTGGTCCTGCGACATCTCTCTCTCTCTCTCTCTCTCTCTCTCTTACAGCTGCTGATGTTAACTGCACATAGAACTATTGCAGCCATGAAAGCGCAGACGAAGCTTAGAAAAGCTTCAGTTGATAACATCTGAAGGCATTTGTTATGCTCGAGGCTTTTTTTTTTTTTGTGTGTCAACATTTTGGGTTGAATTTGTTTACTACTTTTGAGTGTTTGTTTTTTGAAATTTGTCGAGTTTGTAGTAGAAGGCTTCATTAAACTTTGCCATTGTATCAATTTATTTGTTGATCGATGAAGTTTATATGTTTTGCCATAAAATTAACGCTTCAAATTAATTGCCTCTTCCGCACTTGAATTAACACAAAATAAACATGAACTCCATATCATGTAAGACGACGAGCCATGAGGTCCTCGTATTTACATATAACCCCCTAATTATTTTATTTTAGAATATAAAAATATTTTTATTTCTGCTTGTCTAATGATACTTGTTTAGAATTGATTGCAGACTGTGTAACATCTTAAAACATTTTCTAAACAAAAAAACTCGTAAATAACTAAAAGAAAATTCTAGGAGAGCTAAATTACTGAGATTTATCATAATAAAAGTGAACAAATCTGGCTATAATTTTAATGATGAGTTTAAGACAAGTTACACTGAGTAAAAGAAAAAAAAAAGATAATTCAAACTCTTAAGACTCATAGAAACCGGATCATGCTCCTGGGTTATGTCGTTTATTCTCTTTGTAATTGAAAAAAATAAATCCGATCTCTCTAATCCTAATCCTTTACATTACATAATTATTAATCTTAATAAAACTGAAAATACAATTCGACCCAAATAAAGAATATAATTATAAAAAAATACAAAAAAGGTTGAAATAGTATTTCTTGCAAACGTTAAAAAACAACAATGAGATATGAGAAAAAAGACTACATATAAATCTCTAAAATTTGATCACATACAATTCTTTCTCGGGTTATTTCCAACACCACTTGAAGTATAATTTTTTTCTCAGGTAATTTAATATAATTTACAAATTTTAGTCTCCAAATTTATTTGACAGTTAGGTCCACTTAACTTTAATATAAATTTCGTTAAGTTCTTTTTCTAATAAATATGAAATGACTTTTTTGCCCCTTACTTTTTAATATAAGAAGTACAAAAATGAAAATATTGACATAAGCATAGTATTGCGTAAACATATTATTATCAATTAATATTTTTATCTGTATTAATTATTTTTTATTGTAATATAAAACTAATGGTAAAAATGATATGTCACAATTAAATTTAGTTTAAATTTAATCAAATAATTTAAATATAAAATTATAATAAGTTTTATAAATAAAATTTATAAATTTATAATTTAAAATTAAATGTGAAAAAAAAGTTATATTTCAAAAAAAAAAAAGAAAAGAAAGAACATATAAGCTGTAAGCTCAAGGCCTACTAAACAACATTTGCTGATCTTAGTTGCCCGGGCGAAGGCTCAACTTAACATCTCGAGGCCTCGGCAGGCATGCATCGAAGTTACCAGTCGCGGCCCATTTAAGCGGAACCCCTTTGTTGCGGTGCGCGACGCCGCGACTGCGTGGCACGTCGACACGACAGCGGGCGGGCGAACGCCAACGCTGCGCCTTGTTGCTCTCCGCCCGGGGAACTCTACTTCTACTCAGCGCGCGGATGTCTTCTTCCTGCCCCTCCTCCCAAGCTCGTCTCCTCTTCTCCCTCGCCCTCAAGCTCCCCCTTCTCAGACCCTCCTGCTCCTCCCCCCTCCTCCGCCGCCACCCCGCACCGCCGTCCTCCGCCGTCGCCTCCTTCTCCTCTCCGGCGATGCCTCGTTGGGTACTCGCTGCGCCGATCCCAATCCCGTATCCTACTCGGCGTACTGTGTCCTTCTTCTCATCCTTTCGCAATTCTGTCGCAGGGAAAGCGTCCGGGGAGACAGCAGCAGCAGTTTAGGGAGAATCCGCGGACGGCCGCCGCGGCGGGATCGCCTCCTCTTTCCCCGGTGGAATATTCTTCCCCGGCCGCGGATGTCGCGGCTGTCGCTGAGGAGGTCGGGAGGCTGAACCTCGCCGGCGGGGTCTCCCCGCCACATCCCGTGCAGTTCGGTGGCTCGCCGCTTTCGCCCAAGGGCGGCGGATCAAAGAATCGGCGCGCCTCGGACGTTTGGGTCTGCAAGGGTTACGTCACTGCCAGCGGCTCCACGCCGAAGGCCGCAGGCGCGGCTGCGGTGGAAACAGAGAGAAGCGGCAGCTCCTCTCCCGAGTTGTCGAAGCTCTTCAAAGGAACGTTGGGCGCGGACTTCAATGTGGATAATTGCACGTTCTCACGGGCGCAGGTTAGAGCGACGTTCTATCCGAAATTTGAGAATGAAAAATCAGACCAAGAGGTAAATATCTTAACCTTTTAAAGATTCTTTCTTTTGGAGTTCGTAATTGTTAGTTTTACCGGGGAATCAATGTGTAATGGGATACGACTACAAAAGACATTTTCAAAAGAGATATTGACAGATAAATTGCGACATTAAAGAGTATAGCTTCCGTTTCATGGTCCATGAGTTAATGCTGTTGACAAAGCCTTTTGGGCGTAGGTTACAACTTGTGTTATGCATGCTTGACATAGTGAATCCAGTATCCTTTGTATTATACATTATACCACGAAACTGCATCCTTACAAGTTTTTTTTTCTTTTTCTAGCGGCACATCCTCATAAGCTTCAAACAGTATTGTAGATCATCAAAAGTTCTTGGATATAAACTGATGATGCAAACTTTGTTCAATCACGAGTAAACTGAAACATGAGTTCTAAAGAGGCACATGCGTATCAGAAAACATATACCAGTTAGTTCTGACACGTTATAAAGGGTGGAAAGTGTTAAAATAGGCCAAAGTTTTTTGGCCCGATCATAGAGTTTTTATTTGAGGATGCCTCCATTGTCATTTCAAAAGTACATTATTGTCACTCTATTTTATTGTTTTTGGACATCCTCAGTAATATTTAACTTTCTTATTTATATATCTCATTAGATCTTGGATTTGCATTTTAAACTTACTGATAAATGGTGCACTTGAATATTTTCAAGTTAATATTTTTATTATAAAATCTTTGCTGTAACCAATTAATTTATTTAATTAGAAGGAAACAGATATTAATCCAAAATATTCTGACAATTAAATTTAATTTATGCTATCAATATTTTTATTATTGTATCCTATTTATATTTTACCTATTTTAAGAATCTAAATGTAACAAACTCTTTTAATTTTACCTGATAATAAAAATATTTTGAACTAAAAGTTAATTAAAATGCTTGAGTTGTTAATAAAGAAAATTTGAAAATAAATAAATAAAATTATTAATTAAAAGTTTAGTTATGTTATTATTTTTAAAAATATTACTTTTGAAATAAAGAATAATCAAAAGAAAACTTCAATAATGGGTAAAAAAACTTGGATTGACATTAGTGTTTTTGGTAGTCATAATTGCTCCAACAGCATTTGTATCATTGTCACGTGCTGGCATGCAAAACACAATTTAAAGGTACCCAAGAATATGACAACCGAACTTCAAACTCTAAAGTCTAAACTTCAAACCTTTCCTAATCCATGTTCTATTACCATTGACCACTATCATATGACAGCTCTTAACTTGGTTGCTCACTCTTAAATTTGAGATTATATAACTTCTTGTGAATGTAAGCTTCTTGTTGTGGATGTTTGGTGTATACCTCCTTTGTGTCATTCTATTGCCTTGGTAATTAATCATAGTGTTGGAAATCAGACTGCTTGAACCTGTTGGCCTTAGGTATACATATGATCTGTGGGGACATGGTGAATAGCTTTTATAAACTGACGATTATATTATCAATCTGTAATAGTTAATAGAACCAACTGGAAGAATCAAGTTAAATTACGCAGAATCTGGCATTCTTTGCCACATCTCTTTTGAACAGTATGTTGAAAGTTTGTGAATATAAGACCTGCGATGGTTTAGCATTTACATTGGTTTAATGGTAAACAATGTGATATGCCAAATCTTTCAGTTCAGAAATCCAGTACATTAAGTCCTGTAGTTCATAGTTGGCATATAATCATCTTATTCGAAGATGCTTTTCTCTCTGTACGATCACAATTGACAAATACTTGGATCTGCTCAAGAGAGACTATTTCTTTCATTGTTAAAGTACCAAGTTCTAAGTGGGGAGGGTTGCTACACTCTCCTCCTTTATTAAAGGGGAAGACTTTCAATGCCCTTCCCCGCAGTGGAGGGTGAAGGGCTTTGTCGAACCCTGTTCAGCCTTTTTCGTAAATATCATCTACAAGCTTCGAAACTATTTTTTGGATTAACTCAAATATATAAAATTAAACAATATAAATGATAAACACACAGTTAATCTATTTTTCTTCTAAAAAACAATTGATGTATTTTCAATTTAAAATATCTTTAAGGATGTTCCAGTCATTGGGATATAAAAATTTATTTCGGTTTCCAACTGTTACAGCTAATTGTTATTACTCTCAAACGACTTATTTTCAAAATTTATTTTATAACTTAAACATTAACCCACACTTAATGCTTATCAATGTTTTTAATGAATTAAGTCAAATGAGCCCTCAAAAGCTTATTAAACTCTATATTTAATCTGTAATTAAGATAATTACATGATTGTTTTTCAGCAGAAAAATAATGTAAAGTTGATATTGAACCCAACTAACCAAAATTTTAAATTCTTTCTTACAACTTTTACTTGCCAAAAGTTTGGTTCATGAATCATGTGGAATTGAACTTAAGTTGATCTTAGAGGTCCTGGAAAAACAAGCTTAAACAGATGAACTTAAGATAACTGTATAATCAGCGTTGAGCTAGTCCAAGCTTGAATTCTGCTAAGGAAGATTGACCAAAAATATGATTTTTGTGGCTCAGGTCCTGCTCAAATTGAGCCATGACCATAACTGAGAAAGTGTCGCATCTGTGAGAATTTTTATTATAAAAGCCTTTGGGCATACTCCTCTAACATTAATCGATTTTCATACTGTAAATGGAACTGTTTCACCTTTTTGCATGTAATTGCCCTTGAACATTATCTCAGTAGTTCTGTCCTGAGAATATCTTTCCTTTGGCAATGATCCTAGATCTTGATGACGAATTCACCTTTTCATGTTTGCAAGTGTTTTTTCATCACATATCCAAGTTGCTATGTTGAAGAAATACATTAATTTGCCCCTTGCTTTATTTGTCAGATCAGGGCAAAGATGATAGAGATGGTCGCTCATGGCCTAGCTACCTTGGAGGTTAGCTGCTCTGTCCTTTCCATACTTATTTTCAGTTTACCGCACTTCGCTGATAAAATCATTGGAAAGAAATACGATTTTGATTTCCCTGGTGGGATGATGCTTATTATAGCTTTCTTTCTATTAGGATATTGTGACTATCAATTTTTCTTTTTTTCTTTTTTTTTTGTGAGACATGATAATACATAAACTAGTGCACCATCATTTTTAGAAGGCTGCACCATCATAATGCCATCTGATTTTGAGTGTATTTATAATTTTTCTAGGTCTCCCTTAAACATTCTGGTTCCCTTTTTATGTATGCTGGCCATGAAGGTGGGGCTTATGCAAAAAACAGTTTTGGGAACATGTATGTTTCTAGACCTCCAATGTCTCAGTGTAATTTCTGCTTATCATTCGTTATTATTATCTTTCAAAGAAGAATATTGAGTGTACAATGCTTGGAACAGATATACTGCAGTTGGTGTATTTGTCTTAAGTAGAATGTTTCTTGAGGCGTGGGGAACTAAAGCAACAAAAATGCAAGCTGAGTTCAATGATTTCCTTGAGGTATCACAATTCCAGCTATGGTCATCTAACTTTTCTTAGTTTCGTGTTCGCTGGAACACTTAAATATTTCATGACAATTTCATCTATAACATTTCAAGGAATGTACTTTGTTGTTCAAAACACTACACAATGATTTCATAATGGGATCATGAGAACTCCTGTTGCTATTTTTTGGCCAGGGAGATAAAACAACAGGGGTTATTAAATCCCGAGAATTGAAATCATATTTTCTTTATGGAACAACAGCTGCACAGCAGCAGAGATTAATCTTTGCAGGTTGCAGAAGCCAACCTGGTACAGTTGATGTATCAAAACTGACATGCATAGAGAGAAAAAAGTCCTGAAACAAAGTTTTCAAGCCAACCCAGCACTAGACAAATCTGCACTGGTGCTTGGAACAGGTCAAGGGTTAAAGGAAGAAGCAAATATATTTTTTAAGTTTGAAATTAATAATCAAAACAATTCTGCAGCATCCTTACTATAGTGTTTCACTTATACTGCTTTCACCTTAACTAGGACTTTAAACAAAATAGGAAAGGAAGGCTCCTAATAGAAGAAAACAGAAAATTTTTTTTTTTGAGGAGAAGAAGGATGAGCACCAAGTTAGGGTGTCATCCGTAGATATATATCAACTATGCTGTGAAAGATGTACAAGTGTAGGCTCTCGCGAAGAGAGCGGCAAAAAGCTAAAAAAGTACAACCACTATCCGAGACCCCACTCCCGAAGAAGGAAAGAACAATGGTGTACAATATCGTCTATCTGAAATCTCTCCTCACAAAAAATAATCCGATTGCGCTGGAGCCAAATAGCCCAGGCACAGGCAAGGAAGGTCGCTAAGAAAACTCTCCTCTGTGTCTGTCCATCACGAGCTCTGAGAAACTGCCAAAATGCCTCTGCTGTATGAAAGGGCCTCCAACCAAGGCCAATCGCAACCAAACTGCACGTGCCACTGTGCAACCAAAAAATAGGTGTGAGAGCCTCCTAATAGAATAAAATCTGAAATAGGAAAGAAAGACCCTCCTAATAGAAAAGAAAACAAAACTCAAGGTAACCCTCGAAATAGAAAATAAAATAAAACTCAAGCTAAATAAAGATAACTAAGATTAGATTCCTAATCAGACCCTAACTTGGGCCCCAAGTTTTTTATGCAACTAAGGCATAACTCCTACATTATTCATTTCCATTGTGTTTTCTCGTTTTGTTACTTTGTCTTTCTTGGGTGCATATTTTCTCATGATCATATATACATGGATGACAACCAAACTGGTAGTCATCCTTTACCTTCTCAAAAAAAAAAAAAAATCTCATGATCAAAACATGCAGGAACAAAAATCTTGGTGGCATTCATTATGGATAGCTATTGGCATGGAGCATTCTCATGTTTTCCTTTTCTGAATAGCTGCATACATCTCCTTTAAATTTTTTTTACATAAAGTTTACATTGTGACCGTGGCCAAGCTGACTGGCACTTTGGTCACTGCAAGCAATCATTCTATTGATCCATTAACTCGTAATTACCCCTCAGTAAATAGATTGTATTTGGTGGGTCAAGCATGTTCAAGAGAACTGAAGGCCTTAGTTACCATGAATGTAACTCCTTTGTCCTACTAATGTTTGATTGTAAATTGAACTACAATCTACAATCTACTAATTTTTTTAGTGGCAACAACAACAACAACAACAATAAAGCCTTATCCCACTAGGTGGGGTCGGCTACATGGATCATACGACGCCATTCACAATATATTCGTTGATCCATGTTCATGAGATTCGACAGGGTTTTACGCTGGCTGTTGGGGCCTAACACAACTCTCTTCCTTTATCCGGGCTTGGGACCGGCTATAAATCATCGGCTATAATTTTTTTAGTGGCAACAACAACAACAACAACAAAGCCTTATCCCACTAGGTGGGGTCGGCTACATGGATCATACGACGCCATTCCGCTCTATTAGTAACCAAACCTTTCGGTAATTTTTTTAGTGGCAAAACTAAAGAAATCTACTGATGATGCTGTTTCATGTATTCTTATAGAAAGGGGTGTTTCATGTATTCTGTAGTTCCAATACAGAGGAATGTTAACAAAAATTCTTGGAGTTGCTCTTATCACAACATGATGATAAAATTTCACATGAAACATGCAGAAGGCATGTAAAACCTTGTTTTAAAAGAATTAAGGTTACATGTCTCCTGAAAAAAGTAACTGTACTTATAGTAGTCTGCTCATGGTTTGTGATGCTTGTTTAGGTGTGCTAACAGTCTATAAGAAAAAAAAATAAAACTTAAGATGGCTACTTGTACTGGACTGCTCGAGGCTTGTGTTGCATGTTTTAAGCATGCCAACATGGTTTAACACATCTTAAAAGAGCTATCTGTAACAGACTGTTCAAGGGTATTCCGCAATTAATTTTTATAAGCTCTTGACCACTAATTTTTTAGCTTGTAAAGAAAGAAGTTGACCATATTTTATTGTTCTGTAATTTTCTAATATTTAATTACTTTTCTTTCTTGTGGAAAAGAAAAATAGGATGTGCATATCAATGGAGTTGGTTACTGCTTGTTTAGGAGACCATGGGCAGCGTCCCATCGATGATTATGGTATGTGAATTTTCTTTTCAGAGAGGGGTTGGTTGTGAATGTTTCTGGGATACCACTATGTTTGCTTTTTAGTTGACCTGATATGTAGTTAGATGTTGCACCAATTTGTAACTTTTGAAGTATTTAAGCACATGTCGTCTAACTCCGCCTATGTTTTATAGCCGGTCCCAAGCCCGGATAAAGGAGGAGGGTTGTGTTAGGCCCCGACAGCCAGCGTAAAATCCTGTCGAATCTCATGAACATGGATCAACGGCGTCGTTTGATCCATGTAGCCGACCCCACCTAGTGGGATAAGGCTTTGTTGTTGTTGTTGTTGTTGTTGTTGTAAGCACATGTCGTCTGCATATAATTGAGTTTGAGCTCTGCACTTTTTACTTTCATAGTGTTCTACAAGAATGTCATGTGTTCTACAGAATGTCATGAGAAAGCATAAATTTCAGGGCTTGCTTAGGCTGCAGCCTAAAATTCAGTATTGCTTTGACATGATTTGTGAACCCTAAAGTTGTCTTTTCTATTTCAAAGGGATCATTGTTGTTGTGATCTATAACTTCCATTTACCATTTCTGAAGTCTGCTTTTTGGTTTTGTGATGTATATTATCTTGCCTTCTCATCTATTACATATTTCCATTTAGAAATTTTAACCATGTACCTTACGATGAGCTATAGAATGTCTAAGCTTGTCCCGTTGAGTTATCCCATCTCTGTATTGGCATGATCTTTGAAGCTTTACTTTTTTGAAAGGCGATTGTTGAGTATATGATATTCTTGTTTCAATTTTTTAATCCAATGCTTGTGCCTGGAATCTTGTTTTGTTTTGGTACAATTTACTATTGTCAATCTTGATGCCTCCACTTCAGTTTTGATTTTTGTAAGCTTGCCTAACACTGACTATTTACAGCGATCATTTTACACTTACTCCTATGGTGAATTGCAGTTGTCGTAACGGCTGTAACTGAACTTGGCCATGGAAAACCAAAATTCTACTCGACACCTGAGTTGATTGCCTTCTGCAGGAAATGGCGACTTCCGACCAATCATGTTTGGTTATTTTCAACTAGGTGATTGTGCTATCTGATCTGGCTATACATTTGGTTGATATGTTCATATTTTTCAAAATATGCTGTATGCGGCACCAGAATGTAGTTTATAATGGTTAGTCTCCTTGGTTGAATGAGCGTATGGACTCATGTAATAAATAGGAGATAAAAGGAGAAAACACGAACTATATCAGAATCTTTCTCAATCTTTCATAAGCTTTCCTAATTAATTTTGATATTCTAGGAAATCCGTCACGTCTTTTTTTGCTGCTTATGATGCTTTATGTGAAGAAGGAACAGCAACTCCTGTGTGCAAGGCTCTTAATGAAGTTGCAGATATATCCGTGCCAGGTACCACTAGCATTGATGTTTTTTGGGAAATCTTGTTTTTGCACAGCATTGAACAAAATAGTGCAAGGCCTGTCATTAAGCTCTGTAGCCATGTACTTCAACGTCTTGATTGCTTTATTTTCATTACCTTCTCATTTTCTTTAATTTCTCAGGCTCAAAAGATCACATCAAGGTGCAAGGTGAAATACTAGAGGGCTTGGTTGCTCGTGTAGTAAGTCGTGATAGCTCAAAACAAATGGAGGAAGTTTTGAAGAACTTCCCTCCACCACCTTTAGATGGAGGTTTGTTCATGAAGTTTAGTTTTTTCTTTGAGATAATCTTGAAGTTTAACTACAACACTTTTTGTTCCCAACAACAACAACAACAAAGCCTTATCCCACTAGGTGGGGTCGGCTACATGGATCATACGACGCCATTCCGCTCTATTAGTAACCAAACCTTTCGGTATATTATTCACCAATAGATCTTGCTCTATTAGTTCGCCAAGTGTCCGCCTTGGCCTCCCTCTCCTTCTTTTAATCGGACTCCAGATTATTTGATCTACTCTTCTTACTGTCGCATCTAATGGTCTTCTCTGAACATGACCAAACCATCTCAAACGATTCTCTACCATTTTCTCACTAATAGGAGCCACTCCGACTCGTTCACGTATATGGTCTTTCCTAATCTTATCTAATCTTGTATGACCACACATCCATCTCAACATCCTCATTTCGGCTACCCCCACTTTACGTTCATGTTGTCCCTTCATGGCCCAACATTCACTACCATATAACACTGCTGGCCTTATAGCAGTACGATAGAATTTTCCTTTAACTTTATTGGGTACTTTTCTATCACAAAGAACTTCAGTGGCTTTCCTCCACTTACACCAACCAGCTTGAATTCTATGATTAACATCGTCATCAATCTCACCATCTTGTCTTACAATTGATTCTAAATATTTAAACTTTGTCACTTGAGGAATTATATCCTCCCCTAGCCTAACTTTCAAATCGTCTCTAAGTTGTTTATTTGTGAAATTGCTATGCATATATTCTGTTTTATTCCTACTTAAACGAAAACCCTTTGACTCCAACGTATTTCTCCATATTTCCAATTTTGTATTAATCTCTTCTCTTGAATCCGCTAAAAGTACTATATCATCCGCAAATAGCATGCACTTAGGTACCTCCTCTGTGATACTCTCGGTTATAGCATCGATAACTAAGTTAAATAGATACGGGCTTAAAACTGATCCTTGATGTAGGCCAATTCCTATAGGAAATTCATTTGTCTCACCTCCGGGTGTCCTAACCCTAGTCAATGCCCCATCGTACATATCTTGTATTACCTTAATGTAGGCAACACTCACCCTCTTCTTTTGCAAGGCTTTCCAAAGTACATCCCTTGGTACCCGATCATACGCCTTCTCTAAGTCAATGAAAGCCATATGTAAGTCTCTTCTCCTACTTCGATACTTCTCCATCATCCCCCTTAGTAAATAAATTGCCTCTGTAGTGGATCTTCCTGGCATGAACCCAAATTGTCTCTCAGAAATACTAGTTTCCATTCTCAATCTATGCTCAATCACTTTTTCCCATAATTTCATTGTGTGACTCATAAGTTTAATCCCTCTGTAATTTGCACAATTCTGAATATCCCCTTTATTTTTGTAAATAGGAACTAATGTACTTAATCTCCAATCATCAGGCATCTTTTTCGATCGTAAAATCTCATTAAATAGTTTACATAACCACAACACACCTTTTTCTCCTAAACATTTCCAAACTTCAATCGGTATACCATCCGGTCCAACGGCTTTACCATTCTCCATTTTCTTAAGAGCTTCGCTAACCTCCGAGACTCTAATTCTACGATAAAATGACCTATTAAGCTCACATTCGCTAACTGTCAAGTCCTCCAAATCACAACGGGAACCTTCACATCCATCATTAAATAGCTTATAGAAATACTCTTCCCATCTGTTCTTAATATCTCCTTCAGTAACTAAAACCTTGCCAACTTCATTTTTTATGCATCTTACTTGATCCAAATCTCTCGACTCCTTTTTATTCCTTGCAATCTTGTAAATCCTTTGTTCACCCGCCTTTGTCTCTAACTCCTTATAAAACCCCTCATATGCTTTAGCACGAGCATCACTAACTGCCTTCTTAGCCTCCCTTTTCGCCAAACGATACTTTTCCCAATTGTCAGAACTATTGTCCAAGTGTATCGCCTTAAAACAATTCTTCTTATTACGCACCTTTTCTTGGACCTCCTCATTCCACCACCAAGTCTCCTTATCTCGTGGTCCAAAACCTTTTGATTCTCCTAAAATGGCTTTAGCAACCATTTCAACCTTTTTTGCCACATTCTTCCACATGATACTAGCATCTCCTTCTAACTCCCACACACTTTCCTCTAATAACTTACTTCTAAAAGTCTTTCGCTTCTCCCCCTTTAACTGCCACCACTTGATCTTTCGATCAAAAACTGTTCGGGATTTTGGTTTTATACATTTCATTTGCATATCAAGAACTAACAATCTATGTTGTGTAGTCACCCCATGCCCAGGAATTACTTTGCAATTAGTACAGCGTCTTTTATCAGTATTTCTTGTCAAGAAAAAATCGATTTGAGACCTATGAGTTCCACTTTTGTATGTGATTAAATGTTCCTCTCTCTTCCTAAAACAAGTGTTGATAATCTTAAGGTCGTATGCTAAAGAAAAATCAATAATAGTTTGTCCTTCCTCATTCAACTCCCCAAAACCAAAACCACCATGAACCCTTGCATGTGGTCCTGCCTCTTTACCAACGTGTCCATTAAGGTCTCCCCCAATATAAACTTTCTCGGTTGTTGGTATACTTTCAATCAAACCCTCAATATCTATCCAAAACTTCTCCTTGAGATGTGATTCTGCTCCTACTTGGGGTGCATATGCACTAATAATGTTCATAGTCTCCTTTCCAACAATTACTTTCACGGATATGATTCGATCCTCAATCCTTTTAACTTCCACAACATTCTTCCTCCATTCTGCATCCGCGATAATACCAACACCATTCCTTCCATTTACCTTACCTGTGTACCAAAGTTTGGAACTATTTAACCTAATCTCTTTACTTCCCTCTCCTACCCATCTAGTTTCTTGCAAGCATAAGATACTAATCTTACGCTGGTCCATTACTTGTGCCACCTCGAGGCGCTTCCCATTCAACGTCCCAATGTTCCAAGAACCTAATCTGACCTTAGTCTCATGAACTAGCTTCTTTAACCGCCTCCGTCCATTAGAGTGCGGTAGCCCTTGCTCATTTAACACTGCATTCAGGCGAGGATGCAGCGACTCTTGCTCTCTTATCACTGTACCCGAGCTGTACAGCACGTTACTTACGGGTAACGACCTAGCATTAACACAATATATTTGTTGATCCATGTTCATAAAATTCGACATGATTTTATGCTGGCTGTCGGGGCCTAACACAACCCTCCTCCTTTATCCGGGCTTGGGACCGGCTATAAAATATAGGCGGAGTTACTTTTTGTTCCCAAATAAGATGTTTTTTCTTAGAAGTTTAATAGGGAACAATAAACTTTGCAAATAGAGCTCCCTTTTGTTAGGGGTAGTGCAACACACAAGTTATGCAAACTAAACAATATGGATGAGCGTCCAATCTGTCACACCTTCCTTTTCTCTCTAAAAGAATCACACGCATTCTTTTTTCGAAGGTCGGTGGGGGGTGTGTGTGTGGGGGGTGGGGGGTGGGGGTGGGTGGGTCGAGTGGATGTTTGAGGTTTTTGGATTTTTTGTTTCCCATCTTTGAAGTTTTTGACTTCTTCCGTGGTTTTCTTTTGGTTGGACATGTACGTCATTTTGAATCAAATGTAGATACATATATTAGGAAAGTAATTTTCCAGTCATCCATGTTTTTGTTTGATCATATCATACAGGAGGATCGAAGTGGAGAGTTCTGACATTTAGGCTCCCCGCCTAAGTTTGCTACCGGCGATCCCTGCTGGCGGCGCCACCCACTCCTCCGGCGGTCCCGCCGGCGGCGCCACCCTCCAGCGAACAATCCATGCCCCACCACCACCAGCATGCACCGTCGAAACGGCGCACCGTTGATGGCTGGACCACCCTCATCAGCTCAGGCGTCCCCTGCACTCACTGAGAACCATCGACATGATGCTACAGATGCTTAGAGGGTGGTTACCTCGCGCGACATTGTCCTGGTCCTCTGCGCTGCCTCTGGTGCAAGGGAGAAAGCCGGTCTTCGTGTCCTTGTCTCCAGCAATCACGGCCACCTACTACACAATCGAACAACTCTTGTCCTCGTCTCCAGTGATCACGGTTGCCGTTACACAACCAAACAACTCTTTCTTGCTGGCCGTCGCGGCGACCCCAGTCTCAACATCCCATGGTCGCCTGAGATGCAGCGGGGAGCCGATCTCCTCAACGACTGCATCATTGGTGAGGTTAGTGTTGTGCTCCCAGACCTGGTGGTGCTTCGCTCGGCAGTCATCTCTGAGGTGGGTGCAACCCCGCCTTTCCATCTGAGCCAGGTGTCGTCGGCGCTGTGGCTGCTCGTCCCGGGGTTTCTACAGCAGCGCGACGCCCTCCTGTCAACTCTGATCAGCCTGCCGCGGAACTCCAAGCACATGTGGCGACAGTGGAAGATCGATGATGGGGGCGACAATGGCACCGCCTGGCAGACGTGCTCAGTCGACATCTTCGGTCTGCCTCTCCACCTTCAACGGCCGGAAGTTGCCATGGCGGTGGCGCGACACATCGGCGACCCCATCGCCATTGCCCTCCCTGTTCTTGGTTCGCCGGATTTGTCACGCACCTCCATCGAGGTTGAGCTCCACCCTGATTTTTCCCTGCCAATGCAGTTGATCCTCTGTGCAGGCGCCGGCAGGTTCATACTCCGGTTACAACCTTCCTCGGGCTTTGCTCGTGGGCACAGGTGGTCGCCGGCCAGGGTGCTTCGCGATTGCAGTTTCCGCGGGTGTCAGTGAACAGGACACTGGCTTCTGCAGGTCTGGCGCAGTCGCAGGTGCCCGCTGATTAGTCGTCGACCTGCAGAACGTGACAACACGTGAGAACCGAATGTGTCTTCAAAAAACCACCTGCCAACATCTAAACCCCATTTCGGATCCAATCCACACCAACCCTGAACCTGATTCAATCCACACCACCCCTGAACCCGTTTCCCACCCGCAAACCGAACCCGAACCACTCCGACCTCCCCACGAACCCGAGGCAACTCACCACCGCGCTAGATCCGAACCTCCAATGTGGTCGCGGGGCTGGGGTCGAACCCGCTTTCAGCAGACGAAACCATCTTCCTCCTCTCCGGCTGGTCCCGGACCCGGCAGCCCACTGATCAGCCTCCGGCAACCGGCGTCCACCCCTCCCTCACCCCCTCCGGCATCGCCTCAGCCCAATGACCACCTCTCATCACCACCCAGCTCGCCTCACGCAAGGCTCTCACGGACCGATCACACTGGTGCTGGTGTCGTCCAAGACTCCACGGCAGGTACCAGCGAGCAGCCTCCCCGCTGATACCAGCGCCGTCAACACGCCTCAGATGTGGCATCGCTGCCGCCGGGGGGCCTTTCCTCGCCTATGCTGTCAGCCCTACAGACGGAGGGACGAGACCTGCTGGCGGGCGTTCTGTCACCTCGGCCGTATGACAGTGCCGATAGAGAGCCCCTCCTCGCTGGGAGGGATGACGAGGAGGTCCACCTCATGGAGGATGCTGCTGGAGTGCACCACACTCATAGGTGGCCACGACTGCAGTCGGAGGTGGTGAGAGGTCACCGACACAACCCAGATGAGGTATTGCTGTCGCCAGGGGGCTTCCCGTCGCCTGATTTGTCTGCCCTACAGACGGAGGGATGAGATCTGCTGGCAGTCTTTCTGTCACCCCGGTCTGGTGACAGCGCCGACAGAGAACCTCTCCTCGCTGGGAGGGATGACGAGGAGGTCCTTCTTGTGGCAGATGCTGCTGGAGTGCGCTACACCGCCACACTGACAGGCGGCCACGATTGCGGTCGGAGGTGGTGAGAGGTCCGACCACCCAGGAGAGCAACTTGGTGATCTGATGAAAATTCTCGCGTGGGAAGTGGGGGTCTGCGCGACCCCAGGAGACTTTGGATTTTGGAACTAGATCAGCTGACACATGAACGCCTCCCGTGTCCCATGTGGTGGGGTCGAGGAGGACATTGCTCATCTCTTTTTGCGTGTCTGGCAGCGGATGACTATTGGGGGTCTTCCCCTCTTATTTTGAGACCCTATGGCGATTTGGCCCGACAGAGACAGAGATGGAGAGTGCCGATGACATCTTTTTTGGCCGGTTCCTCAAGCATATGGCTTTAGCATAATCCGGTGATTTTTGTGGGGAGCGATGTCAGATAATGCATATTGTACACCACATCTCCTTTCTTCTTCGGGATTGGGATTTTGGGCAGTTGAGATGTTTTTCATTTTGCTTGCTCTCTTTTCGAGAGCCCACACTTGTATGATTCCTTTTTCATAGTTATATATACTTGGATGACAACCACATTTCTTGGTGGTCATCTTTTTTCTTCTAAAAAAAAAATTCTAATCATCCTTTTACCCCTAAAAAGGGTATGGGGGATGTTTTCCTTGTAAGCACAATTATTTTCTTGAGGTGGAAATAATTATTCATTTGATGGACATGAGAATCTTTTTTCACTTACAAATTTTTTTTTTGAAACGAACACTTACAAAAATTTGGAGACTTGTCTTTTCTGATTTTTCAAAAAACGGGGGATATATTCTTGATAATATTTTCCTCCAACTAATAGTGCCTGTTTTTGGTTGCGTCCTTTTGTTCTTGGATTAACACTGAGTGCTTTTTTATTATTATGTTCTTTTTTGGTTGTTCTCAACCACTATTTGGATCCTGTAAGGTTAAGTTTGAAGAGAGAGAGTTTTTCTAAAATGGCATCCAATGTCCTCAGAAATATGGGTTCACGGTATTCATGCTTCATCCATGAACGTAACCTGGGGTCCATGTACAATAAAATATTGGTGTTTGGTTTAAGTAACCTTGGTCTTATTCCTGTTCCAAACGGGCCTAGTTGTCTTGCTTTAATCTATAGTGACACGTATATGTAGAGAGTAAAGACAACTAATTGCTGATCAAAGGTTTATGGATGTTAAGGTTATGAGAATAATAATTCCAGACAACTCTGTGGCTGTTGAAGTCCATGTGTTACTAACGTTTTAGCTTTACTTACAGCTGTACTGTAGATGTCTACTTCTTGCTTAAATCAATTAAATGATAATTCCAATCAAATTTGACAATCAAGTCCCTGTGTACACTTATCTGTCAGTGTGATGTGTATTAAAAAATTTTGAAATGTTGTTAGAAGTCATGCGAAAAATGTTTTCACTCCTAATGCTTTATTCTTACCACTCAGTTCATGGACTTCATTGCAGAATAGGTAAAACTTGCCTTTATTCTTCTGATGATATTTTTATGTTGCATAAATAGTTCATGGCATTTTTCATTGGGCTTTTAGTAGCTGATGGGTTATATCCATTTCAAATTGCAGTGGGCCTTAATCTAGGGCCAAGCTTGCGCGAAGTGTGTTCTTCAAATAGGTCTGATGAAAAGCAGGTAAAGAATAGACTGTCTCAAAACTTTCTTGGTTTTTTGGTTACCTCTGTTGATTTTGTATCAATATTACCAGCAAGTTAAAGCACTGCTTCAACATGCTGGCACTTCTATGTGCCCAGATTATTCTGATTGGTTTGGAGATGAGGACAGTGCACATTCTCGTCAAGCTGATCGATCAGTTGCCTCAAAATTTTTACAAGCTCATCCTGCTGATTATGCAACTATGAAATTGCAGGTACAATACCAGTTTTGTATTTGTTTATTTTGTCTGGGTAACAATGTAGATCTTTTGTCATCGGTAGATTCTTTCTTTTGGTTCTTGCTTCTTTGCACTTTTCATAAGAAGAATATGGCCTTCTTTTAGTGATGCCATTTTTTTATAATTGTCTCTCTTAAAAAGCATTTTTATAGTAGCTTCACGCTACCTATGTTTTTTTTTGAAAATACATATGGTTTAACCTGTTGCCAATGCCGGTAAAGACTATTTTAGAATAAACAACTATTTAGAAGCATGCGTTCTGCCCTGCATGTTAGTGTGATGTCAAAGTGATATCATGTGTACAACAAATAAACCTCAAGTACCCCTCCCCCGCAAAAAAAAAAACCTTCAAGTAATAAACTGAAGCAGAGTTCAATGATATTTCTAGTTCAAATTCCCAAGTGACATATTTATGTTGCATATGCTGTCATGCTACAATATTTTTTGGCTATTGGGAAATGGATTTTGATTTGAAGTTTTTTTTTTCTGCTCAATAGTCAGCAATTGTGTATTTTTGCTCACTAGCTGTCAGCTAGCTTCTTTTGTGGAGTTAATGCATGGGCAGAATTAATTAGTTTATCTTTCAACAGGAGATGATCCGCCTAATGAAACAACGACATTTTTCTGCTGCCTTTAAATGCTACTATAACCTCCATAAAATCGATTCCATCTCAAGTGACAATATCCATTATAAGATGGTTATTCATATCCACAATGATTCTGTTTTTCGGCGATATCAACAAGAAATGAGGTTTGTTTCTCTTCATTTTTTTAGTGTTTTTTTGCCATGATTATATCTGTAAATGCCATACCGTTGTTGTTTCTGTGTCACAGGAGAAACCGAGGGTTGTGGCCATTGTACAGGGGTAAGAACTTACGTTGCTTCACATTGATATTTTACCTGTGATACTTTTATACATTCATGAAATAACGGAACTTTGTAAATTCATTGATATTTTTGGTGGTAGGCTTCTTTGTTGATGTCAATTTATTCAAGGTTAATAAGGAGAGAGCTGCTGTGCTTGCAAAAGATAGCAACTCTTTGCTAAAAATTATAAATGATAATAATGACTCAAACTCATTGTCTGGAGATAGTCTAGCTGATGAAGATGGAAATCTAATGATCAAATTGAAATTTCTGACATACAAGGTATGAACCACTTCCCATTTCCAGTGTAATCTGTACAAATTTTTAGTAATCTACTTTGTATTTGAAAAGTATTATTTGTGACTTCCATTGATCTTATTGTGGTGACATTTTCTTTTGTTTTGACAGTTACGAACATTTCTAATTAGAAATGGCCTGCCCAAATTATTTAAAGAGGGTCCAGCCAATTACAAGAGCTATTATTTAAAGTATGTATGCAGTATTTGTAACGTTATGTTCGATATTTGGGTATTTCTACTTTGTCACATGTTTTTCGGATAATACTTCTCAAATGGTTTTGACGCTGCAGAAGGTCCTTCGTGATAATGTTCTTGCCATCATTCTCCATATGCTGTACTAATGTCTTAGCTTTTAAATTATGCAATAACATTGTCCCTTTTACCATTGTCAGACAGATGAGTACCTGGGGAACCTCACCTGCTAAACAGAAACAACTCAGCAAAATGTTGGATGAATGGTAACGATTCAGTTTTGCTTGGTTGCTTGGAGTCAGATTTTTTGTGCTTTAGTTTCTTTGCTACATGTTTTAATTGCACTTTGCACTATGTAATAGGGCAACTTTCATTCGAAGGAAATATGGAAACAAACAATTGCCATCATCAACTTATCTCTCTGAAGCAGAGCCTTTCCTTGAGCAGTATGCTAATAGAAGTCCAGAGAACCAGGTTTTAGTTGGATCTGCTGGTAATTTAATCGGTACTGAAAATATTTTGGCTATTATAGATGATGGTAGGGATGAAGAGGGTGATTTTCATCTGGAAGAAGCACCCACAAGTCCTGCAACTGCAGGCAAAGATTCCGTTCTGAAAGATGAGGGTCTCATCATTTTTTTCCCAGGTAAATTCTGTGCATCTAGTGTCGGATGTATAAATACCTTTTCACAGCATGCCTCCCCTGTTTCGTTTTCTGTATACTATGAATATGAGTAACATTTGCTTTTCTCAGAAATGAAATATCAGTTTCTTTTTGCTCAGGCATTCCAGGGTGTGCTAAGTCTGCACTATGCAAGGAAATTCTAAGCTCTTCTGATGGCCTTGGAGATGATCGCCCTATGAATAGTTTGATGGGCGACCTTATAAAAGGTCTCTGTAATCTTGTAACTACTGTACCCATGAAGTTTCCGATGTTGATGAGTGTATCTAGTTCTTTTCCAAACATTTGCAAGTTTTTTTATGTTATTCTTTCCATCATGTTCATGTTCTGGTGCTGGATTGATGGGGACTCAAGTAGTTATTGTGCACATACAATTCATGTTTCTTGGACCCTCTGCATCCTGGTGCCTCTTTTCTCTTTCTAATTTATAGCATCTCTTCTGTATGTTTTAGATCTCTTCGTGCGGGATCCTCTGCTTTTGCAGAACCTGCAGCCCACACTAAATATGCCGAGACTAATTAGTTTTATATCATTTTTTTTCTATTAACATGTTGCTTAACATAAAATTTGTGGTCTGCCATTCTGCAAACTCATCTTTCATTACTCCCTTATCTGCTGCTGAACATTTTTTCCTCCATCAAGTGGCCACAAAGCTATGTTTTGTCTTGTTTATTATGGTTATACATCATGTGAAGTAGCACTTTGATTTTTTTAATTCATCGGTCACGGCCCATGCACACTGCCTGCTAAATAAACTTTTAAGCAACTGTATGGTAGATCATTTCATGCACGAAGGATGATTTATAAAAGAAGCGACATTAGTTTTCCTGATTGCTTTTTTTAAGTAACAAAATGATGGCTAGAATGATCTAGTTATCCATATGTTTTCTGATTGCTATGCTTGGAAATAGAATTTTTCATTATTCTTCAATTCATAAAATATGAAATATTGAAGATGATTTTAACAAATCAGTATGAATGCTTGGGTTTATTCTTTGAAATTGGTGATAAAAATTCTTTTATTTTGATGATACTTGATTAGAGAGACAAACACAGTTGCTTGCATTACCTTTATGAGTTGACATTCTTAACATTTTTATTTCAGGACGATATTGGCAGAAAATTGCTGAGGAGCGTAAGAGGAAACCATATTCGATAATCCTTGCCGACAAAAATGCACCGAATGAGGAAGTGTGGAGACAGGTGATGTTATCGCCTACTTGTTTCTGTTATTGCACTTCGTCAAGTTTAGATACTTTATCTTGTGTGTTTGTAATTTCTGTTTTTTTACAAGGAACTGACTAATTAACTTAAAATTTCAGATTGAGGATATGTGCCGAAGCACAAGGGCCTCTGCTATTCCTGTTATTCCTGAGTCAGAAGGTCATTTTCTGGTCTTATTTGTTGTATTTTTCTTATTCTATCCCTATGTCCCATGTTTTTGTAAGATGACTTTCTTTAGTTAACGAATGGCTGGATTATTAGGAAAGCCTTGGTTAGTACACTTTGGGCACCAATTAACGTCCTTCAAATCTGGTGCCATCTGTGCAACTGTATTTAGTTTTTTTTTAAATGAGAAAGGACTTCTAGCAAGATGGTAGTTATCCACAGTTACAACTGTGGCAGTCATGTTCGATGTTTTACGGCTGCTAATAGTATATCTTGTGGAATTTCCTGAATTAGTCTCTCCTACTAGTATGTACATAATCTTGTGGATGATCTCTTGAAGAAGTATGCATTACCTAGTTTGTACAAATTCTTTTTTTTAGAGGAAAAAGGATGACCGCCAGGTTATGTGGTTACCATCCACTTTGTATAAATTCTTATCGGAATGTTAGGACTCCAAGTTTAACATGGATGTAGTTTACCCTTCTCCAATGATGATGACCTTTGCATTGCTAATGAGGTTAAAGGAAAAATTGAGTGTTATAGCCAATAAATTGATGCCAGAGTTCAATACTGGGAAACTATCATCTCAAATGTATGCATTCTAAATCCTTTGAACAATTTTCGTTTAAAAAATCCTTTGAACAATTTGGAACTTCAATTTTCCTTGTAGTGTGTATTCAGTTTTCACTTCTCTGTCGATGTCCACAAACTAAAATACTTCTATAGGAATACATGCTACAAATTTTCTCAAACTAAATTGTTGATCAATGATGTTTCTCCAATCATCTGTTATGTTATGTTCTTATGATATCATCTTTGTAGGATAACAGATAGAAAATGTTTGTCCGTAAAAAAAAAAAGATTATTTATCAGGCCACAAGGACTTCTGAAATTTTGTGCATGAAAATATATGGTTAACAGGTAGAAAGTAGTTTTCCAATTCCTAAAGTGACATTACTCTACCTTTTCTAGGTCCTAGTTAGAGAGCAGGATTTCATGTACACTTTTTTTTTCGTGAAGAATCAGTATTATTGTTTGGAATGCATCTTGCTTTTGATGCATCAGTTCTGTGCCCTAACAAAAACTTACTCCAGATGCTAGTTTTTTCTTTCTATCTTGCATTGTCTTTTTGAAATTCTCTCGGATATTTTTCCTTCAAATATCACAGGGAAAGCAAATGACTGTCGCCATTGCAATTCCCTGTTTGTAGATTATCTATGACGTTTGTGTGCATTTGTAGGTACTCATTCAAATCCATTTTCTCTTGATGCGCTGGCTGTGTTCATGTTTCGTGTGCTTCAACGAGTAAATCATCCGGTATTTATTAACCTCTCCCTTTTTTTTGAGAAGTATTATTCTCTCCCTTTACCTCTCCCTTTCTTATGAAATCAAGATATGTCAACTTTTTGAACTGCTATTCTCACAATCATTTTCTTTTCTTATCGCAAGGGGAATCTTGACAAAGCCTCTCCCAATGCTGGTTATGTTCTTCTAATGTTTTATCACCTTTATGATGGCAAGGCATGTACCCTCTGATTATCTCATTTTTTTTGGGGATGTTCATGTTGCTTATACAAGTATTTTGACTACAGACTCGTAGAGACTTCGAGAATGAACTATGTGAACGTTTTGGCTCATTGGTCAGGATGCCTTTGCTTAAGCAGGACAGGTAGGATACCCTTTTATCATTATAATAGGACATTTATTGAGATGCTTGGTTAAATTTTGAACTCTGCAAGTTCTTGCGGCCCTCAAGCTTAAAGTGATTTGTCAGTGTATTTTTTGGTACTCTGTTCATGCAATGCCATTTTCTTTCCCACATGATTTGGATTTATAGTTGAATGTCCTATTATCTCAAGTCAGATGCTGACTTGAACCGGGTCTTTCATTTAGGCTGCGATTTTTTTCCTATAAATTTTTAGTTTATTTTGCTAGAATAATGAAAATGTATGCTTCTTTTTTTTTTTTAAATGAAGAATGTATGCTTGTTTCTTAATGTTCTTTTTACTTTTCCAGGACTCCATTACCTGAGCCCATCAAGGCAATACTAGAGGAAGGCATTACTCTTTTCAGGCTTCACTCTAACAAACATGGAAGGTATTGTCTAAACTAGTTCTACTGGAAGATTTCTATGCACATGCTTATCTGTAATCAAACTAGGTGATGATGTATTTTAAAATCGTGTGAAGTATCTCTATCAACAACAACAACAAAGCCTTATCCCACTAGGGGGTCGGTTACATGGATCATACGACGCCATATTCGTTGATCCATGTTCATAAGATTCGACAGGGTTTTACGCTGGCTGTCGGGGCCTAACACAACCCTCCTCCTTTATCCGGGCTTGGGACCAGCTATAAAGCATAGGCGGAGTTGTGAAGTATCTCTATCATGTTCTTTTATCTCTCCACATTCTGGATCTAATAGCTAAGTCACAATAGTCAAATGAGATGGATATATTGAATATGATTCAAATCTTTTGATTTTCACACTAACAATTTTTTTCTTTGAAATAATTCATTATTCCTCGTCTTAAGAATGCATCTATGAGTCTAAAAGGAGCATTTTCTTTTGGCTCGAGAATTCTAATGTTCTTGCATATTGTTTAAGCAATTAGTCTAATAGGTTATTTGAAGTGAAAATTTTAAAAAATCCAATTAAAGTCCTTCGTATAGCTTTCTACACCTTGTTATATTACATGGTGGAGTAGTGGTAGGAGGTTGGGGGAGGGAACAGCTTATTCTAGTAATGCAATTCTATTATGTGATTGGTAGTTCCTTTTAATCATTGTTAGTGTGAGGGCAAACAATTTACTCTCAAATTTATTGTTTCTTCTCAAAATTAAAGTTTGCTGTTTCTTTACTTTTTACCTCCCAAAATGAAGTTTGTACTCTGGTATTATGCTTATATTTTACTGACCTTCTAGAAGAGATTTCTTCATAGGAGGTTATTTTGTAGTACTGATTCTGTGAATCATTTTAGATTGGAACCGTCAAAGGGAGCATTTGCAAAAGATTGGACTCGATGGGAAAAAAACATCCGTGAAGTCTTGTTTGCAAATGCTGATCACTTGAATGAAATTCAGGTTGGTGATTTATTCTTCTGAATGTTTGAACCTCACAATAAGGGGAGCATAAAAAGTTTAACCAATCAAAACATTTCCTTTATTTACTGCTTAGCAGCTAAATGATTTAGTGTTGAATTTATAGTTAGAGGAAACCAAGGTATTTATTCTGCCAGTTAAAATCTCTTCGATGATGTGAAACTAGTAAAATTATGTGACTTTGCTGTTGCAAATGTTTTTTTTTTTTTTGAGAAGATTGCTGATGCAAATGTTGATTGAGCGATTGAGTCAGATGATGCGTAACTTTGTTAGTCAATTTATTTATAGGTCTCTTTGTTTCCATTTTTCTTGAAAGTTTGATCATAAGCCAAACAACTTGCAGGTGCCATTTGATTTTGCAGTGAAAAGTGTCCTAGAACAATTGAAGGCTGCCATTAAGGGGGAGTTTAAGACACCAGATACTCAAAAGCGAAAGTTTGGTAACATTGTTTTTGCTGCTGTGACATTACCTGTGGTGGAAATTAAAAACCTCTTGAATGAGGTAATGACCGACTTCTTAGGTTGTCTGCGCTCCTTAATTATCACCCATTTTTTCCAGTAATGACTTTGTTATTCACCACATTAGTATAGTAATGACAGTAAAATTTGCTGAATAAGCTGCATCTTAATCTTAATGAAATATCTTATTTGGAAACAGTTGGCTGAGAAACACATCAAAATTGAGAATTTCCTCAAGGACAAGGACATGGACAACAATCTGAGAAAATTTCACGTGACACTGGCACATAAAAGAAGTCATGGGGTCACTGCTGTTGCCAGTTATGGTATTTTCCTCAAACAGATGGTCCCGGTCGATTGCACAGCATTTCTGTTCTCCAAGACGTTGGCTGCCATGGAGGTGAGACTGGGATCGGTAAATGATGAAAAGGTGGAATCCAAAAATGGGTGGCCGCATGTCACCCTGTGGACGGCACCTGGCGTACCACCGAAGGAAGCCAATGCACTACCTAGTTTGGTTGCCGAGGGCAGAGCAACAAGAATAGAGATTGATCCACCAGTCTCTGTGTCAGGATCCTTGGATTTCTATTGAAACAGCAAACCAAAGAAATTTTGTAGCATTTCTTAGATCTTTCTTCCTGCTGTTAATAAAAGGTCAGATAACCTCTTGAAGGCGCAACACTTCCGGCTCAAGGCTCTCGATGTCTACTCCAACAGAATGAACCTGACAAATGCTTGAAGAGTGAAAGTTACAAACACAAAAAAAACGTCGAAGTCTTCTTCAGGTGAGGAGCTAACAAAGTGAGAGGGAGACACCTTCGCCCAATTTATATGGCTGCTTGATGTTTATTCTACGTGAAGACCAATACGCTGGTATAAAGATGGTGGACAGCATTTCTGGCTTCAGGTTTCTTTCCTGACTTGTATGATCTCAATTTAGGGGACTAAATAATCAAGTTACTTGGTTTTTTTTTCCTGTTTGGCTTCTGTATTATTTCTATAGGCTTGTTGGCGGTGTAAGCTTCTTGATAGAGTGTAACATAAGAATCAACCTTAATGAATAATTAATTGTCTATTTGATTTGGAAGGAGAAAATATTATAATTTCAAATGTGGTTCAGTCATGCAATTGACCCTGTCTGTACGTAATTTAGCATTGTGCTATTATTTAATTAAGCTCTTATGTCAGATTTTTTAATGCACAGAGTTTTTTGAGAAGAATTAATGCACAGAGTTCGAGGTGAAAGAATGGAGACTTCTGAATTGATAAGTTGTGTCATGGCACTTAGTGGGATCGACCCCATTAAAAATTCGATCTCATCTTTGCCACAATTAGGGTTTCGAGTTTGATTTTTGAGTCACCAATTCCAACACAATAATACTGGTCATGATCGAAAAGAAAAATTTGTGGTGCGAAATTAGGGTTTGACCCGTAGATTGGGTCTGACGAATCAAAGCCAATTTGTATTATTCTTTTCTTTTTCTACTTTATTTCCTTTCCTCTGCTTATGGTGAATTATTTCAATTTGTATTTTAATTCATTTTTTAAAAGCATAACGGATATATATTTTTTGAAAAATAAGCCAGTCGACTCTAAATTAAAATAAAAAATAAGGTAAAAATATTATAAAGTACAAGAATTTGTTTTCAAAAAGGGAAAAGTGTTGAATGGGAAATCATAAGAAAAAATGAAATAAAATTTAAAAATGAATATTATTATTAGAAATATATTGTATTATTAGAAATATATATATCATTAGAAAGTTAAAAATGAAATTTAAATTTGGTTTATTATATATGTATTGTATTTCCTATAGTATATATATAATCAATATTATTAGAAATAATATTATTTTAAGAAAATCCAATTCAATCCACTTGAACGTGACCCGGTTCTCCGATCCGATTATGAAATAAATATTGTTGTGAAGATAGACAGTTCAATATACAAATGATATTTGCCATCCCAACTTTAATTCCAATTTTGCCAGGCCTTTTGTTTATGGTGTGATTTTCTTCTTTTGCGTGGCATTATACAAGTTTCTGAGGTCCTTAATAATATTTGAAAAATCGGTGGTTCGTATAAACAACAAAAAATTATGTTTAAACACTCTTTTAACTATATTTGTGTTCTCACGTTACAAAAATATATTATAATGCATTTGTGCTAGGAAAACTAAATAATCGATTCACACATTTATTTTAGGATAAAATGAATATACTCCATGCTCTAGTATACTTCATTGAATGATAAGTCGATCGACTTGTCATATAAATACGATTTTGATAAACAGTAGCATGTACAATATGTCGATCGATTTATTATACACCGTACAGTATATTCTGTTTTTTTTATTTTATCCTATTTTATTTTTAGAATAGAGCTTTGGGATAAGAAAATCCTCCAATTATAACGCTAGGAAAATAAATAAATTCCTTTTACTAAGAGCAGAACAATTAAAATCAAACTGTTGAATGAGACAACAGCGATATATTTGTCATGGACCCCTCTCTCTCCCTTTCTCGCTCCTCCATATAAATACCCCCCTCGAACCGCCATAACGGTCAGAAGCGCTTTCGTCCCAACATCTCATCACTCGACTCCTCTCGCGGCCGTCTCCTCGAAAGTTTCCACCAACATCTCGATCCTTCTCAATTCGAGATCGTGGGTAGATCCCTTCTCTCCAAACCCTACAATTTTCCCGAGCTTTTTTGATCCGTTGGCCGGTAGATTTTTCTTTCCTTGATCGTCGTGGATCGGTAGAATGGGCGAGGAGTGCTGTTCGACGCAGCTGATCGACGGCGACGGCGAGTTCAACGTCCCCGGCATCGAGTGCTTCATGAAGGCCGTGCGCCTCGCCGAGTGCGGCCTGTCCTACGCCGTTGTCTCCATCATGGGCCCCCAGAGCAGCGGTGAGGCCATCCCGACGCCCCTGGCGCGGTCTTGTTTCCGATCTCCTTGCGATCATCATTTGTAGCATAATCCTCCTCTGGAAAATATGACATTCTGATACGTTTGTGCTTTGCATCCCTGGTCTTGTTATGATCTTTATTGCTCAAGATGTGTATGTGTCCGGAATGCACACCGATGGATCGTAGTATGGATCGCCGGTAGCCCCTAAATAGTAGCAATTCGTCCATTTTCTATTGATTTCTGTAAAACGTGTTTAAGTTTGGTTGTTCTTGAAACACAGTTTCGTTCTCTTATTTACTTCATTGTTATATTACAAACGGAAGCTCGTAGTTTGTTCTTCTGTTGATGTGTGACATGGATAGGTCGAAATTACCTAAATAAGTATTTGCAGAATAAATAATTTGACCCTCCAATTTTTGTAGCACTATTCACGAGCCCTTGGAGACCTTAGGAGCATTTAAGCACACTATATGTTTTATTTGTAGCCAATCTCCCTGCCTTTCATTTATTACTTTTCCATTCTTTTTTCACTTTTATCGCTGGATGAACTAGATGCACTTGCATGAAAAAATGGACATATGTTATTGCATTTGCATGACTTGTAGTCTAGTGCTTCTTAGTCCATGCGGAAAGTTTACACCAGATAACCTGAGGACGCCAACATTCTTCATCAAGAATGATGTGCGCACATATTGAATTCTTAAATCTCGAAAGGTAGTCATATTATCTATATATATATATATCATTCTCTAGAAAATATCTGGATGTGGTAAAAAGTCGCTCAAGGTTCTTAACTAGGTTATGTAGTGATATATCTCATTTGAGCAGGAAAAAGCACTTTGCTTAATCATCTCTTCAGGACAGACTTCAGGGAGATGGATGCTTTTTGTGGAAGGTCAGATTATTCCTCTTTGGCCGTAAACCATTCAGCTACGGAATCATATAATCTCATTACTTTTCAGGAGTCAAACTACAAAAGGCATATGGATTGCAAGGTGTCGTGGTATTGAGCCTTGTACAATTGTGATGGATTTGGAAGGTACTGACGGAAGGGAACGAGGAGAGGTGAATTAAAAATCCATGCAGACTCTCAGAGTATTCTTACTGATATGCTGACTGTGATAACATATCTATAATATGTATGGATGTAAACAAGGGAAAGCAAATAACTAAAAATTTCTGAGTTGTAATTCAATTCCATCAAGTAGGCATATTCACCAATGTAATGATTTCTATAGTTTCTTTGGAGTACATTTTTTCATTGATCTTAATCCTTTTTACACTAGATCTATGTGATTTATTTTCATCCTAAAAAACTGTGATTTATTTAATTATCATCTAATTGAATTACTTGTAGATGGATGATCATGGGATTATTCGCAAAACTGAAGCCTCTTGAAGTTTCTAAATATCAGTTAATGAAACATTACATGTAGAATTCATGGTTACTTTAAGTATGACTTTGATCTCATTGATCAATCATTTTTTTGGGTACAAGATCAACAATTTTGCATCTTCTTGGCATTTATCCTGTTGTCATAGAACCAACACTCGCTATCCAATCTACTTATCAGTCTAATGCATAGGTACTCCAGTGATCCCCACTCTTGAATGAAAATCATAAGGAGATCAAAACATTGTAGTGAAGTTGCATCTTACATGTTCTATATTACTCTCAAAAGAGAAAGATGTCATCGTATGTGCTTTTCTAGGTAATATGAAATCAGCCCTAGTTTTCTAAGGTTTCTTATCTTCAGGAGGTGCAAGGAAATATGTCAGTTTTTTCTGTCACTTATTTTGAAATTCAAATGTAACTGTTACAAAATCTTGAAACCTTTTCATAAAGGTGTTTAGCAAATTCTAATTCTGATTTGGAGCTTCAAATTAGCAGAGGTCTGCCCATTGGAATTACTTTATTGTCAAAAAGAGAAAGAAAAGAGAATCACACCACCGTTTCTTTTCAGGATGATACTGCATTTGAGAAGCAAAGTGCACTTTTTGCTTTGGCGATATCAGACATTGTTCTGATAAATATGTGAGTCATACATAAAGATTACCTGTTGTTTGTTACAAGATCTATTGTTTTGTCATGTCTGATTAATGTTACGGTTTTCCTTTTGCTACTTCTCTGTCATATAATTGAATTAATCCAGGTGGTGTCATGACATTGGCCGGGAGCAAGCTGCTAACAAGCCACTGTTGAAAACTGTGTTTCAGGTAACATGGTTTCTTCTATTCAAACTGATCTGAACAGAATTGTTGAGGACCTTTATTCTCACAATTGCAGGTTATGATGCGCTTATTTAGCCCTCGAAAGACAACTTTACTCTTTGTCATCCGTGACAAGACAAAGGTTTGAATCTCTAGAAACTTTCACTTTGTGCCAGTCAGATGAATATATTTGCATTACAACTCTTGTCAGATTATGCTATCTTAAATGTGTTTCGCCCTCTGGTAATTTTTATTCTTTGTTATTCATTTTATTTTAAAACGTTTGTAGACTCCTTTGAAACATCTAGAACCCGTTCTTAGGGAGGATATACAAAAGGTATCTCCCATATTTTATATCAATGTTTTATGTGTTGTCCATATTTTGAGTTATGTACGTTTGCAGATATGGGACACTGTTTCTAAACCAGAGTCTCAGAAGGACACCTCTCTTAGTGAATTCTTTAATGTAAGATCTTTTCGTTGCCAAATACTGTTGGTTCATGTACTTCTTGATAGCTCCTACTGTGTTGTCTTACATATTTCTGTTTTTTTTTTGTATATTTTAAAGGTTGAAGTCACAGCATTGCCTAGTTATGAAGAAAAAGAAGAACAATTTAAAGAGCAGGTATCTTGTGATAGTATATGTTAAGATCTTCTTTTGAAATATCAATTCAGAATCTTCATTAGTGTTTATAGTCCATATTTCTTGCGTGCCAGCATGGATCTTTTATGTATAATGTATTATACTATCATGAAAAGGTATATTTGAAACTTTATAAGTCAACTGCATGCACATATCAAATCTCTTTTGAGAAAAGCATGCAAACATCAAATGTTTAGAATTTCTGGCAATGTCATTTATTTTCTTACTTAAATAGGCTGCACAGCTTGGACAACAAGTTTTTCATTGGATTGCTTCCAACATATCAATTGTTTACTATTTCTGATGATGTCTTCTATTTTCATGATTAAACAGGCTGCACAACTTAGGCAACGATTTACTCATTCAATTGCTCCAGGAGGCCTTGCTGGTGACAGAAGAGGTGTTGTTCCTGCATCAGGATTTTCCTTCAGTGCACAACAAATATGGAAAGTAATACGTGAAAATAAGGATCTTGATCTCCCTGCTCACAAGGTATTAATATTACCTTAGCAATGTGAGGACATGTTGACTAAGACCTCTCAATGGTTAAAACTTGATGTGCCTACTTTTATGCATATGGTTATAGTGTAACCACAGAAAATCTGTTGTTTCTAAAGCATTTGTAGAATAAAGTGATTGCAAAGTCTCAGTCAAGACCTTTAACTTTTTCTTTGTTTAGAGTTTTATCAGGAACCTCTCTACAACAATCATTCACATGAATAACATTAATTTCCATGAAAAAACTTTTCACGTTCCAAGGAACCATCATTTTTTTCTTCATAGCTCTCAATATTTTGCTTGTTATGGTTTCGTAGGTAATGGTAGCCACTGTGCGTTGTGAAGAAATTGCAAATGAAAAGCTTAGCCATTTAACCTCTGATGAGGTAATACATGCATTTTATGTACACTTTTTTCTTGCTATGAACACTCCTCTTGAGTGTTTCTGATATATCCCACACTTCAGCGCTGGTTGGAACTGGAGGAGGCCGTTCAATCTGGTTATGTCACTGGCTTTGGGGATAAACTTAGCTCTATTCTTGATGCTTATCTCTTGGAGTAAGTTTCTAGTTCCTTTTTTCCTGTGGATGTTTCTCTTGGTGAGTTGTTTTGAAGTTATCTTTAGCCTTGATGCAAAGAACATTTTCATCAATTCGTACACCATGTCCACAAGCCTAGAAATATTAACTTGGCCGTTTTTTTCAGTCACATTATAAGTAACAGAGGCCATCATAGTTCAGAAAGCAAGTATTGCATTCAACAAACTTGTCTTCTAAGTGGATCTATTATGTTATTTTCAAATATACCTTTGTGTTTATCATGAAGAAATAATGAATCAGAACAAGCCCTGCTCTATCACTTCTCAGATATCAGAGCAATGGCATTCCACGAGACAGATTGATTTAAGTTATATTTGATCTCTGTTATGGTTAGGTATGATACAGAGGCTATTTATTTTGATGAAGGAGTTAGATCTGCAAAAAGGCAGCAACTGGAGTCTAGATCTTTGCATGTGAGTATGCTCTTTACTACAATTTTCCTTCTCTGCAAATGGAACTTGAAGCTGATTGAGATAACCAACTGAGTCCTATCGTAGAATGGGATTATGTATATGAATCGTTATCATATATGCATAACACCATCATATTCTAAAGCTAACACTACTGTTTTTCCACTTTTGAGAGTAAAGAGAATTCTAGTATGTTAATTTGCTTACGATTCTATGGTTTTTCTATGGTTTTGGCTCTAACATCTAAGATGATGTCATAATGGAACTCTATGGTGCTGAATATCTCTTATCTCCATGGTTAAAGTTATCCACACCATTTGATGTGTATCAATCAATGTTGGAGGCATACAAGGGGAAAACACCCTTTTAGCTAGTATTTGGGGCAGGATGCGGACAATTGAAACTTACAAGATTCTGCAAATATGTTAAAGTATGGAGACATATGTGTATGAGGCTGAAAGAGGATGGTGTTGCTTACTTACAGCTTGTTTTAACTATCACTTCTACTCGAAAACCATTAAAAGATTACTTATGAAATAAAAATAATATTTTTGATTATTTTAGGTAAAAGAACAAGAATATTTTCCATGATTACAACTGTAATATAAGGAACTTGTTTTTTTGCAGCTTGTGCATCCAGCATATCAATTGCTGCTTGGACATCTGAGGAACAAAGTTCTTGACAAATTTAAATTTGATATGGAACATTCACTAAAAAGAGGGAAAGGATTTGCAGCATCTGGTCGTGATTGTACCCTGTCCTCATTGCTTGCATTTGATCAGGGATGTTCAGGTATTATATCATATGAAGTGACAAAGAAAGCATCTTGATAAGTCAAATTCATGAAGTGAACTAAATATACGTTCATGCAAACACTATACAACAACAACAACAAAGCCTTATCCCACTAGGTGGGGTCGGCCACATGGATCATACGACGTCATTCCGCTCTTTCGTTGATCCATGTTCATGAGATTCGATAGAGTTTTACGCTGGCTGTCGGGGCCTAACACAACCCTCCTCCTTTATCCGGGCTTGGGACCGGCTATAAAACATAGGCGGAGTTTGATCCAGTCTAAACTACCTAAGAAAATTTCAAAATTAACTGCTCATACTGTATTTTATGGAGAATTGATCAAGAGAGCAAGAATGACAATAAGGAATTGGTGTGAAGGATTCTTATTCAATTACTTGATATAGTCAAGAAACTGAAGTGACCTGTGAATGAACTTTGATCCATCTGTTTTGAAAATATGAAGAAAGAACATTTGTATCACCTAAAAGCCTATATATGTTTCTCTCCAGAAAAGGAAAAAACCTATATATGTGCTTATGCAAACTCGTACACATTTTCAGAACACTAAAGGTAGCTTGTCATAGGCACAAGTGAATCAGAACTATATTATTTTAGGAAGGCCAATACTGAGAATAATAAAGGTTCAATCGGAAGTAAACTTAAAAATATAAAAACAATTCATTCAACAAATATAGATCCAAACACATTTGCAGCGTAAAGGGGCTCCAAAGTAACTTTTAGACGAGAGCATAAAATTTATTGAGTAATCTATGTATGACCACAAATCCCCTATGAAAAAAAAACTCCCCAAAAGTAAGCTTCTTGCAGCCTTGCAAGGATCCAGATGCTTGAAACAGATGCTTTGGTTAGGTAGGTCTCCAAAAATTCAAAGCAAAGATGCATGTTCACAGTGACAGGTCAACCCTTGTTTTACATGCCATGGGCTCAGAAAGGAATGGCCTTTCGATCATTGTTTACTGGTTCAGCCACTCTACCATTTTGTCCATGATGAGCATCAGACTGAATCAACAATATGATATTAAAAGAATAGGTGCCGCTAGAGAGAGATATCACGGATTGGAATCAGCGGAAGGCTGACAAAATAATAGTTTATTAGTGGTGTGATAAGAAAATATAACTCCAAACTAAGAAGTTTGGTGAAATATCATCAAGAGGAAGTCAGTAGAAGATTTAATAATAGCAATTAGATACATCTTGTCACGAGTTCCAAAGAGTTTGATATCAATCACAAACAGAGTTCTTGGCCAATGACCAGTCAAACAATTTGTTCTAGATTCAGGGATGAGGCCAAAAGATGAAAGGATACCGGGTTGAAAACTTACTGGAAAACCACATAGAAGGGCTCCATAAACATTTTCCAATAACTCTTACAAAAATGAATGACTATTTGTAGCCAAATAGGAGAAAAGGGTTCCGTTACCGTTCTGACTAAGCATTACGACAGTATCAAATCTACAAGAATAACCGGCTCACAAATTTCATTTCTTCTTTTTTTCCAACAAAGCATGCAAAAAACTTCAATTTCAAGCTAATATAGAAGAAAAGCAAAATCCACTTTCAAATGTCAAGATCCTGTAATCTACTTTGAATATTCACCTCTCAACAATCTATTTGATTTCTTTAATGGATTTTTTTTCAGTGTAGACCTTGATATCCAATAGGCTACTAATATCTGACTAATCTAGTTCAAGGCAGGAAATGTAAATGCCTAAACTTCTCCCAAAAATGGTAACCTCCTCATGTAGGGTCTCGCCAGCTAACCTATGACCTACCAATTATACGCAATTTGGACTACATTAAAGTATTGAACCACTTTAAAACTATACCTTTCACATGTTTCTATAATTGACTTATATTATTTAGCAACCAATTCAGGCTCTGTTTGGCATGGGAATAGGACAAAGAATAGAGCCTTTTTTTTTTGAGGGGAGAAATAGGACTAAGAACAGAGCCTTATTTGCATGAAAAAAACCAAACAACCAAAAATATTGACATGATATCCACTGGGTTTGTTAACTCAGTCAACGCATTAGTATCTGAAAAAAAATTGAGTTTAAGTATTCGCTTCAACACCGTGAATAGCAAATCCAAGCAGTTTTTTCCTTTTTCAGTGAGGGTGTGTGATGGTGGAGTTGGTTATCTTATTCAGGTATCTTTTTTTGAGAAGAAAAATGATGACCACCAGGAGTGTGGTTGTCATCCAAATGTATATAACTATGGAATGGGAAACTTTTACAAGTGTAGGCTCACAAAGGGAGAGCATCAACAAAAGGAAAATATCTCATTCAGCCACAACCCCGATCCCCCAAAAAGATGCTGAGTACAAAGGATTCACCAGGCCTCTCTCCCCAATCACAAAACAAAGAAGTACCAAAAAGTTCACTAGGCCTCACTCCCCCCGCACAAAACAAAAGAATACCACAAGATTCACCAAGCCTTTCTCCCCATCCAAAAGTGATCGCCAATGGCGTCCTCCATCTCGATCACTGTTGTGCTGAACGCTGAAATGGTCGCCGCACATCCTTCGAGTCACTTATGAAAACACCCTTCCGGCGATGAGGAATCCCTAGAGACCCAAAAAATCATTGGGCGCTCCGTCCACTCAACCTCCACCCTCCATGGGTTTAGCATCCCCATGCTGAGAGGCCTCTCCTCTTTCCCGGGGGCGCCGACGTGTGTGGTGGAAGCCGACAGCCTCCGCAACTAAGTGAATCTCCTCATTCGACCACCCAGCATGGAGGCACACCCCATCGTCCCTGTCCTCAGTAGCCAGCGAGTCAGGCGGCGCACCCCCATCCACGGGCAGCTGGGGCAGCAGCATCGATGGCTGTATGGTCAGCTGTTGACTCACTGACTGCAGCAGTGATGAAGTATGCGTGACCAACTGCTGTCCCTCTGATGGTGGCGATGCCAGAGGTTTCTTGTGGCTGCCCCTAGGGTGGGTGAGCATGTGCTGTAGGGGCCGGTGCAAGGCCACGCCTCTTGCTAGTGCCCTCCGACGGGTACAACGGAGGCCAGTAATTGCCACACCGCAGCTAGACACCTCATCTGCCCTGTGAACTCCATCAGCGCCAACGTCGGCGTCCGGCGGAACTGACCCGGTCTGTGATGCCCCTTCCACAGGTTATGCGGCGGCAATGATGGCTGCTGATCCGCTGGCGGTGGCGGCGTGACTGACTGTGCGACCTTACGGCGCTGGTAGCAGAGGGGGGAAGCTGTGATTGCATCACCGGTGTGTGTGGCCGTTAGGGAGATGACCACTAGGATGCCTGTGAGCACTGGTGGTGAGAATCGTAGTGAGGCTGAAGATGTCTAGCCAAGGTCGGGGGATTGAGGCGAAACTGGCTGAGAGGAAAGTGTGGCGACCTGATGTAGCTTCGGTGGTGTCCGATCTTCAACGTGGCTAGAATTCACCACGCATGACGGCGGGGGTGTGGGGGCGGTCACTGCATGTCTGGTGTGGTGTGGCTGCTGTGGTGGAGGGCAAATTGCAAGCATGGTGGAGATGGCCGGGAAGGGAGTGTATGGTGGAGCAGTGATGGTGGGTTGTTGTAGGTTGGGCGGTTGTGGTTCGGACTGACCAGGGTGTGCGTTGGGTTCACAGGTTCGGAAAGCTGGATTCGCGAGGTGTTGGTCTTCAACGCTGTCACGTGCCATCCGCACCTGCTGTGTTTGGCCAAGCTTTGACCGGACTGCTGACGATTGAGGCGACGACGGCGGGCGACCGGCGAGCACCTCCGCCCATGAAGCAGACCCCTCATAGTACCGCACCTGGATGACGAAGTTATCGGCGCCTATGCTGAGAAACAGTGATGCTGGGAGGCTGATTCCTGGGCGCAGGTCAACCTGCGGAGGTGATGGACAGATCCGGCGAACCCAGTGCCGGAAGGGCGATGGAGATGGGGTTTCCCAGTTGTTGCACCACTGCTTGGGTGATCTCCGGCCGCTGGAGATGGAGAGGCAGCCCCTGAATGTCCACCGACAGGCGGATCCCCTGTGGCGCCCTTGCTGCACCATCTTCTGCTTTCCAGGAGCGCCACGGGACCATGGTGCTCGGCGACACAGCGGTTGGAGTCGCCAGGAGATGGTCGTGTTGCTGTGCAGCCCCAGGGATGAGCAGCCACAGGGAGGAGATTCGGCTAAGATGAAACGGAGGCGAGATGCCAACTCCGAGCCGCCGACTCCGGGGGATGCCACTGATCTCGCCGACGACGCAGTCGCTAAGGATGTCTACCCCTCGTTGGATCTTTGGCGACCAAGGTACGGTAATAGTGATCACCGCAGCCTGGATAGCAGGGGGAGGGGGGAGGTTCGCAGAACCGGCAACTGTTCGCCTCAGCGGAGGTTTAGGGCAGAGCGACTGCTGGTGGCCCTCGCCCCTGCATCGGACGCATCGAAGGGGGCCGGAACAGTCCCGGGCGTAGTGACCACCGTCCAGGCACCTGAAGCAATGAGAAGGCGATTGGTGGTGGGGGCGGGTTTCATGGGCTCGGGTGAAGGTGGTCCAACCATCAGTCAAATGTAGAGGGTGGCGCCGCATCTGGTCACGTGGGAGGGTGGCCTGCTAGTGTTTTTCAGGGAAGGAGCCCCGGATGATGTGGTCCCGGATGATGTGGTTGGTCCACAGCTCCGGTGCTCACAGGCGAAAACAAGGGCGCAAAACAGCAGAGAGGAAGAGAATGAAAGAAAGAAAGCCGAAAATCGTCGATAGTGGCACCGCCGGAGGGAGTCGCCGGCAATGGCGGTGGCACCGTCGGGGAGAAGCCCCCAGCGATGTGGATGAAGGAGGGGAAGGGAGAGGCCGTCGGAGTGCAGTTGGTGATGCGGCAGCAGGAGGTGGCGAAGCCGAAGCAGGGGAGAAAAAAACAGCAGAGAGAGGAAGAAAACGAAGTTCGTCGGAGGCGCTGCCAACAGGGTCGCTGGAGACAGGCGGAGGTTGCCGGCGAAGGCACCGCGGTGATGTGCAAGATGCCCTAGGCAGTTGAATGCCCTAGTCCACTGCTCTCGTGCTCACAGGGGAAAAGCAGGCGAACGAGCAAAGAAGGCGTTCGTCGGTGACGCCGCCGGCGGGGGTCGCCGGAGACAGGGGTTGCTGGCAATGGTGGTGGCACCGCCGGGGACCCCGGCGATGTAAGGGCTAGCTGCCCTACGCGTGGGTCGCGCGGGCGCGGGTCGCCAGTGCCCTAGGCGTGGGTCGCAACTCATGCCCTAGGCATTTTATTTACCAACTTAATAAGAGAAATACAGTGTCTTATTCAGGCATCATCCAAAGACAGTATTTTTTTTATCCTTGAATAGCTTCAAAAATAATAAAACTACTAGAATAATAATTCTTACTCTTAGTGTAACAAATTTTCAACCAAACATCAACATAGGAATTTACACAATATCCATTATGTGATACATAGCCAAATTGCAGTTCTACTCTCTTACAGTTTCATAATGAAACTAAGATCCAACAAGTTTTTGTCTATTTAACACCTCAAGTCTTTCCACCCACCAGATATTAGTATATGACCTAGGATAACATGTTTCCCACTTAAGGAGAGATGATGAGAGGAGAGGAAAGAAAAGCATAAGAAAAGGGTGAAACATTAAACGGAAGAGACGGGGTGAAGATGCAAGAAGGAAAGGGGTGCATCTTGATTTCAATTGGATGCAAGAAGGATCCACGTATGCAATTCAGACTTCTAGAAATGACCTACGATTTCCATTATTATGTTCTTATTATCTTTACTAAGTAGAAAGCAACACCTTTGTTAGTTTGATTGTCCACTTTACCTCAACAAATATGTGTTGGATGTGGATCCTCGAGTATAAGTACCACAACTTGAACCCTACAAAGTGAAAATCTATGAAGCTTTTGTGAATTTGTCAAGTTTGATTCCTAGGTGTGTCTCCATAATCCACTATTCATATCCAACACCCATACCTAAGTGTGGTTCTGATAAACTGATAGAGACAAGTCTTGAATGAAAATTTTGGTACATAATTCATATTTAAGTTCCATTTGATTCATAGTATTTGTGAACATGCCTAGGAAAAGTATTTGAACCTATCATCATGCACAAAAATACAATCAAATCAAGAATAATGTCTCAATTAGTGCTTGTTACAAACCACTATCACTGGGAACTAATGATCAGTTTGGTTCAACATGGGAAAAGAACAACAAACGGAAACCATATGCTCAATAATCCAGCAGAATGAAGAACTACAAAAGGGCATATCTTAAAGCTAAATTATGGGGTTGAATTTGATGAAGTTACTATTTCTTCGAGCCTTCAACATTAGTTCAAGTAGTAATTTATTAATGCATTGCATCCTATAATTTCAAAACATTAGGCAACAATAAGAAAGAAGAAAAATACCTTCTCAGTTTGGAAACGTCCAAAAGTATTTCGTACTAGAAACCTCCTACGACCTCTCATCATGCAAACACTATGAAAAATTTAAATACTTATAATCATATTTTGAACAAATTGTGATATCCACATTTGTACAGACATTTTGATCGAAATTTCATCTATATTCCAAAGCTCCTCAACGTAATAAAAGTTCTTAGCAACTTCTGAATATTAGCTTGGGATGAAATTTCTGTAAGCGCTCTTTTAGTGATCCAAAATGTGCTTTTTGTATGCCATAATGATGCATTTAAGTGTCTTTTTTTGAAATATTCTCTAATGAACTAAGATTTTCCTATCCTCCATAATTTGCTGTAAAAAAAGTAAAAATGATGTAATCCATATTTTTTACTGAACTGTCCACACAATATTGATGTAGCTGTATTGTAATGATGTGCTAACCAGTTTTCCTAAAAGCTTAAGTCTTTAGGAAGAGCACATTATTTATTTTATATTCTTAACATTCCCCCTCACGTGTGGGCTACTGAAAACTTTAGTTTATCCTAGCCCACTACGTGGACAACGAAGAGAGGAAAATACATTTTTTTAATAAGAGCTTAACAAGGTTTGAACTCTTAACCTCTGTTTTTAATACTATATTAAATTTGATGTGTTAACCAGTTTTCCTAAAAGCTTAAGCCTTTAGGAAGAGCAATATAATTTATTTTATATTCTTAGCACATTCCACAAATCTTAAACCCTAAACCCAAAGAATTTATTTTGAGCTATATCCATTTCTCTTTCTGCCAGATGCCTCTGTGCGGCATGCAGGCTGGGATTCTTCAAAAATCCAAGAAAAGCTTCGCCGTGATATAGAAGCTCATATAGTTTCTCTTCGTAATGCAAAGTTATCTCAATTGACAAGTCATTATGAGGTAGGACTACCGAAGCACCATCTTTTTCCTAGACATGTTCTCAGACATAATAAAAGCTTCTTCTTGACAATTTCACATGTCTTGTTCTTCACAGGCAAAGCTAACAGAAGCACTTGCGGAACCTGTGGAGTCCTTATTTGAGGCTGCTGGCCTGGATACATGGGTATCAATTAGGAAGTTATACAAACGAGAGATTGAGAATTCTGTCTCAGAATTCTCAGCTTCCCTTTGTGGGTTTGATCTGGACGAGGCCACTGTTGAGGCAATGGCGACAAATTTAAAGGACTTTGCCAGAAATGTGGTCGAAAAGAAAGCCAGAGAAGAGGCAGGCAAGGCTTTGATTAGAATGAAGGATAGGTACTTGTAACCAACTCTCTTCTCCATTGAATTACAAATGTAATCCAGTCCACCTCATCTTAATTCCTGAATTACATTTAGGTTTTCAACAGTATTTAGCCATGATAAGGACTCAATGCCAAGGGTATGGACAGGAAAGGAAGATGTTAGGAAAATTACAAAGGATGCTCGTTCCTCGGTATCAGTGCATTTTATTCCCTTTAATTTTTCCTTCACATAATTATTATAAGAGTTAAGGTTTATGTAACGTGATCATCATGCAGGCTCTGAAGCTGTTGTCTGTAATGGCTGCCACACGCTTGGATGAGAAACCAGATAGAATTGAAGCCATACTTTCCTCGTCACTTGCAGATGCTGCACTTGCACAGGAAAAAACCTCCGCAAGGTCCGGAGACCCTCTAGCATCAAGTACATGGGAAGATGTAATGCTGACTATAAGCTTCAGTGACTTGATTAATGAAGCTTGTAAGAATCTTCAATACTTAAATCTTTATATGATCCAGGTTTCTCCCAAGGACACATTGATCACTCCTGTTCAGTGTAAAGCATTATGGAGACAATTTAAGGCAGAGACTGAGTACACAGTCACCCAAGCCATCTCGGCACAGGTGGGTTTTTTTTCCTTTCAATAAGCATTCACATGATAAAGCCAATGATGATGACTTAAGCATGACTTCCCCTCCAATACCATTCAGTATCTTAACCAGCAAGCTAGAGCCTATTTCCACCTAATATCTGCTGATAAGGGATCCATTTAGCTCCTCTTGTGAATTATATACTGAGTTATATTCAGGTCTCAGTAGAATTCTTATTGTTTCAGGAAGCTCATAAGCGCAATAACAGTGTGCTACCTCCTCCGTGGGCCATTCTTGCTATTGCAATCCTTGGGTTCAATGAGCTGATGATGCTATTGAGGTTTTCTGTTTTGCATGTCATCTTATATTTTTTTTGTTCCTGACTTGAGCGGCACTTCTGGATTGTTGATTTGTGTTATTGGCTTATGGCTGTCAACAGGAATCCTTTCTACTTGTTGGGTATTTTCATTCTTTACTTACTGTTCAAAGCTTTATGGGTACAATTAGATGTTGCTGATGCATTCCGCAATGGCTTGGTAAGTTCCGCTTTCTACTTGAACTCTCATCTGTATTACTTGAATATTGGAAAACTCGTGATAATTATTTAGAGACACTGGAACCAGAGACATCTTGTTATATATGCACAACAGCATGTTGCTAAGTTTCTTATCAAAGCATTCAATTCTCGGGGACCTTTATTTGTCATACGATCTTTGCAATACAATTAACTATTAAGTTACATGGATTCTGATTTATGGAAACATGCTTTATGGAAGACAATCATGAATATTTTGAAGATGTCTCTATGTATTATATGTAGTTAACTCTGATACTTAGTATTGAGGTTGCTGCTTGGACTTTTTTGTGCGACAGTGGTCTGTTTGCTTATTATTCTCCTTTTATTTCTCATGGAACAATGAAATAAAACGGATGATACGTTAACTGTAATTTTAAGCATGTTATCATGATATTATTAGATATGACATATGAGCAAAACAAAGATGCAAAGCTTTCATGTAGCTCGTTGTCTGTTTGCGTGTGTTGGTAATACAATGAGGTTGAAGTCATTCATGCGCAAGACGAAATATCCCTGAAAAAACATTTTGAAGTTTCGAGAAACAAACAAGAGAAATTGTCCAAAGTGATCATAAAAAAAATTGTATTTCAAAGAAGGCAGAAAGTCGAATCGGAGATCAATTACCAGAATTCATTCCCTGCGGTATTGTTTTTCATACTTGTCTTGTCCAACTGACATTTTTTTTGTGTGTAAAAACAGGTCTCAGGCATGCTAACGTTGTCATCAAGATTTGTTCCCACCGTCATGGAGCTCTTACAGAAACTTGCCGAGGCGGGGAGCGAGCCTCCTCACCCGGCTCCACAGCCACCCTTTCCTCAGCCAAGACCACAAAGTTTGAGAAGCGAATCACAGCAGCACATTCCGCTTCCAAATCCTTCGACCGATACCTCGTCTTCATCATCTACGCTCTCGTCTCCCAGAAGCGGTGTCGAATATCCCACACAAAATCCCGTTATGGATGCCGACACTGATTCTAGTGGCAGTTCCTAAGAGATATATCACTATGACTCTTATGTCGTCCAGAATTTATAATCGCGAGCACGCCCAGGATTCTTTCAGTGTAAGCAGAAGAAGCTGGCAATTTTGTCATAGCCAGTTGAACAATAAGCGACAGGGCCTAGCAAATTCATTGTCAACCATAATGAGGATTTTTTTTTTTTTGCTTAACTAAACATCCAATATCATAGGGTATCTTCTAATAAGTTTTGGAAAGCTTGATTTAGACCCTGAAGATTTTACTCCCAAGTTTTTACTATGAAAACTATATGTTCCTTTGCCTTGTGTTGCTTAACAAATATGTACGATGACTTGAGTTTTCTTTGGGTCGCCCTATTGGCTCAAATAATGCAACTAATAATAAGTAAAGCACACTGCAATTGAACGATGCACATGTGCATCACAGCTGACTTCAGAGAACATATGAAGTTTCAATAACGAAAAGCTAAAAGTGCCATGGACGCTAATCCTTTGTTCATCTATCATTAGCCATTACATCAGATGACAGCCTGGTACACTTTTAAGGCCTTTCATGACTACGACATTGAACAGCAGAGTCCTACATTTGTTGCATGAGCTCACATGAAAACCGTGAATCCTCTTACAAGAACTAAGAAAAAGGTTTGAGCAATGAGAATTTGCTCAGTGCCTAACTGAAAAAGATCCACTGATCAAGAACCAATGCTTCTCCAGTTCCCACTATGGCAAATGCATATCTGGACCTTTCCAGAGCGTGAGCCAAAATAAGTCACTGGTACAGTCGAAAGAAGGACGAACCTAGTAAAAATTGACAGCTAACCTCGACCTACAGTGTCAGCCTACACAACTATTTTACACAAAAAAAGAACAAAAAGTTCCTGACCTGGACTTAACAGTGCCATCCAACTTTGTGCTACGCAGAAGGCACAAGCATAACCCTATAGGGTAGCTTCTTTGAAGCTCTTGGTGAGCCATATAGCAGTCTCTCTAGGGGAAACCTTCTCGGGACCAAATGGCTTCAGTAAGATCCCGAGCTCTTCGAACCTCTCCTGTTGCAACAACTGAGCACTGAATTCAAGTAGCCCTTCTAAGGCCTCTGCTCGCTGCTGGTATGATGACGTATCAAACCTCCTCTGCCGTGATTCAGATGATCCTCGGCTCGATACATCTATTGCTGTTGGATTTCTATCTGAGGAATCACTTCCATTGTCTCCTTCAGCACTGAATATTTGTACGGTGCATTTATCCTTTGTTATCGAATGATCTCCATAGTGTGGAACTGCTGACAACGAACCATGAGCCAAAGAGCAATTGCGAATAGAGAATAGGGGATCTTCTGAGGATGCTAATGGAAACTCGGCAATCCTGTCAATTCGAGGTGAATTAACTGAGACATCAGGGGATGCCACCCTATGAAGAATTCCAATATTGTGTCTGTAAGGAGTTCTAAACACGGGCAAAGGAAGAGAAGCTCGTCTATTGGACTGAACACTTGCCGGAGTTCGTATTGGAAGCTGCATTGACAAAAAAAAGAAATAAGTTATGAGTATATAAAGTTCCAATGGGCATGCTTCAGCATGTGCATATGCATGATGAAATATAAGTCAGATGCAAGTTGCATTTGCTCAGACACTTCTGAGCCATCTCATCCATAAAAAAGAAGATATTACGGGTACACAAGATATTTATGAGATTTCTAAATTGGAATCAGAAAAAAAAACATTTTTTTCTGTTAATTTGGGTGCAATTTAAACAGTCTAGGTCCTAGAAAACAGTCACTGATGTTAGTAGAACTATCTGACTACACTAATATGTGAATGCTATTTATCACCATAATTTGAAGCAAGGATAATCAAGCAGGAAATTAGACAAAGATGCAACATACAAATATTAAACTTCTGATATCTTTTTCAAAAAGCTCAGAGAGCATGAAATAAGACTTGGATGCAAACAGTTCTGCAAGAAACTAGAAGCATAATGAAATGACATGAAAAACATAGATAACAATACCGATTCACGACGTGGTTCAGTATTCAATGCTTTTGATGGCTCCAGTCGTCGTCTAGGGGTGGTGAAAGTTTTGGCAGGAGTATATCTCGGGGTCTTCAAGATATTGGAGTGCTTTTCACTGATAGCCTCATCAATGCCTGTCTCTCCAATTTGACTCCCACCATTTGACAAATATTTTAGCCTTTGGTTCAGAAAAGAAGAATAATTCTTAACAGTCTGTGTTGAACTTATAGAAGCCTGCTCAGACCCTGGTTTAGTTGGTTTCAAGATCCTCTCATTGTAAAAGGTCTTTGTCTTCTCAGCATCCTCTCGTACTGGACTATCATCATCATCAGGAAATCTGATTTTCTTTATGTGATCATTTGCAACATATTTAATGGGAACCATATTTCGTGTAGGACTGGACTTCAAGTTGACTTGAAACACATAAGGCTGAAGTTGTGGGTGTTTGAGCAGTTCAGAAGCCTGGAGATTGAAAAAACATGTGAAGATACAGTTGTCAAAAGAAGATGGTGTTATAAAAATCTTTGTAAGAATGTCTTAGAATTAGAAGAATATTTGTAGTAGAACATACACTCGGTCTATGTTCTGGGCTTTTCCTCAGCATGCTTTTGATAAGTCCTCGACTGCATGAAGTAATCAAAAGTTTAGGAGAGTCAACAATAACTCATTCCAAACAAAGAAGAAATATTAGAATACAGAAACAAAGGAAATTCATAAACTAAGGAAAAGAAAACAGGGCTTACAATGCACCAGAATAAGAACTCGGTAGAGGAGCAACTATGGATTTATTAATTTTGTTTATCAGAGCTTGCATATCCTGTACCACATGCGAGAAGAGAGAAGTAAAAATGGTATTATACCAGTTTCATAGAATAAAACAAAAAATCAGAGAATGATTAGCACAGCTGAACATTCAAATTAGATAAAAGGAATTAAATTTTTGGCAGGTTTCATTCGAGCAGAGAGAAGTAAAAACAGTATTATATCAGTTTCACAGGATAAAACCAAAAATCAGAGAATGTTTAGCACAGCTGAACATTCAAATTAGATAAAAGGAATTAAAAATTTGGCAGGTTTTGGCATTGCACTGATTCAGCACATGTAACCATGAAGATGACACTATGGATGCATAGATTATGGAAATGAATTGTGTATTGAGAGAAAACAGTGGAACAAACATGGACATAATAAGTAAATACGATATCATAGAACAATTTATTGGCCCCTACCCCTAGTGTCCTCATTGCCTCCCTCGGCAATGGGGTTGGAAACCTATCTTAGACCGGCAAAACTCTGACAGGCTCAATAGCACCGCCTTTGCCTTCTGGTCAGGGAACTCACTTGACCACACTATTCTAAGTCAGCTTTTAGAATGGGCTGCATAGCTACTTGCTAGAGAGATTCACAGGATATTGCCCAGGTGGGGATAGAAGGATGGCCATGTGTGGCTTTCGGACTGCGAGGTTCACAAGGTATCGCCCAGGTGGGGATAGCAATGATGGCCAGGCGTGGCTCTCAGACCATTTCTCTGCATGGACTACCTATATGTACCTACTAATGGTGAGCACCGCTCCAAGCAAACTCATTTTTTCCCCTGTTCCTCCAGGTCAAGACATGACAAGAACCTCACACAAGTCTACATGGAGAGATGTTGAGTGGGTTTTAAGATTGCCTCATTTCTTGTCTGGTGATGGTGCAGCTGCCAGGTGCTGATGGCATTGGACACATTTTGGGGGTCTGTATAAACTACATAAGTGCCAAGGAACCAGGGGTGGAGCTTCTGTGGACGACGACCATATGGCTTCAGCACAATCACACTCTTTTTTGAAACGACAACCGCACTCTTATTGAGGAAGATCAGTGCTACGTGAAAACCATTGTACATCATATTTCTCTTTGTTTTATGAGTGATGGGGTGGTTAGTCTTTTTTGGGGGCATGCATTACCACCAGAGTTTTCACTTTTTCTTCATGTTGACTTTCCATGCACACTTGCAAATCACTTGGCTTTATAGATTTTAATGCAAGTGAATGTCTACCTAAGAGTGATAGCCATTTTTTTTAAACGAAAGAGTGATAGCCATTTATTCTTCAAGAAAATTAACAAAATTAGCAAGTTGTTTTTAAGGCAGTAGCTTATCACATGCTCTATACTAATTTATAATGCAAAATAAGTTGTCAAAGTGTGCAATCTTCAAGCTCATTTCAGACGAAACGACTGACAAGTTGGTGTACACAATATTAAAACAAATCATCTATGAAGTGCAAATGTTGCTGCAACTTACGAAAGCTTTAAATGCAGGCTTGAGGGCTGTCATCTCATAGATGCAACAACCTGGAAAATGCGAATTTCTTTAATGAAAATCGGAGTTCAAGAAAGTCTCAAGATAATGCAGGCTTTGTTTGAAGAAAATGTATGGGCATTACCTAAAGACCATATATCAGATTTAGAACCATAAGGTATATCAGCAAGAAGCTCTGGACACATGTAACTGGGAGTGCCCACAACCTGCGGAACAAAGACGACCAAAATTAAATTTCTGGGGTGTACTTTCAAAATCAGCCTTAACACTTACAGAGGAAGCTAGATCATCTGAGGTCAGAATTTTAGCAAGCCCGAAGTCCCCTGCAGCATATCGACATTTTAAGATGATGATATATCTCAAATTTGATGTTGCCAGCAGTACATGTTCAGCAGAATGACATTGATGCTAAACAAAGTGAACCTACCAATGCGTATACTTTGATCTCTTGCCAGAAATATATTTGAGCACTACATTCGACGAAAAGGAAAAATAAGAACAGAAGTTTCAAAATAGTAGAGTATAATTGCTCAAGAAAAATTAGTAGAGTATAAAGATGACCTCGTGAAAAAAAAAACAATGATCTTACCTTTACATCACGATGCAGAATATGGTTCATGTGCAGGTAATCAAGGGCCATCAGGAGTTGGACAAGCCATTTACAAAGTTTCTGGTTAACAGAAAAGAACTTAAAGGATATCTACATTTTAAAGATTAGTAGCAGACTGAATGAACTTTGATATTGAAGTAACAACCTCCTCGGGGAAAAGATGTCCATTGGCCTTCTTTATAGCTTCAGCCCTGAATTAATGAAGAATCAGTCACATTTGCAAGTAAATGCCCGTGATCACAACATAGAACTGTTAGGAATTAATTAAGAAAGAACTTACATGTCACCTCCCTCACAGTAACCTATAACAATGCACACATAGCAACCCTGACAAGAAAATGGAAAGTATTAGAGAGCAATATACCACAAAGAAGGACAGTAAGAATGGAGGTTCTACTCGTGCTAATTAGTTATACGTGGGCGAAACTAATTCACGAACTATGAGCATAACACACATATTATAACTGTAAAATATATTATAATTATAATTATTATTGAAAATGCACCAAATGAGATGAAAAACAATAGTACATCATTTTATAGGGAACAACAGTGCAAAAATTCTCACATAAATGTTAAAATTCTCATATTCTATAATAATAAATTATTAAAGATTCCCATTTGTCTACTGAAATATTTCTCAGCAACCAGTCCGCTATGTAAATGGATCAATTGAACTTCTCATTTCACCATTGTTATCATCTGGCAGTTTCTAATAAAAGAAAAGCTTAACAGATTTATGAGGCTTAATAACTCTCTCCACTGAACAGCAGCACTCTTTGAAATTTGCCGACCACTGAAAGTAGTACTGGAATAGTCTTCAACCATACAATCATACAAAAAGATACTCATATAAATCTAGTCTTCACTCATGAGCACATTCATAATAATAGTTTTACAAGCTCTTCGTACAAATCTAATAACACAAAACAAACAGAAAGCTGACATGATTTACTAACCTTCTCCACCCAGGAATCTTTGTACTCCACAATAAATGGGTTCTGTACTTTGGAGAGAAGTTCCATCTGCACAAGCACAGAAGATGAGCAACACAATGAGTGTTAGATACAGAAATTAGGGAAGAAGATGGTGCCCGATCATATTGATGTAATCCCATTATGAGCAGAAAGGTGCCAAATGCAGGGAACAGTCTGAAAAGAGGAAAATTCCATACTTCCTGGTGCGCGGACCTGCGGCACCTGTCAGTCTGGCGAGCAAGACGAATCTTTTTCAAGACGTACCTGCACCCATCATTGTGTGATGAGCGTGAAAGGTTCGAGAACAGACAAATGCACAGGAAGCACAGGCAATGTGCACGTTCGAACAGTTTGCTCACCTCTTCCTCTCGACCTTATGCCGGACAAGAAGTGCCGAACCGAAGGCACCCTTCCCAATCTGCTCCAAGACTTCATACTGATCCATTTTGGCAGCAACGTTGGGCGGACTAGTAGTTCGTCTCCCACCTGCAACCTGAACAGGAGCTAAGAAACCTTCACAACTGGAAATCAAACATTACAGAGAATCACGGCTCACAGCTCCTTAATCTCATTAACAGGATGTCAAGATGCAAAAATGTGCTGCCGTTTCCATAAATCGCACAAAAGATATTTAAATGCGAGCAACCATAAGACAATAGCGGATCCAAAGATGAATACAAAGTCTTCATTTCTCTTAATAAATAACACTGACATCAAAAGGACAGTTTCCAAGACGAATTAACATTACCTTCCAAACTACACAATAATTGCCACAGCAGCGGCCAAAGTAACTCTGAAGAACAAGAAAACTAGGAACTCGAAGTAGAAAAACTGGCATTTCAGGACATCACACCATGAAGCAACATCAAATTAACACACCCTAGACCAAGAAATTTCGGAGACATCGAGGTCCAAAACTCAAAGTGCAAGACAATAGCTGGAAATCATGGCGCACCATAAACGATCCCTGAAACGCCGAAGAGAACAAAACTGGAGCTATTTCAACTCGAAGGAGAGCAGGACAAAAAACTGAAAGATCACGATTCCATCTCCACTAATCCAACAAAACATGATTTATTTTATGAACCAGGAAAAAAGGGGAGGAGATTTTTAAGACTGTATCAGAGGTTATAATGACAGAAACGACGAGATATTGGAAATGCACCTTATATTTCGAGTTCAGTGTTTGCAAAGTGGTGGTGGTGGTGACGAGGTCCCAGATCAAATTTGGATCTCCCAGCAGCAAGAACTCTCGGAGCAGGCCAACTCAACCCACATTCTCGAGCCACTGCAACTTCTACTTGACCCCTCCCATTTCTTTTGAGCTACAGCTCACAGGTCCCTATACCTGCAGTAGTTCGAGAGAGAGAGAGAGAGAGAGAGAGGAAGTAGTGTGATGAAGCAACAGAGAGAGAAAGAGTGTGCGTGAGGACAGTGTAGCAGGAGAAGGGAGGGGAGGAAGCGCCGAAGCGGCAAAGGGACTAAAAAGGAGGAGATGATTGAGGATTTCAAAGTCTTTCTCTCTCTCCTCCTTTTTGGGTTGATGTGTCCGAGAGAGAATGTGCAGAGAGAGAGAGAGAGGCGCAATGGAGGTGGTGGGAGTTGCGAGAGAGAGAGAGAGAGAGAGAGGCAGTTTATATGGCTTTGATATTGATGACAACTCTTTTTATTTTTTACAGGAATCGGCTATTTTTAATATTTAATTAATTCCGAATCTACATTTAACGGCAAAATAATATTTTAAAAATAAAATTAGAATTATTGACTGCGCAAAGCTCGTTATCATTTGAGTTAGTTCTTTTTTTTAAATTGCATGCATTACGTGCGGTTAATTAATGTGAAGTAATTAATTATTTTTTAAGTTTAAGTTTAATTACTTTGTGACTGTAATTATTTAACCTTTTATGAATAATTGAATTGAGAAATTAGTGAATAGTTGAATTTATTAATTCAGAATATTTTTCAATGAAATTGAATTGAGGAACAAATTGATGTGAATAGATGTGATAGATTATTTTTTTAATAAAATAATAATATTATTATATTAATTATTTATTATAAATATTTTAAATATAATATTATTAATTATTTTATATAAGGAAGATAAAAAATGAAAAAGAAATAAAAAAGTTGTTATAAAAAATTTATAGAACAAACTCTCCCTTCTCAAAATGAGAAGATGAAATCTTGATTTCACTCATTTAATTTCGTCGCGAGTATAATATGGCATGTGTGTTTGACGAAATCGGATGGAACAAAAGCATTATCCAACCAACCGTTGTTAGTTTCGTTTTATTTAGAATTTATTTTGTTTTAAGTTTTTTCAGAAGGTTATTTTTTATTTTTTTTATGCTATAAACGTTTTTGCTTATTTGTAGACTTTGTTTTAAAATTATTTTATTAGTTGCCGTACAGGGTCTTTCACGTGTCCAAGTCTAAGCCCTGCTGCTTGGTGTTCGGGGACGGTTGACCTTCTCCCACATTACTCTGATTTTTATTTTAATAATAATTATCGTGATATCTATTGTAATTAAAAATATTTATTATTATTATTATTATTATTATTATTATTATTATTATATGAGGAGTGTTTAAATATTAATCTCATACTCATGCCAGAAGGAGCGGTCAACATTGTTTTCTTTCTCAAATATTCTCTTAATTGTTTAAATATAAGAGATTTGTATTTATGTATTTAATAATCCGAAACTAATAAGATTTTAATAACTTATTGATGGTTTTAGCGGGGCCCTCCGCCCCCACATACACATGTGACTAAGTTGGCATTATTTGTCTTTAATTAAGTTGATCTTATTAGTTATTACTTAGGTATGCTCCTTTTCACTTAGTTTTCTTGATATTATTAGAACTCCTGTTAACTTGCAAACCTAAGGTGTTAGAAATATATTTTTTATTAATATTATTAAAATCCTTGTTAATAAAATACAGCGCATGTTCGATTACATTTTTAGATTAATGAGTACATAGAACATCACATTTTACATATCTGTCATTTAATTAATTTAATGATTATATTTTATAATTAAATTTATTATATAATTTTTAGATAAAATAATATATATTTATTGAGATAATTTGCTAATAAAAAGACATCATTTAGGTTAAACAAATTGTAACAGTTGAATTAGTCATATTCGTTAATAAGACTTTATCACGACCATCGGATAATTATTTTATTAATTTGCAACATATGTTCTAAATTAGTATATAATTATTTTATTAATTTAATAAGTAAACGTAGTGCACTCTACATACATTTTTTCTCATATATTTTACGCGTAATAAAATAAAGTATATATCGAAGCAAGTTTATCTTATTAGATGTTGCACACAATAATATTAATTTGTTTATTAAAAGGAACTAACCATCTTTAGTGAATACATATAATACTTCTGTATTAATATAAGTAAAATTTTGACATTTTTTCTAACAATTTTTAAAAAATCAAATCATGTGTACATGTATTTTAAATAATAACAATTTATGATAGATATTTATTGAATTCAATGTTTTTAATTCCATTGATTGATAAAGATAGTTATTGACATGACAAAAATGAATATGTAGAATATTCGATGTAGAACGAGTGTAAATATTTATTTTATTTACGAGAATAATAAAATAATTATAATTTATCTTATTAGTTAATGAGTAAATTTGGTGAAGATCAAGATCATCTGTTTATTCGGTAATTGCAGTCAAATCATTTTAATAAATGTTTCTTTAACTACTTCAACAATTATAATTTACTTAATTTTAAATGACATTTTTTTATTAACAAATTAGTCCAAGAAATATATATTACTTCATCTAAAAATATATTATCAGTATAATCATTAAAATAAATAAATAAAACATTCTGCACCAAAATGTAGAGTGGGTGTTCTATATATTCATTCATCTCTATTGAAATAATAATTTTGTGATCCATTATTATTCAATTTTTTTACTAAGTAAAAATAATTAAACATCTAAAAATATAACATAGTAATATAATAAGGTCTAAAATAGAAATATTTGACATTTAAGGGTGTTCACCGAGTTGGGTGGACCCGGTGCACTCATCAACTCGACCTGACCACTGATTGAAAAATATCAACCCGCCCTTTTTATATTTTTATATTAAAATTAATTTATTTCTTTAGTTTAGAAGTTTTATGTGAATAAAATTTTAAAAAAAATGAAAACAAAGCCCTTAAAAAATAGGAAAAATATGAAACAACTAAATGTTATTTTGTCGTTTAAAATAAAATATTAAATATATTTTTATTATAAAAATATTTAAAATAAAAAATAATGATTGAATTATCGACCATCAACTAAAATCAGTTTTAGACTCAATCCAATCGGATTCATTGCCCAAAAGATTGTTGATCCACTAATAAGGGTTGGGGGTGATGTGGTTATTTAAATAGAGATATCGAGTTCGAATTTTCGTAAATGTAAAAAATCTTATTGAGAGCCGCATCTACTACTGTCAAGCACACGATCTAGAGAATCTTATTGAATTAATTAGGTTCGATAGATGGACCGACCTTTCAATATGTGGTCGCTCAATAGCGTCGCGTGAGTTAGACAATCGACGTCGATTCTTAAATACTCGCAATTGCCTACCGAAAAAAGAAAATTGTCAATCCGACTTAATAAAAAATGATGAATTCGAACCAGTTTGAAATCAGAAGAGGTCAAACCTCGACTCGAAACATCACCAATTGGCACTTAACCATAAAACCACGCTCAGATTTTTTTTTTCAGCTTTTCATCACTCGAGTACCATGGTGAAAAGTAGCCCGTCCATTTTTTGGATAAAAAAAATTCTTCTTATTTTTTAATCAGTTTTTAAAATTTAAAAAGTCATCCTAAAATTTTTTAAAAAGTAAAAATAATCAGAATCAGTTTTTTAGTTTCCTTTTTAGCCTTATTTTTAGGAAAATAAAATTTTAAAATATATATAATAAACTAAAATTAACATAACATTTTAAAAAGATATTAAATTATTATGCATATAATAATATATTAACAATAAAATAAATTGATGAGTTATAAATTAATTATATCATTAAAATATTATAATTAAAAATGCCATGTGTGTTTACAATTTTTCGTATGGATCATCCTTTTATTAAAAAAATATTTTGATCTCTAATTTTAAACTGTTTCCGGTTCGATTTTTAGGGTCCATCGAGTTCTTTTTTCTTTTCTTACACCCCGTCCAAGCATTCCAAATCAAATAATAAATATACCTAGTATTGCATTTATCTTTTTCTTTTTTTTCTAGAGAAAAAGAAAGATAAATTATCCTCACAGTTTGCCGTCCTCCATGAGAGAGACATGAATCCATGCATGCATGCATTCTACTTTGTCAAAAGGTAATTAAGTTTCTACATTTCTACTTTTTCTTTGTTTAAATGAATTCTTCATCCCCATTCTCCTCCTCTTCCTTTTTACTGTGGCAGCTGGTAAAAGCAGAAAGCAAAAGTTTTTCCACTGCCGGGCAATTTGACTGATGGAACCCAACCCTCTCTCTCTCTCCTCCCCTCCCAGTCTCACACACAAAGGTACTCTCATATGTCCACAAGCTTCTTTTGACCTGGTGTAACACATTTCTTCCTATTCCCCCTCTCCCTGCCTGACAGACCACAGTCACCAAACCCGATGCAGCATTCTTTATCTCAACAAGCTATCTCTGCTGGTGCTGCTGCTATTACTACTAGTACCATTACTAGCAGAGATCATCTCCTATGGAAAGAGGTGCAGGTGAGGTGATATCAGAGGAGGACCACCAACCAAAAAACCAAGGTCCATCTTGTGGTCTCTGTGTCCTTTGGCTTCTTAATTCCCTTTTTCTTGGCCAGACGACCGGAGCGATATTTTCGAGCCATAATTGCTAGGCCAAGTGATGTTATGTATTGTTAGCTAGTCAGATCAATCTTATTTTATTAGGTGCTAATGAAGTTATTGGATGGCTTTGTCAGTTTATCTCGAACCTTTGTTTATTGGAGAAGCAGAGACTCTGGCTCCTGCTGTGTGAGAGAAGAGAGAGAGAGAGAGCACATGATATCAAATTTTTTGCAGCTAGAACTAATCACGGAAGCATCACGCATTGCATGAAGGGCAAAGGTCTGGCAATGGAGAAAGAAAACAAGTTGCATGCTGCTATCTTAAATATCTGCATTGTCAGTCACTTTGGCCGGCTTCCATTAATGGATAACAGAAAAAGAGTATTTTCTGCACACCTCATTTTTGCTGAATCTACTAATGATTTCCTGAAGTTGGAAAATAAACGAATTAATGTGGCTTCTGTTCTGTATTTGGTCCCTGATGTGGAGCAGATATTTCATTCTCAGCTTCTCAGTCACGAGATCACAGTATAACTAACATTTGTGGTTGTGTAAGGTGGTACCATCGTTCAGACAAATGATGAACTTTGAGTTCTGACTCTTAATTGATCAAAGCTTTGCGAATAAACAAGATATGATTTTGCAGCAGATAGAAATTTTTAAAATCTTTCCAAGTTTGTTTCCCTTACCAAAGTTGTGCTCTCTTCTCGACCACATGTACCAAGAGATGTCGTGCTCTCTTCTCGACCACATGTACCAAGAGATGTCCAAGCTAAAGAACAGCTGCTGACAGATGCCAAAGGGACACAAGCCATCGACAAGGCATGAAAATCATGCCATGTCTAAACACACAGGGACCCTCAGCAGCTTACCATGCAGTTACAGGCTCGCAGCTCGGCTCATCGTACGTATGCAACAGCTACCACCAAATTATATGATCCTTTATTTTTCCATTTATCTTCAAACGATAAACTGCCAGTCAATCCACTGTCTCTTCTTCATGATGCATATATCTCATCAAACCCTTGCCCGATGCTCGCTGACACTGAGGAACAGATCATGGACCAAAGCAGGAATTAGGAAAGCATACATGGCCATTTCTGTAGCAATATATTAAAACTTTCAAGCAGGTCATCTGTTTATTTTGTACTGTAAATGAGCGTATGTATCATCACTCCCCTACAAAGAGTTGACCTTTCACTATGTTGCCCTACATTCTTCATCGTTTTTTTTTTATGTCCGAAACTACTAGCATCCGACTTCAATGTTCGGACTCGAACAACAAAGAATACTCTGATCAAGAGTGACGACTCTGAGAATCGAATATGAGGCTACTACCACCCAACGTCCCAGGACACAATCCCGCTAGTCAGTTGTGTCATCCATTGGTACATTCTTCCTCTTTTTCATTGGCATATTTGGAGATATTGAAGCAGAAGATAATTTAAACAAATCAGCTTTTGAAGAAATCTATGAACCATTTAGTACTATAAGTAGAAGGTCAAGAACGACTTCAACACGATCCAGAAGCAAATCATGAGACCTGGCAACAAAGCTCCGGATGCCTGGTGGAATCAGTAGGATGATAACTCATGTATCATTATCCCCTTTTAAATAAGATACTAAATAGTTGATAGGAAAAGGCATTCATGCTTGATGTTAACTTTGGAAGGGTCTCTTTATGTGATTTATCTGAACAGATCAAAGAGGCCAAAGAGGAAAAGCACTTGTGCCTGACATGATATGCAGTTCATGGAACCCATGTGACCATCACGGCAGACATAATTATGCCATTTCCCCCTTTGCCAACAGCACTGTGCCCAACAGTTTCATGCTCCAATCTGGAGCAGAAAAGATTATGTTGACCCTCATGAAGATTAGATAGTTGTAACTGAAGAGTTGAAGCACTGGTTGACAAATATACTGAGTTTGGGGATCCAATGCTGCTATGAAATCTCAAAACCCTGTAATCAAATTAATTTCATGAATGTGCACTCTCTAAAGCTACCACATGTTCAAAACTCATATTTCCCAAACACCCCTGACTTCTCACATAGCACAGCAGCAGACATAAGCAAAGGAACCTTGTGTGGCAGGAGCCAAAGATTGAAAATTTGTGGAATTTACATTATGCAGTTTTTACATAAAGTTATATAAGTTATGATCTACAGACTTGCCAGACTGTCTGACTTTTCATGGATCCTTTAGCCATCCTTATCAGTTACTTAATAAAGCCATCTCCTTGATAATAACATCTTGTCAGTTTATAGTTTTAAGACAAGAATACACACACACACATATAATATATATATATATATATATATATATATATATATATATATATATATAAAATATGTTCTCCTGAGTATGTTCCCTGGGTCCAATTCGCCCTATCTAATGGTTAACACCATAATTTGCTGTGTCTGCACCATATTGCTATAATGACATAAATCTACACCATCACGCATCTTTTCATATGTAAAGAAATCAGCCACATCAACAGAGGAAGCATTATAGGAATGGAAAAGACATCTGTTAGAGAGAATACAGTGGAATAATTTGCTTTGCCAAGTTGCATTTTTCCCCATAGGATCATGTAAAGGGGCAGGAAACAACCTTCAACCAGCATCAACAGTCATAAATTTAAGAAAAAGGACAATACGAATTCATAAAAATATGTGGGTATAGCATCTTTTTGTGGCTGTCGGCACCCTCATGAGTTTTCTTTGTTTGCATCACATATACACTTGTACACTTCATAGTTTTCAGTATCTTTAATATAAGTTGGATGGTTACCCAATCACAAAAGTCATTCTTTTCTGCCTCAAGAAACAAAAAAAAGAGAAATCATACAAAAAATCAGCTTTCCCATCAAGCTGAATGAAACCTAAGACTTGCAGTGTTCATAAAATCCTGAAGAAACTCAAGAAACAAATAATAATTTGGAACTTTAAAAGAGAAGCAACGCCTCAACAAAAGAAACAAAAAGTTGACATTGCCTCAAGGTGATTGAGGTAAGGCCTGAACTTACAGGAAAATGTCCTTGATGATTACAAGCTTGAGGTAGGAAAACCTAAGCTACACAAGACAAAGGCATTTAAAGCCTGGAACACAACCATGACGCCTTATGTCAGCATGATACCAAGGATGGGTTAATGCTTATTTGGCATCTGATCTTGTCTCTTTAAACAAACGAGGGAGCACTTCATGGGCAGTTATATCCAAAGTCTCAGGGTTTCTGCAACAAAAACGGGAAAACCATAAGCAGCAAAGAATTTCTATATCAAAAAGGAAATAAACTTGAAGCTCAGACTCCTCTAATGACATCAACTAGGCTTCCATGAGGTTTTCAATCTGATATAAACAAAAGTGGACATACAATCAGCGCATTATGGACCTTTTTTGAGAGAGTTTTATGGGCAATTTTATACATTTGTATAAATAAGGGAGCAGGCCAAAGAAATGGAAGATAGTAGAAACTTAGTTTGTTCGCTTGCTTATTGAGGAATCATATCAATCTTACATACCTACTACCCCATAAACCTGACTGTTGACTACCAAACAAGCTACGTAGATGGGGAAAAGGAGCATGTAGCACAATTTGTGTGTAGTGCATATAGTACACAGTCTTGGGTCCATGTATGCAAAATGTGGATCATAAACTAAACAGTAAAGAGCATTCACATATGGATCTGGGCCCTTATGTAAAGGTGTGCTACACATTCCTTTTTCACTATATAGAATTTTAAGGAATAAATTATATAAACAGAGAAAAAAATTGTCTTTTGCATTTCATGTCAAGGTACCTGCAAATAGTTTTGCCTTTCTCAGTGGAGCTCGGAATAAACCATATTCTTCGCAATAAGGGTGACTCAAATTGTATAAAGAAACCATCAGTTTGCCCAAGCTTCCACTTCCGTGACCCCTGTCCTTTCCATACCTAGAAAAAATGCATAGGGGGTAAGATTTGTAATCTGAGATTGTTTTAAATCAAATTTCACAAGTTCTTTTGTTAGGAGAAATTTCACAAGTTAACAGAAAAAATCCTCAAAGCAATTTAGCAAAACTCTCTGAAAAGAATGAACACATTAACCATAGATAGGTTTAACAAATTATTTTTCATTTTTCATTTTAATCCACCTAGCTTCAAGTTCAATGTCTATAATTCATGCACTTAAACCAATTTCTGTTGACAACCAAAACAAGTGAACAGAACTACAGACATTATGGTCATTATACGATACCTGTGGATATGATATAATGTTCTTTGGTACCACCAAGCAAGCAGCCTTAGAAAAGGAGTCCACTGCATATTGTCTTAGATATGAGAAACAACTGCTGTGTGTATCAGGTGATTCAAATGCCTGGCATAGAAGAAGTGAACAACAAAGAACTCAAGTCATTTCAAGCTTGGATACAAAGAAAGAACATACTAATGTCCCTCAATATCATGACTTGACACACCTTGGCAATGTTCACAATGGGAGCGTATTTATCCGTGTCAGTTTGTTGCTTGTCGAGAAGGAAATTAACCCTAGGATCCAACTTTCCAGTCTCATGCCAGACTTTCATAGCAGACTCCATGACCTCAACAATGAAACAGAAGATATCTTCTGCATATCCACCAGGACCAAATTTCACGGCCTGCATGGAAGGTGTTGAGTTAGCTAAAATGTGCCTTCTAACTTTCATAACCCATCTCTTAGAAGATAACAAACAAAATATGTAGTTAACCCTGTGAATGTCACAAATTAATGATCACCAACCCACATAACTAGCTGGACTAATGCAGCTAAAAAGACAATAAAAATAGGTAAGGCACCTCTACATATGTAATTAACCAGGAGAAACACATTTACTTAAGGTAGAAAAACTAGCTCAGAAAAAAGAAACGAAGAAAGACTACCTCTTGTAGATGAAGCATAAATGATCAGGTAACAGGCATGAGGAGAACAAAAGACATTATAACAGTAATCAAAATTTGCAGTAATTCAACACTTGATAACAATGTAACCATGTAAGTATATAAACTCCAGAAACATTATAATTGAGTTTCTAAGTTCTAATATACAAATCTGGAAACAACAAAAAGAGGTCTTGTTCTAGGTGTAATAGAAGAAACCCAAGTCTAAAATAAGTATATAAACTCCAGAAACATTATAATGGAGTTTCTAAGTTCTAATATACAAATCTGGAAACAACAAAAAGAGTTCTTGTTCTAGGTGTAATAGAAGAAACCCAAGTCTAAAATTAAGAACAGTTGCAGAGGTTTGCCAATGAGGCAAAGATATGCAACTGTGATGCACAGGCCTGATACGTGACTGCCCATACATGAGAACACTTCCTACTCACAGTGGCTATTTACACAAACAGTACAAGTGAAAACTAAAACACTTTCTAAGCCAGGTGAAGGATATTGTTTAGAGAACTTGAACTCACAAGCTCAGGTTTAAAAGGTTCCAAAATTTTTGACGCGTCAATGTTGGAAATGATGTTCTCTACTTCCTGAGCTCGTTTCTTTTCCTTAGCCAATTGCGTGAGCCGTTTTATTTTCTTGGAAACTTCTACGCTCTGTAGATTGTACTGCAAAGCCACTTCAAATGCAGCTATAGCCTGAAATTTGATTATTAAATTGGTATCAGTACATTCACTATTGGCAGAGAAATGCCTAAACACACAAGGGTATAAATTCTGCTCTTACATCATCATAACGCTCCATAGCCTCCAAAATGCATCCTTTTCTGAAATAACCCTAATAGTGCAACAAGTATCAGTTAACTTCATTAACCAATCCTTCTCAAAAAAAAAAAAAAAAAAAAAACTTCATTAACCAATAGATATGAAGGATCCAAAGGGTTGATATACATATAGAAGAAGGTAAAGTCATTCTTTGATACATGTGTACCTTCTCCCACTGGGGATTCAGTGTGATTGTTGTCTCAGCATCAGTAAGTGCTTTGTTAAGTTTAACCAAATGCAAAAAGGCGGCAGCTCGATTACTGTTAAAAAAAACATAACAATGCAGCAGAATCAAGTATTAGGCTTTGGATACAAATACAGACAATCGAACGAAACAAAATTATTCCATGTCAACAAAGTGAAACTTTTTTATGCTAATTTATTCAATAAAAAGAAGATTCTACTTAAAGAAGAGAACCCTATGACAACTGGATAAGTCCATTTCATGAAGCAACATACAAATTCAGATTTCAAACTCAATCCCACGAACCACGAGTATAACTGGACAAGGAAAAATGTACATGTTCTGTTGTTTTCTTCACGACATTCCATGAATAACTTTTTTCCTCAGTGGTAGGAACATCATTTTTTGCAGCGATATCTCCAACTGTCAAGCAAGGTACAACTATCTATGGAGTTTAGCATCTACAGTGTCTGGGGAAGGAAGACCGGGATCTATGTCCTTCGGACTAGTGCTTCGTCGTCTTTGACTACAATCACCATTAAACATCCAATTTTTAGCCAAGCACCAGTGAAGGAACCATACAAGCTAACTGGCGTAACCTACTTACGAAACATTAATTAACCAGATACTACAAAAGAAAAATCCATGCAATACGCTCGCTTCGACCCTCCAAGATTCCACCTTTTCCGCCAAGAGATCGAACCAAAGCGACTACCAGATGACACAACGGAACGAGAAGTCGAGAAGATCGGGTTTCTGAGCGAATCAAGACCTGTACAGCGTGGCGTTGGCAGGTTCGAGTTTGATTGCTTGGGTGTAGAGAGCGGCGGCTTTCAGATAGTTCCCGGACTTGAAGAGCTCGTTCCCCTGCTCCTTCAGCGATGCCCCTGCGCCCCCCGACGCGCCGCCGGTGGCAGCGGCTTCGGCCATTGATCTATACTGCCCTTGCTCCAAAGGGCTTAGGGTTTCAAATTTCTCTCTCTTGAGTATGCTGGAGTTCCTTGTTACTTCTAATCATTATATTAATTTACCGGGGATGATAATTGCACAAAAAGTTCGAACTTTCATTTTTTTTTTAAATATCATCCAAAGATTCGAAACTTTTTTCAAAATAAAAAAGTCGCCAACTCTCAAATTTATGTCAAATATATGCCACGTAAATAATAAAATAACTTTATTAAAAAATGATAATATTTTTTAGCCACGTTTTTCGTTATTGAGCATAATGAAACGGGTGTCGGACCGAGCTAATGAATCTCACGATGCGATCCAATTCGATGCGACTTAGTTTAAGTTGAATCGAGTGCATGTTAAAAGGCTGCCTAGGGCCGATATTATTCACATATTTATCTCTGCTAGCAATACTCTTTGCAAATTTTGTAGTATTCATTTTTAGACTTTGATCATTTGTTTTTTGCTTGCTCTTTTTCTGCTTAATTCTGGTCCATTGTTCAAATTGAAATCAGTTTTAATTTTGAGCTTTTCTCTCTTTATTGGAAGACTGGTTCCTGGCTTTATAAGGACGTCTCTCTGTTGTCTAATTCTAGATTTAGTCTGAGATCTCTTATTGTTGTTTGTTTCTGGGATATATGGTGTCCTAGAAATGAGGCTGTATTTAATTCTAGATTGGCAACCGCGATATCACACTGTGTGTCAAGTCCCTGAGGCAATCCTCTCCCATGGCCACTGTTTGGCCCGATGGGAGCCCCCGGATGTGGGGTGGACGAAATTAAATATTGACGACGCCTTTACCGGTTGTGGGGAAGTGGGAGATATGGGTTTTGTTTGTCGCACTGCTGATTTTACCTTTTTGGCTGCAGGTGCGGTGGTTAGGCGTTGTCGTACTGCTTTGGAGGCCGAGGCCTGGGCCGTGCTCGAGGGAATTAAATATTGCACTCAACTAAACATTCCGGCTCTTCATGTCGAATCTGGTGCTCTGATTCTTGTCAATGCCATAAACAACAACTTAGATCCACCCGGACGCATTCGACAGATTGTTAAGGATATTAGAGGATTACTCTCCTTTTTTGAGAATTATAAAGTATCATATTGTAATAGGAAAGCTAATTCTGTAGCTCATTTTTTTTGCTCAGCTGGCCCGTCGTCCTCTGTACGACGTTTTTTGGGAAGGTCATCCTCCTTCGGAGGTCCTCCAATTCTTGTATTTTGATAACTTTCGCTGTTTTATTTAATAGTTAATGAATCTTCTTTTAAAAAAAAAGATTTTTTTCGTGGACTGAATGATCCATTTTTTTCTTTTTTTATTTATTTAAAATAAATCCTATATTGATTTAAAAGTTTAAAAAATAAAATGAAATATTTTAAGTACAAAAATAACATTTAAATAGTTTTAAAACATTTATTTTATGATTTTACAAATATTCAATGATACAACAGCTATATTTATCAAATTATTATATTAATTTTTCTAATCAAAATATTATCCGATCCGCTATTCGTTAATGAAATGTCTTGAACTACATATGTTTATCCATGTCTTGAACTACATAGATCCCATGAAAGAAAATTTAGAAGATCTATAAAAAAAATGGAAATTTTACGTTTTTTTCTCAGTGCAATCACAATTTACAGTTGCATGCTAATATGTCTATATATAAAAATATATAAAGTTACATATATAGTGAATATACAACATAAAACTTGTATGCTTTTTTTAAAAAAATATGAATCAAATTTTAATGCACGACATGTAATGATCTTAATCTTAATCTTTAATAAATATCCCTCAAAATAGCATAAAAAATTCTTCATTTGAAGCTTTCCTTATTCTTAATAGAGAAAAAAAAAGAAAGCGAAAATTTACAAGGATAATATATTTGCAAAAAAGAAAAATTTGTTGTGCTTGCAAGCTCTACAGCAGCCCATGAAATGTTATCATATCTGATTTTTTTTTTCGCTTTACATGTATCGCATTTTGGTATCCCTCAGGTAAAAAAATCCGACCAATCCGAAAAATTCATTCGACTTGAAAAAAAATCGAATAGAAAGAATAAAAAATTAAGGACCCAAACATGATTGAGGGTGGTCTTTAATAAATTAATATCCATCCGTGAGAACTTAGGAGAACTTTAGTTCTTCCTTCTCGTCACGTGACGAGAACTGAAGTTCCCATCAGTTCAAGTGTTTGGATGAACAAATTAAAATTTAGGCAAGTTCTTAGTCAAGTTCCCTCACCCAAACACAGCCTTTAGGTCATCTCCCTCAAAAGAGTGCAGCGTTATCAACGCCAAAGGAGAGACGTGGTGCAAGCTGGAGGAGGACTAGTGAAGTGTCGTAGCGAGATCGAGATGATGCAACCTTGCCAACCAAAGGAGGGACAACACACTGCTGACTGAATTGGCATTAAATCAGGATCATTGCATCCACGATATTGTCTGTAGGCAGCAACATATTCCATAATTGAGTAGGGAGCATGTCCATTAAATAAAAAGAAAGAATAGCATGCACAAAAAAAGAGTTCTCTCTTCTTATATATGGAGATAAAAAATAATGCCATGAAATAAAAAAGTTTCTTCTTTAAAAAAACTAATTTGGATCATCGTGGAATTATACAGATAACAAATATATATATATATATATATATATATATATATGTATATCAACAAATAAATGAATAATTAAATGAAAGTTGCCTGGTCACTTCATTATTTGCTTTGGAAATAAATTGTTTTTAAGCTGGCCATTTCGGAATTTGCATTAGCAACAAAAGCGTTTTTTTTTTGTGAGAAAATTGAACGTACAAATTTGGAAAGAGGGGTCTCTTACCATTATTCTCTCTCCTTAAGAAAAATACTTTTGAAACTTTTTTTCAGAAAATTCACGGCCATTTAATTATGATAAGACCGTAAACTCATTTCAATAAATTCAAATATTTCAATTTTTCAAAGTTTAGAATTCATATCACAATTACTCATTTTGTCATAATTATTTTTTTGGATTTTCACCTTAACATGTCTCTCAACTTTGAGTCGATTTTCAGTTGGTCCCTCAACTTCAATTTATAATCAGAACGTTCTCCATCTTTCATTTTCTTATACGCTTAGTCCTCTTGACCGGTGATATTGAATTTCTCGATTGCCTTGCTTATGTGGCCGACTTTCTCTCTTATCCACGTCAACTTAAGTCGTTCACATCATTGTAAAAATAAAAAATATAAAAAAAATGTGAAATCCTCCACATCATCATAAAAAATAAAAAAAATAAATGGGACTGGCCCGAGGGGCCGACGCCCCCATTCGCAAAGGGGGGCGGCGCCGCCCCCCTCCTTCTCCCTCTGCGACGGCGAGGGAGAAAGGAGGGGGGCAGTTCCCCCCCCCCCCCCCCCCCCCCCATCTTCCTCTTCCACGGATGCAGCCCCCCTCCTTTCTCCCTCGTCGTCGCAAAGGGAGAAAGGAAGGGGGCGACAGCCCCCCTCATCGCGCGAGGAGCATGAGGGGGGCCGCCACCCCCTCCCTTCTCCCTCAGCGACGGCGAGGGAGAAGGGAGGGGGTGGCGGCCCCCCTCATGCTCCTCGCGCATCGCAGACAATTTAATCACAAAGATATCGATCAATCAACAAGAACAAAATGACAAGTTTCAGACATATCACATGCTCACATGTTCCGACCAATCGATCGACGGATGAGACGCAAATAACAAAATTAATCTTCACTGCAATCTGAGCTTATGATCTGTCGGCGGCCTTTGCAAGCTTGGAGAAGAAAGCGAAGAGGAAAGCGAACAACGCCGCCAGGACGAACAGGTACCACGCAACTGCCAGTAGTAGCGACTCCATGATGCCGTGCTTCGGCGGGTGGCTCCGGGAGTCAAAGACGCAAAACCCGTTGCGCGTGGTGCGAACCACGTTGTGCTCCTTCGACGAGCTCCCGACCAGAGGGGGGCGGTCACCCCCTCCCTCTCTCTCTCCCGTGCGGGAGAGAGAGTCCGATCTTTTTTTAATTTTATAGTGACATGGACAACTTCATTTTTTTATTTTTTAAATTTTTTATAATGACGTGGACAAGTTGAATTGACATGGATGAGAGAGAAAGTCGATTACGTAAGCAAAGCAATCGGAAAATCCACTATCACCGGTCAAGATGATTAAGCGCGCAAGAAAATGAAAGATGGAGGACACTCTGATTATAAATTAAAGTTTGGGGACCAACTGAAAATTGACTTAAAGTTAGGGGACCAATAGTGTAATTTACCCTATATATACGAAGATAAAAATAATGCCATGAAATAAAAAAGTTTCTTCTTTAAAAAAACTAATTTGGATCATCGTGGAATTATGCAGGTAACAAATATATATATATGTATATCAACAAATAAATGAATAATTAAATGAAAGTTGCCTGGTCACTTCATTATTTGCTTTGGAAATAAATTGTTTTTAAGCTGGCCATTTCGGAATTTACATTAGCAACAAAAGCGTATATTTTTTATTTTGTGAGAAAATTGAACGTACAGATTTGGAAAGAAGAGTCTCTTACCATTATTCTCTCTCCTTAAGAAAAATATTTTTCAAACTTTTTTTCAGAAAATTCATGACCATTAAATTATGATAAGACCGTAAACTCATTTCAATAAATTCAGATATTTCAATTTTTCAAAGTTTAGAATTCATATCACAATTACTCATTTTGTCATCATTGTTTTTTTGGTTTCACCTTAACCAAGAGAAACCATGTATATATAATATTTGAAACCAGAACTTGGGAGAACTTTGGTTCTCCCTTCAAGCGGTCATTTTTTTAAATTTTTTTACTTTTTTCTTTCAATTTTTTATTATATTTTAATTAGTAGAATATTATTAATTACTATTACTGTTAATATTATTTAATAGACTAGATTTATATTATCTTAAATAATAATCAATTATAATATTTTATTTATTAGTATATTATCAATTAGCTTATAAAATAAATTCTAATTATTATTTATTAGTATATTAATATTATAATATTAAAAACATATGGAAATAATAAATTATATATTATTATCTTTTTAAATTATGAATTATAATATTAACATAAATATTTTTTGTAAATTATAAAACATAATATTAATATAAATATTTTTCATAAGTAATTATTTTAATTACATAAATACATAATATTTCAATTTACTATAATTTTATATTTTATAAAATAATAAATTATATCGTTAGTTCTTACTTTTTATCCAAACACCTATTAAAACTTATCTATTAAATCAACTTTTCAAATTTTCATCATTACACTTTTCATCCAAACACCTCACCTAAACTTTTCTATCAAATCAATTAGTTCTCGAGAACTAACGAGAACTAAAAGTTCACTATCCAAACACTACCAAAGGGACACGCATGCCGAAGAGCCCACAATCCCTTGAGAGCAATGGCCATAGCGAGCGCCACATCGGCAACGAGCGTTGACGCCCTCGCCAACAAGGTACGCAGGCAGCCCCAGAAACCAACGGTCGTGGCCGATTCGAGATTCACAACGCGAGCATGGACAGAGGATGATGCTATGGACGAGGAGAGGGAAAGGAGGTCGAAGAGGAATGCGAGAGCAGCGAGAAGAAAAGCGAGATCGTCGACGAGGATGAGGTGGCGAGAGAATGAGAGGAGGACGAATATGAGTCAAAAGAGGGCGAGGGAAGCAGCACAAGGGCGAGAGGTGGACGATGGAGGGCGACGGCGAGGGAGGCGTACGCAGTGGCGGAAGAAGGCTGACGGAGCGTGGTGGTGGGGTTGGAGGTCGTCATTGCTGATGAGTTCAAGAGGAGAGGAGAGGAGGCACCTCATCGGACAATCTCGTTGGTGACTTCAACAAGAGGACAAAGATCACACGCGTCGGCAAGATGAAGAGTGTGAGGAGAGAGGTAAGCCCAAAACTAGTTTGGAATTAAAGTAAAATTAAACTGCATATGTTATCCAAATTTGATTCGACGACGTTGAATGTACGCAGGAGCATGCTCCATAATTGAGGAGCATGCCCATTAATATTTTTTATCTCCATCTTTTTGGTTCTCAAATAATGATTTGCTACTAAATCTTATTGCCACTTAAAAGTGAAAAGTTTTTTTTTTCTTTTTCTATTTTATACCGTGAAAAAGTGAAAATATCAAAGTCTCCTTAATTACCTCACAAAATTATTATTTTATAACACACAGGAGGATAATGTCGAAAAAGTATAAAAAAATTAGAGGGAAAGCAGGAAGGCACAAGCCAACCTTCTTTTAATTTCTTCTAACTATGTATTGAATGAAAAGTTTTGGGACTCCTCTTTACCCATTATACTCCTCATCTTCTATAACATAAAATACGATTTAAAGATGAAATACCTTTTTTTAAATAACGTGACTCATTTAGTAAATACTAAAGTCTACCACTCATTTTTTTCCTGTTTATTTTTTCTACAAATATTTTATTTGACTAATAAACATATCTTATTTTCTTTGAGGTAGAGAGATATATTGTGTATTTCATACTTTTAATATTATTAATCATAACTTATTTTGTTGGCTATAATTTCTTTTGCATCTCCATTTTTTTTCAACCAAATAATTTTGGATTACTCATTCTTGGGTGCAGTTGAGCAAGTATTGACATGTATATCATTTATCAGTAGCAAATTTATGCTTACACTAAATTTAATGTAAAAAGTAATAATCATAAACATAATAATGAAAAAAAACATGATGAATTAGAATATTTGTGTAGCACTCTCAAAATAGACTCTCTTCCCACATGACATTTTGAGGTTGTTTGAGTGAAAAAAATTTGTCCCAGAACATGATGACTTTGACCCATTGCTGCCCCTAACCTTTGTTCCAACTAGAGCAAGCAAGTTCCAGCAATCATAAAGAACTCATTTGCTCTAGCTTTTTGTTGTTTACGTCATTATTACAGGTGAGGTCTACATGTACAAAAAAATGTTGTTTGGCTACTTATTCTAGAATAAAACTTTTGTTCCTATTTTATTCTTGTACTGAACAACCCCCTTGAGTTCTGTAATCAATGTGTTAACTATTACTTACCTTTGGGCTTTCACAAATCTATGTAAGAAATAAAAGAATAATAAAACTATCATTAAGTATTATCATAAAAGTACATAAGGTAACATAATTATTTGTTCCCAAATGCTCCTTTTATTCATCCTATTACAAGTAATTGAAAAAAAAATAAGAGAAACTAATTCTAAATCTAATAAGATTCTAGTTCATGCGCAATTGCATCATCATGTTTAGTTATATGTATGTGACATAGAATATTTGTGTATATAAAAATGGCGCAATAAAGAGCAGGGGCCATCGTTGGCTGTATCCATGCATGTCACAATCTCAGTACATTAAATAATACAAAATGAATAAGAAAGCTTAATAAAAATAGGTAAACTTTCAACATAATAATAACATATTCCATTTTATTCTTTCTGATTGTTTTTGTTCTTTTCTATTTGGTTATGTTATTTCTAGTCGATTTTGTTTTTATTTGTTCTGTTCATTACATTTTTTTGTTTAACGATTTTTGACATTTATATGTGTTGACATAATGTATGCTCGACTTCTTTTATTATGGACAATTATAACACTTTCATGTGGGGTTAAGGTGGATTAAACTAGGACCAAAAGTGAATGTTTACATACCCAATAAAAAAGAATGAGATTAATTTATAAATTTCAAAGGTGTGATTACTAATACTCACATTCATTTTTTTTTCTACAAGGGTGGTGGGATTATTAATACTCTAACTTCAATTCAGTTTGATTTATTAACAATTAGCGCATATGAAATCTCATTTTACACCTTTTATATTGTGTCCTAATTAGCACCCTCATTCTTTGTTTAACATCATTAATACAAGGGTATAATTATCATTTTTTAACCAGGTTAATTAATATAAAACTAAATAATCATCTGTGGGCATAAGCTGAGATGAAGTCTATTAGGACCGATGCCACGTCTTGATGGAACTCGGTCCGTGTTCTTCGAAACTTGTGCTATGTTTGATTCAATCTTTCTATTCTAATCCTGACAAATCCGGGTCGAGTTCGAGAGTGGCTCGGATCGGATTTGCTGACATCAATGTTACATCAAAATTGGATCGAGTATAATTCGAACTCAGATCGGTCGGTGAAATGGACCTACTTTACATAAATATGATCGCTGCAAAACTTGGCCCTAGTTGTCGAGAACTCGAGACTTTTCTCTCCATTCAAGTCGGGTTTAGAGCCAAATCGCGCCGCGACGTTGTCCTATGGAAGAACCTAGGTCAAGTTCTTCCTGAGCAGGTCGGGTTCCGACTTCTCAAAATTTTTATGTCATTTTTTCGAGACTTTGCCACATCATAACTTCCTATAGACTAATTCTTTTGACACAAAAATTATATGGCACTATTCATGAGAACATAAATCGAGTCTAATTCATTTACTATATTAAAAAGTGAATTCAAAATTTTACGTACCTTCTGAATTTTTGGCTACCCGTAATTCGTGACTTGTCGTCCATTTTTCGGCGAGGTCCGACATCGACAACAAGCTCGACGTCCCTTGATAGAGCCTCGATCCATGAGTAGATGACTGGGTCAAATAGCTGCGCACACTCACCGATAAGAGAGTTCTAGGGTTGGTGGAAAAAAAAAATATTTCTAGGTAAAAGGATTGGTGGTATGGGATGAGATTCTATTTATAAGGAACCAAACTTGTTACAAGATTATGGATTTAATAATAAAAAAATAACTAATAACCTACCTCTAATTAACTTTTGAACCTTATCCTTAACATTCTTTATTTATCTTCCATGAAAACTTCTTTTTTCTTTCCTTCTTTTTCTCCCTTTCCTCCAATTTAAATTCATCTATTTTCCAATTTATTTTATCCTTTATTTTAAAATATTTTCAGAAATAAAGAATTATTTATCTATTTATTTAATAATAGAAATTCTGGGTTGTTACAATTTGAAGAATAACAAATAGTTATAGAAACAAAATATGATGAGAGAATATTATAGTATTTTTTAACATTATTTAAAAAGAGACATTTCATCTTTGCATGTTTTATATTATAAAATATAGAGAGCATAATGAGTAAAGAGGTTTGACATTAAAATTATAAGAGTCCCAATAAGGGCACGCAAAACTCTTTATTTGGAGAAAAAAATAAACTAGGATAATAAATTTATTAATAACGATAATATCAAAATTCAGCAAATTTTATTCGTGGGCTTCACTTCATTTATTAATTCCGTCAATGCATTGAAAACGATATTAACTAGTATTATAAATTATAATTCTTCTGAGAAGCAATAATATATACTTTCATCTTCACTTGACTAAAAAAGTTTACACTTTTTTTTTTAAATTTTCATTCCTTTTGACACTAAAATTTTCTCTCCTTCTCATATTTAGAAAAGAATTGGACTATGAATAATAAATTTACAAGGTTAATAATTGTTATTCCTTGAATAATAAACCTACAATCAAACACAGCACCTTCAAGTACATCCTTAACATCAAAACAATTCGTACATTTGATAATTTCAGGCTACAAAATTTTATTTTCCTTCTTGTTTTATCGTTGATTAAAAAAATACATGCTTCATTTAGCTTATTAATATATTTAAATATTATACATTAACATAATTTTATCGAATATATATAAATATATATGGGTTCAATTTAAGTGTTCACTACTTTACCTTGTTTCTTATCATTTTCACATTTTTATCCAATAGTGATAATCCAACAATTCATGATTAAAAATCTCTCAAATGATTTATCATTGTTGGATGAAAATCTGATAGTGAAAACGATAAAAAACAAAGTGAGATAGAGAACACATAAATCTTTTCATATATATATATATATATATATATATATATATATATAATATGTGTAATAAACGCCAGATCTCGTGGCCCTAGGAGGTACCTACATTTATGGGTGATTTTTAGGATGCATACAACAAAATTGATCGATTATCTCTCTCCATCTCTCAAATTATCTTAATCAAAGTATAATATTAACGTTTAATTTTTTTTAGAGTCCAACAATTGTTATATCTTTATATTTTTAATTTAAAATTAACATTTGTTTGTCACAAATGTTCAATATCTTTTTTTCCTTCACTGTTTTTGTTGTGTTGAGCAAATATTTAAAACTGTGTTGCATATTATCGCCAAGAGGTCACAAACTCATGATTTAATTAATTAATTTTTTTATTTGAACGAGGAATCAAGCGAGTATTAATGAAGTAACTAAATAATGATTAAGAAAAATGTAAAGTATTAATGTAATATGAGATGGAATATTAAAAGAATCACCTTTCTATTTACTTTTGAATTCTCATACAAGTTTTATCAAGAAATCGTATTTTTGATAATATAGAGATGTGGATTGTAAAATAAGTGAAATGAAGCTCTCATTTTTTAGTAGTATAAAAAATATGTAAGGTGATAAAATAAATAGAAAAAGTGACATTAAGAACCAGAGATTTAGAAGCGGTGGCACTTGATATGATATAATGACAGTTCAAAGTCCAACAATCAGAAAAAAAAAAGATGATGGCCTTTCACATAAACAAAAATAAAGACTTCAATCGAACAAAAAAAAAATCCATAGATGAGACCATGATTAAGATAAAAAAGCATGATTCATGTCATTTACCAATAAAATGACACCATCAACATGGTCTTTGTTAGTGATGTAAACTTGATCACATCTCAAAGTAGTTTAAGTTGCTTTCACCTTTTTGAAATAAATCAGTCTGTTAATCCTATGAAATTATGAATATATCATGTTAACACGAAAACAAGATAAAGAAAAGCCAAGGTGACTAGTGTTCACTACCAAATTACACAAAAGTGTCTTGGAGCCATCACTCTTCATCAGGAAATAAATCGTTTCTACTATATCTTCACAATTTTAATAATCTTGAACATGTAGATGTACCACAAAAGTAGCATTAGTTGGATTTGGTCCAACACAGTTAACACATTACATAATCTTATAGTCACTGTTGGAGAAAGATTTAATTATTTACTTCTTCCGCATGGGTGGGCAACTAAATATTTAAAATGTGTACGTTTGACAAAGAATAATCCAATCAAATGTCTTTCTACCAAAATAAATTTTTAATTAACTATCTTTTTAACTGTTCAAAAGTTCTAAGTCTAGGACTATTCTTCCTTTCTAAGATTACTACGTGTACCCGTTGAGTAGCATGCAATCACAACAACTTTTGTACAATTAAATTATGATTGTACAGTTTAGATTTAATCTCTACTAAATTTAATATTAGTTTGTTAAATTTCATCTCAATCATATAATCATTATTCAACGATTTAGATTCGATCAAATTTTAGTTGCATATTACTTAAACTCATTGAAAATGGAAGAAAATAATTATCAAATAATTTTATTAAATGTGCTACCAATTATTTTAAAATGAAGAAAAAAATCTTTATATTTATTATATCAACAAAAAAATGATTACTTAACTATTAACTTGGTATGAAAAGGCTTAATGATGACAACTTTCCATGCGGAATGAGTATAGTAGTATCATTTCTCACACAAACTTTTCTACTTCCATTAATTAAAATTTACTATATTATTTGAGAAATTAATTAACTATAGATAATCATGATATAAACATAAATTGAATTTATGAGATTAACTTCAAGAGCAAGAATGAATTTCGAAGTTGAGTTAATCTAAATTCAATTATCTTAATATCAGTCAAGTTATCCTAAACATGTCATGATTTATTAAGATATGATAGATTAAGGAAACCATACACTACAAGAAAAATGTCATTTTCCGACGGGCAATTTCCGACGGATAGAAATCCGTCGTAATTTACGACGAATTTTTAGACGGTTACGACAATCGAAAATGAAAATAATAAATTATGTAATTTGCTATATTATTATTTAATTTTTCGACGATTAAGAACGTCGATATTTTCGACGGATATCCATCCGTCGTAATTTCCGACGGATTTTTCGATGGTTACAACCGTCAGAAATGGGAAAAAAAATTAAATTATGTAATTTATTATATTATTATTTAATTTTTCGACGATTAGGAACTGCCGAGACTTTTCGGATGGTTAGAACCGTCGATATTTCCGACGAATTTTTTTTCAATCGTCGCAAATTGATTTGCGACGACCGTTTTTTCGACGGATGGATTCCGTTCGAAAAATCGTCGAAAAGTGTATTATCGACGATTTTTTGACTGATTACGGACGATTTTGACCGTCTGTAATCAGTATTTTTCTTGTAGTAATACAACTGCATGTTCTCTCGGAGGCGGTTGACTCCCTCAATCCAGCCACGAATTTTACGTAATGTGATATCATACATCGCAAGAAAATCAATAATAAACATCAAAAGAATATAAATATAAATCCGACTTCGTGGAGAATTCATCACGATCTCCACAAAAATCTGAAGTAAATAGTAATCGAATTTTAAGAAAGAGCATTCAAATATCGATGGATTCATATTTGCCGGTCTTCACCATCAGTAGAGAGAGAGAGAGAGAGAGAGAGAGAGAGAGAGAGAGAGAGAGAGAGAGAGAGAGAGAGAGAGAGAGAGAGAGAGAGAGAGAGAGAGAGAGAGAGAAACAAGAGCTGCAACCTGCTTTAAAATGTCACTCTCAGATGGACGTTGATGAGAGAAGCCTGCGATGCATACAGAAGCGCAATTATTGCAGGTTAAACAGTAGACTTTCACAATGAGTTGCTGTTAGACGTTAATGGCTACTATTCATGTTCCAATTCGTCCAATCCTTTTGGTCAGCCTTTTTGTATCAGAACTGGCAATTGGCACAGAAAGTGTTCTAATTGCAAGCTAGTGTTTTTACCTTTTAGCAAGTTCTGGAATACATGATGTAGATGAAAGCTGTAGGCTTCTTAATCAGGCTGACATGTGTTATGTTTCTTTCGGATGATGAGCTGCTTAGATTTTCCTCAGGCATCTACCAAAAAGAATATTTTTTTAAGACTACTTCAAAGGCATCTTTTCTGATTCTGAATAATTTCACATAAAATACTTTTATTCTCTTTTCCAATATTTTCCCTCCTATTCATGCAATTGCTTGCCATGAGAGAACAAACCAATCACAACATAGTCATCCCAGTGCAACCAGAAATTTCATGGATATTGCACAGTGCGTAATCAACCTTGTCATAGTCATTGCGACAGTGAAGGAACAGAAGCTGCAAGTGGCAAAACCTTCTTACCACCGAAGCAAACATCACAAGAAAAAAAAATAGTCCTAGGAACACATCAACTAATATAAGATTTCTACTCCCATTAAGGGCTAGTGATAAAAGGAAAAGGGAAATAACATCCCATCACATGACAGAATACGTTTCGAAAATATTACGAGTCATCTTTACGTGTATATCTTATTGATCAAAATAAAGACTTTGACTAATTAACTCAATAATAATAAATACGAAATAACTATATCATCATTAAGAATAAAAGATAGTAATGTTATCATGTGCGGATGATTGAGAAATGATTTCATAGGAGTCTAAAGAAAAACTAATACATGAAGTAAATAAAAAGAAAGGAAAAACCTATCCATCATCTAAAGGACTCGATAACCATGTGCAATCACCTACGACCTCGATCTGTCACCGTTGGTCACTATCATCATTTAAACTTTGGCCTGCATTTAAGAAGATGCAGAGAAGAACCTCTCTATGAGTTTTATAACTCAGTATGAAAGTAAGATAAATATCGTCATAAGATCATGATACTAGGTATGAATCATAAAGATAACATCATCATATAAAAGGAGAATGAATCATAATCATAAATAGAACGATAGAAGTATGTATAAAGAGTCATCATAAGAAAGACAAAAAGTCGGACATCACAAGAAAGATTCTTTATTCATATGTGTTCATCTTCTTACTTTTCATCTTTGACTTATTTGGGATATATTTCAACCCACGGGGAGGCCTGCCTCAACTCGTCCATCATCATCATAACTGGCAGAGACAGCCCATAACTGACCAAAGTCAGTCCATAACCTGATCGTCACCAGTCCATCATAAAAGAGCTCTTCATTTAATAATTTACGTATTTTATCTTGCATCGTTTAATTAATCAAAATCACATCTTGATAAGAATTTTAAATCAGAATAAAAGACAAGATCATGGAGAATAAATTAAGGATAAACTTGACATAATCATCATCATACATAGATTATGATTAATCACGTAGCACATGGATTAAAAGATCATAAACCTCTACCTAATCTGGTCGGAACTCGGACCGAGTAGGAGGAAACTCGGGTTGAGTTCATGCATAGTCATTCTCGGTAAAAATGAGGGAAGTACCCGGGCCGGGTTCGGGTTACACCCGAGTCGGGTCGGGTCGTCTTCTTGTCGGGACCATCGTCTTGCCGACTGTTCGGCGTGCGTGGGACTCGATCCGGATCATCTTCAACCTGAGCCGGGTTTGACAGATTGTAGAACTCGAAGAGCGCGGCAATGGCAAAGGACCGGCGAAGGACCTGCCCGGGCTGGGTTCAGGTGAACTCGGGCCGAGTTCTTCTTACGCAGAAATTGCGCGGACACGCAGTTCGCATTCCATTCATCTTTTTCGACGATGGCCGGCACAAATTAATATCATAAAACATTTTGCAATAATCAAGAACTACTTAGAACATACTTCAAGTCTAAAATCAAGATTCTATCACGAATCTATCATAGTTCCATACCTTCTAGTTTCTGTCCAAGAATCTGTTATCGCTGTCCGGTCCCTCTCGGTTCAGGTGCACGATCGTCGATGCCCACGTCTTCCTGCACGTCCCCTGTCGGCGGCGGCGGGTCATGGACGAACAAGCATAATGAAAAAATGCACGAACGGTGGAGAAGAAAACTAGGGCCGGGTTGCACAGGAAAAATGGTCTAATTGTTTCGTTTTGACCCCATATATATACGAGAGGAAATCTTATTCGAGTTCTGTTGAGAAAACAAATCCACCCAGACTTTATTTTCTATTTATCTCCTCTTATTCGATTTTTTCTTTTTTTCTTTTTATTTTCTTTTCTTTTATAACACAGAATTCTAGGGCGTTACAGTTATACTTGTTATACTTTCATGCAGTACCAAACTACATTGTTTTATAAACTACACAATGATCGGAATAATAAAATGTTTATATTTGAAGTCATTAGCATTGCCTATATATATGCATTATATCAGAAGCCAAGTAATCCAATAAAACACATGAAACTTGGCTACATGCGTGCAGCAGACATGAACAAATTCCTGAGCATCCTACTTCTTCTTCTCCTGTGTCACCCACTCTTCTCCAATGGCGAATACTACGGCCCGAGCAATCCCAGGCTTGACAAGGCCTACATAGCGCTGCAAGCATTCAAGCACGCCATCACCTGCGACCCCAAGGGCATAACCGACAACTGGTGGGGCCCTCACGTCTGCAACTACAAGGGCGTGTTCTGCGCGTTGGCGCCGGACAACCCCCACGAGTACACCGTGGCCGGCGTGGACCTGAACGGCGGACTGCTCTGCGGGACACTGCCGGAGGAGCTGGGACTCCTCTCCGACCTCGCGCTGTTCCACATCAACTCCAACCAGTTCACGGGAGGCATCCCCAAGTCCTTCGGCTGCCTCCAGCAGCTGTACGAGCTGGACGTGAGCAACAACCTCCTGGACGGGCCATTCCCCTCCGTGGTGCTCGAACCACCATCCCTCCGGTTCCTCGACATCCGCTACAACAAGTTCTGCGGCGAGGTGCCAAGCGAAGTGTTTGACATGAAGCTAGACGCTCTCTTCATCAACCACAACCAATTCACGCTCAACCTGCCGGACAACTTTGGAAATTCCCCGGTCTCGGTGCTGGTCATTGCAAACAACCAGGTCAATGGATGCTTACCCGAGAGCCTCTTCAACATGAACAAGACCCTGAATCAGATCATCATCATGAACAGTAGCCTGACCTCATGCCTTCCGACAGATATTGGGAGGCTCAACCAGTTGACAGTGCTCGACTTCAGCTTCAACAACCTCGCCGACGAACTGCCCGAGAGCATTGAAGAGATGACGAAGCTGGAGCAGCTCGACGTCTCCCACAACAAGTTCTCAGGCAACATCTCGGCGAGCATATGCGAGCTGCCCAACCTCAAGAACTTCACGTACTCCTACAACTACTTCGACAACGAGCCAAAGGTGTGTCTGAAGGACGTGAAGATTATTGACGACACGAAGAACTGCATAGACTCAAGACCGGATCAGCGGACAGAGGAGGATTGTGATTCATTGAAGCCTGTCACCTGCAACTCCAAAGGGTGCATAGTGTTGTCATAGGCAACCCTGTTGCTGCATGCATTCACCTTCGCCACCTTATCACTACTGAGATCGATCAATGAATTGAACGCAGTGGCCGGAGAAAGTTGTACGTCGTGCATATGTTAATTAGTCTGTGTGGGGTTGAAATGTGATCATTAATATATAACGATGGAGTTATTACGAAGTTACTTTGGAGTGAACCTTTTGTTTATATTTCACTGTAATTATTCATCCAGGTAGAGGATGATAATCAAATATAGTCTCTTTGTGATTTCACTGTAATTAGAAGTTTCTTTTTTCATTTGTATAAGTGAAGAAGAAAGCAGGCCAAACTGACTTAAGTAGAAACAATATGCAATTGCAGAGGTAGACATTTAGATACATCAAATTGCTCATTGAAGAGTCAATCTTATGCACCCCAGTCCCCACAATAATACGGTTTTCACCTATGGACAAGAGATTACTATTGATCATACTCCAGAATGACAACTGCTGGACAGGTTCTACACATATACCAAGGATAAACTATTTAAGTAAAAATCGTTATATTTGTATTGCATGTCAATACCTACAAATTAAATGATTCTACCTTCTGCATAATGTCTTAGATTTGAAAAACAACTGTTGTGCATAAGAGGTGATTAAAATGCCTGGCATACCTAGAGTGAATAATAATGTAATAAAGGAATCTCCTGCTAAGATCAAACCAAGAATGCACAAGTGTCCTCCAGTGTGGTGACTTGGCATACCTTGGCAATGTCCACAATTGGACTGTATTTATCTCTATAGGTTTGTTGCTTGTTGAGAAGGAAATTAACCACAGTATCCAACCTTCCTATCCCATATCAGAATTTCATAGTGGATTTTATGATCTTGACAAGGAATTAATTAGGAATGCATGTTCAACGGATATTAGACTGCACGCAAGGCATGGAGTTGATTTAGCTAAGAGACGCATTCTAAGTTTCATAAATCATTTCAATTATAAAAACAAAAGATAACTAGTTCATATTGCAAAGGTCTCAAATTTTCTTGATCACAAATCCATGTAAGAAGCTGGACAAATGCAGGTAAGAGAATAAAATATGTAGTAGAGAACATTTACGTACACTATAAGAAAATGACCTATTTGCGACGATCGATTTCTGACGGACAAGAATCATTCGCATTTTTCGATGACATTTGCGACGGATAGAATAAACATTCATAAATATCGAAGGCCAGAAAGTCCTTCGCTACTACCGATGAAAACTTTCCGTCGGTAGGTTACAGATGGGCTTAGTCTTCGATATTATTGACGTATGTCATCTAAAGACTAGATCTGTCAGGAATTATTTTTATAATAAGATATATGTAATATGATATAAGTATATGCTTAATATTTTATTATTAAAATTATTGAAGAGTAAGCTCGTCAGTAATTAAACTAAATATTTTATTAATATTTATAATATAATATAATACATATTTCTCTTTATACATTTACTTATATTCTTTTCTTGATGCATTAATAAAATAATATATTAAATAAGTTATCATTATTTTTCATTTTCTCATAATTGTCTTTAAGATTTTATCATTTTACTCCTTTCCTTTTAATATGTCTATAGATATAGAATATAGATTATAAATAAATTTTAATACAATTAAAATATGTTAACTTCCTATCCAAGATATAACTAATTTTAATCATTAGTATAAATTTTTGTATTACATCTTGGATTCACAAAAAATGATTTTTGTAAAAAGTACATTTACAAATTTATAATGATTTTTGTATTACAAATTAGTAAAAAGTGCATGTACATTACTTGACGGTAATACCAAAGGGTAGACCGTCAATAAATAATATTTTAATAGTATATATAATATATGATATTATTTTAATATTATTGTTACCGACGAGTCTGTCTTTTAGTACCGACGGATCTTTACCCTTCGGTATTACCGAAAGGTAGACCCGTCGATAACTAACATTTTAATATTATATATGTAATATAATATAAAATACCGACGGTAATACCGACAAATTTCTAAGAATTTCTAATCGTCGGTAATACCGACGAATAGACCCATCAGTAACTAATAATTTAATATTATATATAATATAACATAAAATATATGACTAATATTTTAATCTTATTGTTACCAACAGGTTTATTCTTTGGTAGTACCGATGGATTTCTACCTATAAATGGTAGACTCGTCGGTAACTAATATTTTAATATTATATTTTAATTAATATTTTAATATTATTATTACCGACGAGCGAGTACTATCGATGGATTCCTACTCGTCGATATATATCTCTCTCCTCCTCTCCCTCTCTCTCCCACGACGGCGACGACTCCCATGGCTTCGGCGATCTCCCACGACTTTGACGATCCCGACTCCGGCCATCCTTCGCTTCTCCCTCTTCCTCTCTCTCGCTCTGGCCGCCCTCCCCCTCTCCCTCTTCCTCTCTCTTGACTCTGGCCGCCCTTCCCCTCTCACTCTCTCTCGACTTTGGCCGCCATGTGGCCGGATCTAGTGCACGGGTGGTCGGATCATCCGCATGCGACTGATCCAGCACGTTGGGCGGCCGAATCCGGCCGCATGCATCCGATCCAGCGCATAGGCTACCGATTCGGTGCACAAGCGACCGGATAGGCCGCATGATTGCCGGATTCGGCGTTTGCGGCCTGATCCAGGCCTCGGATCAGCCGCATGGCTATCAGATTCGGCGTTTGCGTCCTGATCCAGGCCTCGGATCAGCAGCATGGCTATCAGATTCGGCGTTTGCATCCTGATCCAGGCCTCAGATCAGCCGTGTGGCTATCGGATTCGACGCAGGCAGCTGGATCCAGCGCCGATTCGATGCAGGCTGCCGGATCTGATGACCCATCCAGGTCCGACGACCAACGATTCCGACGGGCCTGAGACCAACCACATTCTCCTTTCCCTCTCCCTCTCTCTCGGAAAGATCGGCCGTCAGCGACCGAATCCGACCGTCAGATCCAGACGTCCGACTTTTTTATATTTAAAATAAAAGTTTTCGATGAGCGTTCCCCTCACAAACTTCGACATGAATGTCGAAAGTCACTAGCAAAAAATACGCCAGAAACTCAATTTTTTGACGGATTTCATCACATTTCTGATGAATATATTCGTTGATATGTGATTAACAAAGACAAACATAGATAGTTAAAGATGGAAAGATCACCTCTATCATATGAAGAATAAATGGACAGATAACAAGAAGGAGAAAAACTCATAATCCAAAGGCCCTGTTTGGATACATTAGAATCCGATGTAGAAGGCCAGTTCTAGTGTTTTCCACCGAAAAATTGTCAAAATTTGTGTTTGGAGAGAAAATTATTCTGTTTGCTAACCACGGGAAAGTAGCTACCAGCTCAGTTTTTTCTCTCTTACGCGAGCTAAGTCCCTCCATTCCTCTGTTTCATCATCGTCTCACTTCTCACTATCATGGCACCATTGCCATGTCTTTTCAAGCTGCAATGTCTCGTCATCCTTCCCTCCACCTTCTTTCTCGTCCCCTTCCTCTCAACCACTCACATCTCTTCCTTTCCTCTTTATCACCACCGTCTGCTACTTCTCACCACCATGTCACCATTGCCACTTCTCCGAAGTTTCCACTTTTTCTTCTTCTCCTCACCAAACCTCAATCCTCAAGTTTGGAAAAAGCAAAATCCCTTCTTCTCGATTCATTTCCTGCTCCAAAAACCATCTCACATGGCCAACCTTCTTTCTCCCTCCTCTCTCTTCTTTTTCTTCTTCCTCCTCTTCCCCTATGCTTCCTCCGTCGCCCCTCTGGTCTATCTCGACCCTCTCCTCCTCCGCGTGTAGCACTAGCTTTCAGACCCCCATGGATCACGCTCTGATTGGCTTCCTTCCGACTCCACGTCGTGAGACTTGTTCAGCATGACCTGCTGTCCTCCTCCTCTATTGCCGCCACTGGCTGATACATCATCGTCGTCGACAATTTGATCATCGCTCATTGTTCTGATGATGCCTTGAACTATTTGAGGAAATGCTTCGATGGAAAAAGATATAGATTTATCCAAACACTTTTGCCATGGAAAAAGATAGACTTAAGGAATGTAGTCTTTTGATAAAATGTCATCCTACATAAAATTTCCAATCACGTTTTATTTTCAAAAGGTGCCAAACAGGCCCTAATTGTCCAATAGTTCAGTACTAGAGATGCTATAAGCCATATAAGAAATTCCAAGTTCTAAATAAATATATCCAAAAAAGTCATGTTCTATTCGTGGTGGCATAATAGAAGAAGTCAGAAATTTAAGGGATTGATAAGACTTATTGCAAAGCAACATAATTAAAAAGAAAGATAAATAGGTAATATAATTATGGACAATCCTACAGTGTAGAGTTACGAGGGTCGATTGACCCAAAAAATATTAAGTCATTTTACTATTATAATGTAACATGTTAGTAATTATTAGTTATTTTAGCAAACTAAATTATTAGTTTCATTTTAAACAAAAAAACTTAGGAGTTAATATAAAACATTATTTTCTACTATGTATAATTTGAATATATAATATTCCATATATTTGTTATTACAAACAAAGACATAAGAAAAGAAAAAAAGTTGAATTGAAGATAGATATTGTACATTATGCTCCACTCAAATATTTAATCATTAATTTATTCAAGATATTGAAAATCCTAACCAATTAACTGGGAAATGAATTGATAATAAATGTTGATATACAAAATATATAACAAGAAAAGAGATATTTCTCTTTGCATATTTTATATTTAATTTTTATATGTTGTATAAAATAATTTAGAGGTACATCATTAAATTTATTGATAAAGTTCTTTTAGTCGTAGGTATTTTTCATGTTTCTTAAATTTATTATTTTCTAAATTAAAATTATAATTATCATTATCTTCAATTAAAAAACATACAATCAAATTTATAATTGTAATGATTTCTAATTTATAAATCAACCTAATGTCACTTAATTATTTGACTACAAAACTAAAGACTTACTTTATATGTTATTATTATTATTATTTTAAATTTTAATTGTTTTATTCTTATGCTAAAATAATGGCTCATAAGTTTATCCGCTCACAAGTTTATCATGACTATTCTAACTTCTATATTGTTGTATTGAGTTCATGGAAATTTCATAAAAAAAACTTGATTCTTTAGTTTACTTATCTAATCTAAGAGCTCTATCATAATAGTGCGAATTTATTTTCTTCAAACCATATTTAATTTTTGAATGTCAGAAACATATAAGTTGTTATTATAACAACAATAAATATTGAAAATCAAGTACATGTAGGGGATTTTTTTATTCATTTCATAGGTACAAGTAGATTATTTAATATTTTTTAGTTTTTTGTTCGATGATGGAAAAAAAATAAAAAAAAAGTATGAGCAAAAATAAAACAAAGAAACCTTCACTCATAAGCAGTGTCTTGAACATGTTAATTCCCGAATATTATCAATAAATTAGGATCATTCTTATGCTATAAATGTGAAGTTAGGGGTAATTAAATCTAAGTCCCTATTTTAAATTTTTTACAAATACTTATAATTTACAACTTAATTCATGGTTGAATCAACAAACAAAAGGTGTGAAATCAACAAAAATAAAGAAAAGAAGAAGTCGGCCAATTGAAAAAAGAGTAAAGGTAAGTAAGAATATATTTTAAAAATTTATAAAAGATCAGAAAAAATATTTATCTTTGGATATTCTATATTTAATTTTTATATTTTTATAAAATAATTTAGAGCTACATTATTAAACTTGTTGATAAAAGTTTATAATTCTTAAATTCTTATTTTTAAATTAAAGTTATAACTATCATTATCTTCAATTTAAAAACATACAATCAATTAAAAAACATATAATCAAATTCATAATTGTAATCATTTTTAATTTATAAATAAACCTAATTTATCTTAATTAGTTATTATAAAATTGAATATTTACTTTATAAGTTAATATTATTATTTTTATGTTTTAATTGTTTTATTTTTATGTTAATATAAATTTATTAAATTAATAATTTTGAATCTCCTTGACTGGGTCATAAGTTTATCATGTAAAAAATTTATCCTGGTTATTCCAACTTATATAGTGTTGTATTGAGTTCATAGAAAATTCAAAAAAAAAACTTGATTATTTAGTTTCCTCGTCTAAACTAAGAGCTCTATCATGTTAAGGTGACTTTATTTTATACAACGAGATGATCATATTTAATTTTTGAATGTCATAAACATTTAAAATGTTGTTAACAACAATAAATATTGGCAATCAAGTATATGTGGGGGATTTCTTTTATCCACTTCATAGGTACAAGTAAATTATTTAATATTTTTTAAAATTTTCAGTTTGATTATGAGAAAAAAATAAAAAAAGTATGAGAAAAAATAAAACAAAGAAAATGTCTTGAATTGCTATTTAACAAAAAATATCAACAAAGTATGATCATTCTTATGCTATAAGTGTGAAGTTAGGGTGATTAAATTTATGTCCCTATTTTTAATTTTTAAATATAACATACTTATAATTTTTTAAAATTTTCAGTTTGATGATGGGAAAAAAAATAAAAAATAAAGTATGATAAAAAATAAAACAAAGAAATGTCTTGAATTGTTATTTAACAAAAAAAATCAACAAAGTAGGATCATTCTTATGCTATAAGTGTGAAGTTAGGGGTGATTAAATTTATGTCCGTATTTTTAATTTTTTAATATAAGATACTTATAATTTATAACTTATTTCATGAATGAATCAACAAACAAAAGGTGTGAAATCGATAAAAATAAGGAAAAGAAGAAATCAGACAATTAAAAAAGGGTAAAGGTAAGCAAGAATATATTCTAAATATATATAGAATAAGAGAAAAAGATATTTCTCTTTGTATATTCTATATTTATTTTTTATATTTTATAAAATAATTTAGAGTTACATCATTAAATTTATTGATAAAAGTTCATGCTTATTAAATTCATTATTTTAAAATTAAAGTTATAATTATCATTTATCTTCAATTAAAAAACATACACTCAATTAAAAAACATGTTATAAAATTTATAATTGTAACTATTTCTAATTTAGAAAGCTACCCAATGTCTCTTAATTGTTTACTTCTCAAAAAATATTTTAATTGTTTTATTCTTATGTTAATATAAATTTATTAAATTAATAATTTTGAATATCCATCGGCTGGCTCATAAGTTTATAATGTAAAAAATTTATCATGTGTATTCCAACTTCTATAGTGTTGTATTGAGTACATGGAAATTTCATAAAAAAAATTTGAATATTAAGTTTCCTTATCTGATTTAAAAATTTTATCATGCTTAAACATTGTTCTATCATATTTAAACCTCAAGTTGCAAGTTGTTGCCGTATTACATTGGCTTTGCAATAAAACCCACAATTATTTAGAGAAAAGAAATGAGCTTAGAAATTGGAAAATATCAAAGATTTTGGAGCCCTTAGATTCTTAGGAACTCTTTTGTGTCGTATTGTTAAAACTATTCAAGAATGAACTTTTTAATGATATAACACTTTCTACCACTCCATCTCTGGTTAGACCATCCCATCCCACCCCCTTTATTAGTTAATTGCAAAATAGACTCTTAAGAATATAAATTGATTATGAAATGAGAATTTAAGTTTGTTAGTACAGTGCTTATACAAATAACAATTTGATTTTTATTTCCTTTTCATGTTTATCGAATAAATATTCACAATGAATACACGTGAGGATTTTTTATCCATTTCATAGGCACAATTAAATTATTTAATTTTTTTTAGTTTTTCATCTTGATGATGGAAAAAAATAAAAAAAAGGATGAGCAAAAATAAAACAAAGAAACCTTCACTCGTAAGCAGTGTGATTTGAAATTGTGACTTCTCAAATATTATCAACAAAGTAGTATCATTTTTATGCTATAAGTGTGAAGTTAGGGGTAATTAAATCAATGTCTTTATTTTTTATACTATATGATACTTATAATTTATTTCACAGGTGGATAAACACAAAAAATGTGTGAAATCGACAAAAGTAAGGAAAAGAATAAGTCACAATTGAAAAAGAGTAAATATAAGTAAAAATATATTCTATATATTTATAGAAGAAAAGAAAAGGATATTTGTCTTTGCATATTTTAAATTTAATTTTTATATTTTTATAAAATAATTTATAGTTATGTCATTAAATTTGTTGATAAAAGTTCTTTTAGTCATATGTATTTTTCATGATTTTTAAATTTATTATTATTTAAATTTAAATTATCATTATCATTATCTTCAATTAAAAACATACAATAAATTAGAAAAACATATAATCAAATTTATAATTGTAATAACTTCTAATTTATAAGTCAACCCAATGTCGCTTAATTAGTTGACTATAAAATTGAAGACAGTTTATAAGTTAATATTATTATTCTTATGTTTTAATTATTATATTCTTATGTTAATATAAATTTATTAAGTTAATAATTTTGGAATCTCCATCGACTACCTCATAAGTTTATCATGTAAAAAAAATTTACAATGGGTATTTCAACTTCTATAGTGTTGTATTGAATTCATCAAAGTTTCATAACTTGATTATTTGATTTCCTTATCTAATCTAAGAGCTCTATCAGTGTGAATTTATTTTCTGTAACAAGATGAACATATTTAATTTTTTAATGTCATAAACATACAAGCTATTACTATAATAACAATAAATATTAGCAATCAAGTACATGTGGGGATTTTTTTTATCCATTTGATAGGTACAAGTAAATTATTTAATATTTTTTTAGTTTTTATGCTTGATGATGGGAAAAAGTAAAAAACATTGAGCAAAAATAAAACAAAAAAAAACTTCACTCTTAAGCAGTATGGTTTGAAATTGCAACTTCCCAAATATTCTCAACAAAGTAGATGTGAATTTAGCTATAACTAAATCCATGTCCCTATTATTATTATTTTTACTATAAGATACCTATAATTTATAACATATTTCTTGTGTGGAAACAAACAAAAATAAGGAAAAGAAGAAATTGACCAATTGAAAAAGGTAAAGGTAAGTAAGAATATGTTCTAAATATATAATTTGTTTGTAAAATTACAAGTGAATTATTGAAATTACATTTTTTAAATATATCTTTGGAGTGGCATAAATGAAAGTATTGAGCTCAAGTGTATCCCTACTACTATTGTACCAATGTTTTTTTAATAATAATTTTTATTATTATTTTATAATAAATGAAGACTTTCATAGTGTAAAGTCAGATACAACTATTTGTATTCGATGAATTCTTTCATTTATTATTTATTTTTTTATTTCCAAATTTTGTTAGTTAGAAGAAACATAATAGACAACTACTCTCCTTGATAACTTATACATCACAGATATATAACTCATAAATTTATAACTTTAATTCTATTAAAACTCCTGCATTTAGTCAAACTAAAATTACATTTTAAAATTAATAAATTCATGAATCATGAGAAATACATATGACTAAAAGAACAAGATGACCATATTTAATTTTCCAATGTCATGAACACTTAAGTCGCAACAAAATAATGGTAATCAAGTATACACAGGATGCCTTTTTATCCATTTAATAGGTATAAGTAAATTATTTAATTTTTAATTTTTCTAGTTTTTTAGATTATGGGAAAAAGTAAAATAAGAAATGAACAAAACTAATACAAAGAACCCTTCACCTATAGGCAATTTGGTTAAGAATTGCATCTCCCATATATTATCAACAAAGTAAAAATATAGTTGTACTATTGTGTGAAATTAGGGATAATTAAATTCATGTCCCTATTTTTTTATTGTAAGATACCTATAATTTATAAGTTATTTCATAGGTGGATCAACACACAAAAAATGTGAAACTAAAAAAAAAAGGAAAAGCAGAAGTTGGTCAATCGAAAAAGCATAACGGTAAGTAATAATATGTTATAAATTTATAGTTTCTTTGTAAATTATAGGGGAATGATTGAAAGTTAAGTAAGAATATGTTATAAATATATAATTTCTTTGTAAATTATAGGGGAATGATTGAAACTACATATTTTAAAAATTTTTCTACAATGACATAACTGAAAGTATTGAGCTCAAGTGTGTCCCTATTGTTAGTATACCAAGTTTTTTACTAACATAATTTTTTATTGTTTTTATTGAGAAATGAACTTAGTGGATAGTCATATCTTTGATTTGGATTCAATGAACAGTGATATTTCTAAGTATGTAAGTATGAAAAATGATATTTCATTCCTTTTCTACATTCTTTTAATTTTATTTTATTTCTAAATTTGGATAGTAAGGAAAAATATAATAGACAAGTATTTTCCTTGGCACTTTAAACATCACATATATATAAGTATATAATTATTATCATAATACATATTTAAAAATAATAAAAAATAATATTTATTTTCAAAAAGACTTTACTAGTTTTATTCTCGAATTGATCAATTTGCTAAGATAGTTGTATCTCTTACTTGTTTTTTGTCAAATACTCATTTATCTGTTTCAAATAATTTTCCACTTGTAACAAGAATATAATATCTATCTTAAGATATAAAATTCATTATAATGCACCTTCAAGTGAGCATGTGTCAAAAAAACAAAAAAAAAAGAGGCACCATTGATATGTATTTTTTTAGTACATTAATAAATAATACCTTGTTTTTTTATCAGTTTTCTTGTCTTTTTTTATTCATTTTGGGTTTAGTTAATATCCATTTGATTGATATAGGAGTAGATGCGTGATTTATCTTTTTCCCAAGATTGTGCTTGAACACAAGTTAGTCAATAATTTGATTAGTACTGTAGTTACTGGATGTACAAATCACCGTGAAGTGTGACTCACATCATTTTTAGTTGTGTATACTAAATTACATTGAAGGGGGTAGATAATTACAATTGTCCAAAGTTCTCTCTTGTTTTTTGCTACATAAAATAGCAGATTTTACAACCAATGCAAAGTATATTATTCATATGTGAAGCACAAACATATCTAATATTGTCTATGTATTTGATTCACTTGGTTTTGAAAATGGAAAGAAGAAAAGGAGGGAGCAATGTGCGGATAGATTGAGAGTCATAAGTTTTTGAACTGATTAATTTTCTCTCAATCTCCATTAGATTTCGTTACCCTCATAGTGAATTTTGGACGTCTGACATTAATTCCACTAACATGACATCATTACAATCATTATAGATAGCTCTGAAGTAAAAAAAAGGGAAAATGTCTCTTGTAAAAGGTTAAAACTCATTCAAGTTATAATAATATTATAATGCCAACTCATTATAAAATGTGTTTGGATGCATAATAAAGAGAGAGAAAATATAAAAATATATCATGTACAATATGATATTCTTTTTTATATTCTAATTTATGCTTGATTATTAAGGTAATGTTGATTGTTCTTATTTTAAATTCTAGTTGGAATAATCTGGATTGATTTGTATTCAACTAGGGGTCATTTTGTTGGAGAGCTGGAATAAAATTATTTTGATCAAACGTCAATAAGTGTGAAACCATTTTGATAGGATAAAATCGTCATTTTTATGTTGTTAAGAAGAATATGGGTATTCTTCTAAATGTTAAGAATATATGCATTATAACTCTTTCCTCTTTTTCTAATCATATTTTTTCATTTTTAATAATATATTATTGTATCATATTTTTTATAATAAAAATATCGATTATTTAAAATCAAATATTTAATTATAAAGTATTATAATTTTATTTTTATCTTTTTGAAACCAAACATAAGATATGATAAGAATATATTCACTTTTTCATTAATATAATATTCTATTGCTTTATTCCATTTAAATGTAAATCAAATGACCTCTTAAAGTGGTGGAATATTTATATTGAAAGTCATAACTTCTGGATAAAGTTAGACAATCTTTAGAGACTATGCAACCAAAAGTTACATATAATAATATTATCCAATTTGACAAATTTTAGCTAATATTTAAATGACCGCATCCAAATAGAGTTGTGTTAGAATAATATTATCCTTGCACATTTTTGAAAAAGCATTAGGTTGAAAAGAGAGAAATTAATAATATAATTGTGAGAAATAAAATTAAAAATATTAGTTCAGTAATACTATTTAAGAAAAAAGATGTTCTCTTTTGTTTCTACTAATAATAGGAACCTTTCAACCCTATATTTTAGTTTTTCAAGACTCTCACATAAAACAAATGTTAATTATTATTATTATTCGAACAGTGAATATTGTTATCAAGAACAATAAAGAAATAGTATTTATTATAGTATATAATAGATATATTTTAGTCACTTGCAAATTTGCCTAAATTTGTTTTCTCCATCACTAGTTACCCTAAAATGAATAAGCAACATCATCTCGAATTTTTGATAAAAAAATAAATCCAACGCAAGACATTAACAAACTAATTTAGAACTCTCATAATCCCTAAATAATTATTTAGTTAATATAGGCCATTTTCTCAATGTGATAAGATTTTTTCCTTGCCTTGTGTAAGAAAATATCAAAGACTATCTATGAAAAGAAAAACAACACTTAAATTTTGGAGATTGATATATGATTGATTATGTTCTAATTGACCTCTTTTGTATTACACCTTTAAATATCTGTGTCCTACAAAAAATTACACTCAAGCTGTTTAAGCAACTAAATAATTAGTATTAATTCCAAAGAACTAAAATAACTTAGTTTGATTACAACGACTGGTTCAATTAAACTTGAGAATAAAGAAAAATTATGAATTAAAAAAACATATTATGACCAATAGACTTGGATCCTATGTGTTAGTAAATAAAATGCTTGTTGTTTTCCAAATAAGATTAAGAACAAAACTACAAGTAAAGTATGAATGATGCACCAAAAAATATGCATTACTTTGGGCCATTCGATTAGCATTTTAGGAGGTATTGTGTTTAGAAAAAAAGCACTATTTGATTTATTTTCATAAAACTACTTTTAGATTTTATTTCTAACTAAGTTTGGATGCTTTATCGCAAGAAATCAAAATGTCAACCAAAAAAGACACAATTGAAAAAAAAATATGAAATTTCAGGGTTCGATCACAGTCGTGTCCAACATTATCATAATCGTTCCTCAATATCGCGTGCCAAGGCAATCTTAATGCATTCTGGCAAGATCATGCTAGATGCATGCCATGGTCGTGCCCCAAGTGTAGAAATATCATGTTAAGTCAGGGTCATGACGAAGCTTTTCATGACCATGACAACGGTTTGGTAGATGAGTACTCAACAAATTCTATCCATTTTTTCGATTAAAGATTGGGTTTCTTCCTTTGAAGAACGAAAAATCTATAAAAGAGAATAGAAAAGGGCCCGGAAAATGATCCTGAGAACATTATTTTGAAGGCTAGAAAGAGGAGAAGTTGGGGAACGTAGGTTAAGCTCTGTTGGAAACTCGGCAGATTCCATGAGCAACTTATGCAAAAGTTTACATTAGATTTTTATTTTTATTAGATTTAATTTTTTATTAGGGACATTCTAGTTAAACCTTGTTTATGTATGAAAGTTTTTCTTAATATTAGTTTAGTTTGAATCTTCAATAGCATTGCATATTTTTATTTAATGCTTTCCTTTGATTCCATTATTTATGAATTGATTGCTATATGAGTAGTAGTTAATTTCACAATAGTTTGTATGATTAATTTTATTTTCATGCATGACATAACTAGGGAAATCGAAAGAGACAATTTCATAATACACTTAAATTCATATTGTCATTTTTATTTATAACAAAAGATTTATCAATAATATAAATCTTTCACTGGAATATCCTTTTATCAATTAAAGAGTTTACACAATTTGGTTGAAAACACAAATAGTAAATTTCTAAATTATTAGATAAAATATATGTATAAACGCTCACTATTTTTTAAAACTTTTATGAAGAGTAATAACACAAATATACATAATATTCAATAATAAAATATTTGTATTAATTATGAGGATGATAATAATTATCTTTTATTATTATTGTTGTTGTTGTTAGTACATCATTATTATATTATTTTATATTTCTTATGTAAGATTGAAAATGATAAACATGAAAAGGAAATAAAAATCATATTGTCATTTGCATGAGCACTCTACTAACAAACTTAAATTCTCACTTCATAATCAATTTAGATCCTTAAGAGTCTATTTAACACTTAACTAATAGATCGGTGGGATGAGATGAGTGTTGTATCCTTAAGAAGTTCGTGCTTGGATAATTTTAACAATTCATGTGACACACAAAAGAGTTCCGTAGAAAGGTGAAGTACATTCTTTAGAGATCTTACACTCACAAGTTCTTGTTTTAAGGCTTCAAAAATCTTTGATCCAATGATGGAAATGATGTTTTCCAACTTGAACTCATTTATTTTCTTTAGCTAATTATGAGTTTTACTGCAAATATACTTGAAATACAACAACAACAACTTGCAACTTAGGGCTAAATATGGTAGAGCAATGTTTAAATACACAAGGGTACAAACTATGTTCCTAGCATCCTCCATCAAGTCCAAAATGCATTCTTTCCTCAATCAAACACCAAAAACCAATTACCATAAAGTATTAAAGGATGGGTATGTAGCTACACCAATTAAGGTAAAACCGTTCAATGCATGTGTACCTCATCCCATTGTGGATTGAATGTGATTGAGCTTAACCAAATGCAAATAAATATGAAGCTGATATTTTTTGTTACAATTACATGATTCAAGAATATTACTTCAAAAAGAACATAACTTTAGGTGACCCGGATAATTCCATTTCATATGGAATTCAAAACTCAAGTCCATGAAATGGAAATCTCATATAAGGCAAATTGTACATGTTCAACATGTTGTTTTCTCCGTGGCATTCCAAGAACAACTTTTTCTGACTCTTGGAAACATCATCTCTAGTAGCTCTTCAACAAATGTAGGGCATGTATATAGCAGCTATCTATGGCTTTTAGCATCTATAACGCATTACAAGCAAAGATGGAGCTAGGTGGGATCCTGTGCCCGCCTTGAAGAACTTGTTTACCTAGTGCTTCAACGATGCCTATATGCCACCCGGCACTAGATGTGCCACCGGTGGTTGCGGCTTCTGCCATTTATCTAATGATCTCCTTGTTACGAAAGGTCATGGTTTCAAATTTCTCTCTCCTCGTTCGTCTTGGATATTTCCAACAATTTAATTATTATTAATGTATTAATTAATTCATCATTTATGGATTTTTTTATGCATCCCAAATTTACAGAGGTTTCCAATATTTCGGAGACAACGATAAATATGCATTACCCTCGCTAAAGTAGTGGAGCTACTTGCATCCACTAGTGATTGTGCCAATCAATCTTGTTTCAATGGATTCTATTAACTATTTTACAAGACATATTAACTTAATGTAATTTCGTCAAGAGGATGAGGAAAAGTGTTCAATTTGATCTTATCCCTAATATAACATTGAATTCCGAAAAAGTTCTGTGCGATAACGGATCCATTTTATCTAAAAACATTAAAATATATAATTTATTTATTTATTTTAAAAAAATATATATTATATAATTTTACTAATTAATTAGTACTCTTAATCTCCTTTTTAGTTGTTATCACTTTAATCTTATTTGTTAATTTTATATTTATTCTTAAAATTTTAAAGAAATTTAGAGCATGTTGGCTGTAGGTCAAAATTACTTATAAATTATTTTAATTTTTTCATAATTGAATATCTGGAATGATAAAATTATTATTATTTTAACTTATAATTCAAAAAATAAATAAATAAATTGTTCGACTTATATTTTTTACTTGTAAATCATTTGGTTAAGCTAACTAAGTTACCATATAGTACTTTCTCTAAATATTTTCACCATACAAAAATATTTTTCTTTTTCATAAGTTGTTTTTTATGAACTTATTTATTTTAAAGGGAAAATGAATATACGATATGTTTCAATTCATTTATCATATAAATATATATATTGGATTGCTAGCCCCCAGTATCTGGGAAGTGCCACGACCCAATTCGCGGGCCATTAATGGTTATATGCACCATCCACAGGTTAGAAGTCGGCCCACCATTGAGTTCAACTAATCCTGTGATGTCCTACTATTCATTTTGGCGTCACAAGGGGTGAAATCGAAAAATCAATTGTTTAAATTCAAATTCAATTCTTCAATGGAAACCAACATTTCAAAAATCAACTAACTCTGAAAATTTTCAAAAATTTCGACATGGTGTATGCATAAATTCGTTCATGCGTCAAATATAATATTTATCCATATTCTTCACTTCCAAGGCAATTTATAATTTTTTTAATAAGCATCGCCGATAGTTTATAATTACCAAATAATATGGAACTCAAGCTCAAAAATTCCGAATTATATGAACATACGAGTTTTACTTCAAAACTATTACACAAACAAAACTATTACTTCAAAACTATTAAGGGTCCCAAGCCCTTATCCAATTACATGATAGGAATTCACCCATATCATCTCATCCATAAACCATACAACTTCAGCTCCCATCAATCAATTTATATTCACAATAAATCATGGGTCACAACCCAAAATCATGCAGTGCCAAGATAGATAAAATCATAATAGTCAGTTTTAAAAAATGATAAGTATAAAAAAAGAAGAACACCGAGCTAAATACGCTCCTCGCAGGATCTCACACACTATCCCTTTTTTATTTAATACCCATTTCCAATCAACAAACAGTATATGTATTCCTTTCCTGTAGACATTAAAGAAAAAGTGTGAACATGGATTAAGCTCATTGAGTTAAAATGACTACCTCAAGTATTAAAATTATAGTGAAAATCAATATCTTTATTTTCATAAAATATTTAAAATCCACTCTTCTTCAAAAGGAACTTATTCACATAATGATCATGCAAAATGAATGTCATGTGTGCACATGCACGGTGAAATCATACATATATAATATAAGTTGGGGAATCATCATCAAATATGAATATCCAATCTCCTCAATGGAGTACTCAATCACACCTCTCGTATTCCATTGACACATGGTGACTATTCTAATTCCGTCTCTCGTATCCCAATAACACAGGACGTTGAATCGTTTCTCGTATCCCATTGACACAGAGCTTGTTATCTTTTCTTTTTCAATCCATCTCTCGTGTCACTATATCGTCACAGAATGGCTGTTCTAATTCCACCCTTTGTGTCACTGTATTGACACAGGGTGTTGAATCTGCTCCTCGTGTCACTATATCGACACAGAGAAAATCGAATCTCAATCGGTCTATCCGGAGTTGGCCAATCCTCCGAGGTGAAAATACTCCGCCTCATGCGAGTTTTTACATGAAGTGCATAGGATGCATGAATGCATATTCAAGGTGAAGGTTTGGAGCTTGAAGTCATCACGCTAAAATATTTTATTTCAAAATCGAATATTTTATTCAGGAGAAAAATAGAAAATTTTATCAAAATTGATAGGCTTCCAAAATTCATAATAAAACATCATAGTTCATATGATTGCATACATATGAAGCACACAAATAAGTATAATTATGCATGAAAAAAATGATTTCAAAAATTTGCCCCACATCGGATGGGATGTTACCATTCCGATGAGTTAAGTAATTAATATCATTTGAGGTAAGTTCCCTCACATTGGATTTCTCAAGTCCCAACTACCTTCCATTCAAATCCGTTTAGAGAAAAGTACTTATTACATTCATTTAAACCTTATTTAAAAATATAAGCTTATCATTTAACACATTTATCACTTCTAAATATCATTTATCTTTTAGTTCACTAATCACTTCATAATAATCCTTTCTAATGACATCTTGGTACCTGGAGTTATAATTTATAAATCCTTTTACCTAAGTTCATAAGTAATGCATTATAACACCTATATAACTAATTCCATAAATGATCAACACTATGAGCTTTTAGTGCATCTTAATCAACGCTCAACGGATAGCCACCTATCATGTCCAATTAAGCATATAAAAAATTCGAATTAAACCCTATAACCAATTCTTATCAAGTATGAAATTAAATCTTATACATAATTTCGGCCACCAATCATCCTTACCATAATAATGAAACCACGACTCTCTAAATCAAAATCACACCCGCCGAACGTCGAACGTCACCTTCTTTATTAGTAGCATAATAAAATTAATTAAAAATTAGTTTCATATCGAAATCAAATCTCCTATGCATTTTCATTCGCTTACCAATACACATTGATGATGAGTCATCGGAAATGTCTCCCGATAATCGGAACTCGAAATCGATGAACCTATAAGTAATTTGTGATTAATTTTCATATGAACAACAACTTGACATTTCTCCCTGATGTGAGCACCTACCATATGAACGCAACCGAAACCCTTAGTCGAACTCGTCGGAAAAACTACCGGAAAGGTTACTGGAAAATCATAATCTCGGTCATCTACAAGATTGGGAGGACAAGCACATTTACAACCCCTTAAAGTGAACCTAAATGATTTGAGGATGATGCACAACCTACCAGAAGAAGGATCGGCGCGAATCGGAGCAGGAAGCCGCCGGCGAACTCCTCCCCTTCTCTCACGTTCTAAGCTTGCTGCGTGGCGCACAGTGGACCGATCATCTCCTACAATATGTAAAAATATTTGTCTCGACACACTCTGTAACACCCCGAGATTTTCTCGAATTAAATAATTAGATAAATAAAAATATTTACTTATTTTATTTATTTATTTATTTCCGAAAAATTTAGTTTAAAAAGAAAAGATAAAAGTTGATAAGTTTAAGATGGAGTTTGAGTATAGATAAGACTTTGAGAAGAAGAAAAGAAATGAAAAGAAAAGAAAAAAGATAAAATATTTAAAATAGATTCTTAATAAAGTTTATGGATAAGGATTACAGTTAGAGTTGGGGGAGATAAAACATTAAATCCCGGAGTTAAAGTCTTTCTCCTATAAATAGACCCCAATTCAGCCTTCGGCCTCCCTTTTGGCCAAAAAATATATTTTTCTCCATACTTTGAGCCATGTTTCTTTCTCCTCGGTGCGCGTGCATGAGTACTCCGGCCAACCATCTACTCTTAGATCAATCCTTTGTCAAAGAACGTCAGACTTCTCGACAAGAGCCTCTCTGTTGTCTAGGAAATCGCGTTGAAAGTAGGTTGTTCAGGTAGTTCTGCCTGAACAAGGTACGTGGAATTCTGGGTTCACTTTTGGATGTGATTTCTTGATAGATTAATTAAGAACTCGAAAGATTAAAGCATGATTATTGTTATCTATATATTCAAGAATAGATTCTTCTTTGTTTTATGTCGAAAGCATGTCTAAATTAGTTAGAAAATTTGATCAAAGTTTCAGTTTCCGACACTGGAGCTCCTCTGTGCAGGAACCTAGCCCGAGTTTGAATAACTCGACCCGATTTCTTCATGTTTTGAGATGAACTCGGACCGTGCAGTCCGAATCCGATCCGGATTCTGACCGAGCTCGGCTCGGGTTTGCAGGGACCCGACCCGGGTTCCCTGATTGTCGATTTCAGGGTCACAGTTTCACCAGCAGAAACTGGGCCCGGGCTCCAGTACACCCGACCCGGGTTCTGGAGTATGTTTGGGACTGTAAGGATGCGAATTTGACCCGGACCGAGTCTTCATGACTCGACCTGCGTCCGATACAAACCCGGCCCAGGTTTGTCTGTACCCGACCCGGATTCTGCACAAATTGTAGATATGATTTTCGATTGCTTATAGAGACGTTAAGAGTCTATTTTGCCCTTAGTATTAGATATGATGAACATAACATAATATATAGTTAATTATGAGAAGATAAAAGCCGAAAGACGAGGTCCTCATGTGCACTGATTGTTATAGTTAAAGAAAGGGGATCCTTGCGGTCTACTTGGGTAACCTTGAGAAGCTCAAGTCTATTTTTGTGAGTAAGTAAATTCACCTAGTCCTGGTTTGATCTACCTTGACATATTATTATAGCCACATGAAAGTGCCATGTTGATCCATAATAAATAAGTCGAGCTCGCCTTAGGACAACACATATAGATGTCTTAGGAATTGTTTAAAGTAAAAGATGTAGTACAATGCACAAAGAATGCCATGATAAGAAAAGAAAAGAAAAGTATGGAAAGAACGGAAAATAAATTAATAGAGGTGGAAAGTAAAGTTTACATTGTTAGTATTATGTTATTTATGACTTAATTGCTAAATTTGCTCTATTTAAGTTATTACATCCATTTGTATTATTTCATGTACTGAACGTTTTTGCTCACGGATATTCCATGTCACTGTGTTTAAATCCCATAGATAATTGAAGTCATAGATGAAGACGCGTGCAGCAGCAGAGTTCGTGGTGATGCAATTGCATATGAGAGTCAGTCTTAGATTTGCTATTAGAGCACCCTTAGTTTATTTTAATGTAATAGATGTTTTATGGATTGTGATAGTAGAGGACTTCTCGGAACAAAAGGACAGTTAGCTTCCGCATTATATTTCCAGTTAGTTATTATTAGTTATTGTGAATTGTTTTGCTTTCGCATTTTTATGAAAAGAAGTTAATATTGTTCTTTATTGTCTTGTTGGATTATGAAAACCCAAGGAGTGTCATGGGTATAGGTAATGTCGACCTAGACTAGCCCAATTTCCATGTGTCAAGGGGCGAAATTTGGGGGCATTACAGTTGGTATCAGAGCCTAAGTTTCCTAAGTCCTCTATAGGTTTAAAAATAGTGTTCATGTGCAACCATCACGAACAGCTGCCATGCCATCCAAGTACAATATTATTTAGTTTGACTCATAATTGTCTTACTAAATACATAATGTTACTTTGTAGATGTTTCCTACTCAAGGAGATATGAATAGTCAACTGGATTCAACCCAAGGGGGTAATACCAGCAATATGTTTCAACAAGGGGGGCCTCAGTAAAATTCTGGCTTGGGCAACCAAAGGATAAATGCAAATCAAGGACCACAACAAACTCCTCGATGAGTACCATACAAGAATTTCTAAAACTGAAACCGCCTCAGTTTAACGGGGCGGATAACTTTGACACCAGCGCCAGATGGCTAGAAGCTATAAAAGAAACCTTTGATCTTATGGATTGTGCAGAAGGGAAGAAGGCACTGTTTGTCACAAGCAGACTTACTGAATATGCTAGGGACTGGTGAAGCACCAACAAAGTCATGGTGTTCTCTGGAAGGACTGAGATTCCTTGGGCGAAATTCTAGAAAGTTTTTGAACACCAATTCTGCCCAGCTTATAAGAGAGGCTTGAAGCGTGAAGAATTCATGCAACTGACTCAGGAAAATATGACTATCAGAATATTTGATCAAGTTCATTCGACTTGGGAAGTATGGACCTCAGGATGATGAACAAACTAGGACGAACCAATTCATAAATGGCCTCCATTCTGGATTGAGACTAAAGATTGTGTCTGGGAGATGTCGCACTCTACATGAAGCGGCAAGCATGGCCACTCTTTTGGAAAGAGGAGTAGCTAGGATACAACAAAAGAAGACTAGGAGCACCGCCACTCAAAACCCGCCTCGAAGAGAGGGCGGCCAGCGGCGGCGGCAGAAAAATCGCCGCAATGATCGGGCGAGGCCTTATAATCCTTCCCAACTGCCGCAACAAGCCCAACAATGACCACCACAACCGAGGCCCCAGCAACCCCAACAACAGCAGAGGGCCCAACAGCCTCAGCAACAGAGGACACTACCAGCACAGGCTCAGCAAGCCCCAATTGCGAAGCCCATATGCACTTTCTGTGGGCGCGGACATTTTGGAGAATGCAGAGTGAAGAACAGGACATGCTTCCAATGTGGAGCAGCAGGACACTACATCAAAGACCATCCGGTGGCAAATGGGCAAAATCAAGCAAGCGTAGGAAATGCAAATTGCCTAGTCCAAGGAAGAGTACACAACATGGAAGTTAAATTGCCTCAGGAAGATGCCGATGTCAGAGGTACTCTTTCTGTCTCTGGACTCCTAACTACTGTACTCTTTGATTTAGGAGCTACCACTCTTTCATATCGGAAGTGTGTGCAAAAATGTCGGAGGTCCCAGTGAAGGACCTTCGACATGAAATGGGTATCATCATTCTTATGGGGATGTTGCATACTACCAAGTACCAACAGGGGGTACCCATTATTATCGACGGATGGGATTATTTTGCAGACCTAATAATAATTCCAATGTATGATTATGACGTGATCTTGGGTATGGATTGACTGTCGCATCATGACGCATCCATTTTATGTAAAAAGAAGAAGGTGGTTATCGGCACTCAAGGCAAACCAAAAGCAACTGTACGAGGGACTACTCGAGGTAAAAAAAGAGAAGAAGCGGATGATCTCTGCCTTGAAGGCATGCAAACTAATACAGAAAGGGTGCAGAGGATTTTTGGCCAGTGTGGTGTCCACTAACTCACCGGTCAAAAAGCTTGACGAGGTAGAAGTAGTCAAGGATTTTCCAAATGTATTCTCGGAGGATATTTCAGGATTACCACCAAGAAGAGAAGTACATTTTCACATCGAACTACTTCTCGGAACCCCTCCAATTTCGAAGGTGCTATATTGGATGGCACTAGCGGAAATGTTGAAGCTAAAGAAGCAGATTCAAGAATTGCTTGACAAAGGATTTATTCGACCGAGTGTCTCACCTTGGGGCGCTCTAGTATTATTTTTCAAGAAGAAGGATGGATCCATGCGGCTCTGCATCGACTACTACATGCTGAATAAAGTTACAATTAAGAATAAGTATCCCCTTCCACGGATTGACTTATTCGATCAACTTTCAAAAGCAAGGGTGTTTTCGAAGATAGATCTCAGAAGCAGTTATCACTAGTTGCGAGTGGCTGAAGAAGATATTCCTAAAATAGCTTTTCGCTCAAGTTATGAACATTATGAATTTGTGGTGATGTCATTTTGCCTGACAAATGCACCAACGACCTTTATGGATATGATGAACCAAGTATTTCAGCCACATTTAGATTAGTTTGTCATCGTATTTGTTGATGACATTCTAATTTACTTGGAGAGTCATGATCAGCACCGAGAACATCTGAAGACAGTTTTGGAAACGTTACGACAAAATAAGCTTTATGGGAAATCTTCGAAGTGCGAATTTTGGTTAGAGGAGATCCAATCTTCTCATGAGGATGTGGTTGCGCATGTCAAGAGCGTTTTTTGTCACCCGACCACCTTGGAGGGCCAGATCACTTCAGATGAGGAAGAGCTGGAGGAGATCGACGCAGATCTCATCCCAAACATCATCCCGGAGCCTAAGAGAAATCGCAAGGCAACGAACCGCTTCCCCCCGCAACTGGGAACACTTTCGAAGTCTGGGAGGCATAGATCAGGTAAGCAGAATAATTTAAGTTCATCAAATTCTAACTCTTTTCATGCATTACAGAACCGGGCGGACGATGGCTCGGGACCGCCTCTCATCTAAATGGTAAAGATTCTCACTTGGAACTGCCGAGGCGTCGACAGAGGTAAGATTCGTTATTCTTTATATAACTTAAATCAAACTCATCATCCGGATTTTGTCGTACTCCTGGAAACACACACCTCTCAGTTTGTTTCAGAAAAAGTTATTAGAAAACTAGGTAGATCTTGGACAGGTATCATCTAGTCGGGCACGGGTGCCTCAGGTGGCATCATCATTGCCTGGAAATTGGGCTCTGCTCAAGTAACTCCCATATCTCAACAGTCCCAATTTTTGCATGCGGTTGTTATGTTTAAGAGTTTTTCTTTTTCGTTAACTGCTATCTACGCCAGTACCATTCCAAATCTTCAGAATGAGCTCTGGACTTCTTTTTTGAACACATCTCTTGATAACATACCCTGGCTGGTCATAGGGGATATGAATCTTTACTTTGAAAACGTGGAGACATTATCTCTATGGAGAGGAGTTTGAGATCTTTACGGATCATAAGAGTTTGAAATATGTATTCACTCATAGGGACCTCAATATGAGACAAAGGAGATGGATGGAATTGATGAAGGACTATGAATTTTCAATTAATTACCATCCAGGAAAAGCTAATTCAGTGGCGGATGATTGAGTCGGAAGTGAGAAGGATCACTTGCCTTTCTCAGACTAAGAAGATATGAAATGATAGTATAATTGGTCAAGTGGAACTCAAGACCCAGAAAGAATGGTGCCTTCATGATGATGCAGCACATTGAGTTGGACTTGGTGAATAGAATCATCAAGGCTCAATCCATTGATCTAGAATCCGATATAGAATTCGTCTATGGGTTCCTAGTGACTCAGTCCTAAGAAGGGAAGTGCTCGATGAATGTCATAAATCGGAATTTATCATTCATCTAGAAGCACAAAAATGTATAAGGATGTTCAAAGGAGCTTCTGGTGGCCTGATATGAAGAGAGAGATTGCTGAATGTGTCAAAATGTATAGTGTGCCAACAAGTTAAAGTGGAACATCAGAGGCCCTATGGACTCACTAAGAGCTTGAGAATATTACAATGAAAATTGGAAGAAATAACTATGGATTTCGTGACCAGTTTGCCTCACACGCAGAAGAGCCACGATGCTATATGGGTGGTAGTGGATCGACTGACTAAGGTGGCTTACTTTCTACCCATGAAGATGAAGCAATCCATTGAGAGCTTAATGGATTTATATGTAAAGGAGATAATAAGGTTGCATGGAATCCCCGTTAGCATTGTGTCCGATAAGGATTCCCGATTTACCTCTAGATTCTGAAAAAGCCTGCAAGAAGTTTTTGGCACAAGGCTTAATTATAGTACTGATTTCCATCCTCAGACTGATGGACAATCAGAGAGGACCATTTAGACATTAGAGAATATGTTTAGAGCTTGCGCTCTAGACTGGCATGGTAGCTGAGATGATCACCTAGCATTGATAGAATTTGCTTATAATAACAGCTACCACTCCAGTATAGGCATGGCTCCATTTGAGGTTCTATATGGAAAGCCTTGCCGAGCACCTACGTATTGGAATGAAGTTGGAGAGAAGATAATTCTAACTACTAAACAATTAAAGCATACTATGGAGTATGCTGATAAGGTGAAAATAATAAAGAAGAAGATGAAAGCATCTCAGAATAGACAAAAGGCATATGCTGATAAAGGAAGAAGGGAACACATATTTCAGAAATGTGATAAAGTACTTTTGAAAGGCTCTCCTCCTAAGGGGGTAATGTGATTTAGCAAGAAAGAAAAACTAAGCCCAGGATATGTTGGGCCTTTTGAAATATTGGACTTGGTAGGGGAAGGATGATAAAGTACTTTTGAAAGGCTCTCCTCCTAAGGGGGTAATGTGATTTAGCAAGAAAGAAAAACTAAGCCCAGAATATGTTGGACCTTTTGAAATATTGGACTTGGTAGGGGAAGGAGCTTGCAGATTAGCCCTACCTCCATCATACGCAAGAGTGCACAATGTCTTTCATGTGTATCTTTTAAGGAAGTATAAATATGATGAAGCAAATGTGATCCGAATTGAGGAGCCCAATCTCAAGGAGGATCTCACCTATGAGGAACAACCAATACAGATATTGGAGTTCCAAACACAAAAGCAAGAAAATAAGAAAGTGACTTTAGTAAAGGTTTCATGGAAACATCATCGGGGCAATGAAGCCACTTGGAAACTGGAGGAAGAGATTCGTCAACAGTTTCCTTGTTTATTCAGTAAGTAAAATTCGAGGCCGAATTTTCTTTAAAGGGGTAATAATGTAACACCCCAAGATTTTCTCAAATTAAATAATTAGATAAATAAGAATATTTACTTATTTTATTTATTTATTTATTTAATTTCAAAAAAATTCAGTTTAAAAAGAAAAGATAAAAGTTGATAAGTTTAAGATGGAGTTTGTGTATAGATAAGACTTTGAGAAGAAGAAAAGAAAGAAAAAGAAAAAGAAAAGATAAAATATTTAAAATAGATTCTTAATAAAGTTTATGGATAAGGATTAGAGTTAGAGTTGGGGGAGATAAAACATTAAATCCTGGATCTAATTATTAGCCCAACCAGAGTCAAAGTCTTTCTCCTATAAATAGACCCAAATTCAGCCCTTTTGGTCAGAAAACATATTTTTCTCCATACTTTGAGCCATGTTTCTTTCTCCTCGGTGCGTGTGCGTGAGTACTCCGGCCTTTTGTCAAAGAACGTCGGACTTCTCGATAGGAGCCTCTCTGCTGTCTAGGAAATCGCGTTGAAAGTAGGTTGTTCAGATAGTTCTGCCTGAACAAGGTACGTGGAATTCTAAGTTCACTTTTGGATGTGATTTCTTGATAGATTAATTAAGAACTCGAAAGATTAAAGCATGGTTATTGTTCTCTATATATCCAAGAATAGATTCTTCTTTGTTTTATGTCGAAAGCATGTCTAGATTAGTTAGAAAATTTGATCAAAGTTTTGGTTTCCGGCACCGGAGTTCCTCTGTGCAGGAACCCGGTCCGAGTTCGAATAACTCGACCCGGTTTCTTCATGTTTTGAGACGAACTCGGACTGTGTAGTCCAAATCCGATCCGGATTTGAACCGAGCTTGGCTCGGGTTTGCAGGGACCCAACCCGGGTTCCCTGATTGTCGATTTTAGGGTCGCGGTTTCACAAGCAGAAACAGGGCCCGAGATCCAGTACACCCGACCTGGGTTCTGGAGTATGTTTGGGATTGTAAGGATGCAAATCTGACCCAGACCGAGTCTTCATGACTCGACCCCTGTCCGATACAAACCCAGCCCGGGTTTGACTATATCCGGTCCGAATTTTGCACAAACTGCAGATATGATTTTTGATTGCTTTATAGAGACGTTAAGAGTCTGTTTTTCCCTTAGTATTAGATATGATGAACATAACGGAATATATAGTTAATTATGAGAAGATAAAAGTCGAATTTTTCCTAGGGATCCTCATGTGCACTAATTGTTATAGTTAAAGAAAGGGGGATCCTTGTGGTCCTACTTGATAACCTTGAGAAGCTCAAGTCTATTTTTGTGAGTAAGTAAACGCTCACCTAGTCCTGATTTGATCTACCTTGACATATTATTATAGCCACATGAAAGTGCCATGTTGATCCATAATAAATAAGTCGAGCTCGTCTTAGGACAACACATATAGATGTCTTAGGAATTGTTTAAAGTAAAAGATGTAGTACAATGCACAAAGAATGCCATGATAAGAAAAGAAAAGAAAAGTATGGAAAGAACGGAAAATAAATTAATAGAGGTGGAAAGTAAAGTTTACATTGTTAGTATTATGTTATTTATGACTTAATTGCTAAATTTGCTCTATTTAAGTTATTACATCCATTTGTATTATTTCATGTACTGACAGTTTTTGCTCATGGATATTCCATGTCCCTGTGTTTAAACTTCATAGATAATTGAAGTCATAGATGGAAGCGCGTGCAGCAGCAGAGTTCGTGGTGATGCAGTTGCACATGAGAATCAGTCTTAGATTTGCTACTAGAGCACCTTTAGTTTATTTTAATGTAATAGATGTTTTATGGATTGTGATAATAGAGGACTTCTCGGAACAAAAGGACAGCTTCCGCATTATTTTTTCAGTTAGTTATTATTAGTTATTGTGAATTGTTTTGCTTCTGCATTTTTATGAAAAGAAGTTAGTATTGTTCTTTATTGTCTTGTTGAATTATGAAAGCCTAAGGAGTGTCATGGGTATAGGTAATGCCGGCTGAAAGTAGCCCAATTGTCGCGTGCCATGGGGCAAAATCTGGGAGCGTTACACGCTCTTTCCAACGGTACATCACACGCGACGGAGGCCGAATGGCCGGAAAGGAGGCGGCTGGGCTCGACACTGTAGCAGTTGGCCAGACACTGTAACAATGGGGGAAAGAAGACGACACTTATTTCTTTTATTTTTATACACGTCATTTTTTTATAGTTGTCCCATCCTGCACAATGACCAAAATGCCCATACCTTTTAATCAAATTCCACCTTTTTTTAATCTACTAGGACGTTACAAATTCAATAAGATCATTCAACATCGTGTGCGTAGCAATGATAGCATAAATATATTTTGATAAATTATAACATAAATATCAGAGCAATCGATGTACTATAGTTGTTCAACGCAAATGATATCGACCTATCATACTCCTGTTTATAAAGATGATGACAACTTATCATCATTTTTAAAGTTTTTACTTAAGTAAAAACTTGTATATTAAAACTGAAATATTTTTAGTAAATCAAAACATTATAATATTTTTCTATATTATGATTAAATTATTATTTTATTTTGTATATTTCAAGGGTATTTGAGTTTTTTATAACAATTTATCAATTATTTTACTACCAAATAGTATACAACAAAATGTTTTACTGTTTACTATTAAATTCAGTTTCAGTGTTTCCGGATCTTTACTGTTTACTATAGAGCTAACCAAGAACTTGTGTATTTCCAAGCATTTTTGTCTGGTTAGCAAGGAGAATCGTAGTTCTATGAGCTATTAATAAATTAGTTAAATCGATAAATATTTTTTTTAAAATTTCATCTTATTATTTTCTCATTATTTGTCACGGTGTCTTAGTATTGTTTAGAATTAATGGAAACTAGGAACATGTCCTAGTCCTAATTCCCGTGCCAAAACATGGTGACGAAGTGATCGGACTTTATGCACCAAATTAAGCCAATAGGGAACATAATTACGACCGCACGACCAACAACTTTAATTTAGATTACATGATTAATCTTTGCTTGATCTGACACAGGGAAGCAGGTCACCAGAAGAAAACACATCTACCAACTCATTTGCTTTATCGTAAGGGAAGCTTTCAAAATCTAAAAACTACAGTAAATACGTATAAATTCATGATCATTTTGTTTGATATTATTAGTAGATTGATAAGCGAATAACGATTTTATGGCGAATAACAATTTAATGAGAGTTCTAACAAATAAGTATTTGATAAATTTAACGATAGAATTAGTTGATAAATATAAAATAATATAATTAAATATATGATAAATTTATTTAATTCAAGCATTATACAAATTATATTATAATGTAATAAGTAAGTTATTTATATCTCAATTAAAAAAATAAAATCTCATAAATAATTTTTTTTATTAAAATATATAAAAATTTATATTGACAATAAATTTATTTGGTGCACGTATGATATAAAAATATTAATTATTAAATTAATTTTTTATGCATTGTTAAACACTAAACAGTACCTCAAACGTTAATTTTGTCAGCTAAACACTAATTACTAAAAAGTATACTAATATTAATTACTATATTAATTATTAAAAAAAATAGGAACGCTAAACACTACCTCAAACGTTAATTTTGTCAAATAGAGCCTATGTTAAATTACTACAAAAGCTCATTTCCTTGTCACTATAAAGAAAAAAAAATCAAGAAATGGTTGGTTTTGAACTCTTAATTAGAAATATCTTACCACCAAATAAAGATTAATTAGAAAGTAGAAAGTGATTAGCAAATTAACAATTTAGAAAACATAGGAGAGCCCCATGGGGACCCACTTGCCACAAAAGAAAGGAAAGAGATGGGTCACCAACTGCCTGTAGAACATGGTCATTTGACAAAGAAGCATTCGAGATAAAATGAAATGTCCCTCTCCATTATTCACAAGAACAAGAACAAGAACAAAAAACAAAGTTGAATTGACGATTGACTTTTTTTTGTTCTTAACTATTCAAAAGGTTAACTGATTTAACGATACATGCATTACTTATATTCCAGTGCCTGTACAAGAACACTGACAGCAGCAGCATGCATCCAACATTGTTAAACATGACCAGGTTCCAAGTGCAACATTTCAGGACCCTTGACGATAAACAGTCACCTTATATCAGTAACTTTGCTACAGTAACTGTGAATCTGTTCATGAAGTTTGGATGCTTCGTTTAAGGCTGTGCTTAGTCTAGTGCTGATACGACGTTGCGCATGCTTTTTAGCCAATGGATTTGGGTGCATTCTGACGGATTCCAATCGAAAAAAACATATATACAATTGCAGGCCTATTTGTCTGATAGGAGACTTCCGTCAGCAGGACCTGTGACAGAAGCAGGAGCTGCAACTTTTTTTGTGACGCTTCGAATTCGAAATGTGTGGCCGAGGTCCAATCAGAAATGATGCTTCTGATAATGCATACCTAATCCCTGGTGATTAACGCAGGCCAGGTCAATTCTCACTCCTGCTGTAGAACTGTCATTCTCACTTGGAACTTCGGTGAAAGAAGCTGCTGATACGGTCAAAAAAAAAGTAACTTTTTTTTTTAGAAAAGTGATGTATTCATTAAGTAGTAGCTTCAATAGAGTCTTGATACAAAATATGGGTCAGTCCCGAAGAAAGACTGTCAAGCAAAAAGATATTACTATGATTAGTGCTGCCAAAAGAAGCCAAAAAGTTAGCGGCTTGATTCTTGCTACGAGGGCAATGCGTAACACTAGCAGGGTGCACCCGTCGAAGCAAATGCCAAATGTCGTGTATGATCCATTTAACATTCCAAGGGTAATCAATCTTGCGCGTGAGGATGTTGATCAGCGTCAAAGAATCCGAGTAAGCCATGATGTGGGTGAGCGACCTACGAGCGCATTCCTCTAGTCCAGCGAGCATGCCCTTAGCCTCGATTTCGAGCACGGTGCTAGCCAAGCTATTAGAAGCCCCTGCAAAAATAAGAGAACCATCATTAGTTCGAAGAATAGATCCAAAGCCCCCCATTCCTCCCCGAGTAGGAAGAGAGCCGTCTGACTGAAGAAGGGTAAGGGGGGACCTCCCACCGGGCCCGGAGAGGGCCTTGGGGGTTGTGAAGTGATGCCTCAAGAGTGTGGGCGTCAGTAAAGTCATGGTAACCAGCCAGTGCTTTCTTCCATACCGTCTTCACGGTTGCGTGCTTGGATATGAAGTGTATAGCATTCCGCAAATTCCAGAGCTCCCAAAGACAATAGAAAAAAAAAGATCGCATGATAGAAAGGGAGGGCTTGTTCAAACCGGCACCCTCATCAATCCATGATCCAAGGTGCTAGGAGTCAACAAGCTGGAACGAGAAATTGAGTTCCCGTTGAAAGGTATCCCAGAGTTTCTGGGCAAAGGGGCAGTAGAAGAAAAGATGGGAGTGCATTTCAACAGCAAGGCCATAGAGAGGGCAGGAGGTCGTGATTGTGGTGTTAAAGCGAGAAACTCTGTCAAGGGTCGGTAATTTGTTGTGAGAGAGCTTCCAAAGAAAAAGATGGATTTTGGGAGCAATTGGAATGTTCCAGATCTTAATCCAAGCACGCCCTCCACTGAAGTTGGTCGGCAAAGCATGCTGGCAGACAAAACTATAGACTGATTTTGCATTTGCATGACCATGGGTATCAGCCACCCAGACCCACGCATCATCATAGGCTACGAAGGTAAGTAGATGCGCTTAATCATGAGACACAAATCTTTGCTAAAAAGGGTACTGAGTAGATTGTCATTCCAATTACCATTTACAATCAAGTCACTAACAAAAAGTCCCTCAAGGTGGAGAGATGTGTTGATAAAGGTGGGTCATTTACTAAAAGGAAGCTGGCAAACCCAGGAGTCAGAAAAGAGGGAAGTGTGCCTTCCAGTACCAATTTGCTTTTGAAAATCCAGCCGTAGCTCGGATGCAGACTGACTGATACGACGCCAGATAGAGGAAGAATTAGTGCGCTGAGGGGGGGTGTCCCAGAGGTTAAAATATCCATATTTGGCATTTGAAAGTTTTACCCACATACTATTAGTCTGGTTTAGAAGCGAGGCAATGCGCTTGCCTATAAGAGACGTTTGGGCTACATGTAAATTTTTTATTCCTAGACCCCCATGGGATTTCGGCAATTAAGCAGTTTGCCAGTTGATAAGGTGTGAGGTGCGGTGATTGGGGCTAGAATTCCAGAGGAAAGCGCGAGAATATTTTTCCAAAGACTCAATGATCCCCCTAGCTAAACCAGTTGTGCTCAGCCAATGAGTTGGAATTGTGGATAGGACCGACTTGATTAGGGTTACACGACCCGCTTGGTTAAGAATCTTACGACTCCACCTGGCGAGCCGGCTTGAAGTCTTCTCCATAATGAGATGTTGATCATAAAGAGTGAGCTTAGAAGGCGAGATAGGAGTTCCAAGATAAAGAAAGGGAAATTTTCCAATCTTGAAGTTAAGGGCAGTTTGATAATGGTCCTACGTCTAGCGCTCAACTTAGGTAAGTAGAGCTCAGATTTAGAAGGGTTTACCTTCTGACCAGTCAGATATTCATAGATGTGGAAAACCTCTTTGATACCCTTATAATTTTTCTTTGTGGCTTTGAGGCAAACAAGCACATCATCAGCAAACAATAAGTGTGATAAGGTAAATTGATCAATATTAAAAGGAATGATCCTTCCGATTGATTCATATGCATTCATGAGGGAAGAGAAAACCTGACTGACGATAATGAAGATATACGGAGAAATTGGGTCGCCCTGACAGATTCCCCTATGTGGGAGAAAAGTCTCAGAGTATTGACCATTAACTACACACGTGAATATGGGGGACCTGATGCAAATATCGATCCATTTAACAAAGCTAGGGGGAAACTTCATAATGGTGAGGATCTTATTTACTGAGGACCAAGAAATACGGTCAAAAGCTTTTTCCATATCTGCTTTGACGAGCATGAATTTTGTTCTACCGTGATTAAGTGAGTGAGCGATTTCTTGGGCAATCATGATGTTATCATGAATGTGTCTCCCAGGCACAAAAGTTGTTTGGTTTTGATCAATAAGGTATTGAAGAGTAGGTCTTAGACGATTAGCAAGAATCTTTGTGAGCAGCCTATATAAAACATTACACAATGAAATTGGTCTATAATCAGTAACATATTTTGGATTTTTGTTTTTAGGTATAAAGATCAAGGATGTAAGAGACCATTCGGAGGGGAGGGTGTTATGAAGCATAAAATGACTAATGGACTCTATGACCTTAGGACCAAGGATGTTCCAGTATTCCCTATAGAACTCGACGGTAAAGCCGTCAGGGCCAGGAGATTTACCAGGGGGCATACTCCAGAGAGCGTCGCGCATTTCGCTCTCAGAGGGGGCCTTGGTGAGAGACTCAGCAATAATATTATCAATTGAAGGAAGATGAGGCCAACAGGTGCTAGGAATTTCAGATGATGGATCATGATGCCAAAGATTTTTGTAATGATCAACAAACATGGTTCTGATGATCTTAGGGTCAGAAGTGGATGTTCCGTCAGCATTATGAATTTCTAGAATGGAGTTCTGCCTATGCCTGATCATGGTTGACAGGTGAAAATATCGTGTGTTCCTATCGCCTTTGGAGAGCCAATGAGCCTTGGCTCTGCTCCACCACTTGAGACTGATTTGTCTAAGCAGTGCGGCATGGAGGTGATAAGCTGAGCGGAGCTGGCCCAACTCAGCGTCTAGCAGGCTGCGGGTAATGTCCAATTTTTCAAGCTCAGTTATTCGGCTAAGAACGGCCTCTGTCCTACTTTCGAGATTACCTAAGGTATTTTTGTTCCATTTTAAAGTGTCCGATTGAATTTTCTTGAGGGCAGACCCAAGGGAATTTGAATTAGAGATACAGTTTTGGACAATATTTTTTGCCTCCTAATGCTGGAGCCAGAAATGCTCATACTTGAATGAGCGAGCACGATGGGAAGATTGTCTGTTTGAAAAAGGATAGGGGCGTGGTCAGATACGCATCGAGGTAGTGCTGTTAATGATAGGTTCGGGAATGCTTGTACCCAATGGTGGCTAAGCAAGAGTCTATCTAGCCGACAATGGATGCGAGCAAGGTAGAGCGATTGTTACACCAGGTGAATGATGGACCTCTAAGATCAACGTCAAAAAGACCATGTTTATCTATAATGCCTCTAAGCAGTCGGGTGGATCGGGAGAGAGTAAAGGGGCGGCCTCCAAGCTTGTCCTCGGGGTGGAGAAGGGAATTAAAGTCACCGATAATGGCCCAAGGGAAGGAAACGGAGTCCATATGAGAGATTTCATGCCACAAAAGATTGCGAGCCGAAGGAATAGAACTAGCATATACGCATGAAAGCATAAAAGTAAAACTGTCGAAAGTAATAGCAGCATGCAAAATCTGAGGAGAAGAGTGGAGCGAAGTCACCTGAGCACCTTGGCCGTGCCAAGCCAAGGCGATGCCACCAGAAGCACCCGCGGCCACGTGGAAGGTACCATCCCACAGAGGCCCCAGGCGGCGAATAACCTGTTTTATTTTTATAGAATCCGAATGGGTTTCAAGGAGAATTACAAAATCTGGCTTGGATGACCTAATTAAGTTAATTAATCTATCCCTAACTTTTGCTCGGAACGCGCCTCTACAGTTCCATGAGAGAATGCGCATCAGGAAATCACTTGGAGTTGGCTCCCTCCGGCAGCGACAAAGATGCCATCACCTGCATAGAGTAGGCCCGACGTGAGGATTTTACCACATAAGTCAGAAGGGGATTAACTGAGGCTTTAGAAGACTTCTTCTTAGACTGGAGGTTTGGAAGTGGTGGCCAAGGGCACAAAGGCCACGACTTCTTCCGCCCAGTGCGAGTGGGGGGAGCAAGGTCAACGTCTGTATCCTCCGCCGTCGATGAGTCTTCATCCGAGAGACCAGTTGAGCCCTGCAACATGTTAGTAGCTTGAAGGACGAGTTCCAAGTGTGACGGTCCGAGCACGAGGCTCCAAAAGCAGGGGCTGGAGCTCCAAGGAGGGTTGGGGAAACAGGAGCTCCGGTGATGACGAGGGAAGGTTCCTCGTGCGAAGGCCCAAGCGCGCCTTCCCCCAAAACGGAAGCAGGGCCAGGAACTCCAGGGATGACTAGGGATGGCGAAGACGGGGGGTAGCGGAGGTGGCACCGGAGTCATCTGCGACCGAGTCATGATGGATGGGCGGAGGGAGACGAGGGCTAGAAGGGATTAAGCTCTGCGAAGTCGTGTGGAGAGAAGAAGAAGATGATGAAGGGCTGCTAGCATTGCAGATGAAGGCTTTTGATGATGAGATGGACGGCTTGGACGTGCCTTGGGACTCACCCTCCCACCGATGGCTGCCACGTGAGCAATCCAGGAGGTGGACGTATTTCGGATAGGTGACGTGGCACCCTCCGAACAAACACAAAGTGTGTTTTCGCCAGGGTCATCCGCACCGTCCATATCGATCACACGGATTGCTGACGTGGCCGGGGCGGGATCAAGCCGTTGCGAATGCGGACGAGATAGCCGTTGCGAGTCACGTGCGCCATCACGTGCATTGACATCATCACCGGCGCTTGCGCCTTCCCCATCACCGGTCTGTGCTCCGACGTTCAATCCAACTCTGGCGATACCAGATGCCGACAAGTTGAGGTCGAAAGACGGAGCGGGAGGCCTCCGCGGTGGCCGTCGTGGACTCGCAACCCGGAGCCAGGGCCCGAATGACATCACCGACGGGCCAGCCTCAGACGGAGAAGCAGAAGGGCAAAGCTCGAATCTGTGACCAACAAGACCATAACGAAAATAGAAGAGGGGCAAATTTTCATACCTAACTTGCTGGAAGAAACGATCACCGGATGGTAGCGAACCCAAACTCCTTGCTTGATAGGCAATGTGAGGTCGATATCAACGCAGGCGCGAGCGGGAGTGGCAGGGGCGTCCAGGGGAACTTCTTCAATCCGCAAGGGCGAGCCGAAAGACATCGCGATTCTCTGTAGAGATGTGTAGTTGGACAGCTCAAGAGGGAGCCCCGGGAATCTGAGCCAAAGGGGGGTGGCCATCAAGCAATCGCCGTCGAGGCGGAAGAACGGCGAAACCTGAGCGACCCGCAGATGATGACCACAGAACTCCCAAGGTCCGCCAACAAGAACCTGCAAACGATCAGCCGCATTTTCAAATTTGAATAAGACGAATGAATTACCAAGTTGCGAGAAACTCCACGGCGAGGTCGTGTTCCACAGCTTCGGCAGCTCCTGTCGGAGGGAATCATGATCACCGACGAACCGCCCAAGAAGACACAGACGCATAGCCTGCTGGCGATCGAGGGTCTCCGCCTCCGGAATAACGACCTCATCAGTAATCCTATCCTTAATCTCGCGGAGTTGGCGAGCCGACATTGGCACAGGGGCGACCGGACGGGCGCCACGAACGGTATCCGCCCACGATCTATTTTCAAACAGATTGGCCATTAGAGGGGAGTTGGAGAGAAGAGGAGGGAAGGAAGGGAGCGAGGGAAGGGGCGTCCCCGGCGGCGAGTCACCGAGGACGGAGGCTACAGGCTTAGGCTAGAAGGAAGAGGGAAGAAGCTAGCATGAGGAAGAGAAGAGATTCAACTCAGGTTTTCCATGCTTTCAATTTTTCATTTGTCCTCTACTGCTTATTGGTGTTGGGAGGTAACTTCAATCGACAAAGCTAATAGTAATTCATGCAGTCACCAGCTTAGTCAGCCATTCTGCTTTTTGTCCCCCTCGTGAGTTGCTGCACTTTTCAAATATCAGACTTTGGAAGATGAGTTGAGATACAGAATTCATTTGTTGATCCATAGACATCAAGTTAACAGTAAAGTTGACCTTGTTCGGCCCTCTTCCTTCTCCACTCCTTCCCTTCCTCTCTTCCCTTTGGCTCTCTCTCTTTTGTCGGCCCAGCCCTAGGTCGTCATGGTTTGATAGCGTCCCGTGCCGTCGATGTCTCCGCGCCAGTGATGAAATCTCTAGTCCTCACTGAATCTGTTTCCATTCCTCTGGAGGATGTCGAGGGTCGTATGGCTGAGGTCTCGTGTAGTCTGACTGGCCGTTTCCTCGGGGATGATAAGGACCTTGCGGACCTCTGCACTGCCCTTCCATCTCTATGGGATCTCAAGCACCCTGTCGTGACTCAGGTACTTAGTAATGCTTTCTTACTCTTCACCTTCTTTGATGTAGAGGACAGACGACAGGTCCTCACCCGCCTGCCGACAGTCTTTCGGGGTCATATGCTTACGGTTCACCAGGCGAGGCCTTTCTTCCATCCGGGGGTGGAGCATCCGGCTGCTCTCACAGTATGGATCCAGCTGTCGAACCTTGCTTATGAGCTGGTTAATCCGACATCCATCTGGTGTATTGCGGCTTGTGTTGGTGTTCCCCTCTACGTTGACCAGGCATCTCTATGTGGAGATCGACTCGTCCAAACCTATCAAGCAAGGCTCTGGGTGAGCCTCCCAGACGGAAACAGGTATTTTCAGAGGGTACTCTATGAAAATCTCCCTCTTTTCTGCTTTCAATGTGGTATTGTGGGTCATCATCTAGATTCTTGTCCGTCTGTCCCATCGGTGTCGGAGCCTAGCCCCTCGGATGCTGGAGGGGTCTTGTTATTTGGTCCTTGGATGCAAGTACATGGAGGTCGTCGTCCTGTATCGCGCACTTCTGGTCCTCCGCGCCGCTCGCCGCCTGTCTGCAGCCCCCGCCGGAACAGCCTTCCGCTATGCCTGTTGCTCCGCCGGAGTTACACTTTGCTGGGCCGGCTCAGGTAAGTCTCATCCGGTCCAAACCGCCGCTGACCTCTAATCCGTTTCAAGTCTTGGATGAACTGGGCGTGACGGAAGAAGCTTCTGGAGCCCTTGGTGATGCCTCATCCTCGCACGTGGGGGCGATAGCTGTCGACCTGGGGAACGCCAACGGTCGGGATATCTGCGGCTTGGATCTTCTGCCCGTTACACCATCTCATCTTGTTACATACTCATCGGTGGATGCTCTTACACGTGGCGATCTGCACACCACGGACGATCAAGATAAATCAGATGTTTTCAACGGATCAGATCTGTCATCTCCCCCTATGCAAGCTAATCTATTGCCACGTGCCCCTCAAGATGCCCTAATTTCCCAAACCCCCTCATCTACATGGTCTCTTTGCCCGCTGCAACACACCTCTTCTCCCCTCCTCCTGCTCCGATCCAAGCCTCCTTGCAGGGGTTGGAGCATGTCACTCTAGTCACCGATGTTTCTTACCATATCTTGGCAGTGACGGTTGATCAAGCTACCACTGCGACGTCTAATGAGGAGGTGCCGGATCCAGGGCTTGGATCCTCGATGGTGGATGACATCTCGGGGGGATCACGTCGGCGTCGGCCTTCGACGATCGTTCCCCCTAATCTGAAGCGCAAAGACAAAAAGCCACCCGTTCCAAAAGTTAAGAAGCCGCCTCTTCCGTCAAAACCTAATCATCGCCTTCTTGTGCAAGGGGATGCTGGTGGCTCGCAGGTGGAGGACCTCTCCAGCCTAGACCTCAATACATGAAGCTTATCTCCTGGAACTGTCGAAGAGCTCATCGGGGCCGTGTTTGGGACCGCCTCTCTGACCTCATCAAAGAACACCATCCAGACTTCCTGGTTTTAGTTGAAACTCATACTACCTCACAAAATTCTCTCACTGTGATTTGTAGGCTTGGCTCTGACTGGCAGGGTTTTTTTCCAACCGGGTAATGGCCATTCTGGAGACATTATCCTTACTTGGCGAGGCACCAATATCCGGGTCTCCCCAGTTGGACAAGATGCTCAAATTTTTCACGCTGTTATATCTTTTGATAACTTCTCCTTCCTACTAACATGTGTGTATGTTAGCGTTATACCTTCTATCAGGAACGATCTTTGGTGCAGACTGTCCATGTTGGATTCCTCGAACCTCCCCTGGATGGTCGTCAGGGACTTCAACTCGATCATCTCTGCTTCTGAGAAGTCTGGGGGCAGGTCCTTTACATACACGAACTCGGTTCTTTCTTTGCTTAATCTCATGTCTACGCAGGGCCTCATGGACGCTCACTGCTCGGGAAATCATTTCACGTGGTGTAACAATCGCCTCGGCCCCGCTAAAATTCAATGCAAGCTTGACCGGGTTCTTATCAACTCCTTATGGCTTTTGAATTATCCAAATCTTTCCGTCTCTTCTTTAATTAGATGTGGATCTGATCACTCTCTGATCACTCTCCCCTATACTTCTCTACAAATGTTGCTATTAGGAAGCCTAAGTCCTTTAAGTTTGAACATTTTTGGTTTGATTATGATGAGTGGACTGCCCGCGCCTCAACTTCTGAAATCCATCACTCTCTCAGTAAAATTAAAACAAAAATTTTAAAATGGAATAAGGAAACCCTCGGATCTCTGGACTGTCGTTTGGCCACAACCAAGCAGGACATCCTCTTGTTGGAAGCTAAGGACGAAAACACTGGCCTAAATGACTCTGATATTAAGAAACTTCGTTCTCTCTATCATCTCCACACGGCCTTCCTCCGCCAAATCACCCTGAAATGATGGAGTAAGTCTCGGATTAAATGGCTTTAACATGGTGACAAGAACTCAAAAATTTTCCATCTCACTACTATCACTAGAAATAAAAAAATAAGATCAAGCAAATTTCAGACACAAATAACCCTGATAACACAATATCATTGAGGAATTTGCTAAGTTTTACATTGACTTGTGGAAACCCTCTACTAATCCTCTCATTTCGATTGGTGACTGGCCTATCCTACCTACCCTTCCAAATTCCTGGCACGAACATCTTACTACCCCGATCACGCCTCATGAGATTCGTGAAGCTATCTAGCACATGCCTCCTAGCAAGGCTCCTGGCCCTGATGGCTTCACCCTTGAATTCTTAAAAAATTATTGGGATATTGTGGGATCTGATACGACTAATGAGATCCTAAACTTTTTTAACAATGGTATCATTCCTAATCAATGGACATCCACGAACTTAATCTTCATCCCTAAAACACCTCAAGCTTCCAAGATTACTGATTACCGCCTCATTGCCCTCTTTAATGTAATCTATCGTATTGTGGCCAAGATTCTTGCAAATAGATTGAAGCCTACCCTTCCCCTTCTCATTGATTTGGCGCAAACCTCCTTCTTGTCTGACAGATCTGTACATGACAATGTCGTAACTATTCAAGAGATTACCCATTCTATGGCAAGTGGCAGGAAAAAATACAAGATCCTTAAGGCCGACATGGCCAAGGCTTTTGATCGTTTAAGTTGGGACTCAATCTACAAAACTCTAACCATCATGAAGTTTCCTTCCAAATTTATTTTCTGGATCATGCTATGTGTGGAATCCCCAACCTTCAGATGTAATATAAATGGCACCCTTTCAGCCCCCTTTGGTAGCTCCAAAGGTATTCGTCAGGGTGATCCCCTCCCGCCGTACATCTTTATCATGGTCACTCAAACTCTATCTTCACTTCTTAACCAGGCTGTAAATGATAACTCTATCTGGCCTTTTAGGTTGGGCACATCTTCTATTAGTCATCTTTTTTATGCTGACGATCTTCTTATTATCTGTGCAGAGGCAAATGTGAAGAACTGTAGGAATATCAAAAAGATCATGCATCTATACTATTTGCTGACTAACCAGCTTATTAACTTGGAAAAATCTTTTGTCTACTTACCCCCCAATATGCCTTGCAGGAGGAAACATGCGATTATCTCTGCGTTGGGCATTAGGCAAGGTAACTTTCGCTTTGGATATTTAGGTGTCCCTATACAAATTAAGGGCGTTATTAGGCGACATCACCACTCTCTCATTGATAAAGTCTTTGGGCGCCTATCTAGATGGAAAGGTAAACTCCTGAATCAAGACGGCTGCTTGACTCTTATTAAATCTGTTCTAAGCTCCTTTCCCTCACACATTTTTGCCTCCACTTATGTCTGCAAATCTACTATCGCTATTCTTGAGAAGCTAAATCGCACCTTTCTTTGGTCAGCAAATGGAAATAAAAGTTCACATCTTGTAAACTAGCAGACTGTCCAACTTCCCACCTCTTTTGGGGGATTGGGAATTAAAAATTTACATTTTATGCGTACGTCTCTCCTTGCCAAGAAAGTTATGAAAGTTCTTAATGGTTCTCATAGTCTCTGGGCCAATTTAGTTATCAACAAGTATGGACCTTTGCACCCTTGGCAGATATCTAACCCTTGCAGGTCCCTGCCTGGCCGTGGCATGCTATTCTACATTGTATGAATGATATCCGGTCTGGCATTAAACGTCACATTGGTAATGGTAACTCCCCCCGTATTTTTCTTGATCCATGGCTTTTCTCGATCCCACTTTGCTTATTACCTACTTATGTTACTACTGATCCGGCCATTCATATGTCAAGTATTTCCTTTTTTACCCTGAATGGTATGTGGAATCTTCCTTTACTTGAATGTCATTTTGGTCCTGATTTGGTGTCGGCTATTTCCTCCATATGCTTGCCCCCTTCTGCCTATGATGACAGATGGTTATGGATGTATCATCCCAGTGGGAATATTTCGGCTAACTCTGTCTATAATCAGTTGTGTAGTCAAATCACTCTGTCGCAGGATCTCAGACAGCGCGTTTGGACTGATATTTGGGGCCTTTGTGTTCCTCATAAGCTTAAGATCTTCATGTGTAAATTTAAACATAATAGGCTTCCTACACTTGACCTCGTTATGCGCTTTAATCCAAATGTCTCTAATTTATGTGCTTTATGTGGTTTGGCGCCTCAAACTATTTCTCATCTATTTTTTGAGTGCTCTATTGCGAATGCTATCTGGACTCGGCTTTCAATTTTTACAAATTACGTCTTTTTGCATCGCACCTCTTGGTCATCTGGCGACTGGATCAAGGAGGGGGAGGACCTCGATCTACGATCCCAGACTACCCTGAGATCTTTGTTTGTTTTCTCATTATGGCACGTTTGGCTTATTCGGAATGAGGCCCATTTTCAATCCAAACATGCTACCATTTCCGTGACGTAAGAGAGGGTTCTGGCAAATCGCGACAAATATGTTAGACATAACCTGTCTGAGGCTACTCCCCTTACTACCTCCCCTTGCGACCGCCTGTTCCTGTGGGAGCCTCCTCCCCCAAGTTGGGTTTGCCTCAACTTCGACGGCTCCTTCCGTGGGCTGGGGCAAGCTGGAGGTGTCGACTTCATTATTCGTGCTAACATGGAGTTTTCATTTCTGCTGATAATGTGTTGGAAACGGAAGCTTGGGGCTGATGATGGGAATTCGTAGCTGCTTACGCTTGGGCCTCTCAAATGTTTCTTGCCAAACAGACTCCTCCTTGTTGGTCGACATCATTAACAAGAAACTGCTTTGAATTCTCAATATTGTACGCCATATTTGACCCGAACTTAATCTCTTACAATCTCATTGTAATACCCGGCTTTAAAAAAATATAAATAAATAAATAAAATATATAAAATAAAATGAAATAAAAATGAAATCAAATTGTAAAGCCAATTACCCTAGCCCATAATTGAGCCCATTAACATATTAGGCCCTAATTTCAACCTATAAAAGCATTAACACCCTAAAGCTCTCTCTTATCCACTCATTTCCTCTCCTTCACTTCTCTTTCTTCTTCCCCAAGACACTCCATCCAGCAAGAGCAAGGGAGCTCCAGCAAGGTTCATCTAGGTTCTTCTTCATTTCTGCATTTTCTTTGATTTTCAGCATCATTCCCTTACTCCCATTCCCAATCGGAATGCTTCTTAGGTGGAGAACGACAAGGGAAAGGTGATTATCGGTGATCGGAAAGGCTTCAAGCAAGAATCACTCCAGAAGGAGGTGGGTGAATCCGAAATCCCCCTGCATAACTTAATTATCAATAGGGTAGAATTAGGGTTCTTATCTTGCAATGTGTCTTGATTAACGAAAGGATGTGGAAAAGGAACGATTGATTGTGTTTCTTGTGTTTGATTCATGTTTTGTGATTCTTATGACTATAGATGTGTTCTGTTTTAGTCCTCCATGCTTAGATGATTGATTGTATGCATTGATTGCATTTCTGGATTGAAAATTGTTGATAATATGATTCTGTCCGTTTCTATTTTCACGACGATCGATCGACCGATCTTGAATATCGGTCGACCGGTGATATGAAAATCGATCGACCGATTGATAGAGACCGATTGACCAATCATTCCTTCCGAGCTGATTTATAGGTCGGCCGATCAACCGACCGAAGCTCATTTTACTGACCACGCACTATCGGTCGACTGATCCAGAGATATCGGTCGACCGATGTCCAGAGCCGATCGAGATCATTGTATGAACCCAATACCATCGGTCGACCGATCCAGAGATATCGATCGACCGCCAGAAAGAACCGATCGACCGACCCTTATCCAGAATTCATTTTGATTGCTGATTGTTCAAGATTCATTCCATGATTGTGTTATGCATTTCTCTACTAATTGAACTGTTGTGTGACTTAATCATTTGATCTGTCCATTGATCTAATCCCCTTATAGAATGAAAGAGTTATGAATTGATAAAGAGATTAAAGTAAGAAGGATAAAGAGATAAAGGGAGGGTGGCCAGCCCATGCTAAGTGCTTATAAGTGAAGGGTCGCTCCCTTAGCCATGGCTTGATCACCCATTGGCTGTACAAGGCTGTATTATTTGCTCGGCGTAAAACCCTCAAAAGTTAAAGACACATAATGCTAAGAGAAAGTAAAAGCACAAAGAGTATGGATAAGTGATATGAGCATGATAAGTGAAGTATGATTATTAATCCAGTATGATTATGATAACCTTTCATAATTATATGATCTCTGATCTCTTTCGTCCATTGATATCTCAAATCGAATGATCTTATACTCTCAAATCTGATCTTGTTACAAGTGATTACTAATTCTGACTATTGCTATTTATTGTTATGCATTGAGTATTTTATGGATCTCCATTAGGCTGTATAGCTTACGGGAGGACATCCTCCCCTGTGTTAATTTCCACAGGGTCAGGTTAGTGATGGTTTTGAGATCGTGTGCCGCGACCAACTCGAGCGACAATAAAGCACATGAACTGACCTAGTTATCTTTTTATTACTTTCCGCATTTATGGACTTGGATGTAATTCAGATATTGTAGTCATTATGGAGATTTTGTAGCACTTTGAGACTTTCGCTATATTTTGATATTCGATGATTCCTTTTTATTTCTATTGCTGAGCTGTTATCACTTTAATGGAATTTTGGTCATTATCTAGTCAATGTTATAGTGTTTTCGTAGCGCCTTCGGAGAGATCCTCGCCACGTGGCGTTGGTCGATTTGGGAGCGTTACATTTATGGTATCAGAGCCGCTGTTCGGACTCTTTTGATGTCTTATTGTATAGTATGGTATAGAGAGATTCATGTGCTATCGCTGAGCTGTCGCCACACTCTCCACCAAAAGAGGACTGTAAGTCAAATTCATGTTCATGATATGGTATTGGTTCTAATGTATTGTTCTTTCATTATTAAAAGATAAATATGTCTAAACGATCAGAGAGAATCCATAAGCGGGTGGCCGGGTCGGCCCATATTGCTCCTGAAGTGCCAGAAGGCCCAGAGGGCCCAATTATTGAGTCCCAGACTTTAGCCCAACCGGGTCGGGGATGAGTCCGTTGTCGAGGCTGCACTCCCAGCCGCAGCCGAGGACGGGGCCGCAATGCGAGGGCACAGTCACAGGACGAACTCATTGATGAGATTGACCCACTGGAGGGCTGTCAAACCGGAGGCGGCCAGCTCGCGATACGACGTCGCACGCAGAGACCCCGATAGGAAATTTCTGAGAATACTTTAGAGGCATTTCTGAGGCTAAATCCGTCTCAATTTGAGGGCAAGCCAGATTTCTTCAAAGCAGAATAATGGATAGAGACCCTGAACTGAATCTTTAAGTTGATGAGGTGTGCCGAAGAACGAAATGTGCTATACGCTTTCCACCTGATTACCGACACTGTCATGGATTGGTGGAAGACTACTAGAGCCACCAGGTTCAGGGGGCTAGAGAAAGAAGAGATATCATGGGAGGAGTTTAAAGAGACACTTGTAGACCGTTACACTCCTGAGCACGACCGGGACAGCAAGCATGAAGAATTTTTGGAGCTCGTGCAAGGAACTATGACAGTGGTGAAATGCCACACACAGTTTGTCATGCTGGAGCAGTATTGCCCTATGTCGTTTGTGGGACGCATAAGGGCAAACAAATTTATCAATGATCTGCGACAGGACCTGAAGACCGAAGTCCTTTCTAGGGACTGTGACACCTTAGAAAAGACGGTGAGACTGGCCACCCGCATGGAGAAGGACCATGCTGAGCGCAAGACAAGAGCCCCAGCCAAGCCAGCGGAGCCACAGCGACTTCGGACCGAAGATCGTCGACAGTTCAGGAGGGACGATCGTCGCGATCACCATCACAGGCCTTATTATCAGAGAGAGGCCCATCGCTATGCTCCACCTCATCATCGTCCAGCACCAGCATAGCATCAGTATAAAGATTTCAAAATATTAACTAAGAATATGTTAAGCGAGACAATTAACTCACATTTCATGTAATAACCTCTGAGACAGCTGCCACCTCCTCCTCGTTAACCTCAGCCACAGGCATCAATAGTTTAGCAGAGGCCTCTCTGCCCTCATTGCGAGCGATATCATTTCGGCGAATGCCGCAGGAGGAATGGTGCATGCATATAGTGCGGACAGTTCGGGCACTTTGCCCGAAACTGCCCCCAACTTGCTAGGGGAGGTCGTGATAAACAGGGCACCGACAACGCAAACCCTGTGGTCTAGGGCAGGGTGCACCATATGGAGGCGAATGCTGCCCAGAATGATAACGATGTTATCAGAGGTACCTTTCATATTGCTGATGTGTCTGCTATTATATTATTTGATTCAGGGGCCACGCACTCATTTATTTCGGAGTCGTGTGCCCAAGCTCTTGGCTTGTCTTTACAGTAGATGTCTCATGCCATGAGGGTGAGCACCCCCATGGGAGATCTTCACATGGCTAGGTACATTCCGAATGTGCCTGTCACCGTAGAGAAAAAATTTTTTTGCAGATCTTATTGTCATCTCAATGTCCGACTACGACGTCATCCTAGGGATGGATTGGCTTTCTTACCATGATGCAGCTCGGCATTGCAAGTAGAAAAAGATCACTATAGGTGCACAGAACAAGCCTAAGGCCATTATTAGGGGTACTCCATCAGAAAGCAAGAAGTTGATTGTCTCAGCTATGAAGGTTCAAAAGATGATCCAGAAAGGATGCTGTGCCTACTTGGAAAGTGTGGTGAAGACCGATGCACCAGCCACCGCGCTGCAATAGATAGATGTAGTGCATAAGTTTTCAGACGTTTTCCCTGAAGATACTTCAGGATTACCACCTAGGCGCGAGATAGACTTCAAGATTGAACTTCTACCTGGCACCACACCCATCTCCAAGGCACCGTACCACATGGCACCTGCCGAGATGCTAGAGTTAAAGAAGCAGATACAAGAATTGTTAGACAAAGGCTTCATTCGGCCGAGTGTCTCATCGTGGGGAGCGCTTGTATTGTTTGTTAAGAAGAAAGATGGCTCAATGCGGCTGTGCATTGATTACAGGATGCTTAACAAGGTGATGGTGAAAAACAAGTACCCTTTGCCCCGCATCGACGATCTCTTCGACCAGTTGTCCAAGGCATCCGTATTCTCCAAGATTGATCTGCGGAGTGGTTATCATCAGTTGAGGGTTGCTGAGGAAGACATATCGAAGATGGCTTTCCGGTCTAGGTATGGCCATTATGAGTTTTTAATAATGCCCTTTGGACTGACAAACGCTCATATTTTATGGATCTGATGAACAGGATCTTCCGGCCCTATCTGGATCAGTTCGTCATAGAGTTTGTGGACGACATCCTAATTTACTCACCCAGCCCAGAGCAGCATCGAGAGCATCTGGCTGAAGGAGATAATGTTTCTTGGACACATAGTATCCAAGAAGGGCATTTCAGTGGACCCCGCAAAGGTAGAAGCAGTGACCAATTGGGCAAGGTCGAAGAATGCATCCGAGATCCGCAGCTTTCTGAGATTGGCAGGTTATTACAGGAGGTTCATCAGAGACTTCTCCAAAATTACAGCACCGTTCACGAACCTCACGAAAAAGGCGGAAAGGTTCATCTGGTCTGACAAGTGTGAGCAGAGCTTTCAAACATTGAAGGATCGTCTGACATCAGCACCTTCCTTACCATCCCGACGGGCAACGGAGGATATCTAGTCTACAGCGATGCATGTGGGATACGCTTAGGGTGTGTGCTAATGCAGCATGGTAAGGTAGTGACCTATGCTTCACGATAGTTGAAGAAGCATGAGGTCAACTATCTCACGCATGACCTGGAGCTAGCAGCAATAGTTTTTGCTTTGAAGATTTGGAGACACTACTTGTATGGGGAGACCTTTGAAATCTTCATAGATCATAAGAGTCTCAAATATATTTTTGACCAGAGGGACCTTAACATGAGGCAGCGCCATTGGTTGGAGCTCTTGAAGGATTATGAATTTGCTATTAGTTACCACCCTGGTAAAGCAAATTCAGTGACAGATGCGCTGAGCAGGAAATGGGAAGGTTCATTAGCATACATCCGAGTACGGGAGTACGAGATGTTATAGGAGATAGATCAATGGTGTCCCAGACTTGACAGTAATGGAGTGATGTGGATGATGCATCAGATGAGGCCCAGCATGATAGATAGGATCATAGCTGCTCAGAAGAAGGATCCAGAGTATCAGAAGGTGTTGAAGAGATGTCAGAATGAGCCGAAGGACTTCCAAGTATCAGCAGATGGAAGAATTCAGTATAGGGATAGGTTATGTGTTCCCACAGATGCCACCATCAAACGGGAAGTGATGGATGAGTGCCATAAGTCCGAGTTTGCCAACCATCCTGGAAGCACTAAGATGTACAAAGATGTGCAGCACAACTACTGATGGCTTGACATGAAGAGGGAGATAACTGGGTATGTGTTCAGATGTCTGGTGTGCCAACAGGTGAAGATCGAGCACCAGAGGCCATATGGAAAGTTGAAGCCTCTAGATGTCCCATAGTGGAAGTGGGATAATATCACTATGGATTTTGTATTCAACTTGCACAGGTCCAAGAAGGGTCATGATGCTATATAGGTGGTGGTAGATAGATTCACTAAGGCGGCGCACTTCATCCCCATCCGGTGGAAACAATCGGTAGAGAGTCTACTAGACCTGTATGTTAGAGAGGTGATTAGATTACATGGCATCCCAGCATTGATTGTTTCTGACAGAGACCCCAGATTCACTGCTAGATTCTGGAAGAGCATGCAGGAGGCATTTGGCACTAAGTTGAATTTCAGCACTTCTTTCCACCCTCAGACTGAGAGGACTATTAAGACATCAGAGGACATGTTGTGAGCTTGTGCATAGATTGACAGGGCAGCTAGGATGAGCATATTCATCTGATCGAGTTTGCTTATAATAATAGCTATCATTCTAATATCAGCATGGCGCCCTTCAAGGCTTTATATGGCAGACCTTGTCGTTCACTCGCTCATTGGGGTGAAGTAGGTGAAGAGAAGATCATGAGCAAGGAAGAAGTGAAGGAGGCAGTAGAGTATGCTGAGAAAGTGGAACTAATCAAGCAGAGGATGAAGACAGCTCAGGACAGACAGAAGAGTTATGCTGATAAGGGCAGACGTGAGCAGATCTTTCAGGCTGATGATCAGGTTCTGCTAAAGGTGTCTCTTATAAAGGGAGTTATGAGGTTCAGTAAGCGAGGGAAGCTCAGTCCTCGGTACGTGTGACCATTCGAGGTACTCGAGTTAGTAGGTGAAGCAGCATGCAGGCTAACCTTGCCACCTTCCTATGGGCGAGTGCATAATGTGTTTCATGTTTCCATGCTTAAATAGTACAAGCATGATGCTGCTAATGTTTTACGGATCGAAGAACCAAATCTAGTTGCGGATTTGACCTTCGCAGAGTACCCAACACATATAGTGGAATGGAAAGTACAACGCTAGAAAAATAAAGAGGTGCCCATAGTCAGAGTAGCCTGGCATTATCACCACGACGATGAGGTCACATGGGAACTCGAGTTAGAGATGCGCCAGGAGTTCCCGAATCTATTCGGTAAGACCTCTACTTAGTGCAAAATTCGAGGACGAATTTTCTTTTAAGGGGGTAATGATGTAATACCCAGCTTTTAAAAAATATAAATAAATAAAATATATAAAATAAAATAAAATAAAATGAAATCGTAAAGCCAATTACTCTAGCACATAATTGAGCCCATTAACATATTAGGCCCTAATTCCAACTTATAAAAGCATTAACACCCTAAAACTCTCTCTTATCCACTCATTGCCTCTCCTTCACTTCTCTTTCTTCTTCCCCAAGACACTCCATCCAGCAAGAGCAAGGGAGCTCCAGCAAGATTCATTTAGGTTCTTCTTCATTTCTGCATTCCCTTTGATTTTCAGCATCATTTCCTTACTCCCGTTTCCAATCGGAATGCTTCTTAGGTGGAGAACGACAAGGGGAAGGTGATTATCGATGATCGAAAAGGCTTCAAGCAAGAATCACTCCAGAAGGAGGTGGGTGAATCCGAAATCCCCCTGCATAATTTAATTAGCAATAGGGTAGAATTAGAGTTCTTATCTTGCAATGTGTCTTGATTAACGAAAGGATGTGAAAAAGGAACGATTGATTGTATTTCTTGTGTTTGATTCATGTTTTGTGATACGTATGACTATAGATGTGTTCTATTTTAGTCCTCCATGCTTAGATAATTGATTGTATGCATTGATTGCATTTCTAAATTGAAAATCGCTGATAATATGATTCTGTCCGTTTTTTTTCACGACGACCGGTCGACCGATCCTGAATATCAATCGATCGGTGATATGAAAATCGGTCGACCGATCGATAGAGATCGTTCGACCGATCATTCCTTCCGAGCTGATTTATAGGTCGGCCGATCGGTGGACCGAAGCTCATTTTACTGATCACGCACTATCGGTCGATCGATCCAGAGATATAGGTGGACCGATGTCCAGAGCTGACCGAGATCATTGTATGAACCCAACATCATCGGTCGACCGATGTAAAGATATCGGTCGACCAGTGTAAGAAAATTGGTCTATCGGCCAGAGAGAACCGGTCGACCGAACCTTATCCAGTATTCATTTTGATTGATGATTGTCCAAGATTCATTCCATGATTGTGTTATGCATTTCTCTACTGATTGAACTGTTGTGTGACTTAATCATTTGTCTTGTTATTGATCTGTCCATCCAATCCCCTTATAGAATGAAAGAGTTATGAATTGATGAAGAGATTAAATTAAGAAGGATAAATAGATAAAGGGAGGGTGGTCAGCCCATGCTAAGTGCTTATAAGTGAATGGTCACTCTCTTAGTCATGGCTTGATCACCCATTGGCTGCACAAGGCTGTATTGTTTGCTCGGCATAAACCCCCAAAAGTTAGAGGCACCCAAAGGCACCTAATGCTAAGAGAAAGTAAAAGCACAAAGAGTATGGATAAGTGATATGAGCATGATAAGTGAAGTATGATTATTAATCCAGCATGATTATGGTAACCTTTCATGATTATATGATCTCTGATCTCTTTCATCCATTGATATCTCAAATCGAATGATCTTATACTCTCAAATCTAGTCTTGTTACAAGTGATTACTAATTCTGACTATTGCTATTTATTATTATGCATTGAGTACTTTATGGATCCCACTAGGTTGTATAGCTTACGGGAGGACCTCCTCCCCTGTGTTAATTTCCATAGGGCCAGATCAATGATAGTGTTGAGATGCTGCGACCAACTCGAGCGACAATAAAGCACATGAACTGATCTAGTTATCTTTTTATTACTTTCCGCATTTATGGACTTGGATGTAATTCAAATATTGTAGTCATTATGAAGATTTTGTAGCACTTTGAGACTTCCACTATATTTTGATATAGGATGTTTCCTTTTTGTTTCTATTGCTGAGCTGTTATCGTTTTAATGGAATTTTGGTCAATATCTAGTCACTGTTATAGTGTTTACGTAGCCTCTTCGAAGAGATCCTCGCCACGTGGCGTTGATCGATTTGGGGACGTTACACTCATACTTGTAAGCATATTTACCGTGAAGTAAACATGGTCGCAGATTTTTTGGCATCACTTGATCGAAACTCGATCTCCAACTGCTTTTGGGAGAACAACCCGCCGTAAGGCGTTCTCCCTTTTTTATACCAAGACTATCTAGTTAATCCAAGTTGTACCAAGACTATCTAGTTAATCCAAGTTAATATGCTTTCTGTTAAAAAAAAAAGTTGACCTTTTTCAAGCTCTAGGTTGGGTGACCTGTGTATCTGAATCTGCTATTATTACATAGCCTTCACTGCAAGCTACTATTCAGTAAATTCAGGAATACATGTGGGTGTAGATGAAAGCTGTACGCCTCTTAATCAGACGTGTATGTATTGTGTACAATAATACATTGACATTTCTTTCAGTTTCAGATGACGAGCTGTTTGGATTTTTTCTCAAGGAAAAAAAAATTGTTTCAAGACTCCTTCAAAGAAACTCTTCGGATTCCGAATAATTTTCATGTATTTCTTCTCTCTTTATTCCACATCATTTTCATCTATTTTTATATTTTTTTACTTGTAAATCATTTGATTAAGCTAACTTACCATATAGTATTTTCTGTAAATATTTTCACCATACAAAAATATATTTTTCTTTTTCATAAGTTGTTTTTTTATGAACTTATTTATTTTATAGGAAAAATGAATATACTATATGCTTCAATTCATTTATCATATAAATATATATATTGGATTGCTAGCCCAGTGTTTGGAAAGTATCACGACCTAATTCGCGCGGTGTTAATGGTAATATGCACTGTCCACAAGTTGAAGGTTGGCCAATCATCGAGTTCAATTAATGCAGTAAGATCGTCTCACATCGTGTGCCTAATAATGATAAATAAAACTTCCAAGAAGAATTTTCTGCGTAAATATATTTTAATAAATTATAACATAAATATCAGAGCAATCGATGTACTGTAGTTGTTCAACGCAAATGATATCAACCTATCATACTCATATTTATAAAGATGATGACAATGTATCATCATTTTTAAATTTTTTACTTAAGTAAAAACTTGTATATTAAAACTGAAATATATTTAGTAAATCAAATCATTATAATATTTTTCTATATTATGATTAAATTATTATTTTATTTTGTATATTTCAAGGGTATTTGAGTTTTTTATATAACAATTTATCAATTATTTTACTACCAAACAGTATATAACAAAATGTGTTACTGTTTACTATTAAAATCAGTTTCAGTGTTTCCGGATCTTTAGAAAAATAATTTCTATTCATTAAAAGTTCATTTAATTTCACTGATGCACAATGATGTAAAATAAAAGAAAAAATTAATGAGGCTCATACCTATTCTTAGTCAATCTCATCGGACGACTGAGACATTGTGTGTGGTTTGATGGATAAGAAATTGGCCGAATGTTTTGTTCAAGTGCAGACCTCAAGATTGGCGACTAGTGACCCCTTTCTCATCGTCTTCTTGTCATCGCGAACATGATATCACCACCGAGTTGTAGGGGTGACCAAAAATATATGATTAATCGATCGCCCCATTATCCGTTTAACCGAAATGAATTATTAAATTTGATTTTGGTTCGATCAACGGATAATGATTTTGTTAACCGAATACAAATAGTTCGGTTCGGTGAATTAATCAAAATTTTGGGCAAAAATTGAAATTAACCAAAAAATAAAATAATATTTTTATTATATATTTTTATAATAAAGTTCATATATTATACATATTTCTTTATAGATTTTTGCACTCTTTCATCCTCTCCTTGTCATCGCGAACATGATATCACCTCCGAGTTGTAGGGGTGAGTAAAAATATCCGATTAATCGAACCGACCGACTAGTCCATTATTCATTTAACCAAATCGAATTATTCAATTTGATTTCTATTCCATTAACGGATAATGATTTCGGAGTTCGGTGAATTAATCAAAATTTCGGGCAAAAATTGAAATTAACTGAAAAATAAAATAATATTATTATTATATATTTTTATAATAAAGTTCATATATTATACATATTTCTTGATACATTTTTGCACTCTTTCATCAATATATATATATATATATATATATATTTATAAATATTTCCTGATACATTTTATTCTTCTCTTTTCAATGTTTGTTAGATGGTTTATGTTTAAAAATAATTTTATATCCATTCATTTGTTAAATGTTATAATTGATTTATATTCAAATTTGATATCAAACTTTTAACTGGATGCATACTATATTTTATTTCAGTATTTTAAACCTAAAAAGAATAAAATTATTTATTTAAAAAATATTATTTTTTTCCTTTGGATAATTCGGTGAATTAACAGAACCAAAAATTTCGGACCAGATAACAGATAAAAAGTTTTAGCTCAATTCAGATAATTAACTGATCAAATCGGAGGATTAATTATCCGAACCGACCGCTCACCCCTACCGAGTTGTGCCCCAAACGACGATCACGCTGCATTGAACCTCGTCGATCCTTGCCGCTGTTGATCTCATCGATCTTCATCGCCCTCGCCATCGTTGATCATCGCGGCGGTTGCGATAGCCCATCTCTGAGCAAAGTGGTGCGCGATGTTGACCTCGACGGAGTCAACGATGAGGAAGCACTTCGAAAGGCCCGCAAAGTTGGATGCCTGCTTGTGAAAGGCGTTGAGGCTGTCAGACGATAGGAGACGCAGCACGTCCTCCCCGTCTTCGTAGAACGCCAGATTCAAGTGCTCCGGCAAGAGGGGCTAGCTGAGGCCAAGGTGACGGCGAGGATCGTGTGACAAATGCGATGAGAAAACTCGTCGTAGGCCCAAGAAACCACAGGGAAGTAGGCGAACCCTCCGCCATTGAAGAAGACGATTATAGGCAAACGTCGGACATTGCCAGAGACGGCATGAGCCAGGGACTAATGGCCAGAACCAAAGGTTGCGAGGAGGTCGATGGTGAGATCGGCGGTGCAGACACCCCTCACACGCTTGGTGGAGGCCAGGGTCAAAGTGTCAAAGAATCGAGCGGTTTACAACACTGTCAAAGCGAGCAAAACACTCGATTTTTTCCGGTGAACCGCACCTCAAATCGTGCTAAACCGCTGCAATTTCCATCGTGCGTCCATTCTTGATCAGACGGATGATTGAATACGGAGGAGGCTCCTAATTATGATATAAACAAGTGGTAATAGGCTTATAAGTTTTTTAAAATTTTCACTGATGCACAATTATGTCAAAATATCTTGTAAATTATTTTAAAATTTTCTTCAAAGTAAATAAATATTAAAAGATATAAGTAGTTACTTTGCTAACTTATAAGTAAAAAAACAAACAAAATATCCCAAATTATATATTTTTTTATTTATAGGTCATTTCGTGAAGGTAATTACTTACCATTATGACCCTCAACTTTCGAAATATTTACCATAGAATACTTACCTCACACACACATACACACATTAGTAAACACTAACACTCTTTTCGATTGTAAGATAATACTTTTATTAACTAGTTGTGTCAATCAATTTTTTTTTCTACTTGACATTACTCAAGACATTAAGGCTAAATGTTTGACATCATTTATCAGAGAGACTTTCGGATCAAATTCATGTTTTCGAACTCTCCAATGATTTAATCCCGATTAAAAATTATTATTAAAAACTTTATGTTGTGCATAGCCAGGTTTTAATTTTTGTGTCAAGACTTTTTTTGCCGGTTCGAATGTATGGGAAATTTTTTATGTTTAAAATTATTAACTTCCAACTAATTCGAACTGAAAAAATATATTTATTTCTTGATTAATGATGACTCAAATCCGAAGACTATTAACAGCCGACAAGAACTCGAAACTTCTGCCATTGAATCATCTAATATATATATATATATATATATATATATATATTACTTTTCGCTTTGTATTATATCAATGGATTTGATCAAAAGTGATTAAACTTCGTAATTTAAAAATATTAATTATTTCAACCGTTAATCAATGAATCAACGGTTGAGATGCGCTTAGTATCTCTACAAAGCGGAATGTGCTTTGTAGGTACATTAATCTCATATATATATATATATATATATTATTATTATTATTATGAAGGTGACTATGGAGCCCTGACCTTTTTTTAACACTTAGTTTGATCGTAAATATATAATATGAAGTAGAGGAGGTCGCATTACGTAAACATACATTAAATTGAACCAGCCACAAATATATGTTCCTGAAGTATTCTTTCTTTGCAAGAATAATGCTATATTTTATTTTTATTCTGCATTATTTTGTTGAAGATCACATTTATTTTACAAAAAAAAAGTAAATAAAGGTAAAGTCGTCATTTTGAAAATATATAATTCTAGAAACAGTAATTTTTATTGAGCTAACATAACATTACTATTCATTCAATTTTTTTTAAAAAAAAAAGTTAACTAAGAACTTGTGTATTTCCAAGCATTTTTGTCCGGTTAGCAAGGAGAATCGTAGTTCTATGAGCTATTAATGAATTAGTTAAATCGATACATTATTTTTTTAAAAAAATTCATCTTATTATTTTCTCATTATTTGTCACGTTGTCTTAGTATTGCTTAGAATTAATGGAAACTAGGAACATGTCCTAGTCCTAATTCCCATGCCAAAACATGGTGACGAGGTGATCGGAATTTATGCACCAAATTAAGCCAATAGGGAACACAATTACGACTGCACGACCGACAACTTTAATTTAGATTACATGATTAATCTTTGCTTGATCTGACACCGGGAAGCAGGTCACCAGAAGAAAACACATCTACCAACTCATTTGCTTTATCATAAGCGAAGCTTTCAAAATTTAAATACTCCAGTAGTATATAAATTCATGATCATTTTCGCATTTTAAATCTCTTTGATATTATTAACAGTAGTTACGTATAAATTTATGATCATTTTCGTGTTTTAGATTTGTTTGATATTATTAACAGTTTGATAGCGGATAACAATTTAACGAGCGGATGATGAAGTTCTAGCAAATAAGTGTTTAATAAATTTAACGACAGAATTAACTGATAAATACAAAATGACATAATTAGACATATGATAAGTTTATTTAATTCAAGCATTATTCAAATTATATTATAATGTAATAAGTAAATTATTCATATCTCAATTAAAAAAATGAAATCTCATAATTATTTTTTTGTTAAAATATATAAAAATTTATATTGACAATAAATTTATTTAGTGCACGTATGATATAAAAATATTAATTATTAAATTATTTTTTATTCATTATTAACATATAAATAATTTATAATTAATTAAGTACGAATATAAAAAGAAATATATTTAAATAATGATAAAAAAATAAAAAAATGAGAAAATAATAAAATAAGTTTAGAAGGAAATAATATATTTTAATAAGAGTAGAATTGGAAAAAAAAATTATAAACCGTTAACATCTAATCGCTAAACGCTAGTAGAATTAACTTTTTAATATTTTCATACTAAACGTTAAACATTTACTAAAAAAAATAGGAACGCTAAACACTACTTCAAATGCTAATTTGGTCAAACAGAGCCTATGTTAAATTACTACAAAAGCTCATTTCCTTGTCACTATAAAGAAAAAAAATCAAGAAATGGTTGGTTTTGAACTCTTAATTAGAAATATCTTACCACCAAATAAAGATTAATTAGAAAGTAGAAAGTGATTAGCAAATTAACAATTTAGAAAACATAGGAGAGCCCCATGGGGACCCACTTGCCACAAAAGAAAGGAAAGAGATGGGTCACCAACTGCCTGTAGAACATGGTCATTTGACAAAGAAGCATTCGAGATAAAATGAAATGTCCCTCTCCATTATTCACAAGAACAAGAACCAAAAAAAAAAAGTTGAATTGACGATTGACTTTTTTTTTTTGTTCTTAACTATTCAAAAGGTTAACTGATTTAACGATACATGCATTACTTATATTCCAGTGCCTGTATGTCTATTGGTTTCAATTCAATAGTTTCTTTTTCTTCTTTTTTCTCATGCAAAGCTGTTACAGATTCCAACTTTGAAAATGTCACCATGTCATCCTAATTCCCATGCCAAAACATGGTGACGAGGTGATCGGACTTTATGCACCAAATTAAGCCAATAGGGAACATAATTACGACCGCACGACCAACAACTTTAATTTAGATTACATGATTAATCTTTGCTTGATCTGACACAGGGAAGCAGGTCACCAGAAGAAAACACATCTACCAACTCATTTGCTTTATCGTAAGGGAAGCTTTCAAAATCTAAAAACTACAGTAAATACGTATAAATTCATGATCATTTTGTTTGATATTATTAACAGTTTGATAAGGGAATAACGATTTTATGACGAATAACAATTTAATGAGAGTTCTAACAAATAAGTATTTGATAAATTTAACGATAGAATTAGCTGATAAATACAAAATAATATAATTAAATATATGATAAATTTATTTAATTCAAGCATTATACAAATTATATTATAATGTAATAAGTAAGTTATTTATATCTCAATTAACAAAATAAAATCTCATAATTAATTTTTTTGTTAAAATGTATAAAAATTTATATTGACAATAAATTTATTTGGTGCACGTATGATATAAAAATATTAATTATTAAATTAATTGTTTTATGCATTGTTAACATATAAATAATTTATAATTAATTAAGTACAAATATAAAAAGAAATATATTTAAATGATGATTAAATAAAAAATGAGAAAATAATAAAATAAGTTTAGAAGGAAATAATATATTTTAATAAGGGTAGAATTAGAAAAAAATTTAAACAACTAACATTTAATTGCTAAACGCTAATAGAGTTAACTTTTTAATATTTTCATATGAAACGTTAAACATTACTTATTTTTTTCATTTACCAAAAAAATAGGAACGCTAAACACTACTTCAAACGCTAATTTTGTCAAACAGGGCCTATGTTAAATTACTACAAAAGCTCATTTCCTTGTCACTATAAAGAAAAAAAAAATCAAGAAATGATTGGTTTTGAACTCTTAATTAGAAATATCTTACCACCAAATAAAGATTAATTAGAAAGTAGAAAGTGATTAGCAAATTAAACATTTAGAAAACATAGGAGAGCCCCATGGGGACCCACTTGCCACAAAAGAAAGGAAAGAGATGGGTCACCAACTGCCTGTAGAACATGGTCATTTGACAAAGAAGCATTCTGAGATAAAATGAAATGTCCCTCTCCATTATTCACAAGAACAAAAAACAAAGTTGAATTGACGATTGACTTTTTTTTTGTTCTTAACTATTCAGAAGGTTAACTGATCTAACGATACATGCATTACTTATATTCCAGTGCCTGTATGTCTATTGGTTTCAACTCAATAGTTTCTTTTTCTTCTTTCTCATGAAAAGCTGTTACAGTTTCCAAACTTTGAAAATGTCACCATGTCTAGAACTTTGAAATCAGACAATGCATCGTTTAATTCTCGTTTTAACCACTACAAGCGCGTCCTGGTAGTTGACGTGAACTAATTTAATATGTTTAACCATCACTTGCATTAAGCAATCAGCAGGCGCAGATTGCATAAACAATTATGATTCGATGGAACTCTTCAGATAGCAAGTCCAAGGTGAAGGAGGACACACCATGAATTTTAAAGAGAAGAAAGAAGAGTGAGATTTAGAGGGGAAAAAAAAGAGGATTAAAGAGCAGAGATCCAGTTCGTCCTCGTCTGAACTGAAATGTGTTGCTTCTATTCCTTCCATTCCATATTGTTCCTTAGTTGACTTGTGTTTCTGAACATATACAGCTGGAACACATGAAAGATGGCAAGTTGGTGGCGGATACGAAATGTGAAACATGAATGAATTTGGTTATATTATTTAAACAAGAACACTGACAGAAGCAGCATGCATCCAACATTGTTTAACATGACCAGGTTCCAAGAGCACATTTCAGGACCCTTATTTTGTCATCTTCATTACCAGTATGGCTGCTGTGTTTCAGTATCAGTAATTTTGCTACTGTAACTGTGGATCTGTTCATGAAGTTTGGATGCTTCCTTTAAGGCTGTGCTTAGTCTAGCGCTGATACGACTTTGTGCATGCTTGTTAGCCAATGGATTTGGGTGCATTCTGACGGATTCCAATCGAAAAATATATGTATACACAATTGCAGGTCCATTTGTCTGATAGGAGACTTCCGTCAGCAGGACCTGTGACAGAAACAGGAGCTGCAACTTTTTTTGTGACGCTTCGAAATCGAAATGTGTGGCCGAGGTCCAATCAGAAATGATGCTTCTGATAATGCATACCTAATCCCTGGTGATTAACGCAGGCCTGGTCAATTCTCACTCCTGCTGTAGAACTGTCATTCTCACATGGAACTTCGGTGAAAGAAGCTGCTGATACGGTCAAAAAAAAAAGGAAGGTAGTTAAGTTAACTTCAATCGACCGAGCTAATAGTAATTCATGTGAGTCACCAGCTTAGTCAGCCATTCTGCTTTTTGTCCCCCTCGTGAGTTGCTGCACTTTTCAAATATCAGACTTTGGGAGATGAGTCGCTATACAGAATTCATTTGTTGATCCATAGACATCAAGTTAACAGTAAAGTTGACCTTGTTCAAGCTCTAGGTTGGGTGACCTTTGTATCTGAATCTGCTATTATTACAGAGCCTTCACTGCAAGCTACGATTCAGTAAATTCAGGAATACATGTGGGTGTAGATGAAAGCTGTACGCCTCTTAATCAGACGTGTATGTATTGTGTACAATAATACATTGATATTTCTTTCAGTTTCAGATGATGAGCTGTTTGGATTTTTTCTCAGGAAAAAAGAAATTGTTTCAAGACTCCTTCAAAGAAACTCTTCGGATTCCGAATAATTTTCATGTATTTTCTTCTATTTTTATTCCACATCATTTTCCTCCTATCCATCCAGCTGGTTGCCATGAGAAACTGTCTTAATTGGTGTTCATCTCCATCACGCATTGACAGACATTTTAATGAGCATTAATGTTAAATAATAAAAAAAAAACTCAACCTTAACTCAAATGGTTGCGGCTCAAACCCCAAAGAAGAAATCTTTGTATTTCCATTCTTTAAAAGATTGGATTTTGAGAAATGTCAGGGAATGACAGCCGCCAGAGAGAGAACTATCAAACAGTTCAGGAGCTCTTGTCAAAGAATCAGCAAACCGTGTTTTCGGTAGGGTCTTTGCTCAACCACCATTGGTGATTGGCACAAACATTGTTTTGCTGCAAAAGATACTGCAATTTCTGTACACTTTTAAATCCCAACTACAAGCACCAAACGAGGTAGGAATCGTATTCCCACACCCTTCTAACTCACACCAAGACAAACTCAAAAAGAAAAATCACAACATATATATGGAAATTTCCTGCAGTTTGCACTGCCCAGAAGCAACCTGGAAAGAGTGATCGCCATGCCAGATGAAAGGTGGAATAGAAGCCATGCATAGGAGCCAAAGTATCATGAACACAAAAAGAAAAGATCAGAAGGAAAAAAACAAATTATTACTATAATGAACAAATCAATTGACATAATCTGCATAGAACTCTTCAGTTCCTACTCCCATCAATTTCACAGTGATCAAAAGAAAGGAATGGTCAATTTTTCCATCCTTAATATTATAACTTCAGACACCAAACCACTGTCTTTAAAGTACTGCATAATGATCAAGTGATTAATCATATGTTTTCATGAGGGCTTAGAGGGCATTAAGCATTGCTATATATACGTGCACTATGTCTGAAACAAGTCTAAAGAAGGTCCACAACATGCGTGCAGCAGACATGAGCAACCTCCTGAGCGTTCTGCTTCTTCTTCTCCTGTGTCACCCACTCTTCTCCAATGGCGAATACAGCGTTCCCAGCAACCCGAGGCTGGACAAGGCCTACACGGCGCTGCAAGCCTTCAAGCACGCCATCACCTGCGACCCCAAGGGCATAACCCACAACTGGTGCGGCCCTCACGTCTGCAACTACACGGGCGTGTTCTGCGCGCCGGCGCCGGACAACCCGCATGAGCTCACCGTGGCCGGCGTGGACCTGAACCACGGACTGCTCTGCGGGACGCTCCCGGAGGAGCTGAGCCTCCTCTCCGACCTCGCGCTGTTCCATATCAACTCCAACCAGTTCACGGGAGGCATCCCCAAGTCCTTCGGCTGCCTCAAGCAGCTGTACGAGCTGGACGTGAGCAACAACCTCCTGGACGGGCCCTTCCCCTCCGTCGTGCTCGAGCCGCCGTCGCTCCGGTACCTCGACATCCGCTACAACCGGTTCTGCGGCGACGTCCCGAGCGGGGTGTTCGACCTGAAGCTGGACGCCCTCTTCATCAACAACAATCACTTCACGATCAGCCTGCCGGACAACATCGGCAACTCCCCCGTCTCCGTGCTGGTCATCGCCAACAACCAGATCAACGGGTGCTTCCCCAAGAGCATCTTCAACATGAACAGGACCCTGAACGAGCTCATCATCATGAACAGCGGCCTCAAGTCGTGCCTGCCCCCGGAGATCGGAAGGCTCAACCAGCTGACGGTGTTCGACGTCAGCTTCAACAAGCTCGTCGGCCACCTCCCGGAGAGCATCGGGGAGATGAAGAAGCTGGAGCAGCTCAACGTCGCCCACAACAAGCTCTCCGGCGCCATCCCGGAGACCATCTGCGAGCTGCCGCACCTCAAGAACTTCACCTACTCCTACAACTACTTCTGCACCGAGCCGGAGGTCTGTCTGAAGAAGGTGAAGAAGATCAACGACAAGAAGAACTGCATCCCGTTCCGCCCGAAGCAGCGGTCACCGGAGCAGTGCCATTCGTTCCTGTCGCAGACGCCCCCCCACTGCGACTGCGACGGGTGCATAGTCCCGACGCCTCCGTCCCCGCCGCCGCCTTCCCCGCCGCCACCCTATCACTACTGAGATGATCCATCAATCGATTGATCACAGCGGCCGGAGAAACTGTTCATGAATATTAATTACTGTCAGCTCGGAGTTGAAAGGTGACCGCTAATAACTGTGTAAAGCCATTAGGAAGCTGTGGATTTCTACTGCTTTGCATTGAACACCTTTGTTTTGTTTTTGTGATCTTTCCTTGTAATTATCATTCATATAGAAGGTATATAATACTCAAATATACTCTTTCATCCAAAATGTTGAATCCGTAGTTTCGAATTTGAATCTTAGTCTTTCTTTTATGAACATAATTCGCAAATGCTCCAACTTTTTTTAGTAAGTTGATGCTACTTTAGATGATAAAGTAAATTCCTGTTATTGAGACCAAGGAACATGCATGGTGAAGAGAAATGGAGAAAGGCCCCTTTAATTTAGTGCCATTTGCAATTAAATTTAGACCAAGTTGATTAGTGCTCAAAGGAGGAGGGTTGTATTAGGTCAGCGTAAAACCTTGTCGAATCTTATGAACATGGATCAACAAATAAGTTTGGTTACTAATAAAACGGAATGACGTCGTATGATTCATGTAGCCGACCCCACTTAGTGAGATAAGGCTTTGTTATTGTTGTTGTTATTATTGCAATTAAATTTAGGCCAAGTTGATTAGTACTTATAGCCATAGGAACTAGGCAAGAAAATTCTTGCTCATCCATGAACTTTAAATTAAAAATAGTAAGAGTACATATATGATGTAACATCAAAATTGCAAGAAACCAGCTCAAGGCTACCTAACAACTTAATTGTCAAGCTTTTTAGTTTCTTTGGTCAAGAGTGCCAGCTTGGTTTGCACCACAAACTTTAGAAAGATGACTTCCTCTGGCTATGGGCAAGATGCAAAGTTGATACCTTTTTTTTTCATGGATTTAGTACGAGATTGTGTTACACCACTTTGTGTCCAAGTGGAATTATATTTTTCATTTGTAGATAATGGTATTGGTGGATTGAAACTATTAGTTCTGTTATCTTTTGTGGTCAATTTTTCAGGTAATTAAATTAATTAATTAATTAGATAATCTGTCCCAGAATAATTATTTTTCATATTTTATTTTATAATTGTTGTGGAATTTTAATGAAAAAGATTGAGCATTGGTCACCATCATCATCATCATGAACAGCAGTATCCCATTTCTAAATTCATTTTCTTTCCTAATGGAATCATGCATTAGGTGAAGTTAACACTTCAAGATCTTTTTTTTCCTTGAAAATATGATCAACTTTTAAGGAAACGCCAGGAAATGAATTGTGCTGGAAATTGACACTTATGTTACCATAAATTAATGCTGACACCAACTAGCAAAAATTGGCTCTTGAGAAGCTGGAGATAACACCAATTGTCTTTTCTAGTTGAGTTATAATGCTCAATATTCCGGAAATAATTCACAAAAAAATATATCAATCGACCTATAATGACAAATTGGACTTGCTTGCAACCAATGTTTTCGTAATCGGACAAGCGATCCTACCGGAATCACTACTGGATCGCGATTGGACCAGTTCGATCGAGTTCAATTGAGTTGGAATATTTTTTTTAAAATAATATTATTTATAATAACTTTAAATATATAGTATATAAATATTGTATTAATAACCTATTAATAATAAAATATTAGCATAATATAATTTGTTTATTTAAAATTGTAATAATGATAAATAAAAATTGTTAACATATAAGTATTAATAGATTATAATTGATTTTAATAGTGATAAGTTGCATTAATATATTTTATCTTGAATTAACTTTATTTCTTTTTATTTTTTTACATTTACCTTTTTATTTCCATTTTTATGCCTTTTAATAATTTCCTTTTCCATATTATTCAGATTTTAATACTTACCATCCTCTTCAACTTTCCCTTTTAGTATTTCCTATTTTATGTGTTTTTTTTCAAATTTAAGCCTGAACCGGTTTAATTCTTTCCATCATCTTATACTTCCCCTTCTAATACTTTCTTTTCCCTCTTTTATATTTCCTATTTTATGTGTTTTTTTCAAATTTAAATCTAAACCAGATTGAACTAATCCACCGATTTTGCCAGTTGGATTAGATTTTGCCAGGTTCAATGTTAAAAACGATCTTCACATACAATTGGACCGGATCAACCATTAATTTATGGTTGAATTGATTGTTCGATTCGATTTTAATAATATTGCTTGCGACCCAGGCTGCAGGGGAGAATATACACAGACGAAGAGGATCACAAAATATTTCTATGCAAATATTTGTTAAAAGCCACGCACTGTTGGATAATATAACAGTGAGCAGCTCATTTTGAATTAGTCCTACAACTAGTATACAGATTCGTAGAAATGTCGCAGAAAAAAATCTGCGTAGTAGTGCTAGAACAACATCTTGAATTATTGCATTCGTGCAGCTTCATATAATATACGTTGCATGGATTCTTGCCTCCATCCCACTAAGCTGCATATGCCAAAATAAGTGATAGTAGCAGGCAGAGAGAGAGAGAGAGCTAGTCATCACTGTCTGCATTCGGCCTCATGCAACCACAAGAAGAAGGCCCTTTCTTCTGCCTCCTGCTTTCTTTCCTTCCATATATGTACTCCTTCAGAATGGCTCCTGTACTTTGGTCCACAGCTTTGGCTCTGTTACTGGCGCACTCTTCATCGGCTTTCAGCAAGCTGTACTGAATTTTCTGCATTTCCAGTTCCAACCTTCCAATCTTTTCTGAAACCTTCCTTGCCTGGTCAGTAATTTGCTTCTGGCTTTTACTTGCGTCACCTTTCTTCTCAATGATCTCATCATCGGGGGATGCAGACAAGTCTTCAACTTTCTTTGTCAGCTTACTGTTGGCATCAATCAGCTTTGAGACGGTTCCTTCAGCCCCCTTCAGCTGTACCTTGACAGGGTTCAGTTCTGATTTCACAGAGTGGTTGTTCTTTTCAGATGCTTCAACATTCATCTGCAGTTCCTTAACACATGCATGAAGAACCAACAGCCTGTGTCCATCAGAAGAAAGCCTCTCGATGACCCTTCTGTTCCATTGCTTCCGGGTTTCATGTTTTCTGGGCAGCACTAGTTTATCAACTCCCAGCTCTTTTTCAGTTACCAGTTCAAGCAAAGGGTATCTACCATTCTCCTGTTCTATCTGTAGGGATGTTGCATCATTGTCCGGAATTACCAAAGGAGCTTTCAGTTTCTGATCACTGCAGCTTACTTCTGATGTTTGGCATAATTCAGATTCAGACACGTGATCAACAATTTCATCAGCATTCATAATATCATATATATCAGAAAGATCTGCATTGCTACACCGCGAAGAGTTCACAACAATGTCAAATTGGAGATCTCTCATGCTTTGTTCACACTTCATATTTGACAATTCACTTTGTGCCATCCCACTTGATCTTAACCCTGCAATTTCTTTCCATGTGGAGTTTAAGCTAGCAACCGACTCTAACCTATCAAACTCCAAAAGGTAGCCAGCTTCCATCATCTCCTTCTCAAGTATTTCGATCTTCGATTGCAAATCTTTCCATTTTAGGAGTCCTGGCATTGCTGTGCCACCATGACTTGAACTTGGTTCTGGAGTGCTCTTGTTGGAAGACTTGAATTGGACATCCTGAATACAACAACTTTGTTGAGCTTACTATTTATCAGGTAACTATATAACTGGCTTCAGTAAAACAATCAAGTTAACATATTAGTTTTTGAGTTCAATTGCAGATGTACAAAAGTCCATCTACTTGAATTCTAGACCTCAACATGATATTGACATTGAAATATAGCATCTCAATTAAATCTTGATTAAGGAGTTCAGATTTCATTAAAAGTTAAAACAAGAGTTCGCATTTATTATTTCCATCAATGGGAAAAAAAACTTTTCGTTTCCTTGTTTCTTTAGTGTGATGTCTTGCCTGTGATGTGGAGTACTCTTCCAGAAGAGAGGTATCATCCCACAAAGACCTCACTAGTAGCAAAAATGCTCTCAACTCGGTCATTAGCCCTCTGTTTTCTCTTTCAAGAGCATCAAGCTTCTTTTCCAGCTCTTCGATGGTGAAGTTTTTTTTTGTGATCTCCTCTTGTAGAATTCTCATCTGTACCATTCTACTTGTCTCAAATGCATGGCATGCTTTGATGAGCTCATGCACCTTTACTTTGAACAATTTAGCATTAATCATCACAAGCTGGATGTGCAGTGCTGATGAAATTTCCACATCAGAGAACTGCTTATCAGTTTCATTCTGCAGGGCAGAAGTCAAATATCTTTCTCTTATTCTGAGCTCCGCAGCTTCTGTTTGAAGACCTTTTATTTCTCCCTTCAGAATCTCATTTTCTTGATGTAGATATCCATCAGTTTCCTTGCAGGAATCATTCTCAATTTCTTCTGCGGACCCTTTACTTATATGGTCCAGTTTAGGATCACCATGATGTCCGCATAAACCAGTATGGTCATCTTGCACACTTTGCAAAGCTGAATTTTCTTCAGACAAGTTCATATCTTCCGTGAGAAGAATTTGTGCACCTGTTGGTGACAATTTGGCATTGCTAATATCAATTTGGAATTGCATCAAGCCTCCATGATTTTCTAGTTTCGGAATTGATTCCTTGATACGGGTGCTTTCTGTGTGCAGCATTACAATATTCTCATTGATAACTTTGATATCCTCCTCAAGGTCCTTTTGTACCTCATGAAGATAGTTTCTTTCACTGTTTAGAAGTCGTAACTCGGTGCTTTTTTCAGTAATGAAACTTTTCAATACCAGGGCAAGGCAATCCAAGGCCACCACATCAGCAATAATGAGGGCATTCTCCATTTCCAGATGTTCATTATTTTCACTCAAGAGGCGAAGCTTTTCAGATATTGAACGATTTTCCTCAGACATGTTAGATATTACAATCTGCAGTGCGCAATGCGCCTGTTGTAAATCCGATAACTCCCCGAACATAATATCAACTTCAGCCTTCAAAGCTTCCTCTCTTGTATTGCTAGCTTGCACCTCCCCTCTCAATTGTTCATTCATCTTACGGAGTTCATCATTCTCACACTTTAGCACAGCAAAATTATCAATCTGTATGCTAGATTCTCTTTGAAGGGTAGCTTTTTCTGCACGTAATTCTGCCACAAATGCTCCAAACTGCTCTAAAAGTGTAAGTACAATAGACTTCTCAAGAAGTAAATGCTGTTTCTCATCTTGTGTCTCTGAAGCAGTATGTAGTAGCTGTCTAATCTCATGCAGAATAAGCTGCAAGAGGACTTCATCTTTGATATGATCTAAAGAAACATTCTCCAGATCAATCTTAAGCAACTTCATTATCAAATGAATCCATTCTTTCAGCTTCTCATTATGCTCCGTTAATGATGTTATTCTTTCTTCTTGAACATGACATTCCTGTTCAAGATGAGAAATTAGTTTCTCGGTGCATTTTAGTGTGTCTTGATGTTTCTGAGTTCCAGTAGAAAAACTCAAGCTCCCTTCTTTTATGTCCCGTAAACATTTCTGCAAGATGAAGATTTCAAACTGAGCATTCATGATATTAAGCTGCTCCACTTCTAGCTCCTCCTGCCTTTGTCGACCTTCTACTTGCAGCAGACGAATCTGTTTCACGAGTGCACGCAGTTGAGCATTACTAGACTTAATAAGTGAACTATGTTCTTCCCTTTCCAGTCTCAATAACTCCTGAAGCTCTTCCACCTGTTTTAAGGTTGACTCCTTCTCCTTCTCCAGGTGTGTATGCCTTCCTTCTAATGCTACATACCTGCTCTCCAAATTCTTCAGATTCTGCCTAATGCTTTCTACCTGAAACAACATCAGTTGTGCAGTAAGACAACTTATGCGGGTAACATAAATCTTATAAAATAATTTATGAAACAGATTAAATTATCAGGAAAACTTTTTGCTGGATTGAAAATAAAGTTCAAAAGAGAGAGAACTTGCAACATGAATATGCACCTGGGATGTAAGGGTGGCTTTTTCACAAACAAGGCTAGATTTCTCATCGTAAAGAGACTGACAAGATTGTTCCATGTCTTTCAGCCTTCCCCTCAAACCATCAATTTCAGCATTCATGTCAAATAACGAGTTCTCCAAAAACATGTTTTCCCTTGAAACTTTCTCCATGTTCTTAGTGAAAGCTTCCACATGAGACACAAGTACGGCCTTTTCAGCTTGGTTGATGGCAATCCTCCCATGTAGATGATAACAAGATTCTTCTAATGTCTTTATCCTATCTCGTAATCTTTCAAGCTCATTGTTTGCATTGGAAATGGAAGCTTCTAAAATAGCATTTTTATCTGAAATGGTCTCCATATGTTTTAGAGTGTGCAGATGAGCTTGCTTTTCATCTTCATGCTTATTAACAGTCTCTTTCAGCTCAAAATTATCATCTTTCAACTCCTTTACCATAGCTTGAAGGAACTGAATATTCAAATTAACTACCTGTACTTCCTCCATTAATGCAAGGTATCTCTTTTCCAGATCATTTCTGTCTTCCTTCAGACGATGGAGCTCCCGCTGGAGAGCTGCCTTTTCCTCTCCCCGGTGATTAAGTTGATTATGAAGTTTTTCATTAAAACCTCTTAAGGAAATTATCTCATCTTGCAGATTGATTATCTTTAGAGCAGCCAAAAGCCTTTCTTCATTCAATTTGTCATTTTCCTCCCTAATATTTTTCAATGCTTCCTCTAAGTTCGCTTTACACAATTGCACATCCCTCATCTTTTCGCCACTACTTTGAATCTCCATCATTAAACGTCTCATTTCTTCTTGGCATTCAGAAAGTCGCTTCTCAACAGAGTGGCAAGCCAGCTCATCCTTCTTCCTACCTTGGTGTTCATCTTTCAACGACACATTGAGCTGCTCCAACTCTTCTTCTTTTATCTTCAGCTCTGCCTCTTGACGTCTTATTCTTTGCTTTAACCTGTCCAGTTCAGATATCAAAGCTTGATTGGCCTTCTCTAGTGATAGACTCCGCACCTTTGCATGGTTCAAAAGCTTAGCTCCTCTTACCATCTCACTGTTTAGCTTCTTGAGGTCTGCTTGCATGCAAGAGATCTCATTTTCCAGGGAAGCCACTCTTGTCTTGGATTCTTCACATTGAGATAAGGCATCAGCTTTCTCAATCTTAATCCTGGAAGACATTTCTTTCAGATGGTTAACTTCGGATTCAGCTTTGTCAGCTCTTGTCAACTCCAACGTAATTTGGTTCTTAAGGTCCTCATTCTCCATGGACAGGCGGGTAATTTCTTCCTGCAGTAACTTAAATTCTGAACAATTCCCTTCTTCCTCTTGAACACTCGAGCTTTTACCTGTAGACATGTGATCCATTTGCTTCATAGTGTTCTCCCCAGATGATGAATCAACTTCTTCGGAATGTGTTTCATTTACATCATGATCTGATGATGCACGTAAATGCTCATACTGCAGATTATCTGGGGCAAATAGTATGTGAGGCATTCCAAGACAATGTGACTCCGCGTCAGTTGAAGAACCTGGTGAGGGATCATCCGAGAATTCGAGTGGGATTTCATTAGGAAAAGCTTCTGCCATTTTTCGATGAGCCTGACGAAGTGCCCCAGTAGCATGATCGTATCTTTCTGCTAATGCACGATATGCTCTATAGAATTCCTCCACCAGTTTCATAAGCTCAGGGCGATTCTTGTAGAACATTTCTGCTCTTTGTGCGAAGGAATCAGCATCATGTTCTATAAGCTTGATCATTATCTTTATCTTGGCATCAATATCTGTTACACAAGTAATGTAATGAATTAAACAAAGTAATGCAATTGATAGGAGGAAAATAAACATGATACTGGCAGTATAATATGCTTTCTGCACTTCATTAATCAAAATGTTGGATAATAAAAAGTGGGCAAGAAACCCCGTAATCAAAACAGGAATCCAAATGATAGTGGCAATATAATTATGTTTCGAGATGCAAATAGTTGCATGATGAGGAATGACACAAAATAGACAAAATATTTAACCAAAAGATGGCAACATTCAGATTATTTAAGAAGAATGATCAATTAGCAAAATTCTCTTCTATGAAAGTTAAAAATACAGCTCTTGCATCATCAAGTGATCAAAAAATATATACAAAATAAAATATTTTAACTCTTGTACAAGATAAAAGGTTTTAACTCTTTTTTTGGTCATACTGTTGCCTGAGAAAGTCATGCATCATTCATTATCAGAGATAAAACAGAATTGATCTTACCTGCAAGGTTTTCCTGAAGCCATTTTGAGTTCTTAGGACTAATGTGACTATCCCACCACCACGAATATAGACGCCTCGATTCAGCATTAGTTGGTGTTGCCATAGTGACAGGCAAGGAACAAGCAGAACTGATCTAACCTAAAATCCTTTCTTATGACCCATTAAGAGCTGAGCAGCATCCACAGAAAACCAATTCGGTTTGCTTGGAGACATTGAATAGAATGAAAAGATTGGTGCAGCACTTCTGCGCCACATGAGGTCAATTCTGTCCTCCTAAATGATTAAGTTACAGATATCAGCTTTCAAGAAAGAGAAAAGGCGAAAAACAATATGTAAACTTGTTCCCAAGCGTACCTTCTTCAATCACAATGAAGACAGGATAAATGCATCACTTGCCTGTTGCTCCATCACAGTGACCAAAAAAATCGATCAGCAACAATCACATCCTAAAATAGAAATAACTCGAGTTTTAGAACCAATAGAAAATACAACTAAGCAGCATGAACAGAATGATGCTTCCCTCACCTTGTATTGAGGTTTCAGAGACTAAGAAAATTCACCAATATCCTAACTCCACTTTCATCAAATAACTTATCAGCAAGTAACCAAAATCCTCACTGAGGACAATGAACTCCCAGGAAATCCACAATCTGAAAAAAAAATATATATGATAAGAAATCTAGTCAGCGACACTAAGAGATCGACGCAAGATATACAATTCCTATAAGGAACCGTATTTTTCCCAGTTGGACACTGATACAAGGTCAAGCGAGTAACGATTCTGGTTGGAAACCTAAAAATGTGGAGCTTATCACAAAAAATATCCCTGATCAAACTTTCAGCAAGGAAAGAAACTATGTCGAACGCCGAAGTCTGCCATAATAAGAAATGACAATAAAATGAACAAAGAATTCAAACCAAATTACTAAGTCCAGAACGCTTTCAAACTGATCGCATGAAACACATGCTGTAAGTACATCCGGAACCAACAAAAATCGCTTGTCTCGCTCAGAAACAAATTCCTCCAAAAACCCGCAAAATCCTTAGACAATGAAATTGAGAAGACAAGATGATAAAACCAGAAAAAAAAAGCTATTCTTTCAGCAAGAAGGTGATCCATACCCTGAGGAAAAAAAATGATTTTTTTCTGAATCCAACGAAACAAAAATTGAGCAGCTGCCGCTAAAAGATGCAGCTGCGTTTCATCATGAAGGTCTGTCCTTTCTTAATTGTGCTTTTTCCACTATACAGCAAGTGAAAAAAAAAAAGGAGTGGTAACAGAAGGAAAAGAAAAGCTTGAGAAGAGGACAAAGAAAACCAGGAAAGAAGTGGAGGAATTTGGAGTCTAAAGTTGGCAGGTATCGCCAATAGCAATTTGTAAGACCAAATTACAGCTCCGCGTGCTGCAATGGACGGACGGCAAAATAGCCAACCACCACTACAATCTACTGTATACATGCACCATGTAGGCCTGATGGTTACAGTGTAGAAGACAATAATGCATGCACTTGTATTATCAAGCAGAGTCATTCCACGCTGTACAAGAATTTAATAGCTAGGAGGACAAGCTGACTGCTGTTGTTGATGTGCTTAGTAATAAGTTAATCTCTCTCTCTCTCTCTCTCTCTCTCTCTCTCACACACACACACACACACACACACGGCTACTGTTCACTGAAGTGCTGGCCCTTTAGTACACTAGAGTTGAACAGTGAACGGCGAAATGCAAACGTCATGGTGATAAACTGATAATGGAGTACTAGTAGCAGGAAGAACTAATAAAAATATGTCAATCATTCAGCTCAACCGATCTGCATACTTCCAGATGGTAATCCACATGCACAGGGTGGCTCAATAATGTATACAATATGTTTGCTGAATGAGAAGCTTCAATAAGATGCCAATCTAATTAAGTAGTTGTTCTTGTTCATATAATTAATTTGACAATAAAAATGTTGCAACTCATGGGGAAAAAAAATTAACGATCACATTAACTTGAGTATATAAAAAAAGATTAGGATTGTTTAGAAATAATTGTCGGCACAAGTCTGAGAGCCTACAATGTGAAATGAAATATTTGAAAATGTAATGTAACTCCAAGACTTCTCCTTAGATAAATCAACCTAACTCTGTAGATTGCTGCATTGCATATTCTGACAAGGATATTAAAACAAATCACAAGCATGTTGACCTAATAACTAAATGCCAGCATGTCAGATGCGAAAATTTCAGATGACTGATTGGGACGTGGACATTTATAACTCAAGCATGCTCAGTGACATGGTCACCCCTCACAATGCAGAATCTCCATTTTGTTAATATTTGCTGATCATTTGCGCTACTCAAATTGATCCATTTTTTTTTTTTCAGAATACTTGAGTAGTAAGGACCTGTTTTGCTTTAGAGGTTATCATTTTATATAAATTTTTTACGAAAAAAAAGGGGTAAATGATGGTGAAAACTTTCTGTGCAGCAAATTATTGATTTCCTTTTCTTCTTGGAAGAAGAAAAAAAAAGGTTATAATTGAGCCTCTGTGCACCATGGTCATATTGGTGCAGCAATCGTTTTCATCCAACTATAGTGGGCAATCACTTGCTCAAAGTTCTCCAATTGATCTGAGATGACTTCCCACTTACATTGTATATATACAGCTCACCAGCATAAAATATATATATGAGAACATGAACTTTTCACCATTCTTCTTCATCCTGTTCACTTCACTCGAAAAAAGAATGCATTCTGCGGCGTCTATATTTAGAGATTACTGACTTATCAGATTGATCAGTCATGATGCACACTGTTATCAGATTGTCTCCTGAAATATGCATCATGGCTTCTCACGTCTCTTCAACCTCATGGCCATTCTGATCATGCTGAGAAAAGTTCTCGTGTTCTTTGAATCCCAAAACTTCCGAGTGAAGATGTTTGTCATTGATTTCTATCATGCAAACGAAAATGGTGGGTACTTTTTTGTCTACTTGTGCTAACCATTCAACTTCAGAAGTTGCTCCACTTTTATTTTCTTTGTCTAGGTGAGAAAGTAGTATCAGGGGATGCTGTAAACTTTTGCCACCGACAAAGCAGGTACACATGCTGCTCCTTTGTCACGCGTAGCTTAAACGACACCGTTGTGTTTTAGCACGAGTTCAAGTTAAGATATCTCAACCCAAAATCTTGATTTGAGTTGTCGGCCTTTCAAGTTGATTAAGACCTTAAGAACTTGTCTACAGGAAAGAAAGTTTTTGCCTAGTGTTCAAAATGTTGTTTCTTTTTTTAGTGTTCATCACCGAAAGCAAAACAACACCTTTGTTTCCACGACTAGTTGGACATCTCAATCTACTTAGTTTTGCGTATCAAGCTCACACAGAGAGGCTAAAGATGTAAAGCAAAGGAAAGGAAAAGAGAAAAAAAAAAAAAAAAGATACGCAAGATGCAAAGGGATCTTTGTCCTCGTCCTGTGTTTTCCCTGTGGAAAAGAGAGGCCACTTCATGTGGTTTAGCAGGGAAGAAGACAACGGAGTCATGGGGGGTCCTCACTGATCGGGCGGAGAGTCCAAACAACAAGAAGTGGGACCGGAATCGACCGACCACATGACCTCTCTCTCTCTCCTCTCTCTCTCTCTCCCCCTCGCCTCTTCTTTTTGTTCACTTGATTATACAAGACCAGTCATACAGGATCCTCGGTCCACTCTGCTTTTTGGAATTATTAACGAGAAGATAACATTTGATAATATTCGTTTCTCCAAGGAGAAGATAAAAAAAGATAAAAATGACATTGAAATGGAAAGAAAATGAAGTCTTCTATGACAAATCTAATGCACTGCTTGCACAGAGTTCTTCAGTTGTGGATTGGATTTCTTTTTTTTTTTAATGCTGCCATTAGCAACCAAACTGGTAAACCAAGACACTGTTCAAGGGGCCATGCTGCAGTCATCTAAACATGTCCTCAGTTGTGCCTTGGATCTTATCATTGTTATGCTACCATCAGCGCCAATTTTTTACACTAACATGCTGATTAGTGGATCTTTCTATAGTCATCTAATCACATGGTAATATATTAGCGAAACAAAATATATTGGATAGGGCACAATTCTCATACATGCATATTACGGTCAGGTGCTGTTTTTTTTTGCAGTCATAACTCATAATGGTTAAATTTCACTAAATGTTATCAACTTTACCTACTTTTTTCAATTTTATTCTTCAACTTTACTTTGTAACTATACTACTCTTAAATTATTAATTTCTTTCACTAACTACCCTTTTCATCGAGTATAAAATAATTTACCGATACACGGCAATCCATTAAAAAATATAATAAATATAAAATAATGATATAATAATTAATTTTTAAGAAAAAAAGGGGAGGGGGACACATATGCTAGTTCGTCGGAACTCGTAGTGAGGGCATCAATGATGTGCAAAGGACGCCGCCCCCTCCGACATGAACATTCGGGAGGCCGCCAAGTTGAAGGGGATAGGGCGGCTCCCCTCTCCTCTTTCTTTATTTTTAAAATTTTTAATTATTATATTATTATTATTTATATTTATTTTAATTTTAAATAGCTTGTCATATAAGTAAACTGATCGGTAAATCATAGATAGTCAATGAAAATGGTAGTTTGTAAAAAAAACCAATAATTAGATGATAATTTAATTATAAAATAAAATTAAAAGATAAAATTGAAAAAGCCTAAGGTAAAGTTGAAGTACATTTGTCTCATATGGGTCATTTTTTATCCCACACAATCCTTATTCTCTAATAAAATTTACATCAACTCCACTCCCACATGTAGAAAAACATTAATATAAAGTATATTTATTTGTTCATGGAGTGTTGAACCTCTACATGAACGAATGCAGAGCCAAAATCAGAAGTAGAGGGCATACCACCCCGAAAGAAGAGCAACTCCAAACATTTATTTCGGTTCTAAAAGATCAAAGCATGGTGCAGTAGGACAGCCCTCTGAGTAATAAATTAAGATAACTCAAGTTTGATAATGAGCCAAATTGCTAAAATGTTATATCTTGCACATAAGAAAAGAGCTATTTATGGGCTTTTGCTGAAAATTTATTAGTCATTTTCAAGGACAAAAACAGATGTTAGCTTTCCTCCAACACTAACCAGCAACCCCTGCTTAATTTTGGGTCCCCTGTCAAGTTATGGGGACTAAACTAAGGACATTGCTTTACAAGAGGACAATGAAAACAAAGAAATTCGGGAGAACCAAATGTTTTCTTTTACTACTTCCACCAGAAACTGACTAACAAGCTCTTAGAACCAATGCAAATGAACAAAAAAATTCAAATAAAAAAAATTCCAAGCTGACTCATTGACATTGTTGACTTAAGTGGAGGTCCTCGAAGACAATTGATGCCCAACATTGTTTCAGTATCATGGAAAACAAGATTGATGTAATAGAAATCAGTTAACCATTTTTGGGTGGTAAAGAATCAATGGCAAATGGAAAGAAGAGGTTCCTGGTGTAAACTTTCTTATCTGGTAAAGGCAATTACTTTTATAATTTACACCTCTAGATCTGAGAAACCTCTCGGCGCATGGACAAGGAAAACCTGGTTGGGATTTTGTTGTTCATTTACAAATACAAGAGTTCTCTCACACACCCAAGAACTCATCCACAGTACTAAAACCACAAGTTGCATCAGGTGAAAAAAGAGAGTAATTTCATAACACATGAAACAGCAGAAGCAAAATTTCTTCAAAAAGGAAATATTTTTTCCTTTTTCTCCTTTTTTGGGGAGGAAAGGAAGAAACAAGTTGTTAGGCTTCTACTTTATGAGAGCATATTGAAACAACTTCAACATAAACAGCTCGGATTTTTCAGTTACCAAAAATAACAAATGCAAGAAAAAAAGAGAAAGGAAAGAACTGAACAGCACCGTAAGTTTACCATGTAGACAAATTATACACGTGTTCAAAAACATAATAAACATATGAGAACTATCTGATAACATCTTACATACATCTTTGATCTGACAACGTCGAACATACCTAAAAAGGTACTTGAAAGAACTCTTCCCATATGGACGAATGTTTATTACAAAGACATGCTGATCAAAGTGGACGAACTTAGAACACTTATGTCGAGATTCGGAATAACCTGATCCACATAGCAATACCTGATGTAGTTTAGATATAACATAAGAAATGAATAAGTAATGATCAGTCCAATGGGATACCTCAGCTGAAAGCGGATGAGCTCAATGAACTATCTGGAAAACTCATTGGACAGTCAGTTGATACATCGCTACTAAGAGATGGGAAAGAAGGGATAGATTTGAGTATCAATTTTCTGCCACCTTTCCGTGCAGGCGACGGTCCAATTGCATTATGCGGGGGAGAGATCCTCTTGCTGTTAGGTGAAACCGTCTTCACATGATTGGTTGGAGAAGCAGTGGCTCTAAGTATAGCTGGCATGTCATCCTCATGAATTGTGTTCAGATTATTCTCAAACGTGTGTTGAGAAAGCAGGATATCAGATTTCTGGAGCATGTGAGAACCATATAATCCAGGAGAAGGTCCAACAGAGAATTTGGAAGATCGTGGAGGTTTTGCACTTGAAAAAAGTTGTAGATCAATTGACAGCCTGAACAACAGGACATTCTTAGTAAGTAATTGCAATACAGACAGGAATAATCACTGTGCCAAATGTGAAAAGCATTGAAGTGCAAAACCTGCAATTCACAGAAGGTGTTATGGGTAAGATGCTATCAGACGGTTGTTCATCAAGTTGCACGCTAGCATTTTGTTGACCACCCTCTGGACTTTCCTTTTCCCTGTCTAAAGCATCAGCTCCATCATCTGCCAATTCTATTTCACTAATTGGAAGGATTCCTGCCAATGGAAAATCAGCATTAAATCCAGATATAATAATAGATCATTCTGAAGAAGAATTAAAACTCCGTGCAGAATCCTTGTCCCATATATTTGGTGCATATACTGCTGAAAATAATTAGTAGATTTACTGCATAAGGGATAATATGACGCAAAGAGCATCTGATTTTAGGGAAATGAATATAGTATCACTCACCATCTTTCCTTCCAAAAGCATTCTTACACCCCTCACATCTGCAACTCAGCGAGCATCCAACACCACCCTACAATAAGAAAAAACATAATCATGTCACATTTAATGTGCTAAAAAAACTAACTACGCTGTTGTAGATGCAATACCTGATAGCATTCACAGTATTTCTTGAGGCAACTTGATTTTTTGCAATTGCAACCTCTTTTATGCCGTGCAGAAGCAGGAGTTTTGTTATCATCCTCCTTCAGCATAAAAAACGCATGTTAAAACCAAAAGCAGGATAAGTGGGAAAAAACATAATTAAGATTTCTGATAAAAAAAAAATACCCTCATCTCCTGGCCAGTTTCAGAAGTGCGAATAACTTTTGGAGCAAAAGCAAGTGGATTGCGGGATTCTATCTGCTTGCGAGTGGCCAAAACTGTCTCCTCATGAATGGGCTTGTTGAAGCACCCTTGACATGAGCAGGGCTCAGAACAATAAACTCCAGCAGCAAAGCACTCACAATACCTACATAAAATATGACATCCCTATCAAAAGTAAACTAAAGTTGTAAAAGTCAAAACTCTGAAATATTTCTATACTTCATGAATGAACTGAAATTGACAAGAAAAACAACATATAGACCATTTGAATTGAACAAACCTACATAAGGATATCAATATAGATAAAAAGAGACTCACAGTTTGAGGCACTTTGACTTCTTACAATTGCAGCGCTTACATCCATCACCTTCACTGCCATTTTCCAATTTGCGCCTGCATAAGGAGATTCACAAGAAACATATCAAAGTCTGACCAATAGTTCCCTCTCAAAAAAAAAAGGCAGATCAATTATAAAACATGTGCTAAAGAGTCGAGCTATAATGCAATTAAAAAGTCGTGAACTACATATAACACACCTTTTCTTTTTGGGACTTCCTTGACTTAGTTCAAGTGCAATGTTTTGTGGGGTTTCATCATGAATGGCTTGAGGGTCCTCAACTTCTCTGTCATTGTCATGGACATCCTTTTTAACAGAGATAGGCTCGTTTAAACTCCTTTGTCCTGATGTTAGTGGAAACAAAGGACCAAAGCAGCTCTGCATGCTTATTACATTTTTCCCAGTAACCACTGTTTCTTTAGAGGTTATTCTATCTTTTGATGAAGTTGAAAGAGTGTTCAAATGTAAACCTATTCCAGGCAAAACACAAGGTACAGTTATCTCAGGCTTCAGGTTATTACTGCAGGGATTCTTGCCTTTCGATGGCAGAGCACTCGAAAGGTCATGATTTGAGTCTTGGCATGTGTTCTTTTTAGAAAGACCAGCTCCTTCAAAAATCAAACAGCGTCTGCGCATGCCACGTTGTTGTTGGTTGTCAGCCTAAATCAGCAAAATGCATTTAGAAAACTACATTTTTACAGGAATATGTTCCATTGGAACCTTAAGATATAATATAAAAATCAAAAGGAAGGAGTGAAATGCGAGCCTCTTACAGAATATCATGCTACTATTACCAATCTCAAATAATATTGCCAAAATATTACTTGAGACATAAAGAGGAGGCATCATGTTCTATGCACTAAGTTATAAACCAGATGAAAGGAAAAGTAAATTCGTCCATGCATACAAAGGAATACGACAATGTCCAAAATAAAATAAAAAAAATAGGCAGAGAAGCACAATTTGCCAGCTAAGTGACCAGATCCTCCAAACAATAAATAAGCATCCTCAAATAAAAATCTACCATTTAAATATAAGAAGTATCATTCTCAATACCTGATTATCAGAATTGTCAGAGACGATTGTTGAAGCATGATCTGTTCCATCTTTCTTTACTATGTCCTCGGAGCAATTAGAAAGAGGATCATCAGAAGCATTTGGGACACCACAACCATTCAAATTGTCAGATTTCAAGTCCTGCAATTTATCAGCATTCTCCATGGACTTTGAGACTAGAGAACAATGGCTACCAATATTCTTTTGCATGGTTTCCTCCATGGTGTCTACATGAGCATCTGGCCCAATTAGTGAATCAAAAATCAAGAGACCTCCATCATCATCGCAAATCAAATTTTCCCAGTCACAAGTTAGTTCTTCATCCCTACTTTTCTTGTGTGAATGATTTTCCTGCATCATAGTTTCCATAGGAAACAATTTTTTTCTGTTCTCAATACCACACTCAACATATTGGACCAGTTCTACTGATGTCGGGTCTACATTATACTTAGCATCTACCTTCACTGCATTGGAAGGTGACGTATTATGGTTGGGACTACCAGCATCATATTGTGACAATGGCGTTATGGAACTAGGGATAGCTGAGCATTCATCAGCAGGATTGGCAGTAGCAGTATCAGCCAAAGTTGCTTTAGTGCAACTATCTTGTGCAACAACAGCGCATATTGACAGTCCAACAGAAGTTGAAGTTCTTGTGTTTGGATTCTTTTCATCCACATTGTCGCAAAAGGTATCCTCTTTGGACAAGACCGTGAAAGGATCCCTAGACATATTCACGCCAGAAAGGACCAATATTCAAAACATTATCAAGTAATTGCCAAATTTATTAGATGACATGACAATTAATGTTACCTGACCAAAGTCTTGCTTTCTCTTTGGGGATTGGCATGTGGAGAACTAAAAATTGAAGTAAGCGAAGCAAAATTCAAGGTCTGATATGTATGTGCAATATGTACTGAATCTACGGATCTAACAGGCTGGATAGGAGATAGATTATTGATGAAATTGAATACTGGTGAATCCTGGATCAAAAACAAAACGAACTTAGGCCCAGTGCATGCTTTTCTCGCATAAAAATATGAAGAGTGAGTACAGAATTAGCAATTCTGTGGCCAAACACAAGACGCACAAAATCTCTCTCAAATAACTTCACTACCTTCTCAAAAGGAAAAAAAATCTCACTATTCAAAACCACTCAGTTGAATAACTAGGCTATACTAGATCTTAAGTTTAGCACGTCAACCATCAGCTAAATCAGATAGAAAACCATCAAACTCAGTGAAAGAAGCACTACTCGCAAAAACAGTGAGGAGAAGATAGAAATACCTTAGCACGGTAGCACCTAACACAAGCTCAACGAAAGTTGACAAGTACTCATAAAGATCAATGCTTGACAAAATGGAGCCTCGTCTTATAAAAATATAAGCATAATAAGTAGGGAGAAAAAATCCTATAGCCATCAGAAATCAAAATCTATGTGGTGGCATCACATGCAGATGTTATGAAAAAATGTCGAGGATATTCTACGAATAATAGAAGCTAATGCATTCAAGAAAACATTGAACATATTTCAATAAAAGTAAATCTTTTCCATAAACATTCAAGGACACACAAGAAACCATTCAAATAACCCATCAAACTAGACATTTTTGCAGCAGATGAAATTTGTGGGACAAAAGAAAAAAAATAGAAGAACAAAAGCAGGTAGATCCTACCACCCTCTCTGCTCTGAACCTTATTCCTACTTCAAATGTTAGTCAAACTCGCTGGAAAGGAAGTGAACAACAACCAGCCTCTTTATCCAAATCAGAGTAATAAACCTCAGGTTCATGGATAAAACAACCTAGGCAAAAGTCACACCCAACATTTTTTAAGATCTAAGACGGCGCAAAATAAGCAAAAAAAAACCTAATATTTCGCTATTAACAAAACTTGTACATCAAATATAAATGCATTAAGGATCCTAACAAAAAGATCCGGGAAAAAACAAAAAAAAAAGCGAAATTAATAGTTTCATTCAACTCAAACTAACCAAATCCACTGCTCGAAATCGAATAAGTACCCCGAAAAAGAAAACATTTTTAGCGAACGCCGACAAAATGTTGCAGACCTCCAAATTTATACACACAAAAAAAAATTCCAAAAGTGACATGAAAATCCCACATTCCATCAAAATCGAACATTGACCTAAACAAAACAAAAGAACCCTGCTCAAAATTCGAACCAAAACCAACACAAGCCACTTCTCATCCGCGCATCAAACACCAGCGCATTCCACATCCCGCGCAAACCACAACCAAGGACCCCGGGAGATCTCTACCTCGAACTTAGACAGCGGAGTGCCGCCGGCGCCGGGGACCTTGCTCCTCTCAGGCGTGTCCATCTCCCTGCCCTCCTCTTCGCTGCACTCCGGAGCTCCCACAGCTCTGCTACATCTCATTCTTCCTCCCTCCTCTCCTGCTCCCTCCCCGCAGCTGCTACGGGATTTCAAGAAAGGCGAAGGGCGGGAACTCGATTTTTTTTTCGGCCTTCTCTCGTCCAAATCGCCCTTCGTCCCCACCGCCACCACGCTGCACCACCAGGTCCACCACCCTCGACCTCATCCCCTTTTATTTTTATAATTACCGCAAGCTTCCACGTCGCCGCGACTCGGGGGGCTAAAAAGAAGCAAAGCGAAAAAGATTAAAAATAAAAAGACGACTGCGTCCATCAGAAGCTGCACAGTGGAGTCTCCGCTTTTATATTTATTCATTATTATTAATTAATTAACTCCTATATAACATGCTCTCATATTCTTTTTTCCTTTCATATTTATTTAATCAAAGCAAAATTAGATTGCGAGATTTTGTTCACGCTAGGTACTAATAGTCACAAAATTTTCAAATTCCAAATTTAGAATTACCATATTGATCAGAGTTATTTATATAATGCGTGTTCGAACGTCAAATTAATCGTTAATAACTTATATTTAAATCAGAAAAAATATTCATTTAATCAAAATAGTAAAAAAGTCATTCTTAATTTTAAAAAATTTACTTTGGGGGTATTTGAGTCACGTCACCGGACTGAGGTAACGGATGGAGCTGCCACCTTCCACTGACTGCTCCGGAGGTGAGGTCACCGCCGCAGTTGGGGTCCGACCAAAGCCGCCGTTACAACGTTGGCGACGGGTGTGAAACAACAACGGTGACGCACCTTTTCGTGCTACCCCGCTTTCTACACACGAGGAAGAGAAACGTGGGGCCCTGTGGGCGTGTAATTAGGGGGGGTGGTATTTAGGGTGGGGAATCTGGGTTTTTAACGCGGGCAGGAAGATTAGGACAGATGTAACGGGGATTTGGGGTGGTTAAGATGGTAATTAGCGGCTTTTGCGGGGATTAGGGATACCGCAACCGGCTTAGATTCTCGAGTTAAATTGCACTCTAATTAATTTTCCCATTCCAATCTTTGTTTTTTTTTCCTTTTATCATATTTCATGCTTTAAGATTCGCGCCGCCCTACAGGAGGCAAGGTAGTGATTGGATCTAAGGATTTAATTAATATTTATTTATTTAGATCTAAGCATTTATTTATATTTAGTGCTTTGATTTTTTTCCCCTTTTTTGTTCTTTGGAATCAGATCGAGGTGAAGAAGAAGTTTAGAATATTTTTTTTCTTTTAAAATGTCGAATGGCAAAACAAAGTTTTGGAATCGACTGCGAATTTGGATGATCAAAAAAACAAAGTTGGCATCGTGCATTGCTGTCATTTATCTGCTTCTTTAGCTTGTCATGTCCTGCAATGAGATTCTTAAGCTCCTCCTAATTATATTCTCATTATTATTTGTACATCTGTCAGTAATAATAATAATCCAACTAAATCTGCAGCTTTGTGAATTAATCACAGGGAGATCACATTTTTACCCTGAGGACGAAAGCAACATTCGATTCCATTCCCTTCTATTGCATCAGAGAAGCATGCACTGTTACTCAGTTAAAAGAAGTGGAAGGGAACCAAAGACAAAGCCTTCTGCATCTGTTTTTTTTGTCTAGATAATCATAAATGCATACAGATCTCCCTCCCTTATCTCTCAGAGAGAGAGAGAGAAAGGGGGGGGGGGGGGTTTACAGGTTTAGGGTAAACAGAACAGGTGAATGGAAGTTTGATTATGGACCGTGCAGGCTTTTATTATGGTGTCTGGAGGAAGGGAGAGGAGGGAGGAGTTAGAAATTATGGCGGACAGCTGCATGCGGGGCTAAATCACGTGAAGAGAGAGAGTGAGTAACAGTAGTGAGGTAGCTGTGTATAGAAAGAGGAGGGACAAGGAGAGAGAAATTGGTGGTGACTGTTGAGCCATTGATCAATTGGTGAAGGGGAAGAAAAAAGTCACTGAGTTGAACTACCGGGGAAGTGCAACTTTTTCTTCTTTTGACTGCTGATATACTTTTCACTTTTCACCAGCAGGAATGTGGAGTCTCCCTTTAGTTTGGTGATTACATCCTTGACGCACTGCCAAGCAAAGTAGGAGAGAAAAAGGACAAGGTGAGTGAGAGAGAGAGAGATAGAAAGATAGGAGGATGTACTTGTAGAAGGAGGATAGGATTGGATTGGATGGATTGGGACTGGCGAATGTGAGTCCGTGCCACAATTGTCCTCGGTGGTAGTAGCGGAGTCCTAGTCGTTTGATGGTTGGCTTCGTTGATTATTAATTGAATTGATGGCATAGTTGTTGACTTGTTGTAGCAAATTTAGCTAAAGATGATTTGATTTATAAGTTACGAATCCATCTAATACGTAGCCTCCTCGTTCACTGTGTTTAGAGGAATCTCTATGATTATAATGGAGGCAACTCAAATGATTATTGGCTCGTTTTGATGACTTTAATTTACTCCTCAATCAAAGTTTCACGTTCTTCCAAAAATGATTAGTACAACTGAAAAGAAGGAAGTGATATTAGTCTTATATTTAATTAATTTTTAGAATCATTATTTTGACTAAAATTTATACATATTACTCTCGCCTATATTAATCAAGTGTTAATATTTCTGAACATTAATAAGTTTCAATCGAAAAAAGTTTCATCTCCTAGAGCATCGAGTTCCAACTCAAGAAAAGAACTTCCTAATCTCAAATTTTCGTTCATTCTACATTTAATACAGTGAGACTTACTTGAATAGCAAAAACATCAATATGACAAAAAAAAAGCATCCAAACGGGCACCCTAAAAATTATTACATTTTATTCTATTAGATAAGAATAAAAATGTCCGGCACAAATAAAAGAGTGACATTAATATTTAAATTAAATGATTGTTTGCCAATGTAAATGGATGGGACCGTGCTCCTTAAATCGACGCCGTCTGATTTCTTTTGGACGACGACTCTGACTTCACCCCTAAAATAAGAGTGAATCATTGATTTGTTTTTACAAATTGAAAAAAAATGTTCCCATCCTCTTTTCAATTTCGCGTCAGAAGCTCCAAATCTGCATTACACTCGGACATTGTTCGCCCCGACTGTGCGTGCCCCAAATCGTCCTAATCGTCGCAAGATCTTACGTCAGTGGGGACGATTTTGCTCGCCCCGTTTGCGCATGCCTCGAATCACCCTAATCGTCGCGAGATCTGACGTATGTCCCAACAATGGTCAGGTGAACGAGAGTAGGGCATCATCGAGCCATCGTTGACCAGCGTCGATCATTGTCGAGCGATGTCGGGCCGTCATCTAGTGGCGTCGAGCGACATTGGGCCGTCATCGAGCAGCATCGAGGCGTTGTTGATCGGAGTCATGGTGTCGTCCCCACGGGCATTGAGGCAGCAATGACGACGAGCAGCGCGGTATCCGTCAGCAACGGGCAAAAGAGAATAAAAAATGGGAACGATTATTTCCAATTTGTGAAAAAATCGACGATTCACTCTTTTTAAGAGTTGAAGAAATGAGATCCTTTGTTCAAGAGAAATCTGACGGGCACTCATTTAGGCGGCACACTCATTTAATTCTTAATATTTTTAGAGTGAATGTCCAGCACTAATAAAAGGCAGTAGTATTATAGAGATAGAGTCGCAGTCAAATTAAGAAATATAATCATTTTTGCGCTACCACTTTTCAGTTTTCACCGATCTTTCAAACTCTTTTTCCTATTCAGTTGTGCTAAATAAAACTTTATTAGCAACTTACGCAATTTTTATTACATTTACTTGAGTGCTTCCATGGATCATATTTAAATAAATTCAATGGATGATAAATCGGAGGAGATTTCAATTTTGTAAACTTGATAAATATTATTGGATGGATAACTTTTTTTTACTTGGAGTTTTGTCTATAATTTTTATTTATACATTATTTGACATGCCAGAAAAATAGGGAAGGAAGTTTTGATTGAAGACGTTAGTTTAAGTTTATATATATAATATATATATAGAGAGAGAGAGAGAGAAAGATTAGTGTGCTAAGCACACACCTCTGTGGTAGCACTGTGCACCCACGTCTCTAGAACCATCCGATCCGAGATGGATGGATTAGATGTGTGCACGCCAATTGACATGGGTTCACCTGGTTCGCGAGCATCGATTTGCAGGGTTCGTCTTGTTCGTGTCCCCTCTCTGCGTGAGAACAATCCTATAATGTGAGGTCCAACAAATCCGCAACATGTGGTTCACATCCCAGGTTGACGAAGGAGGGTCGATGACGACATGCGACTTGCGTGCTTCCTCCCCCACTTTGCGTATATCGAGTGTCTTTATTATTTGGAAGTTGCTCCGTGTGCACGTATTGTTTCGTATTATGCATTACATGATCGCTAGACTTATGATTGTGAACATTTACTTAACTCTATGACACATGATCATGAAGTTCTGTGACACATGTTGATGCATGATTGCTCTGCGATATATATTGATCTATGTTATGCTCTGCGTATTCATATTTATTCATGATTATGAAGATCTGCTTAATTGTATGACGCATGATCATAGAGCTTTACGATGTGTATTGAGTTAGTTGCTCTGTGTGATCCTCTTGACTCGTGTTTAGAATGTGCAATGACATATGTGTGAAATTTAATTATGAATATGATGATATCTTGAGGTATTTGTATTTATATAGAAACTCATATAAGTTGACAATTTATGTTATATGTATTATGTTTTAAATATTTTATCATATGAAGTATATAGAATTTAAATGTTATATGCACTTGTATTTATTTTCGTATGTTATACTTTTCATTCCACTCACTTAGCAAATGATTGTCGCTCACATTATCTTTTTTTAATTTTTCAAATATTTGGAAGTCATCAAGTCGAGTCGACTCGAAACTTGCCTTTTATGCATATAGAAGAGCTCCAACCATTAGAGCATTTTTATTTTTCCCTCACTTTTATTTTTGAAAGCATACATGTAATAGCTAAATATATGTGTCGTTAGGGTTCTTCACCAGGTCGGGTCGATCTAGTGAATCCGAAGATCCGACCAGACCTAAACTATTTTGAGTCGATCAGGTTCATGTTTGACCAAAACAAACTCGAGGACTCTTGCAAGTAGGGTACGAGTTCAGGATATTGTCAGGATCGGATCGCACAACAACCTGGATAAGCGTTCATTTCAAGTCGAACTGGATAGTAATGAAATATTTGATTAAATATGGTACACTAAATTAAGTTATTGTATACTGATTATATACCTATGTCAAAATGTAATTATACAAAAGAAAATTAACAATCATAAATTTAAATGTTACTATTTGATGTTAAAATTATTACACACTTAGTAAATTAAAATCTTATTTAATTCTATTATTATATATAATTTTTCTATACTTTAATTTTTTGTATTTCATATCTTTATTTTTTTTCTTAGAAGTAACAAATAAATGTTTTTTTTAAAACACTGTGACAAGATCATATATTCTATAAATAAATATAGAGTACAATTAGTGGTTAATATTAAATTTGTAATTATTACATATTAAAGTAAAGAAAATTTAAATTTATATATATATATATATATATTAAGTATATCATAGTATTCTTGTATATTAGACATATAACAAGGAAGTTTGCACTATTCGTCCCTAACTAATTTATTTAATATAATAAATATTATATATAATATAATACATATATAATTAACTTATATTGTAATATATATTTATGATATTAAAAATTTTGAATAAAATTATAATCCATAAATTAAAGTTTAAAGTGTAATAAATTCTAGACTAAATGAAGGAAAAAAGAACAAGTAATGTGCACAAACATAGTCCCACATTGCTAATAAAGAAAATATGTGAATAAAGTGACAAGTATTAATAAGGAGGGAGACGAGGAGGATTTGCATTGCAACCCCATGCCATTTCCCTCACAGATATCTACAAAACTTTGCCTCTTGAGACTTCAGAACATGAGGTTGAAGGACTTTTTTCAAGTTCAAACCATCAACATCAAGTAGCCGTTACTCTCCCCCTCGCCCTCCCTCCCCCAACCCCCGTCTCTGGCGAGGGACGCCGGGGGAGCCAAGGTCTCCGGCGTCCCTCGCCGAAGGCGTCACGACCCCATCTCTGGCGTTCCCTATCGGAGGCATCACGATTCTCCATTTTCGGCGACCCCATGTCGGAGGCGCCACCCGTCTCCTTTCCTCCTCCAGGATGGAGGGGGGATTCCTTCCTAGACTAAGGATTCCTTCCTAGACTAAGGATTCCTTCCCCCCCGCTTCCTCTAACCGATCTCTACCATCAAATGATATCCTGCCAAATCCCATCGTTCCGCCAAACCCTAATATGCGGTCACGCGCACGATCTTGGATGGATACAGTGCGCGGCAATCGCCAGGCGCCTACTGCACAGATCTCCCCTAGGCAATTACGTGCTCTGCAAGCAGCCACCTCTGACGAAGTTGCTATATCGGTATCTGACGTCGCAATACCCTCTTCATGCCTCCAAAAATGTTTGATTGGCCGCTTTATCAATGACATAGCTACCCTTAAGGAGGACCTTCCCCGAATCTTGGACTCTTTCTTTCCGCACTCTATATCTGACCTAGGTAACCATTTTTTCCTCTTTGCGTTTGATAACACTGATCACCGCCTGGAGATCCTTATTAACAGTCATGGGAGTTCAATGGCCATCTTCTCCAAGTTGCTTCGGTGTCTCCGTTCCTTTGCCTTGATGAGGCTGCCACCATTTTTGCCCTCATGTGGATTCAATTCACTGGCCTCCCGCTAGAGGTTTCACCGTTTTCGAATTTTTGCTCTGTATCAATGAGGCTAGATATTCGAATGTTGACTCCTCGAGAGCCAGAGCATGTGTTGAATTGAATCTCTCCCCCCCCCCCCCTAAAGCAAGCCGCATGGATCGTCCTCCCGTCCGACGAAAGCAGTGTTGTTAGGACCAGACCGAACGACGACCCGGATAAGTGTCTGTTTCAGGTTGAACCGATCAGACCGGATAATAATAAAATATTATATTTATTATAGTAAATCAAGCTATGATAACTTGATTATATAAACGTATATATGATGCCAAAATGTAATTATACAAAAAAAGTAACAATCATAGATGTATAATTATTTTTAAGATTTGATATTAAAATTATTATACACTTAATATATTAATTTCTTATTGAATTATTATATACAAAGTTCAATTGGTTAATTCTTTTTGTATTTCATATTTTTATTTTTTTATGCTAGAAGCAACAAATACAATTTTTTTTATCCAAAATACTATGACAGTATTATATATTTTATAAATAAATATATAATTAATAGTTAACTATTTAATTTGACTTATTACGTATTAAATTAAATAAATTTAAAGTTGTCTATATATATTATTATATATAATATTATACTATAAGCATATTATAGTATTGTTGTAGAAGTTTGCACCATTCATCCATAACTAATTTATCTAATATGATAAATATTATATTAATATAATAAATATATAATTAATTAGTATTATCATATACATTTATGATATTAAAAATATTGAAATCCATAAGTTAAAGCTCAAATTTAATAAATTCAAGACTAAATGAAGGAAAAAAGAATAGGTGAGTGTACAAGAATAGTCCCACATTGATAGTAGTAGGAAAGTGAGAGTAAATAGTCAAGTATAAATGAAGGAGGAGATTAATTGATGAATATGAATGTTTATGGAGAAAGTCCATCTTTAGATATTTTTCAAATTTATAATAATATTTTTTATCAAATTATCTCTTTGTTAAAAATCTTAATAAAAAATTTGGCTGAACCAAAAAATGTGGTTCAACCCGATTTTTTTTATTTTAGCCAATTTTAATCAATTTTGACCGGTGTTTGATCGGTTTGATCTGGTTCAATTCAAGGTTTGATTTTTTGGCTTTAGTTGGGCCGTCATTGTGGTCGGTCAACAGTTTGACCGACTGCAGCCCTGACAACACTGGGCGAAAGGTACCTTCAACAGGTAACATACGAAAACTCCCCACCTTCTATCACCGTTGTGGTGTTGTTGTGACCAGCTGGAGGTGTGCCAAGTGATTGAGGATGCCGCTTCCGGAGTCCTGCTATTTGGGCCATGGTTGTGTGCCCTCTCGCCTAGGCGGCTTGTGTGTCCGCCTAGTGACCTACAGGCGTCGGTAGGCGCTAGGGCTCGCCCTAGCACTTGTCCGTCTTTAGATGTCGCGGCACCGCCTACGTCGAATCTAAACTGCCCAAGTGTCGCTCAACCGGTCTCCTTGGCCGCTTTGTCGGCGCACTCACTGTCAGTCACTGATTCTCGCCACGTGGTTTGTAGCGTCAATTCCACTGTACTGATCATGCCTGCGCCTGGCTCGACCTATGCTCATCACGTGGCTCTGGATCGATGATCGCACCTGCACACTCACTCTCTTTTGTCATGTCACTGATCCTGGCCATACCCACTATGTGTTCGGATGTGCATCACGTGGACGCCTGCGTTGTGCCCAAAGAAAACACAACCCCGTTGTGTTTTTTGTCTCGGGGCGCCACTAACGTTTGTGATGTCACGCCGCCTTGATTTCTCCCTCATGATCTACAGCATCGGGTCGTCCACATGTTCCACTTCCATATGCCTCATCTCTATGATTACCCCCACCCGATGACTACCACTCTCCCAACTCTCGCCTTCAGTCTGGATCTGCCCAGGATGCTCTGGTTGCCCCCCTCTCCTGCTCTCTCCCATCCCCCACACCCCTCTATCATTCTTCTATTTTAGGAATCTCAGGTCCTCCCTCCCCATTCCTTTACGTTTCCACTGTAGTCTCCTCCAGCTTGGGACTCCTTCCTCCATTCCAGCTTTTGATCGGAAGGCCTCCGCCTCCCCTCCTATGGCCCCCACATTTTTTTTTATTTTCTCTAACTCTGTCACAGATCATGAGGCGCTTGCGGTGGGAGTTGTAGATTGCCTAGTAGGAGCCCATGACCTGGCAAACTCGCTGGGTGGCTCCTCTACGAACGAACCGGAAGACTTGGACTTGGTTCCCCGTAGAATTGAGAAGAAGAAGACGAGGCCCGTTCGGCCGCTTGCCTCGACCCCGTCCCTCCGCCCCAGTGTCAGCTACAACTCACGGTAAAGGTAAGAAGAAAGTGTACCCCTCCACTGATGACTCATCGGTTGTGCTTCATGTGCAGGCGCGATTGGTGGTAAGTGAACTTTCATCAATATGAAGTACTCGTTTGGAACTGTCGGATCACTTTTCGCTTCAAAGTTAGGGATAGGCTTAGATATTTAATTTCAATGCATTCCCCAGGCTTTGTAATTTTATTGGAAAGCCATGTTGGCTCTGTAAAAGCTAGATAGGTGATTCACCGGCTTGGTCTGTAACACCCTTTGCCCTTTGGGGGCTGCTCTGCATGCACGTATTAACCCATAATATGCTATGCGATTGGGTGACATACAATCATGATTGTGATACGTATTAACTCATGATTTGCTCTGTGTATCTGAAAATCTTTGATTGTAAAGTTCTACTTAATTGTATGACACATAATCATTGAGGAATATGTATTGACTCATGATTTGCTCTGCGTATCTGATACTTTTGATTATGAAGTTCTGCTTAACTGTATGACACATGATCATAGAGGGATACGTATTGATCCATGATGAGTATGTGCAATGACACATGTGTGAAGTTTAACTATGAATATAATGATATCTTGAATAATTTTTGTTTATGTAAAAGTTTATATGATTTGGAAACTTTAGTGATATGAGTTATGCTTTAAATGTTTTCTCATATGAAAAAAATGTGATTATTTAAATGTTATATTCACTCGTATTATTCTCCTATATTGTACTTTTATTCAACTCACTAAGCAAATGATTGTTACTCACATTATTCTTGTTGAATTTTTCAGATAATTCTAAGTTCTCGAGTTGACTTGACTCGAAACTTGGGTTGATGTATATAGATGATGTCGAACCGGCGGAGCATTACTATTTTTCTTTCATTTTTATTTTCTTCTTCACTTTTATTTTTGAAACATGCATATAATAGATAATCCTAAATGTTATAATTAGGTTTGTGAGAAAACTTTTTATAAAGTTATATAAATCTTGATCTTGTGGGGTATTATATGTGAAGTGGTTAGTGGAAAAAAAATTATAATGATAATATGTGAATGATATATCTTATAACTGTTTATTTAACTTTGATGAATATATATACATCTTTTGTATGTATTGACAAACTAATAACACAAGATAAGTAAGAGAGGAGGTTTTGTTGATTTTATTTATAGAATTGCTAAACATAATTAACAAAGGTAATAGTTGAGATTATAATTTAGTCACGGAGTGGGGTGTGACATGGTCCCTCCTGAAACGTCGTCTTTTGTGAGGGATCAGGCATGTCAGAAGGTATTATCTTGACCTGGTGCGGTCAAAATACTCAGGTTACTCCTATCCTTACCTCTGGTCATATCCTGCATGCCGCGGGTTCGTTTGATGGTTTCCATTTCATGCTTTCATGTGTTTATGCTAGTCATCTTTCTACAGATAGGAACTTATTATGGAGCATGCTTAATAACATTAGGATGATTGACTTTTTGTGGGCTCTCATCGATGACTTTAACTCTTTACTTTCTGCTGAGTATAAGGAGGGTAGACCTTTCTCTATTAACAAATCGGTTAGGACCCTCCACAATTTCATTGACAATCATGGCTTGTTCGATATTAATCTCGAGTAACCCCTACACATGGTGCAATAATAGGTCCGACTTAGCTAAGATCTTATGTCGACTTGATCGTATGATAGTGAATCATTTTTGCTAGATGCTTTTCCTGCCTACGACCTCTGTGCTCTTCCTCGATGCACATCTGATCATGCAATCATTATATTCACCTCAAGTAGTAAAGCCCCTCAGTCTTGTAGTTTCAAATATGAACATTTTTTTTATTTCATTACCCTGAGGCTCAAGAGATCGTGAGAAAATATTGGACATTTCCCTTCCCACACTCCTCAATTCTTGTTGCCCCTAAATCTATTCGGCGGGCAACCCAACGCTAGAATCGAGACGTCTAAGGTCAGCTTGAGGTTTGTGCTGATGAGGCATTGGCCCGCATCACGCACCTTGAACTAGTAGACTCCCACTCCATACTCATCGTGGATGGTCTCGCCGAGCTACGTTCTGCCTATTACTAACACGCCGCCCTTCTTCACCAAATAAGCATTAAATGGTGGAGAAAATTCAGAGTCTCCTCGCTAAACCACGGTGATCAAAACACCAAATTCTTCCACCTACAAACTACCATTCACCATAAATATAACCTCATCTAGCGTATTCAACTTGACTCTGGAACCTTCACGGACAATGCCACCCTAATCCAACAATAGTTCATCAATCACTATCAAACACTGTGGGAACATTCTTCTCACCCGGACATCCCTGTTGAGTACTGATCTCCTCTTCCAGCCCTCCACCCCTTGGATGCTGCCTCACTTATTCGTCCTATTACCATTGCGGAAATCCTAGAGGTTGTCTGGAATATGCCGTCGGGGAAGGCTCCCAGACCAGATGGTTTCACTTCTGAGTTTTATAAGGAGTACTTGAACATCATCGAGCCTAAGATCACTTCATCTATTCTAAGTTTCTTTAATCTCGACATGCCTTCTGAGTGGAAACTAACTTCCCTCATCTTCATCCATAAAACAAAGTCACCTTCTCTGTTAAAGACTATCGTCCTATCTCCCTTTGCAACACATTATACAGAATTGTCTCTAAAATATTAGTTAATCTCTTTCATCCGTCACTCGAAGGGATCATTGATCGGGTGTAATCTACCTTCATCCATGGGAGGAACATTCAAGACAATATGCTCATTGCTCAGGAGTTAACCCATTCACTTGACTTAGGACGACAAAAATTCATGCTCATAAAGGTTGACATGGACAAAACTTTTGACCGTATCTCCTGGCTCGCGATCACCCGTATTCCTAAGCTTATGAACTACCCACCGTTCTTTATCACTTGGATCGACCTTTGTATCCACCCCCTCTTTATCTTGTGTCATCAATGGACAATCTTCTCGGTATTTCCAACCCTATAGAGGAATTTGTCATGGAGACCCTCTCTCGTCATATGTCTTTATCATTGTATCACAAGTCTTCTCAGTCCTAATGAATCAAGCTGTTTCCAAGGTAATATAATTCATTTTCAACTAAACTCTTTCTCAATAAGCCACCTCCTCTATGTCGATGACCTATTCGTTTGCGTCTGTGCCACTAAGTCCAATTGTTGTTACCTTAAACAGGTCCTCCATATATACAAGTACCTTACTAACCAGAGAATCAATACCCTTAAATCAGCCATCTATTTGTCTGAGCTTATGTCCTCTCGCAGCAAACAACAACTCTCATCTTATCTTGACATCTCCTTAGGTACCTACGCTTTCCAATATCTCGGAGCTCCAATCTCATACAATTTCATTACTTTCAAGGATCAAAAGTTCCTTTTAAATTGTATCTCCCTACGCCTCTCTAGCTGGAGGCACCTCCTGCTTAACCCAGTCGGGCGCACTACCCTTATAAAATTCACCTTGACATCCATGCCTACTTACAACCTGGTTACAACATACCTCTCAATTGGTACCCTTGCGTCTCTTGAAAAACTATCAAGATCATTTCTTTGGGACCCCTTTGGCAATCGCCGAGGATCCCATCTTATTAGGTGGTTGATCATCTTGCTGCCAAAAGATCATGGTGGTTTGACAATCGTTGCTCTCTTATCATCCGTTGTATTCTTAGTCTCTTAAACTATGTTAATTCATATATTTGTCCCTGCCAAGAGGAGCTTAATGATATAAATAGTCCTTAAAAAAGGGTATGAATTGAAGGATAAATATGTATAAATATAGTAATAAATAATAATTATTAAGACAAGCATATATGTACACTTTAAGTAAATATCTTACACCAATTTGTTAGAATAATATAATAAATCTAAATAAAGAACAAAGAGGTTGAGAAAATTAAAAACAAAACCCAAATGCAAAATTCATATATTTTTATTACAACATCAATTAAATTATGCGTATATCGTGAATATTAGAAAGAAGAAAGTACACAAATATAATAACTTATATACAAGATTAGATTTACATTGATGATAATAAATATAGTGTTGACAACCAGGTAATAGATCGAGATCTTACATAAGATTGAAGGTCGTAAGATCGAGTCAAAGATATTCTACATATTAATCATATATATATTTACAAATAATAAATATTATTTTGATTTATTTATCGTATTTAAATCATAAATTACATTTCACTTGGTCACATTTTTATTGATTCTTAAGCAAAATTACGTCAAAACATATTAAAAATGAAGCAATATATATTAAACTTCATATAAATCAATTATTATTATCATAAATATATAATTTTATTAATATTTATATAATTATATTAATATATGGGATCATAAAATTATATGACCAAATTAAAATCATACAGATAAGATCGAAAAAATCATTAGATATAGCTCGAGAACTTGATAACTACGTTTAATTCATATGACATATTGATCATTTTTGTGTCAGAAGTAAACTAAACTAACATAGTTCATATATATGACTATAAACATAAAATTTTATTGGCATTCGTCCGGTTCTGAATTTTTTTTTCTTTGTTAAGATTTAATTGGGCTCGTAACATTTCGAACTTTGCAATTAATATGATGTTTAATGGGCTTCTTCATTAATGTCTCTATAATTTTCTATGTATTTTTTTTATAATTATTGAACTACTTAACTGCACAAACTATTTGATTTTACATTTGTTATCAATTTTCAAGGTCGTCGTATCTTTTTATATGTATAAAATAATTTATGACAATTTTTCCTCAATTAGCTCCTTTTAAAAAAATAAGTGTCAATATCTGAGTGCTTTTGACATATATTAAAATACTAAATTGTCATAAATTGGGTATTCATTAAAAATATAAAAAATAATAACATTTTATACATAACACGTGCTTGACCCCGATTCATACAATAAAATTACTTCTGAACATTTTATAAAAATAAAATTAATAAAAATACCGGCCCTCGAAAATTCACACTAAAAAATTAATAATATATTTTAATTGAAAAAGTACCCCCCCTCCCAAAAAAAAATGTATCACAATATTACTAAAAAAAAATCTGACCATGGTTATTAAAACCAGACTGGACCAGTCGGATCAATCACGAACCGGTGGTCGGTCCGGTCCGAATTAATTATAAAAATGAAATTAAAGTTGAGAAACCGGTTCAACAGTAAAAATCAATTTAACCACTAAATCGGAGAGTGATATATGGAAAATTAAATTTATTTATTATTACCACAAAATTTTATCAAACAATAAAATAAAAAGATTAATATAGTATATCAATAATAATAATTTAAAGTTTTTTTTATGAATATTAAAATTTTTAATATATTTTTATATAAAAAATTAAATAAATATGAGAATTAATGGGGAGAGAGGAATTAATGGAAATCAAAAATTAAAAATATTAAAATGAAGGTAAAGAAAAAAAATAAACATGAGAGTGATATATGTCAAAATTAATTAATATATTATCACCATAAAATAGTATTGAAGAATAAAATAAAAGAATTAATATATTGTATCAATAATAAAAATTCAAACTCTTTTTTATGAATATTAATATTTAATTAATATTTTTATTATATTTTATTATGAATTATAAACGATATATAATATTGATTATGTATATATAGATATATATATAATTATTATAAATAATATTAATTTAATAAAATTCGATTGAATTCGATCAAACCGATCCAACCATGACCCAGTTGATCGTCCGGTCGAGTGGCTAGTCTGATTATTAAAACATTGAATCTGAGTCATAACACAATCAACCCAGCCTTTATATCTGTAACAACTAGCAGAATTGACATAGAAAGTCAAAGAAGGAAAGGGTTCGAATGCAAACCAAATTCAAAAATGAAAAGGAATCAAGAGCAGAAAGGAAAGAATTCGAATTCAACCCAAATAAAAAAAACGGACAGAGAATAGGGGGAGTAATCTCCTCCCCCGATTCTCCTCCTTGATTTCGCCTGGGAGTCGGATGGCGAGAGGCAATAAAAGGGGCACGAGGAGGAGCCCTCGTGCCCCCTTTCGACGACCTCCACCCCTCTCCTATTTTACTCCATCGGCTCCGCCAAACTGAGCGCACGACGACAGGACAAGCAACGGACATTCAGCTCACGGTGTCCTTCCTTGATGTGTTCGCGAAGCAGACCGTGTCTTCTCTGCCGACCAAAAGCGATCGGAGTTCGAGAACGAGACGATAAAGCCGTCGGTGGATCAAACAGTTAGAAATGAGGTATCTTAGATGTCTAATCCCCTTAGGCTATGAATCGTTAATCATATCATGCGTGTGATGACTTAGAGATTATGAACTGCATTTTTTGTATTGTGATTATCGCGATCCGATGACCGGAAGATGGACGGAGAATGAGAAGAAGACGGGCGTAATTTTCGCGCCCTCTTTTTGGTCACGATGGCACGGTCGTGCCAGTAAGTATCACGAGCATGCCCATTCATGAGGACAACAACCTAATGATGGCACGACCATGCCAGGTGAGTGGCGCGGGAGTGCCCTATCATAAGAACGACCAATCGAGTGGTAAAGTAAAAGATGCAGTACAACTCATGATAAATTAAAGCATAGTAAAGTATGACATGATAAAGTAATGTAATGCATGATAAAGTAAATTACAGTAAAGTATGATAAAGTACAATATAATGAAGCATAGTAAAGCAAGTAAAGTAAAGTATAGTAAAGAATGGCAAGGCAAAGTATAGTAAAGCATGATAAAGTATAATAAAGAATGGTAAAGTAAAGTATAGTATAGCATGACAAAGTGAAGTATACTAAAGCGTGGCATGGTAAAGTACAGAGTACGAACAATAAAGATCAAGTATAGTTACATAAAGGAACAGAGCATGGACATGGTAAAAATAAAGTATAGACATGATGAAAAATGGTTCATTGTCTTTGCGTAACCAAAGTGATTACCTGTTCATAGTAAAACATGTTATCTTATTGCTTATTCATTATTGATTTAAGAATTATTTGATTATACAATTTATAGTCTATGATCCTATTGTACTGGGCATTTTCGCTCACGGGTATTCGATGTCCCTGCATTTAAAATTTTGCAGGTGAAAATCTTGTCTAGAGAAGGGTGATGGAGGGCGCAGAGCTTGAGGATAGTTGCACATGACTCATTGAACTCTATAGTGACTAGTCCTTTTTAATGGCATGATTTGAATAATTCATCTCCGCATCAGAGGTATATTATGATCTTTCATTTTGAAAGTAAACATGTGGTCATTTGTTTAGAGCTGTGGGATATTATTGTCATTTCCTTCCTCCATATAATCTTTATCAGATGTTGGTGACTTTTGATATTTCGATGCTTCCGCATTTGCAATAAATTTTTTGATTATTTTATTATTATATTTATTACCAAGTATTATATTTGTTGAATGGTCAAAGTCATATTATGATCAAGAGTATAGCATACAGTGTAGCGTCTCCAGGGTCAACCTGACTGCCTACGCAATAGGAGGGCCGATTTTAGGGACGGTACAATATTCTTCCCAAATTGATAACACCTGACTAAATATGTTAACTAACCTAATTGGAGGAAAGGAAAAAAAAAGATACATTAGCTTTTTATCTATTACAAAAAGAAATTTATGAACTTGGTGCAAAGAAAATTGAAATTGAAATTAAAGAGGCATATAAATTACTAGTGAAATTCAAACTCGTAATTTTTTAATTTCCGAAAGAAGAGATGTCCATTGTGCTAGACCTACTGTTTCCAATATACATTTGATCCTAGAATTGAACATTTGGCACAATAAACTATTTTCATCATATGAGATATGGAGATTGTTATTCGTTCTCATCCAGTTAAACTTTTACAATTGTTAATTAGTCTATTTTCACCATATAATATAATGAAAACATATGATAAAAGCGAAAAATATTTTATCATGATATATTCTCTTTTGTTTATAATAAATTTTTTTTTAATTTTTGTTTGTTAATATTTCTTTTTTGTTCACATCTATTAATTTTTTTATAATGTTAAACCTCTGTGTTTATATTTTTCTGATTTGTCTATTTAATTCATTTGACTAATTATTCGTCTTACTATTCCCAACAAAAATATAGATAATATGTATATGGCATATATTAACAAATCATTGAAACTTGGTCATCGATCCAATAATTAAATTTTTTATGTACGTGTGTTTGAACGTTGACATTTCTTAGCGCCGAACAAATAATGTTCACATTTCAATAGCCATTTTTAATGACAACAAACGGAGGCACATGAACAAGTCTTGTTTGCCCATTACAATGTTAAATTAAAAATAGTGAAACATAAATTCATGTGGGTCACTACGAAACCTTGTTTTTTTAATTTTAAAATTAGATATCGCGTGCAAGTGGAACCAAATCAATTGTTTGGATTTATTTTAAAATTATATATATATATATATAATTTGTGTGAATTAATCTATAGTTGTTCTATTCAAGATTGTCAGATCTTACGATTTTACGATCTTACATAATTTTTTCGATCTCGATTTTATCTTAAGAATTTTATGTGTAAAATCTTAATACGATCTTAATTTTGATCTTACGATTTTATTCGATCATATATAATGATAAATGTAATCATTAAAATATTAATTAAAAATATATTTATGTTAATAAGAATTAATTTATAAGAAGTTGAATATAATTTTGTTCATTTTTAATATGTTTTATAATTTGACTTAAGAATCAATTAAAAATGTTTTAGTGAGATATAATTTAAGATTTCAATGCGAAAATTTTATAAAAATATATTTATTATTTTATTAATAAGTTGAATCTTACGATCCTCGATTTGATCTTCGATCTTATGATCCCTCTTTGATCTTATATAAGATCTCGATCTTCGTGACTGATATAATTTCTAATATGCATAGTTATAATAATATATTATTATTTAATATTATTATTTATATAATGGTGTCAAATTATATATTATAATATATATGTATATGATGGATGGAGTCCAACCAATCCAACCAATCATGTCCAAGTTCTAATAGTTGGGGCTTCCCATTGACCTCAAAAGTGCCTGGTTTTGTGGTTGGGTCTTTAGTTTCATTCCATTCATAGAGCTTGCGTCATAAATAGTACATCATCACGTAAAAAAAATTAACACCAAAATTAAATTAATGACATCCTCATGCATGCCACCAATAATTGGAATTATTTCCATGGCCACAAGGAGATGCATGAACAAAAGTAAGTTCCATGCATCATGTCCTCATTATTGACCCCCTCCAAAAACATTGAAGCCAAGTCGCACATGGATCAAGGGGGGAAAAATTGGCACAAAGTTGATTGAGATGGTTTACAAAGACATTGAGATTTAGATTGCGACCGGTCCACCATCCAATCAAGGTTTGAATAAATTGATCCGAGTCATGTGTAAACAATAATAATGTAAGTTTTTTTTTCTTCTCTTGACCATCTTCAAAGTTCTCGGTTCTCTTAAGTTGACATCAATTATTGGCCTCACGGACAATCAAATTTGATGCATTCTCCCTTTTGCATACTCTCTCTCTCTATATATATCACAATTTTATAATTATGAATTATTTATTTTATCAATAGAAATTGATTAGAATGGTACACAGTTTCTTCTCGCTTAAATATAGAATATTTTTGTTGAATCCTCATATGTCACTGTCAGATACGTGATACAGAATTAACCTTAACTGAATTAGGAGAACTCGATAATGAACTTTCAACTTGTGGACAGTGTATTTTATAGTGCCGCACGAGTTGAGTCGTCGGTAGCACATCTCAAACGCCGAAGGCTGGCAAAAAAAATAATAATGTCATTTTGAATTTTGAATCGTTATGCTAATATGATTAATTAAAATTATAGGATTGTGCGGTCGGAAAAAAAGTAAGATTCGTATCTTTTGAGAAAATATATTTTATATATAATGCAAGTGACGATTACAATTTTTTTTAAAATAAACAACAAGAAAATAATTATGAGAACAGTGTTTGATATAGAAATTGATTTACATGACTGAGATGGCCGTGTTTTTAATTTAAAAAAGTGAATCCATTAACTTTGATTGAGACATTTATAATTTATGATTGAATTGATATAGAGGGATCTTTTTTTTCTTTAAAAGGTTAATGTTATCATTAATATTTTCAGAAAAAATATTATTAATAATTATGCGTGGTACGTAGATGGTAATATTATATATATATGGATATATATATTGCGAGTGACTTGTGCACCTTTTAAAGTGCGTTAATTTTAATTTATTAAACTCATGAAACTTAATTACTTATAAATGAAAATAGTAACTGCATTTTATTTTCTATTTTGCTGGATTTTGAAGTGTTCCACATGGAAAAATAAATGATAACTTTTTTGGCCAAGAATGTATTTATCAAAGTTTTAGTAATTTTAATTCAAAAACATAACTAATGCCCTTACATGAATTATACATAATAGCCGATTTCAAGTTAAATTAACAAATGACTTTGAGGTGCTACATTCTCTCTCTTTTATTATTATTATTATTATTATTATTATTATTATTATTATTATTATTATTATTATTATTATTATTATTATGTGATTACTTCGTGAGTAATTAAACAAAAGTAAAAAGAGATAGAAAAGGAAATAGGGCTAAATTAATTATATACTTGTTAAATGAAATAAAATATATTTATTTGAATAATTTGTTAACAAAAATGTATCCTATTAAATAAATTACAACCATTGAATTGATCATATTTATTAATATGACTTGATCATGATTATTAAATAATTCGATGATTTTAATTTTAATCACTTTTATTTTAGCATATATTTTAAATTAATATATAATTTTTTTATTAATTTAATAAGTAAAATTAGTGTTATGCACTTTTTACATATACATTTTCCTCATTATTTATGACATGGATGAAATTTTTAACGAGCGTCCGACACATAGACAAATAATTAATTTTAAAAGGTTTCTTAATCAACACGTTGAAAAAATGTATTAGGCTTTGATTAGACTAATTTGAGATTAGCATTAAAAAAATAAGCATATTGCAAGTTCAATGGCGTTGACTATACATGAGAATCAATTTGCTACTGCTTAGGAATGAGAACAAGTTCATAGTGACCCCATCGATATTTTTATTTTCAATCAAATATATGTTGTTAATTTAATTTTGGATCATATAACAATCGCATCAATTATTATTATAATATAATAAGTTAATACTTGATAACTCAAGCTATAACTATTAATAAATTAAAACAATAAATAAACTAGCAATTAAAAATGTTCAATAATTGGCTAGAGAGTTGGACACCAATCACATCATTAATTTAGACACTAGAAATACAAAATAAGTTTAAATACATATAAAATATTTTTTTAATATCCACATGCTCACTTTCTTTTCTAAAATTGTCAATTTTATATTTAATACACGCAAAAAGGTTTCCAATATTAATACAGAAACTCAATGATCCAATCCACTCTTATATCTCACCTAAAATGCATATATTTTATTTACCAATAAAATTTATAAATAAAGAGGTTAATGTTTTTGTTATCAAGATTGTTATGATCATTTTTCAAGATAGGATGGTAAGGAACTTTGAGGATCCTATCTCATAAAAAAAATTCTTAATATAAGATAATTAAAATAATTTGCTTATTCATAAATATTATATTAATATATAAGTTAATTACACATTATGCACTAATATTTTATTCATATTTTGAAATCTAATATATATTTTTATATCATGGAAAATACAATATGATAGATATTCTTAAAAAATTAAAATAATAATATATCATAAGTTGATCTTAACGAAGCATAATATTTTATTAAAATGCGATATAATTCTTAGTATATGTGTAATTATAAAATTAGTTTCAAAATATAATATTGAATTACTAAAATACATTAAAATTCTCCAAAGTCAGAATAACATGTATGATATATAAAAATAAAATAATAAAAATAAAATTTTCTCAATGTCCTTTATGTCTACTTTTAATTTTTTATGAAAATAAATAAATTTATATTAATATCTTAGGATACGTAAAATCGATAGGATCATAAAATTTTATCAATCTTAAAAGAATTGGAATTATTTCTTTTGGAGATTTCTAATATCGTAAAATTTTACTGTCCGGATCGAGATCCTAACAATCATAATAATTGTCATAATGCATTAATTGAAGATGTATCCTCAGGTAAGCAAATTTGATTTTTTTTTTTTGCACGTAAAAAATCTTCTCTAAAAGACTCATTTGTGATAACTACAACATCAAATTAATGATATGTTAAAACGTCTCATAAGAAATTTGAATCCAATAATTGCTCAAAAAATATGTCAAGATTATAAAAGATATAACAACATTGACTTTGCATAAAAGCCACTATAAAAAAACACTCGATGCATATTTTGTTTTAAACAAAAGTGAAATATCCTTTCTCTCAATATGGAAAATAATGTATAGATCAAAAGGAAGAATATATATAAAATAAAAATTCAGGGGAAAAATATTTTTAATTGCATAAAATCCATTAATTAATATTCCTAAAATATCCCTTTTTCATGGCGATCCCAAAACGCATCAAATTCCTTTGCTATTTATTTATTTTCCATCCTCCTCTTTTTGGCTTCGCCCTCGCTGTTCTCCATTTCGTTGCCGGCGTTCTCGTCGTTGCCAAAGGAGCCACCTTTTCGGCGAGAGCTCCGGCGATGTTTCAATCCTCCTCTTCCTCCTGCTCTCCGTTGGCCGTGGCAGCCGCGAGCTTTTAGAGGCTTCTGGCTTATTCACGGTAAAAAGGGCGCCCTTTTATGATCCTGTTTCATTTGTTTTGTCCCGTCGTTCCGTCATCTTTGTTTCCTTTATTGGTTCGATTCAATCCGATCGCCGGTAACGGAAGGAGTCTGCATGTTCTTCTTCCTTTCTTTTTTTTTTCTCGTCTTTACCTTTCCTAGTCCGTTTATGTTTCGAGGTTTGATTTGATTGCTTGTAGTGGTGGAATCGGATCGTAGAAGATTGCGTTTCGTTCTGTTGATGCAATAGTTCGATGGTCTATTTACCCTTCCTATTTGGTTTAGGGTTTCGTTCTTTGGAATTTGGAAAGCTATATATATAGGTTTGTCCTGTGCTTTGATTCTCGCTTTTATCCAGGAGAGAAAGTTGGATTTTGCTTAGTGTTTTGATCGCGTCGGCGTCTTCTGTTGCTGTGCCGGATTGAGTTCAAGAACATGGATTCACAGAGTGGAGAGAAAGCTGGGGGATTTGAGGCAATTGCCGAAGTGAAGGATGGTCTCCCTGGGTCGAAATTAAAGGGTTCTGGTAGTTTCGGCAGTAAAGATATGTTCTTTAGAGCAGACAAAATTGATTTGAAGAGCTTGGATATCCAGCTGGAGAAGAAACTGAGCAAGGTGTGGAGTAACAAGGCTAACGCCACGGGGCCTAAGGAGGAATGGGAAATTGATTTATCCAAGCTGGAGATACGCTACGAGATCGCGCAAGGCACTTATGGTACAGTGTACCGGGGCACTTACGATGGCCAAGATGTTGCAGGTACCTTCTCTATTCCTTTTCAGAGACATAAATTGTTACATGCATTGATCATGTCCAGATGAAATTCACTTTCTACTGCCTTCCTGAAGTGGAATCTTTGGCAATTTGACTTCCATAGATTATTTACTCTTTACTTACTCTTGATTGGGAGAAAAAAATACCTTTTACGATTAATAATTTCTTGCCGTTCATCAATTAATATCTGTGATCCATCTTCTATTGTGAATGAAGCTTATTAATAGCTGACTAATATACTTCTTTTTAGAGGAATAGCTGACTAATATGTCAATCAATAATTGACGTTCAGTCATCATGCGTCACATTTCCTCTTTTACTTCGACTGTTTCGTACTCTTCTTGCTACTTTTGGAACATGCCATTGGTGTGGAAATCTTACCTTTTATGAGTATGCTAATACGGCAAGCTGGTTCCTTTCTGCTGGCTTCTTAATTTTTGGTATTCTAGGTTAGAAAAGAAGTTTTAAGTGTATATCCATAGCTTAATTTAGTTATTAAATTTTATTCACAAGTGTCTTCCTGGTTCCTTATGTGTTGTCCACTGGATTACTGATTTCTAAGGGGTTCGGTAATATTCAAGAACGCTAATTTTGTATAGCTTGTTGTTAGATTCAATCCAATCTTTATGGCCAAACTGGTCAGTCAATGGCGGTCCTATTGCTAACTGCATAAATTAAAAACTTTTGGGAAATCAAATTTGCCAATGATCTCTGTGCCCTCGTGCGACTTTAATGGCCTTTCTTGGTTTTCATATTTAGCATCACTGATAAGCATTTCTTGTTACAGTGAAAGTGTTGAACTGGGGAGAAGATGGTATTGCCACTGATGCTGAAACTGCTGCACTTCGGGCATCATTTCGACAAGAAGTTGCTGTGTGGCATAAACTTGACAATCCAAATGTGACAAAGGTAAATGTGTCTTTGAGTCATATGACTAGCTGCTCTTGTTCTTCTCAGCAACTCATCTTTTTTTACCTAAGCTTTATTATTGCTTGCCTTAAGAAAAGAAAAAGCTTTACATGTTTCTTCAAGTATCATCCTTTGTTTTCGACTTGTAGAGGATGGAAACTCTTGGGATTTGTGAGTTTATTTGATGTGACATGTTCATCCAGTTTCAGTATTTATTTGATTTCGTCGGAGCGACTGAATTTTCCTTTCAAGCAAATCTATGTCAAAAAGTTATATTTGGAGATGTTTCTTTCAGTTTGTGGGGGCATCCATGGGAACTACAGATCTCAAGGTTCCACACAAGAATCAATCAAGCAATGGTTATACTTCCTTCCCATCTCGGGCCTGTTGTGTTGTGGTGGAGTACCTTCCTGGTGGAACACTGAAGCAATATCTGATAAAGAATATCAGGAAGAAACTTGCATATAAAATTGTGGTTCAGATTGCACTCGATTTAGCTAGAGGGTAATGAGCTTTGTCCTTTTCTTTGTACTGATTATAAGTTTAACAGATTCGTTTTGAGGATAAAGGATTACTAGGAATTCTGTAGTCATTTATGTGGATTAAGTTCAATAGTTACTATTTCTAAAAGAATATTGAATTAGTTTTTTTTTTGTTTTCAGATTAAGCTATCTACACTCGCAGAAGATTGTGCACCGAGATGTCAAAACTGAGAACATGCTATTAGATACCCAAAGGAATTTGAAGATTGCTGATTTTGGGGTTGCTCGTGTTGAGGCTCAAAACCCTAAAGACATGACTGGTGAAACTGGTACTCTTGGGTACATGGCTCCAGAGGTGCATGCATTACTTTAGTTCCTTGGTTCAAATAGCATAATTCCAATAATTCGGCCTATTTTTATTTCTTTCTCGACACTAGTTTTTGAGAAATCTGACAGGTATGTTGTACAGGTCCTTGATGGCAAACCTTACAATAGGAAGTGTGATGTTTATAGCTTTGGGATATGCTTATGGGAGATTTATTGCTGTGACATGCCTTATGCCAATCTAAGTTTTGCGGAAGTGTCATCTGCAGTTGTTCGCCAGGTTTGTATTCCTACTATCTTCTCTAATGTGGATTATTTTGAGCTGATTAAGGTTGTAGTCGTTTTCCCTTTGCAACTTGCTCTTTTATATGGGTGAACTCAGTTTTTTTGTTTCTCACTACTGTCTACTAGCTACAACACAGTTTAAATGTTTGAAGACCTATCAGAATTTCGATCTTGTGTTCTTCTTTTGCAGAATCTGCGTCCAGATATCCCTCGATGTTGCCCAGGTGCCATGGCCAGCATTATGCGCAAGTGCTGGGATGCGAATCCGGATAAACGCCCTGACATGGATGAAGTTGTGAGGCTTTTGGAGGCCCTTGACACCAGCAAAGGAGGTGGTATGATCCCAGAGGATCAGGCAAACGGATGTTTCTGTTTCCGTCCATCCCGTGGTCCATAGCCGTTCTTTTCTCTTCCTGATACTCTTATTTTTATGCGCAATCTTCATCAAATTGCCGCATTTTTTGGTATATAAGATGAAGAGATCAGTATTCTTCCAAAGTTGCTCATCTCCAGTCACCTTGCTTATTTAAAAGCTCATATATCTCTTCAATAAAAAGGTTAAATACTGTTTATGACATCGGTTCTCATTACAGTTTGTAAAGCATTTCGAAGCAAGTGGTATGTAACCATTCATCCCTTTCTTATTCTGATGATGCTTTAATGGTAACATATTTTCTCAGTATCAGTGGTTCTATATTTTGCAAGATCACTCTATTCGATCGTTTTATCATTTTTTTTATGTTGTTTGGAATTTGTAAATGACGAGAAAAATTAGCGAATGAGTTATTTTTTTATTAAGATAAATTGAATATATAATGATAAGTTTTCAAATATATATAAAAACATAATTCTGAAATGATATTTTCTAATGTAATATCTCTATAACAAGACAACGTTGAATTCAATTCAATTAATTCTTTTATTGTATTTATGGTTATGTTAAGTATAAATTTGTTTAAATAATCGGCATACGTAAAAATTTTAGATTTAGATTCTTTTATTATGTTTAATTCAAATTTTGTATTTAAATGATTGTGAAATGTCATTTTTGCTTTACTTTTAAATTTAAAAAACTTATAAAGATAAAAGTTAGTAATACATTTATAACATTGCGTTAGATATTATAATCAAATAATACTTTTACCTATATTGATTATTTTTTTAAAAAAATATCTGTGTTGTAATACAAAAAAATAACCATAATAAAAGACATTTGATGATTATTAGGAAAATAATAATTAAACTTGAATTAAACTTAAAAGAAAGGATTTAAATATCGACTTGAAAGGGATTAAAATTTATAATTTATTATTTGTAATAAAGGTTATGATTTAAGAGACCCTTTGAATAGAGATTAAGAATGGATGAAATAAATGTACATGTTCTATCAGATTAGTTGTACCGAGAATAACTTATATTCTACCCTTTTAAAAGAATACGTTATTTCTCAAAAGTTCATCGTTTGCGAGTTTAACTTTTTTTTTTTAAATGACAAGTTTACCTTTTGCACTTTTTATAAAATATATCATGCGTTTCATTATATTATGATAAATATCTATCTATCTATTATGTCATTTAATCTTCAACCAAACGATACATTAGAAAGTAATCCATAAACAAATTAAGTATGTTTTGAGTGCCTTACTCGGGCGCCACATTCTCGATATGCTGAACAATACCAATTTCCTTTGGGCAAACCTCATATCCAGCAAATACGGTAATCTCAAACTCTAGGATCTAAACCATACAACTAAAAAGATCTCCCATTCTTGACGTATCGTTCTGGATTCCCTCACTGACCTCCATTGTGGCTTCTTTAGGACAATCGGCTCTGGTAGGAACACCTCCATTCTTAGGGGCCACTGGAATTTTTATATTCCCCTCATCTCGAAGCCTACATATATAAACATGCATTACACCTTGGAGAATCTCAGTGTCTCCTACCTCATCCTGGACAATAACTGGAACCTTCCTATAGTTCACTCCATTTTCTAGAATAATATCAATTCTTTAATTGCACGAATTTGCATTCCAATTAATGCCTACGATGACGCGTGGATTTGGGTGATAGATACCCATAGACGAACTAATATGAACTCAGTTTATAATTTTATTTATCGCTACTCTTTACCGCTATGTCCTCTTGACGAGAAGCCTTGAAAAGTGTTATGGCAGATTTCAGTGCCCCCCCCCCCCTCAATAAATAAATAATACATTTTTCTTTGGAAACTCCTTCACATTCATTTACCCACACTAGACTCCATTTTACTCTTTGTCAACAACGTCAATCCAATCTGCCTCATCTATGTGGTCTTACTACGAAAACAAATATTCATCTTTTTTTTGTGTGCCTCACGAGGAAACTATGGACAACCATGCAAAACAAGCTTAATATCACCTTTCGCCTCTCTTCCACATGGCACCTTGGTTCTTGGATCAACGAGGGGAATCACTTGGATAGCTCCTCTAAAAAAATCTTCCTTTCATTATTTGCCCTTATACTTTGGGAGATATGGAATCTGCGCAATAACATTTATTTTCGTCATAAGCATGTTATAGTGAAGTTCGCTTGCCAGAGAGTCCTGGTCAGTTTTCATGACTATACTGAGTCCCACGCACCTGAGGCACCTTTTTATCACACTCTTCACCCCCAAGACCCTGCTAGGGTCGAGTGGGAGATCCCGCCCTCATTACTAGGCCATGGCTCCTATCTGGAGTCATCGGGGATCGGTGGTACGAGCTATTTGCTTAGCACTAACATTGGCGAGTTTCTTTTTGCAGGATCTTCATGGCACCTTTCAAGCCCGGCGTTAGAATCTGAGGCTCGAAGCTTGCTCTCTAATCTGCGGCGCTGTGCGAGCTAGGGAATTCAAGGCAACGGTATTTTTTCGAACTCACCGACGCTTACCAAAATCATTAATAAACACTCCCATTGTTAGTGGCACTTAAGGGGCATCATTGCTGACATATGACACATCTTGCCTAGACTTGCACTAAGTCTGAGCACGATCCGGGTCGACCACTGACCTGGGCAATCGGGAAAAATACTCAACCCGAGTAGGTTCCGAACTCGGTCCGATAATCATAATACCCGAGGGGTTCCGGGCCAGGACCGAGTTCATAACGTAGAAACTCGACCCGAAACCCCGCTCGGGTAATATTAAAATTATATTTATACCCGAGGCGTTAAGGCATTAAAAGTTAACTCGTGTCACTGTGCCCTAGCCGCCTTCGCCTGCTCCGCTGCCGCCCTCTCCCCTTCATCCCTCCCTCTTCGTCTTCTCCTCCTTCGACATTCATGGGATCCGGCGACGGAGGCGGCGACATCCTTCTCCTTCCACTTGTTCCCGACGATCTGTCTCAATGGGATTTGGCAGCGGAGGCGGCAATGGACAAGGGGCAGCCGACGACGGAGGCATCTGTCGTGTAATCCACATGCAACCGCCTGCTCTCGAGCCCCCTGAGAAGCCGCTGTCGAGGGATTGCTGCGGCAGTGGGTGCATGTTGCCAACTCGCCGTCACCATCGGATGACACCCATGCTCTCGTTGGCTCGCCATCATCATCGGCTCTCCCTCTTTCTCTTCTTCTTCTCCCTCTCGATGCCACCACCGCGTGTTGCCATTGCTGCTGCCAGCCGTCGTGTTGCCATCACTCTCACCAACAGGTTCTACTTCGATCTCCCTCTCGGCTTTCCCTTTTTTTCTTCTTCTTCGATTCTCCCTCTCTTCCTCTAACTCTCTATTTAAAACTCCGTTTTGGCGACGGCGGAGGACACGCCATGGGGTCGGCTTTGGTGGGGGCGACAGAAGGCAGGCAATCGGTGGGGGCGACGATGGAGGAAGCAGCGACGGAGGAGGCGAGCAGGCAATGGAGGTGGAGTCAGGGTCTGACCCAGTTTAAAACATGGCTTTTTCTCAAAATTTCAAGTTTGACCTAGTCCCGGTCCCGGCGCGGTCGGGAGAGGGTCCGGAAAATTTTTACCTGATATAACTTGGGTCGGTTCCGGGTCAGGAGAAATCCGGATTCGAACCCGAATTTGTTTAGCCCTAACTTGCACTAACATCAGTAACTCATTGTCCCCCCCCCCCCCCCCCCCCCCCCCCCCCCCCCCCTCCTCACACAATGAGCTAGCTGATTACTTGGCAAACGTAGGAGGTACAATTTTTTATGACGATTTTTTGGAGGATCGCCGCACTCCGGGTCTCGACCCATTTTTTTATGAGAATTCTCTGATTGCTTAATGTATACCTTTTGTTTGAAAAAAGTCTGATTCATCACTGTTTGTTCGATATTTTCATGTTTCCGATGGATTGTGGGGTTTGGTCTTTCAAATTGTAGTTTTGACGGATATTATTCTACATTTTGGATTTGCTTTAGTTCTTTTGAGTGAAAGATAATATGATGAAAATAATTTGCAAGAAAAAGGATATAAAAAAAAAAGTAAAAAACATGACTGATGCAGCATCATCTCTGGAATCAATGCCACAAAAATCTGACACCAACATGAGAGAGATTACGGAACAGGAGTCAAGTCAAACCCCCTTATTCTCTCTAGTTCTTCAAGGACTCGAGGTCCATGGCCAACCTTTCCAAATCGGCACAGGAAGAGCCCCCATGCTCGGCAGCTCGCTCCGCCATGTCCTTCCACTGCGCAGCTCTCTCTCTCATGTGCTGCCCTCTTCCTCCTCCCATAAGCTCCCTGACCAGGTCCTTGACTTGTCTTCTGTCCACCTCTTGGTCGATCTCCATGGCGATGCCCCAGTGCTCGCAGGCGTAGTGGCAGTTCGTGTACTGGTCCGCGAACCCCGGCCAGCAAATCATGGGCACCCCGCTGCACACGCTCTCCAGCATGGAGTTCCAGCCGCCGTGCGTCAGGAACCCGCCGACGGCAGGGTGGGAGAGGACCTCCCCTTGGTTGCACCAGCTCGCGAAGAAACTCCTCCCGGCCGTCTCCTTGATGAACTCCTCGGGCAGCGCGGCGAGGCCGCCATGGACGAGGTTGGCCCTGATGATCCAAAGGAAAGGGTGGCCGCTCTCTGCGATGCCCCACGCGAACTCCGTCAACTGCTTCACCGTCAACGTCGCAAGGCTTCCGAAGCTCACGTAGACCACCGAGGCCGCGTCCTGCGTGTCCAGCCACTCTCCGCAGCCGCGCTTCTCCTCCCAGAGGCTCAGGTGCGTCGAGTTCATGGGATCCTTCTCGATCTGATTGAGCAGCGAGGCCAGCGGCCCTACCGTGTACATGCGAGGGAAGAAGCGCCTCAGAGAATGCAAGACCTCCCGCTCCATCCCGTCGAATGTGTTCAGGATCAGACCTGAAGCTCTCATGGCGCATTTCACTTGCTCGATCTCGTCCTTGAGGTACATGTCGTCGCGGTCCGTCGTTCTGATAAAGCTCGAGAGGTCCTTCAGGCGGATACTTGCCATGCCAGGAATCCAATCAATGGTAGTATCCAAATACCCGTTTTTTAAGCAGCTTTCATCTGTAAAAAAAACAGAAGCAGCGCGATCACTAAACAATGCAATGGTAACTCTCCATGAACTGTCGACATCTCAGGTAACGTAGTCTGATGTAAACAATGCTAAATCGAACAACTTAGAGCTATGGGAGTTTGTGGTAGAGATGCTCTGCTCATTTGGTGATCTATCTGTCAGTATTAGTCTCAACACTCTTCGCATGATTTCTGTGTTGGAACTGGTGGTAGCAGAGTAGCCATCCGAGATCTCTATATGTCAAGCCATGAAACACAGGAATGGGGTTTGAAACCTGTGCGAATTACCTTTAAGAGGTGTGTACCCTCTTCGTATGAGCTCCGGTAGTTGAATGGAGCCGAGAAGACTGCAAGCGCTCGTAGTCCAAAAGGTCAGCAGAGGAACGCTTAGCTTTTCAGCAACGCTTACCACGAAGGTCATCAGAAAGTTGCCGATGACGCAAGTGATCGGCGGCGCGTCCGAGGAGCTCTTGAGCTCCTGCAGAAACTTGTCGAGGGCGGCCGGACAAGTCTCTTCCACCGACAGGATCAGCTCCAAGATGTCGAATGGGCTCTCGGGGCCGTGTGGGTACCCGTCGGGGATCGTCTCAAACTTGAAGTGCTTCGCGCCCTGCAGCGCGTCGCATCCACCGGACTTGAGTATCTTCTGGCTGCTGCTTCTGGTGTTGATGAAGGTAATGTGGAAGCCTCTGTGGTGGAGCAGCTTGGCCAGCTCGAGCATGGGGTTTATCTGGCCCGTGGTCGGGAAAGGAAAGATGACAGCGTGTGGCTTCATGGCGTGCGAGGAGCTTGCCATTGCTACTAAGCTTTCAGCAGTACCTTCAGCTCGTCCATGGCCAATCTTATCCTTGTCGCACGAGAGAGCTGCACAGGGAGTGCTAGTTGCAGCCCCTAGCGAGTCCTGACTCCTGAGGAGATGAACCATTGATGGGGGTAGCTGTTTTGATTCCATGCACTGAAGAAATATTGGGAACATAATAAATGTGGCAGAAGATAATATAATATAATAAAACTGGTTCTGTGGCCGAGAGCACACCAGTTCAGCGCAGTGGTTTTGAATTTTTGATCCTGCTCCCTGCACTACGGTTGTCAGGCCTTTGGGGGGCCAGTCAGATGCGATGACATGTTCTCTGAATATGAGCAAGAAACTGCAAATGGTGCAGCTCGTAAAGATTCAGAGGCCGAAATCGGCACAACGTTAGAGGGAAACTTTAATTCAGCAATGAGAGAGAGAGAGGCCTGCACAAATATGGGTACGACTCAACGAGACCATATGGAAGACCATGGTCTGATTCTCTCAAAAGCTGTGCATGTTTCTTTTGCTCCAGCATAAAATAAGAAGACCACGAAGGCATAAAGTGCTGAGGACCAAAGTGACCAAGATCCTTACCGAAAAAAAAAAAAGTGACCAAGATCATGAGATCGCCCTTCTCGTCCAAGTGCCACTTGCTCTGTGCCTGTACTTGTCTGTTTTGCGAAATTCCTGCACTTCGTATTCCTGCAATCATATACAAACCTGTTCAGAACTTTGTCAATGCATTCATAACCAGTTGGTACTAAACGAAATTGTCCCCTATTTTATTGGATTCGAGTTAAATTTGAATAGAATTTATCGATTTGTTTTTTAGGATCAAATTGATAGGATGTTAATAATTTTGGACACTGATAAATTTAGTAATGACAATCTATATTTGCTTTGATCAAAAGGGAATAACTATGAAATAAAATGTTGTTCATTTTTTTATTGTTTCCACATGAGCCTTACTCGTGTCTAAACGTTTGACAGTTTCTGACTAGTCAAGTTTGAGGATGGAATTCTAAAAAACACTAATGGTAGTTTCTCAGATTCAATTCAACCCGCTGTTGCATCGAGCATGCAGATAATCTGAAATGTAACTGTGCATTCACGGTAGGTAAGTGCAGAGTTTCACCAAAACACGAAGAATATTATAGATTTTTCATCAGATTATCTGAACATGAAACTTGCTTTCAGAATAGTCATGATAGCAAACAAAGAAAAATGTCTTCTTTTTTCCTTCAAGTGCAAGAAAGAACTTTGCTTCGAACCAGCATCCATTACAGGTTCCATTTTGTGAACTTTCGTGTATCTGATTCTTCCAGGTGAAGTGATTCATAGCCTTCCGGCTTAAGTGTAACTGTGTCAAAAAAAAAAAAAAAGGAAGTGCACTAAAATTCCTAGAACTATCAGTGCCTTTCAGGATTCTTCATTCTTATCAGAACCAATTACTTATCGCATTGCCTTACTAATAGATAATTTCTGTTTCGAAAAGAAAATGATTATTGTCATGCAATGTAGAGTCAGGGCCACTTGATTCTGTCTTTCCATCTATCAACTCAATGCAGCACCCACCACCAACCTCAAGGAGTGAGACAGGTGGGTGAGACTTTGACTGTCCAAATGATAGAAATTGATGCAAGATGCTTGTGCGGCCACTCACTACACAGAACCCAGATGATTCTTCTGGCCTAACTTTGTTTCCCTTTGCAGTTTATTATCACAAAGTTCCGCCTAACATTTATTCCTCTGAATAAATGCTTATTCATCCTTTTCTAGTAGATCTAAAAAACAACGTTTTGGTGTTTTTTTTTATCGAAGAAGTGTGTACAAGTTCTTGTTGTTTCTCACATTCTACCTCCCAACTGTACAAAATTAATACATATAACAACTTAATTATAATTGAAGTTGTAACTTGCGAGTCCTGAATCCTGTAATGTCACATTAACAAACTCCCAAAAGTTTGAATACCAAAAATCATTCTAGCAAGCGGATAAATTATCTTTAATGCTAGTGGATATTCCGAATACTGAAGTTAGAATTGACAGAAACAATATTTTGAGCTCTGAAAATACTATTGAGTTCTCTGGAAGTCTGTACAAATTGATTAGCGAAAAATATGTTGATCCAGAAGACAAAGGCACCAAACCAACGCAATGACATTTGTTCAAATTCGCGAAGTTTGACGGCAATTCCAAGTCGATGCATTTTTGCCGCATCGTGTCTTTTTTTTTTCTTCCTTCTTTCAAACAATACAACAAAATTCGTCAGTAAAAATGCCATCTTTTTCTCTCTACATTTCTGCTGCCACATCATGCAATACGCGCTGCTCGTACTCCCTCTCCACTGACACGTAAACTACCGAAGACGTCCGAGGGTTTTTAGATATATTCCCATCAAAACCTCCTCGCTTTCTTCGACCCCTTTAAATGAGGTGAAGGCCACTGATAGGTTTACAACTCAACCTGCTCTCTTTTCCTTGATCTCTCCTCCGGATTTGGCCCGCCATGGGGTTCGGGATGGAGGAGTTCCTCCGGGAGGTCGGAGGCTGCGCGGTGATCGACGGCGGCTTCGCGACGGAGCTCGAGGCGAACGGCGCTGATCTGAATGACCCGCTCTGGAGCGCCAAGTGCCTCATTAGCTCCCCGCAGCTCATCCGGAAGGTGAGAGAAAAATGACTACTTTGTTGTTCTGGTGCCCAGTGGGACGATGAAGTTCGAATCTTTCCACGGTTTTTAGGTTTCTCTGTATTATTTCCGATGAGAAAACTCGGGTATTTTTTTTCTATTTTAATTCTTGTTTTATCATATGACAGCGATTGTGTTTTCCTTCATGATTGATTAATGGCTGCTTTAATTATTATGATTTTTACAAACAATTATGATTATCTTTTCGCCAAGAATAAAATTTTCAACGCCTATTGGATTGGAAACGATCGGGACGATGTTTTTGTTACCTGGTGAAATTGGGTAATGGGATGAAGTTCTTATCTTGCTGATCTTGCTGAGTTTTAGCATTTGCCTCTAGGAACTAACTGCTCAAGGCCTCAAACTTTGGAAAATAAGGAGTTTTAGGCAACCTTCTATCAAATTCCCATTTTTAGGTCGCTTTGCGATAGGCAAAGTAATCCACTGATTAAGTTTGAACCTGCTACTTTCATTATTCTGATATACTGCATTAGTTGTCGAACTTGATATTGCTAGGGCACCATTTTATAGCTATATATATACATGGATGAGAACCACAAACCTTGGTAGTCATCATTTTTCTCCTCAAAAAAGATATTGCTAGGGCAACTTTAAATTGATTTTATAGTTTCTGTCAATCTTCTTGCTTGAGGTAATTATGTCAAATACCTATGTTCATAGGCTTTTCTTCTTTTTGTTGCCTTTAGCAAGCTTCTACTCATAGGTCTATTATTCCATATCCTTTTCCGATTTCTGGTTGTAGCTGCATTTCTGAATTGAGAGGCCTACAGATAAATTTTGATTGAAGTTGTGTTTATATGAGTTTAAAATATTACTAGCTCTTTAGCTTATTAGTTTGGATGTTTTCTTCAGGCATGACCATGTGAGTTTCTTTTCACTCACTACATTGCTTTCATACATGCCCTCTTGATTGTGTCATTTGGCCATGTTTGTTGATTCGAATAACTGTTAATACATACAACAACTGAATTCATACAAGAGGGTAATATCATGTTTTGTAAGATGGGCTGAATATTACTTGCCTATCTTTTTCTTATAAACAGATGAATATTACTGAAGGCTATTTAAACTCTTTATTTTCATGTTGTCTGCCTATCTTTTCTAGTTAATGAATATGTGGTAAGTGAAGCAGCCTTCTTTCAACTCCGCCTATGTTTTATAGCCGGTCCCAAGCCCGGATAAAGGAGGAGGGTTGCGTTAGGCCCCGACAGCCAGCGTAAAACCCTGTCGAATCTCATGAACATGGATCAACGAATGAGCAGAATGGCGTCGTATGATCCATGTAGCCGACCCCACCTAGTGGGATAAGGCTTTGTTGTTGTTGTTGTTGAAGCAGCCTTCTTTCATCACTTGCTGAAACAGGTCCATCTGGATTATCTTGCTGCTGGTGCAAATATTATAGTAACATCATCCTACCAGGTAAGTCTCTTTTCCTTTGCTTAATTTGATCAATTTGTCATTGATGATAAAATGTTATGAAAACATCGGTTCGGATACCTTTGGCTGGAGTAGGCTACCATTCAAGGTTTTGAGTCCAAGGGCTTTTCTACAACAGAAAGTGAGTCATTATTGCAAAAGAGTGTTGAAATTGCTCGTGAGGCACGTGATGTATTTCTTAAAGAACACAGAGGCAAAAATCACCCTATTCTTGTGGCGGCCTCCATCGGAAGCTACGGAGCTTTTTTAGCAGATGGTTCGGAGTACAGGTAGCAACTAAGTTCTCTCCTTCATTTTCTCTTGAGCTTATCAGCCAGTTGTCATTTACTCATATTGACAAATTAATGTCTGCAGTGGGGATTACGGGGATGAAATGACTCTAGAGAAGTTGAAAGATTTTCACAGGAGAAGACTTCAGGTCCTTGTGGAGTCTGGGCCTGATTTAATTGCTTTTGAAACAATCCCAAACAAAGTGGAAGCTCAGGTAGTCTTAGTGCCCAAGTCTTTTTCATGTTCTCGGATATGCTTGTTCAAATGAATCTGCCCTCATCTAAGTGGAGTGATATCTACGTGATTATCAATAAACAAGCCATGCTGATTTTAGGTGTCTTGCGTGTTGCTTGTGGTCCTGTCTGATTTCACAGGCATATGCTAAGCTTCTTGAAGAAAACGATATAAACGTTCCAGCTTGGTTTTCTTTTAATTCAAAGGATGGCATAAATGTGGTTAGTGGGGATTCAATACTTGAATGTGCAGCTATCGCTGATTCATGTCACAAGGTAGTTGCTGTTGGAATCAACTGCACACCCCCAAGATTCATTCATGGGTTGATTCGTTCAATACAGAAGGTACGACCATATGAGAAACCTTTTAGTAGATATGATTCTTTCTTTGGTTTCTCGTAGCATTAATACATATTACTTTTTTACAGACATTAACGCATATTGTTATTCAGTCTTATTGCTGCATATATGTGAGGAAACTATATGTAAAAGTAGAATTGTTCATGTCCTAGATGACCATTGGTTCCGACAGTTGTGACTGTTTGTAACGCCACTAGAATGCATGTCCTGAACACATGTTCTAGATGTTCTATCCAGTTTTGTAATTTGATTTTCATTTAAACATCAATTGATCAACAATGAGGTAAATTTCATTAAATACCCTCCAACTTTACCGCTTTCCTTACTCTATCCTCCAACTTTACTTTATAATCAGATTACCCTCCAACTAATGACTTGTTTCACTAAATACCTTTTCGATCGGGAATAGCCTATTTTTTTTGTTGTTTGGCTGATGCGTCATGTTATTTTAAAATAAAATAATACATGAAACATTAAAATAATATAAAAATAATTAAAAAATTAAAAAGAGGGGCACGCGGCCGGCGCTCAGGAGGCGGCAAGAGGGAGAGGGGGAGGGGACGGCTGCCCCCTTCCCCTCTTTTCTCAAGCGTCGGAGGGGGGGGGGGGGGGGGGGGGGCGACTCCCACGCGCGCAGAGGAGGGGGAGGGGCAAGACCCCCCACCCACCCCCCCCCCCCCCCCCTTTCCTCCTCCTCCTCCTCTCTCTTTTTTTTTAATTTTTATATTATTTTAGCGTTTCATATATATGTTATTTTAAAATAACATGGCACATCATCAAAATGGATGAAAAAATTGGCTATTCCCGGTTGAAAGGGTATTTGGTGAAACAAGTCATTAGTTGGAGGGTAATCTGGTTACAAAGTAAAGTTGGAGGATAGAGTTGAAAAAATGGGTAAAATTGAAGGGTATTTAGTGAAATTTACCCACCAACAATGTAAACATAGAAGCAAAAGACTTAAAATAAAATATCATAATTTTATTATCAAAATGGACCATCAATGAGTTATGATTTGAATGAAATTAAATAATCAAATCTAAAAGCAACTAAACTAAAACCATCTTGTACCTGCTCACTAGCACGGATTCGGGTGAAGAAAAATATGAGTACAAAATACTCAACGCGTGGGGTGTAAAAAGCAATATGTTCAATGGAAAAGAGTCAATAATAATCAATTGAGCATATATAAATAATATGAACAATTAAATTAACAATTTTCAATTATTAAATAGTTATTAATATATGAAGTGATATCAAATGATAATTATCAATGAAGTTTGATCAATTAATAGTTTACAATCTCCATTATCAGATTTTAATTCTTGGCATCCATTATCAATTTAATGTCAATCAAGTATCTCTTTAATTTATTATATAAGTTATTATTCTTAACTTCTTTGATTTTATCAATTAATGGGTGAGAGCAAATCATTTTTAATTGATTACGATGTGACTTTTTGGTGGACAACACCGTGACAATTCTCTACTCAAGTAAGAGGATCGCCCTTTCAGGATATTTGAGATTTGTTGTACAATGAGGGTAAGGATCTGTACCACAAGACTTTGGCATATCACTTCCTTATTACACGACCTGTCTCATTTAATCCAATATCAATTATCAATTAATCCTAGGGACAACCAGTAAACATGGTGACACATAACTTTCAACTTTTATCCTTTTTACCTAGTACATCTACTTTTGTTCTTTTTGTTTTGGTGTAACGGACGCACTCACATAACAATAATTCAATCACCATACATTAGGACAATCATTGTAATAAGAAAGTCAGTGATTATTAACATAGTAATCATAATAATAATCTCCTAAAAAAATAATCATAATAATTAAATACAAAGTCATATCTTAAAAATATTTTAAAAGTTGGCGGAACCTGGCTTGCTCTATGAGTCCCGGGTTTCTCTCATAGATTTTCTTTTTGATTAGAACTTGACCAGGGCTGTGTTTGTCTTCCCAAAATTTGATTCACCATGTCCATGTCCCTTAGGTTCAACCCAATTAATCTTCCATCACAAAACCCAGTCCCTGCCTTATCGAAGCAGGGCCAAGTTCTGTAACAATCTCAGCTGTCGCGAACTGCCGAACCCAAACTGTGCTATCTCGACTCTGGTCAAGTTCCTCAGAACTCAGGCCTGGTTTCTCTCAATCCTGACCAAGTTCTAGGAAACCCGGGCCTGGTAGCTGCAAGCCCAAAGAAGGTTCTGCAGCAACTCCAAGTCATGATTTTCTTTTTTGAGAAGAAGTCGTAACTTTCTGACACAACTTATGTAATTCATTTATATGATACGACGAAAGTCGTTTCAAAAAAATATGTTGGACAAAAGTCATGTGTCTATATCGACGGACTTGCTCTGCTTTTTGCACAAACTGCAATTTTTCTCTGATCAGTGCTACGTGCCGACCCCACCTAGTGGGATAAGGCTTTGTTGTTGTTGTTGCAGTGCTACGTCTTACCACTTAGAATTGTGTGCAAACCTCATTTGTGATGCTCTTCGATATCGTGGGTTACGAGAGGTTTGGACAATGAAGGTTTGACCGTTGTCCGCATAAGAGCCTCAGATGCATGAAAATGAAGAGGAGAACGGACATCATGCACAAAAGCTTGCCCGATAAGGAAAACTAGTGTAGAGGTTTGGGGGCCTACTATAGGTTGTATTTTCTGGTTTAATGTTTAACTAATCCCAAACTCAGACTCTTTAATTAATTTTGATTAAGAGTCTTAAGGATTTAGCTTTTAGTTTAAATTAAATTTTAAATTCAAATCCCAACTCCAAAGTAATCCAAATTCTCTCTCTCTCTCTCTCTCTCTCTCTCTCTCTCTCTCTCTCTCTCTCTCTCTTGAATCTATTACTTTATCTCTGTTTTTACTTTTCCAGAAACTTTTTTTCATTAATTGTGAGGTAAGATGGACATGTTCTTGCAACTTCTCTCGGTTGAAAGTTGATTACGAAATGAATCAGTTCCAGTAGAATACTATCTTTTATCATTTCTTTGATCGGCAGTTATAGCATTATTCCTCTTTTATTTTGGTCAAAATTGCTTATTGTTTATTTTGTAAAGTATTTATGTTCTACGATTTCAAGTTATTTTACCATCGAAAGAGATTTTTTTGCCATTTTGTATCGCCAGCTAGACTATTATGAGTTATTTGTTTGTAATATGAGCATGTCGCAGTAGCAACCACTTCCTGTAGCTGGTTCGAATCTCTGTTGTCTTACTAAGCAGCTCTGTTGTTCTCTTTGATGCACACGTTACAGGACCAAAGATGCTTATGTGGTGCATTGTGTTTGTAGGTGACAGAGAAACCAATTTTGATATATCCAAACAGTGGAGAAAGATATGATCCGGAAAAGAAAGAATGGGTTGTAAGTAAAGTTTAAAGATAAATTTTACTGTTTTCTTGATAAAATTTTTATGAGGATTCCATTGTTCAAGAAGTTGGGACTTGGCACTTCTCCTCTTTTGTTGGATCGGTGCATGTCGTTACCATGGATCTTCCTTTTGCATAATGCTGCTTGTATCCAGCAATGTTCATTACTAATATGTTCTCTCCATCTGCTGTTCATTCATATCTGTTCTTTTGTGGAGGGGGTGACACCTCCATGTTGTGTCAAGATACTTTTATAGTTAATTTTGTTGGGGCACCTGCAGGTATCTACTGGCGTCACAGATGAAGACTTCATCTCCTACGTTAGAGTCTGGCGCGACGCCGGAGCCTGCCTTATCGGAGGTTGCTGCAGGACCACTCCGAACACCATTAGAGGGGTATCAAGGGAGCTTCATAAGGAGTAGAAAGATGCACACCCCAAAGAAGAAAAGTCAAATGCATCATACAAGTTGTAATAGAATAAACTGAAAATTTTCAGACGCCATTGACAGAGAATTTTGTAGCTGCTAGTAGTTAATGACGAGTTTTCACTCCATGGCTTCGACCTTCCTTGCAATTGAGAGTAGCTCCTCAGCTCTCTGCATTTCCCAGCGTACCACAACAAAAACTCAGTCTTATTTTCTTTTGTTTTCTTTGAATGATTATTACCAGGTGGCATGCTGAAGAAACGAAGATATGAAAATGATATGCAAAATTGATGTATCAAAAGATCCGTGAACGTTATTGTCATGTTGCCATGAGCGAACTCTCATGTTTTCCATGGTTTCTGCACTTGAACTTTGTAATAGTTATTATTCTCTTATATATCAATTTTCTTTTCAAAGAAATGTATACGGTTTTAGCAGCAAAGTGTCCTAATTAAATGATAGAAACTCGCATCGCAATTTTCTGACGTAAAAAGCGTGCGCCACTAAACAAAATCCGAAATCAATGTCACGGGGAAGAAGTGTGTTCTTCGCACCCCTCACGATAATTAATAGCGAAAGTCACGAGAATCAATAGCGAAAGCGAAGGATTTGAACCGTTAATTTTTTTTCTTTTTTTTTCTTTCCTGATTTTTTTTGAAGATCTTTCCTAATTTTAAGTATAAGAACATAACACGTTACCAATATATATATGGTTTGATTTAATCGATTATAATATTAGAAGTTTTAGATGCAAAAATATCTGTTCATATTCTGAGAAGTAAATCACGAGTCAATTGAATAAAATTTTACCATATGAGCACCACAATCGAGCATAAGCAAAATAAGATAACAAATATAAAAGACGAACAATGACCACTCATTTGAAAATAATGGTGAAATTCTCAATCATTTCATGACACATTATCAAATCCTATGGGCTCCTGACCATAACTCCAACTCCACTAGCTGGCCCTCTCTTTCTTCGTTAAATAATGTTTGGCACTAATCACTCCTAGCTCCAATAACCTTTAAGGAGATTAAGGATATTTTTTAATCCATGTCTCTTGAGAAGGCCCAGGGCCTGATAGATTCATTCTGAAATTTTATAAATAGTATTGAGATATCTTAAGGAATGAGATATTTACCTCCATTCAAAATTTTTTCAACCACAATATCTTTCCTAAAGATTGGGGGAATGCTATTGTTGTTTTCATACCTAAAAAGGTCTCATTTCAAATGATTAATGATTTTAGGCCAATGAGTCTTTGTGATGTTATCTACAGAGCAGTAACCAAAATCTTAGCCAATCGACTCAAGCCCTTTCTACCGACACTTATTGACACGAGCTAATCTATCTTTATCACTGGCCGTTCAATACAGGACAATATACTGGTTGCTCAAGAGTTTGCTCACTCTCTATTCCCGAGGAGGGAAAAATATTTAATGTTCAAGGCAGATATCTCAAAAGCTTTTGATAAAGTGTCATGGTCTGCAATTCAAATGGTTATGCATAGAATGAATTTTCTCGATAAATTTATTTTGTTGGTCCAGACATGTATCAGTATCAAATTTGCTAGATTCACATGTTACGTTAATGGGGAACAGTCTCCTTATTTCTCATCTTTCATGGGTATCAGACAAGGGGATACTCTCATTTCTCAGGTTCTGTCATCTCTGATCCATGATGAAGTAAGATCCACTCATCTCATTCCTTTCAGCATTGGCAGCTTCAGTCTTAGCCACCTTCTATTTGCTAATGATTTACTCATTTGTATTAGGGTCACTGCTAGAAATGCAAGGACTATTAAAAACACTGTAAACATTTATAGTAGGCTTACTAATCAAGTTATTAACACTGACATATCTAAGCTCTATTTTCCTTTAAAGTTTTCTGTTGCCAGGAAGAATAGGATCCTGCAGATCCTGGGTATCAAGCAGTGTAAGTTTCCTTTCACTTACTTGGGTGTACCAATTTCATATAAATACATTTTCCAAAGGCAGCAACAATCATTGTTGGACAAAGCATCTCGACGATTAGCTAGCTGGAAGGTATATTACTCAACACTGCAGGTAAAAGTGTGCTAATAAAATCTGTTCTGAACTCCATACCTATTCATACTTTATCTTCAATGTATAAATACATTTCCCAAAGATAGCAATTAGCTAGCTGGAAATGTAGATTACCCAACACTATAGATAAAGTGTGCTCATAAAATCTGTTCTGAACTCTATACCTATTCATACTTTACTTGGGTGCACCAATTTCATATAAATGCATTTCCCAAAGGCAACAACAATCATTGTTGCACAAAGCATCTCGGCGATTAGCTAGTTGGAAAGGTAGATTACTCAACACTACAGGTAAAAGTGTGCTAATAAAAACTATTCTGAACTCCATACCTGTTCATACTTTTATCTTCAGTGTATATTTCTATAGGACTTCTTTCCTCGCTTGAAAAGTACTCTAGATCCTTCCTTTGGTCCTCCTCTGGAAATAAAATTGGCATGCATCTTATTGGATGGAAAATTGTACAAGCTCATCAATCACAGGATAAGGATTTACATTATCCGCAATCTATAATCAATCACAGGATAAGGATAAAGATAAGGTATCCACAATTTACATTAGATAAGGATTTCCTTGCTTGCTAAGAGAGTTCTTGGAATAAATGGAGCTCAGGATATCTGGACTCAGTTGGTAAAAAATAAGTATAATATTTTATCACCTTGGAATGACATAAAATGTGTGAATGCTTCGTGGCCTTAGAAAATGATTTGGGATGTTATGAAGGAAATTAGGTTTGACTTATATAAAGTGTATCACTAATGGAATTTCTACATATGTTTTTAGCGATCCTTGAATAATTAATCTACCTTTATCTCACATGCCAACTTATATTAATATGCATGTATCACTTGAGACTCTGAATGTTAATAACCTAATTATGGATGGAAATTGGAATTTACTGCTTTTGTATGAGTATTTTGGACCATCACTTGTTGAAGCTATTACTACCATATCTTTGCCTCCTGTCTTGTCTTCTGCCGGTGATGACCGGTGGGTCTGGGCTTCTAACCCACATGGTGATGCTAAAGTCTCATCGGTTTATTTTTTGCTAAGTTACCAGCCTAATCCTCTGCCGACCTCTGGACGGTGTATTTGGAAGCATATATGGTCAATTAATGCCCCCACAAAAATCAAAACATATCTTTGGAAATTATCCCATTACAGATTACCTACTATGGATATGATATCTTGTTTCAATTCGAATATTAACACTTCTTGTCCCATATGAAAATGTTGTTGAGATTAATTGACATCTATTATTTGAAAATGGATGTCGCTTTGGCCTCTAGACTTCAAACTCTTATTGCTTTTTGCTTATGGGGCATTTGGCTTGCTCGAAATGATAACAATTATGCTTCCAAATCGGTGATCATCTCGGCCATGTGGAGAAGAACTCTGACTAACTCGGCTGAATATATCAGACCCATCTTCTCTGAGGCAAACAACCCCCATGAACCCAATCGGGTCCGATGGGAGACTCCGATTCCCGATTGGGTGAAAGTGAAATCTGACGAATTCTTCACCAAACCTGGGAATCTAGAGGGAGAGGGTTTTATTATTCGCAATTTCGACGGTAATTGTATTTTGACAAGTGTGATCGGCTATTTGACGATAAGTGTGCTAGAAACGGAGATGCAAAAAGTGTTGTATGGACTAAGGGATTGTCGTGATCAGGGGCTCACGTGCATTTAGCTGGAGGTCGATTCGGCAAATTTAGAGGCAATCATTAACAAAAAGGTAAAGAGCCCCTTCTCAGCACTTTTGCCAAGGAGGCTGCTTAGCTTCCATCTGCACCGTTCGTCACCATCTAATGGTTCTCTTTTTTTTCTTTTTTCCCTCTGCCTGTTTAATCTTAAAGTCACCTTATCGCAGCCATCCATTTCATTGGATGGTCACGATCAGCCCTCTGCTAAGGATATGCCCTAACTTTCCTCTTTCCTACGATGGCCGTGCTACGTGTGCTTCATTGCCCTATCTTTTCCCTAATCTGAAGTCGCTCGCTGAGGGCGCGTGCTCCGGCTGTGATGATTACGCTTGCTCGTTCCCCTACTCTAGCTCCGTCTATGAAGATCATGCTCGCACCTTCCCCTGCTCCGGCTACTCTGGTCTAATGTCGTTGGTCCTGCTTCGACTACTTTGCAGGTTGCTTTGATTTTCTCTACAGGTTTGAGTCCTTACTCTTTCTCTCTCATACGGCCATGTAGATGCTCGTGTCACGGGGCGTTTCCCGTGACACGAAGCGTGAAGCCTCGCGGCACCAGTGCCGCTCAACTTATAGCCCTCGGCCGCTCAGCGCCGAAAACATGGAACACATGCAGCCGCCCCGCACTGCGTAATATTGCGGAGTACCAAGTTATCCGCCCTTAGGGCATTTATCTTGTAAGGCCGTCCTTATGAATGGCCAAGTAGGTGACGTTCCCGTAGGGTACGTCTTTTGCATCTTCAATATGTAACAAGACTCCTATACCTACGGTACACTGGGAGGAGTTCATTAGTGCCTTCCGAGGCCCAATTGTATGTTATGTTTCATCATATTTAATACAAGTAAGCTTTCCTTTAATTCTAGTGTCATGGCCTTGAGCGTGGGGTGGCAACCCACATCGGTGTCCCTTCGTGGCGTCCCGTGGTCCCTTCGTCGCCCCTTCGGACTTTAAGCGCCCAAGCGCCAACATTAGTGCCGCAACGCGCTAATGCCACGGTTTCGTGACAAGTAGTCCAACACTCTAGTCATGTCCGTGATTGAATGCCTATAAGAGCGACTCTCGGCAAAGTCGTCTCGACCATAAAACTTCCGCTGCAAACTCAAAACAGGCTTGGCTAGGTGCCTAGTCGCCGCACGTGGTCTAGTGTCCGAGAATGACCCCGTGACAAGTGGTATCAGAGCAGTTCTTCCTGCTCGGATTACCCAGCGACGATGACTCGCTTGTGTCGTCGCAACGTGCCCTGGCGTAGGAAATGTGCTTCCGCTCAAATACTCCATCACGCCCAGGCGCACTGGTACCATGGTCTTTGATCGTGGACGCCAACGAGGAATGCATGGCAAGCTTCCTCGCCGCACGCCCAGTCGTGCCCCGCAGCATGTTCCTCATACACCCGTGTCGTGTCAAGGAACGTCCGTCATACATCATGATGACGGATTGATCGCCCCGCCTAACCGGGACGGTCATGCGTCGCTCACTCGAGCAGATCAACCACCCCAGGTATACAGTCGGGAATCCTGAAGTGTCGCGCTGCGTCAAAGAGTGGCCATATGCTCTGCATGATGGTCTTGCGCTGCTCATATCAGGAGATCGCTTACACGAGCGTCGTGTAACTCGGAGGACCCGTGTCACATTCAGGGACTGTCGGTCATGCACTATCATGGCGACCTGGCGCTGCTCGGTATTTCGTGACGTCGCATCGCATGCCCAGTCATGCAACGTGAAGTGCACAACCGCTTCACGGGAGAAGTTGGCTTAAAGACAAATATCAAGGTTCACGGTCCCTTTTCGGCCAAAGAATATCATCCCTTCGGCCAAGGAACATCAATCACAAGCATCTTGTCGTGTCGCAGCATCGCCTGCCACGCCACGATGACTTTCAGGAATGGAGCAAAGCGTTGATTACTTGCAAACACTCGTGGACGAGCTGTCAGCCTTGCCTGCCTCGTCAAGTGTCGCCCCGCAAGCGGCGCGATGTCATCCATCAAGGAGTGGGACGAACTTGATACATGCCAACGCAAATCGACGCCCCAACTCAGCGACCAATTTGGCAAATGGTCTGAGCGTCGAGCATCGGCGAACCTTGGCATGCTGCTGTCAAGCGTTCTGCCGCCAACCGAAGGAAGGAGTGCCCTTTCCTCTCGGACATCGCCTCGAGTAATCGAAGCGGCCTCCAAAGATCGCAATGCGAAGTTTTTGAAGGACACATTGGCGATGTCGTCCCTTCGAATGGAGATGAAGGTAATGTTGGGAGCTCATGCCACGAGTTCACCAACCGCAGTCCGCTTATCTAAGCGGAGCGTCTTCACAAGCATCCGCCCGGATCAGTGAAGGCCCAGAACGGCTACTCTTTCGCAAGGGTCAAGCCGCCCGGTGGACGAGTATGTCAAAGGTGTATGATCTAGGATGACAAGCACAATGACACTACTTTGTCCAAGACGCGGACGGACGAGCATCGAAGGTGCATCCTCTTCGTAAACGAGCACAACGATCTCGCCCCGTCTATACCCCAAAGGGATTGTCAAAGCTTCACAGGAGGTCCCAGGATCGGAAGAAGGCATATCCCAAGAATCCTGCAAGATGTGGCAAACTCAGGATGGCGTTGCCATCGCGACAAGGTAGAATATGGCAAACATGCATCCCAGACATGGGACGGAAGAATTGGCAGTTCATCAATTATGCAGTGCCCTGACAAGTTGGGACTGGAGGTCAAGATCGCATTGTTCAGCATCGGCCAGATGGGCATGTTGAAGGAGGAAGTGAAAGGAATCACCGAGCTCCGCCTACAGTGTTCCCAGGAGGATGAAGACCCAATGTTGGTGCTCTTCAAGCAGAGGGGTCAGAAGCTTTGGACTAGGAAGGAGTTGGAACGACCGGATCGTCCAACCTCCGCTCACTAGTCGATGCTGCCAAGTCAATCAGGACAAGTGTCATACCACCAAAGCCCTTGGGCAAGGGCAATGGTGGGAGAGAGAAGCTCAAGTCGCAAGGAGGAAGCTACTTATGCCGAAGATATAGATCGCCCATCGAAGCAGGAGAAGCGGATCGAACCACAGGCACATGTGGGGAGACCCTCATCGTCGCTCACTATAGCGACTGGGAGTGGACAAGGTGCGGAATGTTATACCAAAGAACCTTGTTCCACCTCAAACCGTCGAGATATCTATTGTCCACCAAGGGGAAGGTGGAGCTGTTCTCAAGACTCGGCGAACGAAGGACTCAACGTTGCAGCCATCTGCAACTTGGGGACAGCGAGTTGAACCACAAGGAAATGTGGGGAGACTCTCGCCGCCCACTATGGCGATTTGGATGGACAAGACATGGATTGTCATATCAAAGAACCTTGTCCCGCCTCAAGACTGTCGAAACATCATGTGGTCACCAAGGAGGAGGTGGTCCTACGCTTTTAGTTCGGCAGAGATATGGAAGACTCTACGTTGCAATCATTTGCAACATAGAGACATTGAGTTAAGCCCACAAAGAGACCTGAAGCGTCCCAAAGTATCCGTGGGAAGACTCTCGTCGCTCATTATAGCGACCCCAGGCACTCGAAGCAGACAAGCTACAAGCATCGACATCGGAGGGCTTGTGCTGTTTCAAGCCGTCGAAATTCAAGAATGATCATCGAGGGTGAGATGGTCCCGTACTGTGCATTCGACGGAAGGAAGACCTTATGCTGCGGCCATCCGCAACATGAAGGCATCGAGTCAAATCATGCAGGTCGAATGGCGAGACTCTTCATCGTGTTCTACACGACCCTGAGACAACTCTTCTCCGAGCTATTCCTGAAGGCATACGAGAGTTGTTTCACCCCCAAAGAAGCCAAACCACACAAGTTGACGCTGCGCAAGTCGAAGAGAAGTGAAGCCAACCGAGACTTGATGGACGGATAGTTGCTTGATGAAGTCAGACCGCACATGGCGGACTCCACTGGCGCTGCACAAGTGATGACCCCGGATTGGACGAAGGATCAGCGAGCGAAGCAGGCCTGAGGGAGGAGTCCTCAGCGAGACCCCAAGGAGCGGGCATTCCTGGCGTTGCGTGATGCTGGTGAAGTTGAAGTCAAGGCAAAGAAGGCAGAATTGAACGAGACAAGCGAAGTCAAGACTCAAGACGAAGGCCCCGAGGAAGCCCGGACAACGGCGTCGGGGGCGTCGCCGACTTTGGTGGGGGAGAATGTCACGGGGCGTTTCCCGTGACACGAAGCGTGAAGCCTCGCGGCACCAGTGCCGCTCAACTTATAGCCCTCGGCCGCTCAGCGCCGAAAACATGGAACACATGCAGCCGTCCCGCACTGCGTAATATTGCGGAGTACCAAGTTATCCGCCCTTAGGGCATTTATCTTGTAAGGCCGTCCTTATGAATGGCCAAGTAGGTGACGTTCCCGTAGGGTACGTCTTTTGCATCTTCAATATGTAACAAGACTCCTATACCTACGGTACACTGGGAGGAGTTCACTAGTGCCTTCCGAGGCCCAATTGTATGTTATGTTTCATCATATTTAATACAAGTAAGCTTTCCTTTAATTCTAGTGTCATGGCCTTGAGCGTGGGGTGGCAACCCACATCGGTGTCCCTTCGTGGCGTCCCGTGGTCCCTTCGTCGCCCCTTCGGATTTTAAGCGCCCAAGCGCCAACATTAGTGCCGCAACGCGCTAATGCCACGGTTTCGTGACGAGTAGTCCAACACTCTAGTCATGTCCGTGATTGAATGCCTATAAGAGCGACTCTCGGCAAAGTCGTCTCGACCATAAAACTTCCGCTGCAAACTCAAAACAGGCTTGGCTAGGTGCATATCCGCCTAGTCGCCGCACGTGGTCTAGTGTCCGAGAATGACCCCGTGACACTCGCTCATCCACTTGCTTCGGCGCCCTATCTGATCCCATGTCGTCTCAGTTCTCGAGCTGGCCGCTTTGATCTCACTTGCTCAGTTCACATGCTGTCAGATTTGATCTCGCTCGCTCGTTCCCCCAATCAGGCTACTCTAATTTGATGTCTTTGGTTGCTCGTGCGGCTACAGGTTTGAGCCCCAAACCTAGTGCACTTGATTTCCTTTGTCAGTTCTTATATGTAAAATCTAAGGGTGTAGACCATCGATATATAGACATGCGGACTTGAGCCCTCCATTGCATTCTAGTAATGTAAAATTTGACATGCTGATATCCGAGTATTTAGCTATTACATTGAATGCTTACATGGCATTCTAGTTATGTTTCAGCAATTACATTGAACACATACGTAAATGATCAGGACATGTTGACTTGCTGACTTGAGCCCTCCACTCCATCATGCAACTCAGCTACTTTTTTAAGTCATGCAACCCAGCTTTTTTCTAACTCATCTTGATACGTTCAGGTTCTAGTTTTTCTATTGATAGTTTGCAATTATTTATTTTCTTACAATTGTCCAACATTCCCGCAGGTTTTTATAAGTGAAGAATTGCTAAGAAGATAGAGGCAACAATTCTTGATGGACTTGGCAAAAGATGGAGGCATCAATGTTATTTATATGATTCTCACGCTAAGAATGTTACAAGTATAAAATGTTTGAAGGAATGCTGAATTTTCCCCATGGGTTGTTTATAATCATTTATATTTACATGATTATTGTCAATCAGTTGTTTGCTTACAAATCATTTATATTTGTTAGTAGTGGTATTATTATAGCTTGAAATGTCATGTTTCCTTATTTTTAAATATTTAGTCCTACATCCTTTTACCTCCATATACATCTACTCTAAACGTCCAAGAATTTTCTAGTTCTGTATAGTTCCCATATCAAAGCATTAACTGATAATCCATTTGGCCGATTTGCATACTCTCCGTAAGTTCTAAAGATTTAATCAAATTCTGGATGCATCGCAGATTTAATACCATAAATGGGCCAAAACTTGTGTTATCATCGTTTCAACATATAGACAAATAACTACACTAAAGATTTCAATGAATACAATTACAATATGGTGCCTTGCCGCCTTGGTTTATGCTACATCACGAAGGCAGAACAAATCTTGAGTCGTGGCGAGCGTCATTACTCGACAAGCAAGCACACGACAAGAAGATTGTAGCAGTCATTGCTCAAGACCTTACCCTCCCGGACAATCCTCTCAACCAGTTGGTGCCATCATGCTATTGCCAATCGTGCTCTTGTTCACCTGCAAAGTTAATTGTGTCTCTATGTAAACTGACGTCTCACGAGTGGCATATGTAGTCAACTATCGCATCGAGATGGCTTTGATGATGATACATTTTACCCGTCTTAATCAAACATTGAGCTTTAAAGGTCACTGAACATTGTCTCAATATTACAAACCAAAGTGCTTAATCAAACATGGGATCATAGCAAAGTGCTTAATCAAACATGAGAACAATGTTTAAATGCATCTCTTCTTTTGAACATGCTTTTAAACAAAATGCTTAAACAAACAAGCCTTAAAATTACAACAGAACAATGCTCATTTAACTAATAATTTAAACATTCTTTGTTGTTGTTACTTTTCCGCTTCAAGTTCCTCCACCAATTTATGCAATCAGCGGGCTTGCTTTCTTGCAAAAGTAGATACGGAGACGCCGTCAAAGGAACCAGCATGTTCTTCCCTAAAAGAAACAAATGCAGAAATACAATGACTATGAAAAAACAACAGACATGGAGATTCCAAAAAACGAACAGGAAAGCAGTATATGAAGAATGAAAATGACACCGGGGAAGGTGGGGAAAATCAAGCTCGTCTTGGGGCTGAGCAGAGGGGTCACCAAGGTGGCGGCCACAGACTCGATGTGGGTGGAGGTGTTCCGAATCTTGTTGATGCTATCCTAAAAGAGGTTGACCTCGAGGTCGGCCTGCTCAAGGGCTTTGAACTTTGAAAAGAGTAGCAACGATAAGTCTTTGGTGTAGCACCGAAGTGTGGGATCCGAGTATACGGTGTTTCGAGTTGCAGAGAGGTTGCAGAAGCAGAAATGAGGGAGAAAGAAAGTTAGGGCATCTAACGGAGGAAGTGGCGGCTTGGGCTATAGTTTTAATCTTAGTAGAGGGCCGATCATGACCGTCGAATGAAATGGATGGCTGCGATAAGATGACTTTAAGTTTAAACAGACATAAGAAAAAAAGAAAAACGAGAACCCTTAGATAGTGACCAACGGTGCAGATGGAAGCTAAGCAGCCTCCTTAGCAAAAGTGCTCTTTACCCTCAACAAAAAGTCTAAATGCCTTTGGCGACCGTGGGATCTTTTTTCTGAGATTGGCTATATAATTTAAAAAAAAAAAACTTTCAATGTACACACTGCTAACGCGGCCATGAACTTCTTGGCAAATAAAAGAAGAGTAACTTTTTTGGATACTCTTTGGACGATGTCTCTCTTTCATAAATCCTCGATATTATGCACTCGGATATTCCTCAATCTTATAATAGATGATAACGTGTTTTAAAAAAAAATAAAAAAACTTGCGGTCGTAAAAAGTTATGGCCGACCAGATAATCGCCATGAAGCTACATAGGATTCGATATGGTCGCGCATCAGACAAGAATCTCCTGGGAAACGTGCGCATAGATTCGAATCTATCCGGAAAAATTCTGTCCCGTTATGGATATGGGGTCGTCGCATGACGCCCGACAAAATTATGCATCATGAGAGAGAGAGGCAAAAGAGGAATGCACATAAAATCGATTCTTTGCTGCTGCTGCTGATGCTGCGTAATAATTATGCCTTCTGTCCTATATATTTTATTTTGCCATCCACAGGTAATTCGGTGCAGATTGTAGACGTGGACCATGTCGTGGTGGATGACAGCGCCGTCTTATATGTTAACCTTCACATGGCTTCTCAAATTTAAAAGATTTGATACAAATGGCCAATGGGAGCATTTAATCTATGAATCTGTCGAAATTTGCCTCGCGTCTCCTCTCACTCATTCTAACCTATCTTGTTAAACAAATATGTAAATCGAATCGATTCTCTTGTCTCCATCATCTTTTTAAAAAGTTAATACATTCTAGAAAATTTAAAAGAAAAGGAAATATTTGCTGCGAACAAATATCAGACAACAGTACGAATAACATTTGAAGTTTAAAAACTCAACTTTCCTGCAAATCCAAGATTTTTCTTTCCATTGATCTTAATCTTGATTTTAAATATACAAAGTCCGAAATCGTTCTCTATAAACATCTATGCAGATCGGAAGTTTATTTATTTCAACCTAAAAGTCCGATTCAGTAATGGGCGTTAGAATTTCCAACTCCAATACCAGGAGAAGCAGGTGAAAAGAGCACACAGCATCCTGCATCTTTAAAACTCCATGACCCTTCAGAACAAAACAATTGTTTGGGCAATCGAAAGGCGCTCAATTCAGCGTCCCTTTGCAAGCACGTCGACGTGTTATCCTCCGCAAAAGCATGCTTGAAATGGCAATGAGCAAGCTATTTGTCCACCCCTCCAAACATTCACATCATATCTTTTAAGGAACCCACTTGTTTGAGCAAGCTCTGAAGCCCACCCATGCCACCCATCTGCTTCATCATCTGCGGAGGAAGAATCTTACTCATGTGTTGGGCATTCATATTCCGAGAGAGCGCATTCATGTCACCTTTCTTGGGAATCTTGAGCCCCTTCATCTTACTCCAAACCTTGGCGAGGCGCTTGTATTCATCCAGCATCTCATGGACATCCCTGACTGTCCTGCCTGAACCCCTGGCGATTCGCATTATTCTCGACTCATTGAACAATTTGGGGTTTGTGCTGTCCAGCTCTGGACATAAAGGAAAGAAATATAAAAAAGTACTAAGAACACAATGCCATCAATCAACCAGGATGAAATTAGATGGAAGCATTACCTGCATTTGTCATGGAATCCATCATTGTCATGTAGCGCTTGATCTTAGCTTGACTTTCCTTGTCGTGACCTTTTGGCATCAACTCTTCACTAAACCGAGGCAGCATGGACATGACCTGACAATAGGGAGCACAATTATACTTGCACGCAGTGGCCACAAAATGGAATAAGTTTAAGCTAACTTTTAACTTATTTCCGTAGCTTAAACAAAATCAACAAGATGGTTGAACTTGATTATGCCCAGATATTAGAATTAGAGAAATATTTCCAGTTATGATAAAAAGGATCTGAAACTCTTTATACAGAAAACATACTTGGCTTAGAGGACCCATTTTGAGTATGTTTGCAAATTGGTCATACATAAGCCGCAAAGTAAAGTTTCCTTCAGATAACATCTGTAGAATCTCAGGTTGTTGATCAGTGGGCACAACATCTTGAATTTTGTCCACAAAACCAGACCAATCACCCATTCCTGAAAAGTCAAGACAATATTTTTTTGAAAGGGGAAAAAAAAGTCAAGACAATATACATAACACAATACATGTATATATAAATCTTGCCAATAGATATTGTCACATAATTACTAAAAAAGTAATGATTGTGTGTGTTGTTATAGCCCACCTAAAAGACGGTTTACAAAAGGCTTGACATCAAAAACTTCAAATTCATCTATGTGTTCGCCTGTTCCAATGAATATGACTGGACTTTTAGTGGCTGCGACCCTGCACACAAGCCAAGAAAGGATTAATACCTTGGATACAATGATTGAGTGTGGATGAATCATTTGATTGGTTGTATAATCAAACCAACAGCACGCACAAACAGATTAGATACATGCAAGGAGCGAAAAAAATATAGACTAGCTACAAGGAAGCAGTATGGTCCTTTTTAGATGAATTAAGATCCTGAAATATATCTAAAACATTAATCCTTTGTCCTCGAACAACTTTTTGTATGATCATCAACCACTTTAGTTGGCAAAAGATTCCACCCTTTTCAGAGATATACTAGCCAGGAAATAATGTTATGCTATTGAGATACATGACCTGTAAACAGAAAAAAATGCATGGCTATAGCATAAGTCCAACTCCGCCTATGTTTTATAGCCGGTCCCAAGCCCGGATAAAGGAGAAGGGTTGTGTTAGGCCCCGACAGCCAGCGTAAAACTTTATCGAATCGCACGAACATAGATCAACGAATGGCGTCGTATGATCCATGTAGCCGACCCCACCTAGTGGGATAAGGCTTTGTTGTTGTTGTTGTCTATAGCATAAGTCCAAATGCTAGGTGCACAATATTATTCTTCAAACTACTAGAGCCACCATACATTCAGGAACACAATAAGTACTACCGTTTACGAGTTCTTTCCTAGTAAGACCAGGGACAGCACTATTAACTAATATATTATTGAGTATGTCTAATGGTTCAAAGTTTACACTGCTTGAGAGTACTCCACACTAGACACTACGGATCAATTTTCTAAGTTCAGAGGTGAACAATAAAACAAAAAATAGGCATATAGCTTTCTTTTCATAGTGATAATACAAGATGGATAACTTAACTTTGTAGTCATCCTTTTCTGTCTAAAAAAACAATTATTATACAAAGTAAAGCATATAGAAGCTACTAAACCAACAAATTAAGAATATAGAAGCTACTAAACCAACAATTTTAGAACTTAGTTTCAGCTTGCTAATCTAAAAATAAATCCAGTGCAATAAAAGTTGTCTTTCTTAATCTAAAATGCAGCCATCGTATTGCTAAATCTAAAATTATGGAGCATCTTCAAACAGCAAAGTTAGCTGCCGAGATGGCATGGCCGCATGGGCAACGTGGCATAGACAATAAAATATAAGACACACAAGACAAATTAACATGTAACCCAATTTTCCAAGAACAATAAAAGGGCATTGTGAGATGATGAATCAGAATGTCAATCTTAAGAGATCATCCAAAAACAGCATAGAACATAATAAACTATACTTACGCACTAAGTGCACCACCTCCTTTTGCATGACCATCCATTTTTGTTATGATCACAGCTCCAACGGCAACACTTTGTTTGAAGGCTTGAGCCTGATCAAATGCTGCTTGTCCAATACTGCTGTCCATCACAAATATCACTAGATCGGGTTTCTGAGAAAATAAAATGAAAACAGCCAGTGGTCTTTCAACTTTCGATACTACAATACAGCTTTCATTTCAATATATGGTTTGACAGAACAATATGCCTACTGTTGCTTCAGAAACTTGGCGCATTTCTTCAAAAAGAGCAGCTTCTTGTTTGTGACGCCCACTTGTATCAATAATGATTAAGTCACAGTTTTCTTTCTTAAACTTCTCCAGTCCCTCAACAGCAATTTTGGCAGGATCAGATTCCATATAGCTGTAGTAGAAAAGGATTGCAGAGACTATGTTAAACTCATGGTGAATTGTTCTTTCAGAGAGCAGTTATACTATGCAGTTGGTTAACAAGAAAATAGCTTTTTCTCAGAAACAAAAGGAGAAAACTTTACTTTGTTTGGCACAAAAATATTTTAAAAAATTGAACTCTAATCATGTGCCACACTATACACATCACTATCTACTCTAATTCACAAATTTTACACAACTTATATTATGTAAGAAAAGAAAATAACAAAATCAAAAGGACTACTTATCATGGCATTTTGCAGCACTGAACTGCAGAATAAAGACAACCATCATCCCAAAACCACGGTTAGTCAGACAACACAACAAAATGATGAGCTTTTATGAGACGAACAAAGGATGAGTTCAGAAAGCATTCTTATAATGAACATCGACAGTAACTAAATGTCATATATATGTCATTCTTATAATGAACAAAATGATGAGTTTTTATGAGACGAACAAAAAGGATGAGTTCAGAAAGCATTTTTATAATAAACATCCACAGTAACAAAATGTCCTACATATGTCATTTTTCACACATGAGAAAAGAACAGAGTAGTCCTGGTTATTCTTCGGTTTAGAGATTAGTTTTTCACTTATTCCTTAACACCATTAGAAAGTGAACAGAGAAACTCCATGTTAAAGATTCTAACATTCCATGGGTACTTTTCTTCTTTCTTTTTCTATCATAGGTAGTTCATTAAAAAAATGTTAGCATCACACTGTAATCTTTTCTATAACCCTTCTACTTTTAACTAAGGGGCATGTAGTGAGTATTTGCTTGTATCCAACATCAGATAACACACCATGCATACTGTCATTGGTTATATTTAACGACGGATCTTTTTTTCTGAAAGGAATGACGGCTCTAAATTATTTAACATGTGAATGGAAAAGGGCATATCTGCGTTTGATACAATTAAGCAGAGCATGTAAGCAATATCACATGCTGGAGGAGAAGTTATTTGCATGATAACCAGAGCTTATTGCTTAGGATACCTTCCAAAAAAGGGAATTTTGGCTTTGGTTGCATTTTGCTTTAATTGATCAAAAGCACCAGCTCTAAATGTATCAGCACAAACAAGTGCTGGTTTCCATCCCTTCTTTTGATGATAGTATGCATATTTGGTACATGTTGTAGTCTTTCCAGAACCTACAAAATATAGCATTAAGGATTAATCAAATAGCTACACTAATACTATGATTATTCAACATTTATGGAAACAATGATGTTAACATATGGCTCAAATGCTTTTTTTTTTTTGAGGAGATATGGCTCAAATACTTTAGTAAGCGTCCACAGTGAATACAAGGTTTTAAACTCCGAACCATCTGGATTAATGAATGGATATGCTTCCGAGTAAGAATCTATCGCTTAATTTGCCATTCATGGAAAGAAAAAAGAATGAAAAATCCGTTGGTTAATTTGATAAACCCCATCAAAGCAGGCCTCCCCAATCTTCATGCTTTTCTACATTCATATTGTTGAGGTTGGATTGCCTTAAGTTTCCAAAGTTCATACCCGTGTTTATCCAGTCCTATCAATCTTCATAACTTAAAAAATTTAGATGCTTTAAATCTAGAAGTGAAAGCACCAGCGTCATACAAATGCCAACAAAAGAAGTTTTATGTACCCTGTAAACCAACAAACATTACTACACTTGTCTTCCCCTTCTTAGGAGTGAAAGATGCCTTTCCAGCATCCACCATCTTGCAAAGTTCATTGGAGATAGCCTGAAAAAGAAATAGAAAACATTCTATGAATTTGCACACGAAAAGGATATATATATAGCAACAAAAGCGCATATATTAGCATGAAGTTTCAACTGGTTCACAGTATAAATATAAATCAAGGATTAACAATAAGGTAACATTTTCCAAAGACAGCTATCTCGCAACATTATGTCTTCCATATAAACCCGCCTTAAAAAATAGGCTACTGTTACAAGGATGAGAAGGGAAATTCTCAGAAATAGGAAATCTACTGTTCTATTCACGCCTGTATATCAAAATCAAAGCAGCACGGACATTAGAACATAAATGTGGCACGCCAAAAGAACAATCTATTCAAACTCCCGTGCAAAATAATTCATCTTGATTATTTTTTTCCGTGCAAAATAATCTATTCAAGAACTCTTGCTTCTTGTTTTCTTTGGCTCTCCGCCACCATTGCAATACAAATGCAAATAAAATACCTATGCACAATCTAAGGAATTATAAACGAGGATGAACTCTACAAATGCGACATTTCATCTAGTTGCTTAAAGAAAGGAGTTTTCCACATCCCTCATCCGTTACCAATGGACATCCTAATCGCGTTCGGAAACAAACACGGATCAAGTCTTATTGAATCGCTACAACGCGGAAAGGAGAATCAGAAGACGATCGGGAGACACGGAGACCTGATGGATGATGCGGCGCTTGTTGTGGCCGGCGGCTAGGTCGTCGAAGTTGACGATGCGCTTGATGTTGGACTGCATGTCGCGGACCAACTTGAACTGGACGTCGTCCTGCAGCAGCGCGCGGGAGATCTCGTTGAGGCAGTCGCTCAGCACCTTCTCATCAATGATGGTCGCGTTTGTCATCTGCTGCAACGCGCGGGTGAGGCTCCCGCTCAGTTGTGCGAGCACCATCTTCGCTGTTGCTGCACCCCTCGATCGATTCCTAGGTTTTAGGGTTTGGAAATTTGGGCGCAGAAGAAGAAGAAGAAGAAGATGAAGAGGAAGAAGTGTTCAGATTTGGGAGAATTCGGGAGAGAGAGTCGAACGCACGAAAAATCAATCTTGTCGCGACCGGAACGGGCCGGCCGGTCGGACCGTCGCCGGATCACTAAAACGACCTTGAGTTACTACATGAGGGAAACAGAATCGAAATTGGACCACTCAATCAAAAACCGATAAAAATCAATAAAAACTCAATTTAAATCGAAGAGAACCGGCCAGACGGCTCTAATGAACCGATCAAGGTAAAAATTTGTGGTCAATTAGGACTTCTTAAGAAGCATTTTATACTGGAGATCTTAAAGTATTGAAGGTGGGACTAATTTTACGATTCTTTTGCTCTATTCATTTAATAAATAAGTTTTGTTTTTTACTTTTTATATTACTAACGTGTGCTTTTTATTTGTATATATTTTTTACAATTTATATTTTAATTTATGGATATTAATTTTATATACATATATTTTCCTTTTTTATTCTTATTTTATGGCATTTTAATTTATAGTACATTAATATTTGTTCAATAATTGTGACTTCATTTTCATATGAAATATTTATATTAAAAATATTAAATATTAATATAAATTTATTAGCTATTAAGTTAGCATGTATTAATTTTTAAAGTTAATAATTTTATAAAATCATTTGGCAACGGAAACTCGAGTTCCACTAAATTCTTAATGAATGGTTAATTGACATATTAGTTCGGGTGTATTTTGATGAAATAAAATTTGATAATGAAAAATAAAGTAGTTGATGTAATAGAAAATAGTAGATATGTTGAGTTAATTTTAAAGAATGATTAAATTATAAATATAAATTATAAATTTATTAAAAATTTAAAAAAACATAAATATATATTAAAATAAATTATGACAAACAATTTGTTAAAAATATATTATTTAAATATAAAAATCAAATTTTAAATAATGTATATTTAATGAAATATAAAATTTTTAATGAAATAACAAGTAATAAATAATATTATATTAATTATTTATTATTAATATTTTATATGTAATAAATAAATTATTATATATAAGATAGGTAAAAAAAGAAAAAAATTAAAAGAAAAAAAGAGTTTGAAAAAAAATAAAAGGTCACGTCATCCTTTGAAAAAAAAGGAATGAGCAATTGGTTCCATCATTCCAACTATAAGGAATCAGAAAGGTGTGTTTGACAATTAAAATCGGACACTAATCGGAAAAAATTACACCCATGAATGTCAGAATATTACGAAAATGTCCCTTACCTTCTACCTATTCATTTGGAATGAATTATGGGCCGAGTTTGACCCATTTAATACTTTTGGACTTTCTGCCAATTTTAGCAGTCCGGCCTTAATAGGCCCATTCAATTATCCGGACTGTATTAGGCCCAATGAGTTCTGGGTAAATAATTGGTAAATGCTGTTTTCATTAGCTAAAAAACGTCTGATTTTGGTGTTCTTGTCATTTTTATACACATTTTTTTATCAAAAATAAATGTAACATGTTTATAAAATTGAAAACCTTTATTTTACAAAAAATATAAATATTAATGTGTGAAATATTATTAATGTATAATAACTAGATGTCGGGTCGGATGGGGGTTGAATTTTTCGAACCCGAATCGACTTGACGATCATAATTTTTTTTATTTTCTTTTAAACTTAAGCATGTATTTGATTTAAAAAAATTAAAATAAAATATTTTAAATATAAAAATAATAGTTAGATAGTGAAAGAAATATTTTATACTTTTTAATTTTACTATTAAATAATGTTTTTATTAAATAAATATAAAAATAGTAAAAAAAATAAAAAAAGGTCAAATAACCTTTCCACAGCCAATCCGACTCGACCAAGTCGAATTGAATTAAATCGGATTTGTCCTTCAAAAAATCTTTGACCCGATCTAATTCGATCCAACTAAATTTGATTGGATCTATTTGGCTTTGTTCACAACGATGAACATATGTACATTTTTTTCTTTCACAAAATGACATAGAATACTAGCAATAATAATTCATCACCTTTTCCTCCTAAACAAATGGCATAGAAAACATTATTAAAGAACATGTAATTGCAAGTAGTATGTAATAATAGTAGGCCGACGAATCTAACAATTGAAAACGTATGAGTTTATGGATTTAAAATATTCATTCCTTATTATTATTATTATTATTATTATTATTATTATTATTATTATTATTATTATTATTATTATTATTATTAAATGCTTTAAATTTTATTCAACAATTTTATCCATTTTTAAAATAATAATTTTATTATTATTGGTCCCGACCCGAAGAACACTAAAGATTTATACATAATAAGTAGGAGCTAAATGGTAATTATCAACTTTTACCTAATTAGGTAAATGTGTCCTTCGGTAAAGGAATTTTCGATAATATTGATTGCCATCCATACAACAAAAATATATCCTCATTCCAAAGTTGTGTGCTTCTATTCCATACGGTACTTTTTGTGATGTCTTTGGTAGTGGTGTAACAATTCGGAAAAATCTTCATTTTATATTGAATTACTTGAGCAGGTCCGACCGAAAAAGAATAAAATATTATAATTATAAAAAATATGTTAAATCAAATCATATATTGTTCATAATTATATAAAATGACATCATAAATTAAATTTTAAAAATTAGTACATGTTAATTTAGTAGCTACTAAATATATATTAAAATTTAATAGTTTTTTTAATGTAAAGTTTTCATATAGAAAATAAAGTCACGATTACAATATTTGTTGAAATAAAATATATGTATTACATATTAAATTGCTACAAAATAAGAATAGAAAGAAAAAATACATAGATAAAATAGTTTAGTATTGATAAATAAAAAGTAAGAAAAAATAATGAATAAAAAATTATAGAAATAAATAATATTACATTGATATAAAGGAGTAAAGACAAAGTCAATGATTAAATGAAGAAAATAATAAAGAAGATAGTACCACGTTGATAATACTAAAAAAGTAAGGACAAAATAAATAATATAAAATTATTAAAATGGGCCTAAGAGCCGATTCTAGGCCCATTCGAACTGGTGAAAAAAATATAAATTTTATTCAGCTGGTTCATGCGAATTAGATTTGGCTAGTTCTACTTGGTTTTAACTGGTTCTTACTGATTTTGATTAGTTTTTTACCGATTTGAAGCGGTTAAAAGTAGTTCAAATGCCACTCTTAATTTTGGAGCGAGTTAAGGACTTCTTTTAATGATCGATATTCAATCAATCCAACCACCCAGTCCGATCTCATCGTGACGGCATTGGTCTTTCGTCATTGAGGAATTAATTATTTCAGCAATGTGCAAGAAAGAGATATCATGATTTCATTCCAAGAGGTGACATGGCAAATGAATAGTTGTCAATTTGGCTTTATGAAATATTTCTATTTGTCCGTGACAAATTAAGATTGTTTTATCACATCCTAGTGACTAAGATAAATATTTTCTGAAACTATCCAAAACTTTATAACTAAGGATACCAATTTACAAGGGGTGTTCATTATTTTCTTGTTGATTTGATGAACCCGAGTTAGGTGATTGGGTCGGATTGACCACGATCTGCGTCGGATTCGGATTGAAAAGTTTCAACCCAACCTTATGACTCAAATTTTTTATTTTAAATATTTTTTATACTTAATTAAAGTGTTTTATATCATTTAAATTAAAAAACAAAATAAAGTACTTTAAATATAGGAAAAAACTAAATTTAAAACAATGTTCTTTTATATTTAAAATAAAATGTTAGATTCATTTTTATATTTAAAATATAAAAAAATTAGTGGTCGAATAACCTGACTCGACCCAACACAACGTGGATGGAGTCGTATTGGCTTAGATCAAGCCTTAAGAAAAATTAAAATCCTGATCTGACGAGGTCGGAGTCAAACTTAACCAAAGTTGTTCATGTGTCGAATCAAACTTGTGAACACTCTACAATTTATAATCTTAGACGAGCAAAATATAAAAATAATAATTGACTTCTATGTAGCAAATGCACTTCAAATTCCTAAGGACTAAAAGTATAAAATAAATAATATTTTAATTGGATCAATTCAAACTTAAGATACCTAGAAAATATGTTTAATCACTCGATGAAGATGATGGACTTCCTAAGAGAGAGAGTATAACGATCCGAAGTTTCAAAAAAAAAATACAAATACATAATTTCACACCAATAAAATAAAAAAAAGGTAATGATGGATTTATATAAAAATATAACAACCCCAAAATTTTATAAATAAAATTATTAATGTACAATCCTCTATTTCCTCCACCTATTTTAAATTCGTGTTATCTTAATCGAGCCTTACATTTTTATTACTCTATATACTCATTAACCTCTTAATAGAAAGGTACTAGTTCATCAAATATCATGTAGCTTCTCACCAATTCAATTAAAAAAGAAAAAATATAAGAACTTAAATTTCTACCAATATAATAATTTTAAACTTTATCGAATCAAATTCGTTGATCAATAAAAAAAAGAGCCACATTTGCTTTCAATTATTTGAAGTATGATCTACGAGTCTCATTTAACGGACGTGACCATAAGAAGCAAAGAAAATAATATATATATATATATATATATAAAAGATAAAGAGAGATGTGACTACACAACACATTGATTAAGAAACCTTTTGATCCTTTTCTTAGGCCCCTTGGCTTTAATTGATACGTCTTAATTAAGCATTCAAAGCATTAATAATTTAGGGGCCAATTGGCACGAGAAAGATTTGTTCATGACTTGGACAAAATATTTCATTTTTCTTAAAATAATTAATAAATCTGTCTGAAATATTGTTGCTTATTAATTAATATAATTATATTACTAAATAATAAAATTGTTGCATTATTAATAATGATTTTTTTGGATTAAGTGATAATTGACTCGTTCACGTTTGGCACGTGTCGATTTGAAATTGTATGACGTGGAGACATAAAAAACCTCGAAATATTAAAATATTTAAAGAATATAACTAAATACTAATTAGAATAAGAGTATATTGGCCCATTTTATTTTTTAAACATAATTTAAAAATTATGAAATCGTCAATTTTAATTACAAAGTAAGAATATAATTATTCTTTCAAATGCAATAGTAATTGTATTTTCATCCCCTTTTTGGTTTTTTTAATAATATTTATTATGTTAAACATATATTATTATATTTGTTATTCTAATAATAAATATCAAATAGTTATAATAAAACGTCATATTTTAAAAGTTATTATCATCAAATCCAAGTAGAATAAGAAAATAATGTACATATATAATTTATTCACATCTCATAATGATAATTTTATTTGTCTAATAATAATAATAATAATAATAATAATAATAATAATAATAAATACTTTTGAAATGCCCGATGTGCCAATGAAATGAAATGATGGTGCGGGCCATGTGGAGTGGATCAACATCGAGGGCGCACATGCGAACTCCCTTGGCACGATCAAATGTGACCAAAAAGCTTTGGATCGTTATCTCGTTTGTCGACGGCCAATAAATATGGTCCATCGCCCTCCCAAATGGAATGGATATTTTCAATTTATTAAAATAAAAATAGATGTCGAAATCATATTCAATTCTCCAAATCAATATTCATATCATTTCCGATCGAACATCAAATTAGTCGCCAATAGTCTTAAACATCGATCGATGAGTAGATAAAAATATAAATATCTTTTTTTTTCTTTTTTTAGTTATTAAATCAAGAGATATAATTAAAGAATTTGAAAGGGGAAAAAAATATATAAACAGGGAAGAGATAAAAAGAAGAAAGAATAAATATTAGTTAAAAGATTGGATTGAAATTAAATTTTGGATTTATATTTTATAAAAAAAATCGTAGAATTAAATAGAGAGTCATAACTAGAAATTAACTCCACAAAATGTGATGTCATTTCTCCACAACAAATGGGCATCCCAAGTCACTTTCGATATCAACGTCGAGACAACAACCACGTATGGACATAAAAAGTCACTCATGAGATTGAACACAAGAGAAGTTGAACTTTAAATTAAATTTAAGATAAGTAGGAAGATTTTTATATCGATGATTTATTATGTATGCTCAAGTCTTACTCAATGGACTATATATGCTTGGATCTCACTTCAAGACGTAAAAATCTAGAGTAAAGAGGAAAAAGGTTCACTTGGCAACACCCATTTTGTGCATGCAAAATTTAACCAAACTCCACCTTGGCGGGGTCCGAGTTGTCGACGACCCGGCTTAAGTCACGATGGAACAGCTCAAATTTTTCGGATCGCAATGACTCGGCTCGATTTCACTAGTCTTGATTCGGATTATGAGAATAGTATTATGGACCCCAAGGATATATAAGGATAATTGTAAGTTTACAACAACTCAATATAGGTTTCACCAGGTTTTGATCTCCGAGTTTTGACTACAGATAAAATGGGGTTATGGAGAGCATGATCTAGGTTTTTGGAAGAGCGGACCAAATATCGACCCTCTTAGGTAGTTTTAAGGTTATTAATTGCTATAGTTATCATTCCTATCTAGTGCTAACTTTATTACTAATCGATGCGTAATTGCTCATTGTCATTATAGATTCAATTAATATTATTTGTATATTTTGTCCATTCTTGATCATGAATCTTGATTGATGTGATTATGAAGTAATATCGATCAATTAGTATAATTCATGGTCGATACGATGTGATGACCCATATGAAATAAGATATAAAGCATGCAAATATATACATCATTAGATAGTTGCATATCACTATGATTGTGGATTGTATCTCAGTTTTATGCTATAGAATTGTTATTGACTTCAAAAGCGAGTAGCGTAAGGTAGAAAACGTGTAATTATCGGTAAAGTGCACATCGCGTTCTCAATAATAATGGGCATAGACATAATGTGGTATGTCCTTAATAATAAATGAGAGTTATCCAGATTGTAACATTAAAGATTGATTGATAACTTTTAATAGTTAATTGATAACTCTCCACATCGATAAGAACAAAGAAACTAATATATAATAAATTTTATTGCATCTAATTGATAATTATAATTGATGGATAATATATATATATATATATATGTGTGTGTGTGTGTGTGTTGCTAATTAATTTATGATTGCGATAAATTGATAATCATGATTGATGGGTAATGAAAAATTAATTATTACTTGCGACAAATTGATTATTGTGGCCGATGGATAATAAAATATCAATTAATTGTCAATTAGGAGTTTACATGACCTATTGATACTTAATAATGGATCATAAACAATGCACTGCTACTTGTATATTGAGATTGATTATCCATTATTTCATTGATGATATGAAGATAGCTAATTATTTATAATTAAATTGATTATTGCTACATTTATAATTGTTAGTATTGACTTATATATGTTTGATATGACGTTCATACAATTATGATAGTGCATATACCAAATACTTATGTGTGATTCATATATTATTATTGGGCGACCTTAGATGTTGAATTTTATATTCAATATTTTTTCCCTTGTAAGGGAATCCATAGAGGACAAGTAGATAATGGTTGTGCTGCGATTGATGACTCTTGTGACAATTGACTTGCAAGTGTTCAGGGTGTGCATTTTGAGATGCTACATAAGGTATAATTAAATGAGAACACCCTTTATCTAGTTTTAATAAGGTAAAATACATGTTGAGCGTCTATCACATCATCATGCATGCTTAGCATATTTAACTTATATAGCTAATGAAAATGTCATAAGAGAATGTAATACCTTCTAGTATTATTAGAGAAAACTAGAAAAATGATGGGATGTTATGAAGGTCATAAGATATGGCTAGAGGTATTGTGACATCATCATTAATGATATAACTCGTATTCTAAATAGATTCTTCGAACATAGACTACCCACGCCCTAAGGAGGATATCCAAAGTATAAATTAAGAAACTTTTATATGCACGGACGGAGCCAAGATGAAATTTTAAGGATGGCAAAGATAGACAATATAAAATGCATATATATATATATATATATTAATTTTTAAATTAAATTAAGAAATAATAATATTACTTTAGAATTAAAATATAATTATAATAATTATTTTATTTAGAATAATATTTTTTTATTTATCGTGCATTTCTTCCTTTCTACATTTATCATGTTAAAGGAAGATATATGGAAGTAACTTTTTTATGACAATTAATTGATTTGATTTTTTTTATGTAAAGGAGTCAAAATTATTAGTACATATGTTATATTTTTTTATGAATACACATATTACACTGTAATATTTTATAAATATACACATATTTCTCTCATTAATATAATGACATATTATAATTATGTCAAGGTCACAAAATTAGGGGACCTTACCATATATTTTCTATATAAATAATAATATATATTATTGTATGTAATGTTTAAAAAAGTTAAGAGGGTTTAATTGTGTCAAGTTCACAAAATTAAGAGTGAATGATACACATAAGTTAGGATAAAGATGCATATACTATGCCTTATTCTCAAGATTGGTCAAAATTATATCTCACATTCTATTACCTATATAGTATATATGTTAGGGATATAATTGGATGAATGCCAAGTATGGATATTATTCCATAACTATGACTATGATTAAGTGATTTTGATTGGTCAAAGATAGATTAAATGTTATACACACAATAATAAGGATGAGAAAGGACAAAGGAAACATGTATCTTAAGAAATAATGGAAGATGATATGCGAGACATTATGTCGCATGACAATGCTTATTATAAACCTATAGACACTACAAGAAAAATGCAAATTACAAACAATCAGAGTCTGTAATTTGCGAAAATTCGTCGAACATTACGATTTTCGATGAGTTTTTCGACGGAATCGATTCGACGAAAAAATGATCATCGCAAATCATTTTCGACAGTCGAACAAAATTCGTTGATATTTTCGACGGTTATGACCGTCGCAAATGTCCGGCGACCGCAATCGCCGAAAGTCGACCGCCAAAAGTTTCGACGGTCTCGACCATCGAAACTTTCGACGGTCACAATCGTCGCAAAGAATTTTTATAATATAAAAAAATTAGTCCGCCGCCAGCGACCGGATCCGGCAGCCAGCGACGGATTTGACCGTCCGCGGCCAGATCCGACCACCAGGCGCCCGATCCGATGCCCGCGGCGAGATCTGGCCGCCAGGCAGCCGATCCTACGCCTGCAGCAGATCCGACCGCCTGGCGGCCGATCCGGCACCTGCGGTCAGATCCGACTGCCAGGCGGCCGATCCGACGCCCGCGGCCAGATTCTGGCGTCCGATCCGACGTCCACGGCTAGATTTTGGCAGCCAATCCGGTGCCCACAGCCAATCCGGCTAGATCGGGCATTTTCGACGATGATTTTGGCCGTCAATAATTCCAATAGATCGCTATCCGTCGAAAATGACCCGTCGGAAAATCCCAATTTCCTTGCAGTGAAAGTATATTAATATTTTAAAGGACTTGTTGTTTGATTGAGGATTAGAGATGTAAAGAATATTAATTACAGGTATAAAGAAGGTGTCGATTATAAGTTGTCCTTTAATTTTATGAAAAAGTGAAGGTAACTTTATTTTTTAAAAAAAGCACTATAATGTGATCCCTGGTACTTTTAATTTATTTAAATACTATTTTATTATTTAATATATAAATTAAAGTTTAAGAGATATAATAAAATATTTTGAAATAAAATAAACGTATAGTTAAAGAATAGATAAAAAATAAGGAAAGATAAATATTAACTAGGATGAAATGAAATTATGATTTGGGATTTAAATTAAAGCTTTAGTTAAATCCAAAGGTATAATTATGAAAAAACTCCTAATTATAATTAATTAAGAAGCCTTAATTGTAGATTAACTCAAGATTAATTCTATATAAAATTTGACTTGAAACTTTCCCAACACCAAGGTGTGACATACCCTCTTCCTCCTCCTCCTGTGTGCAATATGAGGCAATCAACAAGCGTCCCAATGCATCTCTATCCATTGGCCGTCCTTCCTTGGACACCAATGTATGAACATCAAGGAGGCAATTTGAGGTTGGATGTGGAAGAATACTAGTTAGTTTGAAAACGAGAAGTTAAATTTCTCACTTATTTAAGTTATGAAATGGATCCCATTTTGTCAATATGGACTCATGCCTTGCTCTTCTATATATTGGCTTGGATTATAGGGTGGGAGTGTAGAAGTCTGGGGAAAAGGTTCTTCTATATAGAACCCAATCCCTATCCACCTTGTGATGATCCGACTCGACCTAGGTCTTGAGAGACATGAGCTTAACTCTTATAGAATTTCTATGGCCAATGGACAACTCTCCAACTGTATAAGTTAGTGCACACAAAATATGCATTTTGATAAATTGAAATCTCTTTTTAAGAAAAAGTAAATGTGTTAAGTTATAGTACAAAATAAAATGAATAAAGAGAAATGTTTATTTCATTTTTCATTTTTTATTTAATTATTTCTCATATAGGTATATAATAGTTTTATGATTAATATTGATCTTAAAAAATGTTAAAATAATTCAAGTATTAGGAATATTCAAGAGTCGAGTTGGACCTAAATCATAAACAAACTTGACCAAATCTAACTAAGTTTAATCAGATCAAGTCGAGTTGTGTTCCAATTTTTTTACGATAAGACCCAACCAAACTTAGGTCATGCAGAATTGGGTTGATGGTTGACCATCATTTTTTTTAAAAATAATATAAATATTTTATTTTATATGTCAAAAGAAGTATTTTAAATATTTATCTATATTCAGAGTACTTTATTTTGTCTAATTCTAATTTTAAATGATATAAAAGACTTGAATTAATTAAATAAAAAATATAATACTATTAAATAAATAAGAACTCAGGGCAACACACCATCACTAATCCGACTCGACTCGGCCCAACATGACTCCGGGCGAATCAAATTTTCGAGTTCACCGAGTTGATTCGACATGCCTAACAAGGACGACTATTGAAGATCATGCTTGCTAAGCTCATAATTAGTCAAACTTTCTTATGAATAGGTTTGGAAAATATATGTATTTGATAAGTGATATTTTTTACTTTGGTAAGATCAACAACCTATACGGGAAAAATAATAAATAGAGGATCCAACATTCCTACACACACCACACATTACTTAGGACTCATTTGGTCGAAGTAGCTAATTTATCACTATATTCTCGACATTTTTAAAAGTAATGAGAATGTAGAAATATTTTTTCACAATAGTCGGTAAATCACCCTTATGTTTATACAAGTGATAATATTGTCTTACTTTTTCTCCAAGAGTAAATCCCTCTTTTTCCATTTTGTATTTAATTAAATATTATATTCCATAATATATGCATATACATATATATAATAATATAATTGTGGTATTTTTACTTACATATCTCAAGGATTTTAATTTGTTATTATAAAAAATATCAGTCATTTATTATGAAATAATGTATAATTTATTATTATTATTAGTAGCACATTCATCCGAAGACAAAATTATTTAATTCTCTTTTAAATTATCTTTAGCTTATCGAATTGTAACTTATTAACTTTTTTTATTAACAAGCCAAAGAACCATTTGATTTTGCTATGTTTTAATGAGGATTACTTTATTAAGAATGAAAGAGAAATATTTTGCCTCACAATCAAATTCGTAAAAAATCTCATAAAATTCGACGGACAATGGTCGTTGAAAAAATGATCATCGAAATGATTTTTCGATGGGTGCATTAAAATCATTGATATTTCCGACAGCTACCACCATCACGAAGAGGCCTTCAAAATTTTCAACGAGACTAATCCGTCGTAAGTTCTCAAGGATTCATAAAATTCGTCGGACAATGATTGTTGGAAAAATGATCATCGAAAATTATTTTTCGATGGATGCATTAAAATCATAGATATTTTTTTACGGGTACCACCATCGCAAAGAGACCTTTCAAAAATTTCAACGAGACTAATGCATCGAAAGTTCTCAAGGTCATGCACCCTTCAAAAGTTCTGAATGGAAACCCAACGGAAATTTTGACGGGTAAGTCCCCTTAGAATTTTCGACGTGTAATTCACCCTTTGAAATTTCCACCTTGGTTTTATCCATCGGAAACTCGTTAGACAGGCGAATCCAATTACACTGCATGGATTCGACCATCCAGCGAGCGATTAACGATTGGAGCTGGCCACTGGATAGACGAATGCGGCTGTGCTGCATGCATCCGAATCTGACCACGCTACAAGCGGTTGGATTCCGATGCGATCCATGGGTTAACTATTGCCATTAGTAAAAAATATTAATCGTATGCTAATATTAAATTATTAATTGTATGTCAATATAATATAATATAATAATATATAATATTATGATATATTTTATTATAAATTCAAATTTCAATGAAAAATGTCAAAAATTTTAATATTAAAATATTAATTGTATGCCAATGTTTTACTATATAGTATTATAATATTTTTTATTATAAATTTAAGTTTTGATTGTCCTAGTCTTCAGAACCACTGACGGTCGCTCTATCCATTGGTCCCGAGGACGATGATCGTCGATAAAATACCGATGATTTGTGTCGTTTCGTAGACATTTCAAAAACTCCATCGAAAAATGTAAAGAATTTTAATTCATCGAAAATATACAATTTTTTTGTAGTGTGTTAGAAGCCGGACATTCATTATATTCATTTTTGAGAATTGTCGCCAACTTTTTTTAAAAGTAATGAGAATCTGAACTCGTTTCAATAAAAAAAATGCACTTATTGTTACCAAATTTCCTTTTACCCTTTTCTAAAACCATCCATTACAAAGAAAGATATTCTTAGGACAAAAAAATAATTTAAACTTTAATTATAGATAGAACTAACTTTAATACCCACTACAAGAAAAACGCTGATTACCGACGATTTTTCAGAAATATCGATGGTTCTAACCGTCCGAAAAATCTCGGCCGATGGTTCTAATCGTCGGAAAAGTCCCGGCGGTTCCAACCGTCGAAAGTTTCTGACGGTTGTGACCGTCGGAAAAGTCTGGGGGTTTCAACCGTTGAAAGTTTTCGATGGTCGCAATTGTCGAAACTTTCGACAATTGCGACGACCGTCGATCTTTCGCGATCGCGATCGTCGCAAATCCGGCCGCCTCCGGCAGGATCCGACCGCCATTCCTAATCGTCGAAAAATTAAATAATAATATAATAAATTACATAATTTAATTTTTCATTTTCGACGGTCATATCCGTCGGAAATTGCGACGGATGAATATCCGTCAGAAATATCGACATTCCTAATCGTCAAAAAATTAAATAATAATATAACAAATTACATAATTTATTTTTTCATTTTTGACGGTCGTAACCGTCGTAAATTGCGACAGATTTCTATCCGTTAAAAATTGCCCATCGAAAAATGATAATTTTCTTGTAGTGACCAATCCTTGATTATGACCAAAATTATATTTCTACGAATTTTTTCGACAATACTTTTAAATAAATTTAATTTGAGTATAATATGTTTTATCTATATCATTTTTCAAGTAACTGAGGAAGAGATAATCGGGAGAGACTAAACACATTATTCTAAAAAAAAAATTATGTAACAAAGGGCCGAGAGATGCCTCCATGCCACTCTTCCCGCAACCTCAAAATTTTTGGAAGATAGAAACCGTTAAAAAGATGCATAGAAGCTTTGCAATGCAAGATTTTGCTAAGAAGAGTCTAAAAGCTGTAAAAGGAAAAGGAAAAAAAGAAAGAAAGAAAGCAAGAACCAGATCAAGGAGCTAATAGAGAAGATACTTTGCTCAAAGCACAGGCTACCACTTCCCCTTTGACTCTCTCTCTCTTTCTCCTTTAGCTGTATTGTATCAGGGTACGTATATACATACATACATATATATATATATATATATATATATATATATATATAGTTGCAGCAACTTGTAAGTGATATTTAGATGGAAGTGCAAATGCTTAATAGTTCAATACTGCAACACAAGTTAAATTTAGTTAAAGATAAGTAGATGAATCCACATACATGAAGTGAACGAACAGTTCCTAGTGGTAGTGTGGTACATCCATTGTGCTACTTTATTTTCACTAAGATTCTGCCTGCACACCAGAAATGGTTTACCCATGACACCCCAACACCTTCCTATACTAATATGGCTAAACAATTATGTGCAATACATATAATAATGGAGAAGGCTTTTTTTTTACTTTGCAACCATGACTATATATATACACGTACCACAGTTACCTATGTGTTGATGCGTCTGTAATAATTGGAGCAATATATAGGATGGCCTAGTGGGCACTTGCACAAATAATTCTGCTGTCCACTAAGTTCCACAAAATGAAAATTATTAACTTTCTTTCCTCCTTGGATGTACCTCTGTCCTTATGTAAGTAAGCATCATTCCCATCTGCATTAACGATATGGACAAACTTGTTCTTGTTCCAAAATTTGATCATATATATGTATCCTAATCGTGCCCCCGTACCCATGTATGGTGTGATCTAGGAGGGAGGAGGGGCCAAGTTGCAGATTTCTTCCAAATGGAATGCAGCCAGTTTACTGCATGTGATGCTGTGATTTGTGAGCATGGCTTTGTAATAATATTATATATTTCTTTTTCTTCTTTTTCCATTGTTGGGGTAGTGCAGCTTAGTAGAACATGTTCTTCAATGATGCCCGGACAGGAACCTGAACTGATCTAATTGCATGCATGAAATGGTAAATTTGGTGACAGACGGGACTTGCATGTACGCTAGGAGAGACAGGATCGACGGCTTCGATGCCGGCATGCCGAAAGATCGGACGGTCGAGAGAACGAGCTGACCGGGGGTTATCCGTGAGCACCATGACCCGGAATAATGCAACAATCATGCCTGCATTGAATCGAAGCCTAACCGTGTCTCTTAGATCCCCACTCGCAAGGGCTCATGGCCATGGGTGGAGGGGGCCATCCTCATCAGTTGCACTCTGGAGGTTGGCACTGGTGGTGTTGATGGTGGTGGGGGGGATGGTAAAGGGACGAGAGGTCTCCCTCATGCCCACTTCAGGAGTGCATATGATATCAAATCCCAAACAAGAAATTTTCTTTTATATATTTGTTGCCACATATACATTCACCTTTTTTCTACTATTTTTTTTTCTCATTATAGCTTTTATATTCTTCTCCCTCTTGAAGGATTCTTAAGACCCACAAAAATCTCATTATGAAGCTAATGACTCATGCACGTTCCATGACATGATGCATGCAAGAGAATAAAAAAAAAAGGTAATGAACGAGGAAAAAAGGTCAAGGCCACTAATTTCAGTTGGGCTAATGGAGTGGAACTGTTGGATTAGTAGGTCTTTGCGTTGGATTTGTTATCAACTTATCAAAGCAAGGGGCGAATCCACTCCCACTAAAGCTAAGATTCCCTTTTGTTATTGTTGTTGTTGCTGCTGGTGGCACTTAATAGTTTGTGACCAGGTCACCAGGTGGCCATGGCTTTTCGACAGGTCTTAAGAAGCTTAAATTGACACCACGGGGGACCTCTGAATAGATCAGACATGGCGAGGTGGTTGACTCGATGAGAATTGATTCCTCAAAATCCCCCCATGATCTCTTCTTCTTCTTCTTCTTCTTTTTTATTTCTGAACTTTTTTTTACGGACGCAGTCTCCTGAAATGTAACGTTTGATCGGATTTAGAAGAACGGTGGTGGAAGTGGTGACATTCTTCGAGTTCCCATGGAATTGTAGTGTTGCATGGCCCTTTGAAACATCTCTTGGTGAACGCACAAGTTAATTCCTAAATGCATAAAAACTAATGCGAGGCGTGCACGCAGAGATGCGTCCTTGGAGAACTAAAGCGTGCCACATTGGTACGGTTGCAGCATTCTCTTCTAAGTCTCAGGCCTAACAGTGTCGCTGTGTGCACTTGGGGGCAGGACTCTTGATCCAAGCACTAGCTGCTCGCCTCTGGTTTGTCCCAAGAAACATCCATCCCCAGTCCATCTAATCACCACCCAACCAGACATTGATGAGGAGGGAGAAGGTGGTCTAGGACTACTGCTACTACTATGGGTAGGAGTGGTGGGACTGATACATAATTTGGATCCATCCATGCTACAATTTTCAAATGAGCAAAGTTGGTGTGCGACCGGCCATTGGATTCGAGGCGCAGAGCCAACTGAGATTGCCCAAACTTCTAGGAGGCCAAGCCATATCCTAACACTCTCCACTAGGTGAGAGAGAGGAGGAGAGAGCACGAGTGTTCATGCACAGGCCTCTTGTGGCCTCACTGATCCGCTGACACAAATCATACACAAAACAAGTTTAAGAGCAATCTAACATTCTGCAAGGATGCGAGCGAGGACAAGATAGAAACAAAAAGAGGAAAATGAGGACATCTTTCATGCATGTAGCAAAGAACACAGCTACCAATAGATACGTACATGTATTCCATACGCATATCAGATAGCAGTAGCTTAAAATAAGCAAAAAAAGCACACGGTAAACAAGGTTCTCTCACTCACTCTCTCTCTCTCTCCTCTCCGTGTAGATACATCTTTTATCTCTTTTTCTACTTTAACTGCTTTTCCTCATGCTGCCTTGCCCCCATGGAAAGACTAACTAGAGAGAGGAAGGATGGTGCATCAGACTGACCGCGGGCAGGAGCCACGTAAGTGCAGATTCTGTAGACTGCCTGTTCCCCGGGCAGCTGCCGGGCAGTCCCGTTTTATTTTTTTCTGATTTTTTTTCATTTTCTTTGGCCCACTTCAGGCAATTTATTAATTTGTAGAAGTGCCTTTTTAATGATTTATTTTTTATTTCCCTGGTTTTGGAATTTGGACTTGGATTTGACCATTAGGGGTGGGGGTGTGTGTGTGAGAGAGAGTGAGAGAGAGAGAGAGAGAGAGAGAGGAGGAGGAGGAGGAGGAGGGAGGAGGAGAAAGGCAGGCTGGTGAGAGTATTTGCGAGAGAGGCCTCAATGCTAATGCTGCACTTTATTCTCTTCAAATGAGAAACTTTGGTGTGCCCTGAGGACATGGTTCAGAAGGAGAACGGGAGAAAGAAAGTAGCGGCTTCTTCCTCCTGTGCTGTGCCCACCCTCCGAGGCCTCTTCTCAGCTCCTTAATTTGCTTCAACGTCTGTTTAGTGCCAACATTGATATGTTGGCCTCCAAGATTTGATTTTTACGCGTCCGTTGCCTTTGCTTTGCATCCTCTAGTGCTTCTACATCAGCACCTTGGCATCATTGGTCACCCATCTATTTAGGACAAAATCCCATCGTTCTGCAACTGTAACGCTTCGAGAGCTTGTTTGTTCTGTCTTTGCTGCAGAGGGCCAAGAAGTAATGTAAATTAGTTGGAGAGGATTGCAAACTCGTCTCTTTGTTTTCTGATCCATTGTCAGAGAGCTTTTGAAACGCTGTGGCGGAAATAGGGACTGGGACTGTTTGGCCTATTGTCATCTATCCTCCTTTGAAGTCTCAGATTCTAGAGGAACACTGGAAGAGGAAGGTAGGCGAGATAATACCTGCTTGTGTTTGTATGAAGAAGTGCTAGCGAGCAATGAGAGACGAGAATTTGAAGAAAAGCAAGGTTTTTTTTTTTATTTCTACCCTGCCAAATGAACTCCTATTTCTTCTTTCATTTTGAGACGTTGAATCATGCTTTCTTATTTCCTCTTTCTATTTTTCTGTAAGAAGATGTCGTGGTCTAAGACCTTTGTTAAGAAATGGTTCAACATCAAGAGCAAAGCTCAGGACTTCCATGCGGATCATGTTGCTGGCAAAGGTAGGTCCAATTGTTCCTGCTCCTATGAAGTTTTAGTCTCTGTGTTTCAAACATTTTTCCTGAATCTCTTAAACTATTTGGTTCGAGGACCTGGTCTGAGAATCTCCTCCATGGATCATGGTCTGCTGCTTAAAGATCTCCATTTTTTTTCCAATCGCTTCCTAAATATTTTGTCAAGTGATTCGCTTCAACTAATTTGGTTCTTCCCTCTAGAGGATAGATGACTATAATCTTTTTTTATTCCAGCCCAAAACATTGAGGAAAGGGGAAGTATTAGCTTAGAATGTGATGCATGCGAGAGTACCAAAATCAAAGCCTTGCCTTTCGTCTTTATTTTCATCTCACTTGTGAAATGGTTTCTCCTCAGTAGGTAATGAAGAATGGAGAACTGGGCATCCTGAGAGGGAGACACGCACAACCAAGAAAAGCAAAACAGGTTACAATTTGCCATTAATCTGCCCATGTATGCATTTTCTTTATTATTTTCTTTCATCATTTCTGAGTAATTCCCATTTGGATGCCCAGAGAGATCTTTGAAGAAGAGCTCAGATCGAGTTTGGCGTGGAAGGCTTGATTTCGATTCAGCTCAAGTTACAGATATTCAGGAATACAGGTGCTCATCATCTCCTTTCAAGTTTCTCTGATTTGCAACAATGATTACTTACCCACAATTTTGAGCACACAATGAATTCAAGAGAATCTCTTCTTTCTTGGTCATTAGGATCTTTGCAGCGACATGGAATGTGGGTGGGAAATCCCCACCAGGAAACTTGAATCTCGAGGACTGGCTCCATGCTTCTCCTCCTGCAGATATATATGTTTTGGGGTCGAGTTCTGCCCTTGATTTTAGCACATTTTAGATTTATTTGATGTATTCGCAGATGCAATCTTGTACTTCCAAAGAATAAGCTGAAATATTTCTGCTTCAATCTTTCCAGGTTTCAGGAGATAGTTCCTCTCAACGCTGGGAATGTCCTTGGCACAGAAGACAATGGACCTGCAAAAAAATGGTTGGGGCTCATTGCAAAGACCTTGAACACTCTTCCTGGAGTATGTGGCTATGGCAGCTACCATACACCATCTCCTGTTCCTGATCCAGTTGTTGAACTAGATGCTGATTTTGAAGGATCCTCGACAAGACGGAAAAACTCATCCTTGTTTCATCGACGTTCGTTCCATTCACTTAGCCGTAGTTTAAGAATTGATGGTGATTTGATGCTACCACCTCCAAGACTGGATCGCCGGTTTAGTGTCTGTGAAAGGGTCAGCTTTGGCAGCAGACCAAGTGATTTTGATGCCAACTACAGATGTGGAGGCTCATCGGATGATGAATACATTGAGGAGTCACCTACTACTGTTTCGCCCCAACCCATACCATATGGCTATGCTGCTCCTACATACATTGAAGAGAAAGACAGATCATTTCCTAACTCTAGGTACTATTGTCTGAACCTGTTCTTAAGGTTTTTTGGCATTCTTATTGTTCATCGGAAGCATTCTCTTATGCAAGTTCCCAGTGAAGTCCTTAAAATCAATTTCATTTCATGTTCATTTCTGCAAACTCTCAAAATCTGACCAGGTAATAATGCCAGGTACTGTTTAGTTGCAAGCAAGCAGATGGTTGGAGTGTTTCTGACAATTTGGGTGCGACGTGAAATCAAAGATGATGTGAAAAACTTAAAGGTTTCATGTGTGGGAAGGGGACTAATGGGTTATCTTGGAAATAAGGTATTAATTATGCTTGACTATCATTAGTTGGCTGGGAGCTTCAACATTAATACTTGTGTTTTCCAATCATAACGTATTTACATCTGTCTTTGGACTTGGTTACATGTCCTTGTTGATTCAAGACATTATCCTAAATATGTGAAAATATATTGTAGATTGTGTATCATGTTTCTCTTCTACTCTGCCATTTGTGAATATCATCAATGAGGATTACTACTCTCCTTTCAGGGGTCAATATCAATTAGTATGTCTCTGCACCAAACCAGCTTCTGCTTCATTTGTAGTCATTTAACATCAGGGGAAAAGGAGGGGGATGAACTGAGAAGGAACTCTGATGTGATGGAGATTCTAAGAAAGACGAGATTTCCTAGGGTGCGCAGAGTAGGTGATAACAAGTCTCCTGAAACAATTATGGACCATGAGTAAGCTCAGTAATGTTTTCTTTTCATATTTAACTTATGTTACTTTCTTTAAAAGGGTAATTGTCATCCCCTGATAAATTATTGTGATTTATTTTCTTTATCAGTCGTATAATATGGCTTGGAGATCTGAATTACCGCATAGCTCTTTCATATCGTTCAGCAAAGGCCCTAGTTGAAATGCATAACTGGAGAGCGTTGTTAGAAAAAGATCAGGTAATTGGCCAAGTTTCTTATGATGGACATACTTTCGTTGTGGGTGGGCATACTTTCTGACTTTAAGATTGCTTCATGCTTTTCTGTATTTGGCTTTTCTTTGAAAAAGAACCATGAAGAATTAGCCTTTTTCTTGTAGAGAAACTATAATTCTGCTTTTATATATATACATTCTTAGGTTTAAAATTTTAGATGTTTTTTGTGAAACAGCTTCGAATTGAACAAAGATGTGGTCGTGTATTTCAAGGATGGAAGGAAGGAAGAATATACTTTCCCCCAACCTACAAGTATTCAAACAATTCAGATCGTTATGCAGGAGATGATATACGCACAAAAGAGAAGAGACGCACACCAGCATGGTAACTTCATAGCTAATTAGTCCCTTAATCTATGAAAATTTTCGTTGTATGATTATTTTCAAGTTGTGTTTATTGATCTTATTATACTTGTTGTAGGTGTGATCGCATTTTGTGGTATGGAAGAGGCCTTAATCAGCTGGCTTATGTTCGGGGAGAGTCCAGATTTTCTGATCATAGACCAGTATATAGCATTTTTACTGCTGAAGTTGAAATAATCAATAGATGCAGATCCAGACGGAACACAGGTTGTTCTAGCTCTCGAATAGAGGTGGAAGAGCTGTTGCCATATTCACGTGGCTATACAGACATCAATTTTTACTAATGGTTGGCAATTGTCAACCTACCAAGATAAGGTGCATTCTCCTTTGCTATCAACTAGCATACTTAGTTGTCTTTCAGTTCTGCAAGCATGATAATCAAACTAAAAAGAGCAGATGCATGCAAAACAACGTTACATCTTTATTTCTTCCCTACATTTTGCAGTTAATGCAAGATCTCATATGTTGTTTGCATGCTTGGGTAACATCTTTTTTTCTTGCAGGTTTGTCTCTTGAACTTTCTCAGAAGTGAGCTTCATAACTTCAGTAAACCCACCAAGTAAATGGTCGAAGAAAGAGGTAATCACCGTGTATCTAAACATCAGTTTAAAAAATAATAAAGTTCAGCTTTGTGAAATTCTTTAGTAGGCAGATGTCTGAATTTTCTTTAGGGTCCTGGATTTTGTACATTTTCCCAAATTTAACTGATCTTGATGTCCCTTTCTGAATTCTGTTTGACATTTCTTTATGCCCTGTAAACAGGATCAGAAGACAAATCACTTACGAACTAACTTTAGGTATTTCCTATTTCTTCACACCTTTCCTTTGGTTGCAATTGCTTTTGCATCTATTGGACTCACACTCTTTTTTTTTTTTTGGCTGTTGATTCCTACAGGAACAGAAGACTTGAACAGCTGACCAAAACACAAATGGCAACTCCTGAGAATTCCCCTGAATAATTCATTACTAACTATTAACAATTTACTGGCTTTCTTTCATTCTTGGAAAACTTAAGATATTCCTCAAGTAGTCGAGAAGGTGCCTGGAGGACTTCGTGCAGTTACAGCCAATGCTAGACCAACAGGTGTTTGCTGCATAAAGTTCAAATTTTGATTCATGCTAATGATTCTTCTGAGCTCGTGTAAGGAATTTTTTGTAGAGCGAGAAGGACGTATGAGTGAAACAGACAAAAAAAAACCTGTGTACAGTTTTTTCTGTTTACATATCAAAATGGGATGATCAGTTCTGAACACACTCATTGCTCTGATGCTAAACGCACCAAGCTTGTCGCTGTTAGTTCTGATTCTTCAGAAGGCATGGTGTATGGTTTTTGCAGCAAAGGGTGTGCCATTGATCAGCTGTACAAGTAGCTTTGTTTTGCATTTTTCCCCTTTTTTTCTGTTGGAAGAACCATTAAAAGCAGGAATTAGACAGATGTGGTAGGCAAACTTGGGGACACAAACTTTGGGGACTTGAAAAATGTCAGATGGACAGGGAATATTATTCATGTTTATTAAAAAAGGATTTCTTTGACCGTCGTCTTTATAGTTGAATCGTAATGGTCCACATGCTTTGTAAAAAATCATTAACATAATTAGCAACAGTTCTCTGGTTCCTCGCTAATTGACATTTATGATTTTCTTTATTCAATTTTGCTCCTTAGAACGTATGTTATAATGTTTGAGTAGGTTTATTTCGAAAGACTTGCACTTTGGTTGATATAGAACTCTCAGAACAGTTATTACTCCATTAAAGGAATGACAACGAAGAGTTTAAAACTATGCAGAAGGAATTGAATCAGAATCTCATCGTACCAGTGACACTGACTTCTTCCATATATGGGTCTGAACTTGGAAACAGATCTCTGAAAGCATTAGAACAAATCCTTATTGTTGCAGCTTGTTTTCAGTCCAATATTAATGAGATCCACGACACTTCCAAAGCTCTTCCTTGTCATCTAAAACTTTATTCCAAGGTGCATATCCGTGTGGTAGTTTACTTGCATCCAGCTTGTTTTACCAGTTTCCATCTCTGTTACAAAGTACAAGGACTCAGTTTGCAAATGCCAATGGCAGCAGTTTACAGGTTACTTAACTTTCAACATGAACCAAAAAGGAACAAAATGAAGTTTGGGAGAGAGATGGATAACGAATGAAAACAGGAAACGGCTGTACAGTACTCAGAGGATTCCTGTCTCCTTCAAGTGGCACACAGTAGGCACCTCATCAGTCACATCTGCTTGCCTACTCTCCCTGTCTAATATAAGTATATCAGAATTTAATCTTCTTTAGCTTTCGATTCGACATGCAGATGTGCTGCACAGTTATCTTTTACCACCGACCTAATTTCTTTAAAATTTGAACCTTTACCTTTAACAGCTACTGATCAGTCTCATCCCCTGAACATCACAAAAACACAGTTTATGGCATCAACAAGTTAATAATGCACTCAAGTTCGCATTTCGATATATCATGAGTCCAGTGGACTCCCTTTCTTTTCTCTCTCTCTCTTCTTTTTTGGTGTAGCAGCAATTCATGTTCTCTTGTAGCCTATGAGCAAGCACAGTAGTAAGCCTACATTGTTCTTTCAAGCTCTCTGATTACTTGATCAGAAGAAGACTCGAAGGGACAAGTAAAAAGGAAAAGAGAAAAAAAAAAGAGTGCTGTGGAATTCTGCAACAACATCAACATGGCCACAGTCCCATCAGTCACAAGAGATCTCGATAATTGCAGGCATCAAAATCCATCCTACAAAGGTGCATATCTGATCAGAGTGCACTAATCAGAAGGATGGAAGCACAACTGCACAAGAAGGGGCTATAAATGATATCAGTTAACAGATGTGCATAGCCACTTGCTGTCACATGTGTCAAAGGAAAAAAAAGCCATGCATGACAATATGGAAATTTTGATATGTTCTATTCATTTCATAGTGCTGCATTAATTAGCATACAGTAATTTGTATGATCTCTGGGAAAAGAATTCTGCACCAGAAACATTTCGATAAATTTTGTGAACCAAAAAACAACTTACCCTGCCAGTAATAACAATTTTGATCTGAAAGACGGAAGAGTCGAGAGAAAGGAAAACTGTTGTACAGATAACAGATGCAAGATTAAAGCTGCATTACATTGTTTGGAAAAAGTTATACCAGAAGTATTATATATGAGTCACAAACTGATGCAAACTACAATTTTATCCTATTCGCAGTTAAAGAGATTTATCATCTTAAGTAATTATGTAACGCTCCGATACAATAATGAAATATACAAAAATTTAAGAGCGGAAAATGACGGACGTTCAAAACTAATTTATAGGAAAACATAGCGAAAGCGATAACATAAATGATCATACGACAATAAGTCCAATAACATCAAGGTAAAGCATGACGGATAGTCCAAATATACAATAAGACTTGTAAAATTCAACATGATCCATGATAAGGCACATAAGCCAACTAATACAAGACACATAAACACAATGACATAATATGGTCGATCATGAGCTCCTCACTGACTTGATCCTCTTCCACGCATGCACGAACCATGATGCGGGGAAGGCCCGCCTCGAATTAGTTGTATGTAAAGCTATGAAAATAAACAATTCGATAATGCATAAAACAGTTCAATTGAACCATTCTTGTTAAAACAATGTTCAATAAACAATAAGGGTTTCAACATAAGATGTTAAGAACAATTCTCAATTTCATATTCCAATCCATTTTATTTATTGCATTAACATCTTTTAATGCACAATTATTCATATCCATAGTGGTCAGAAACATCCGATTGCATTCATCTTCTAACTTATATTCACAATATCAATAAGTTCTTGTTACTTATTGAGGTACTTGATTTTCCTTACGTCATTGGATAGCTAAGCCACTTGCACCCAAATGACACCCTCATGGACATGTCATTCTCATTACCCTTTTCATACGGACACATACAATTTCATATGAATCATGTTCATCTAGCAAGAGCCAAGTACTTAACCTCAATGTATCATTTCAATACAATAGTTCGTTTTAATCCTAAGACTTACATGCAAAGTCGGATTTTAAGTGAGTCAATCAATAACATAGTAATCATATCAATAAATGCACGAAACATGACATAACATAGTATAGCATCAACTAATGAAAAATCTATAAAAGAATCATTGGATTTAATATTCAAAATAAGGCATTTCAGCTCGTCCAGTCGATCTACCGATTATACGATCAATGGAAAGAAAACTACGATCTGATTTACCGATTAATCGATCGAATGAAACGACTTCCAACTCAAAGGGCAATTGCACTATGTCATTCGACCGGTCAACCGATGACTCGATCGAACAAACCAGCAATCCTCAATTTTCCTATGGGGCAATCGACCGCTCTACTCAATTGGTCGATCGATTAATACATAAAAGTTACTAAATACTCGACCGGTTCATGCCTGAAAATTAGTGTGTTAATCAGACTCGACGACCTAGCCCGTCCATTGTCCGGCCTCATAAGATAATGGGTAATCCCGTCCAAGCATGAACTCGAGCCAGTCCAATATTTCAATGAGCCCAGGCTTATATTAGGCCGGACTAAATCTTTTAGTCGTTTGCCTAATATCGATAATCTTATATCTGTCCGGTACCCGTTCAATAATTAATAAGTCGTCCGATAATCCGTCCATTAATGCGTTCACTGCATTGTCATTCAACATTACCTAGCAATGTAGATTGCCCCTCAGAAAAATTGTCACTTGTTAAATTGATAGTAATGTACATTACCTTGTTTAGTATGCATAAGTAATCTATCTGAGAATCTATATTAGTTATTTAAAAAAAATAAAGATTTAGGAGTTAATATTCAACTTTTACCAATATACCTGTAAACAAAAGAATTATGTCTAGATATATAAATTATTTTAACTTCATAAACTTAAATCACAAATATATATATTCGCATCCATAAAATTAAATTTATAAAATAATTAATATATTTTTAAATATGATGATAATATATTCATAATAATTAACTAATATTTATTTGATTAATTTTATAATTTATTTAATTATTATTATAATTTATTTAAATAAAATTGTAAATGACAAATGCGAAAAATAAAATTAAAAATATTGCAACTCAGGTGGTAATGTGGATTGCCTCCCCTCCCATAGGCAATCTGCATTTTCACTTCATATGCAATATGGATTGCCTGAACAATGCAGATTATTCATTACCTGGTACAAGTGAACATGGTAATCTTGTGGGCCAGATAATTTAATAAGGTAATCTACAAAGATTATCTCTGACGTCTACATATATATAAATACTAATTTGCTATTAATAAAATATACAAATGATTTTTATAGTATCTTGGGTAATTAATAACCATGATGGAGACAATCCCAATAATATTGCACTGCATGTGCATTATATGAATTAATGTGTTAATATGCTGCCATGATGGAGAGAATCCCATTAATATTGGAGCATGACATATTATGAGATAATTCCAAGAATCAATGAGGAGAGGATTTTATGGAATTTACAATTCATAATGATTATGAGTAAGATTATTTTTATCGTGATTATATGCAGACGGATTTTGTGGCAACTACCATAAAATGAATTTCAAATTCAAACGTTGAGGTTGATTACTTATAAGTATCTCTCAAATTTTAATTTCTCTTCATCAAATTTCTCAATTTTCAATCAATAGATTACAATTTCTCAATTAATCTCTCAATGCTTTGTTTCTCATTCAACCAATTCAAATCTCAATAATCACATCTCAAATTCTTACACATGATCTTCCCTTGCAATTTATTTTGGTAAGCCAATTTTTTTTCTTTAGTTATATGTTTAAGTGTTTATTATGTTTTTTAGTTTTCACCGACTTCTGTCATTTTTAAAGGGTCTTTAAGAACAATTAGAAGGATCCTAATAACATTGCAAGGAAGTGATCCAACTAGTATCCCTCTTAAAAATACTTCTTCATTTATGAAAGAATTTCATAGACTTCTTCATTTATATATTGATGAATTAAGATTAATTTTGACTTAAAAATAAATCTTTCAACCAACAAAATCTAGAGTTGAATCAACAATAATATAACATATATAACTTGTTTATGAAAAGAAAAAGATACACCATTATTATGTATAATTTAATAATACCAAAAATAGTTACACTCTAATTGAAAGTTCTGCTAAAAATTATGAAAACTAAAATACTTTAGTGGACTTGTCCGGTCCGTCCATTAAGATCTGATAGGCCTTAACAGGACGAACAATCTTAGAAGCTTATTACATAGTCCCGTGTTCATCCGATAACACAATGGGTCAGTCGGGTTCGTCCGATATTCGGTCAAAACTCGATTGACTAAGCCTATTAGAAGCTTGTCCGATCCGTTAAACACCACTACTCAAAATCACCAAATCAATCATTCTAAGTTTCCATCCGCAAAAAAAATCATTTCTAGGATCATTCTACGTTTACCATACATGCTTCATGTATTTAAGGTTCATAAATATGAATAAAATCGAGTAAACAAAGTCACATTCCATTTTAGACATACATTTTTAGACCATGAACTTCTACATTTCATATAAAATCCATAACAAATAACTAGCAACGAACTGAACCATATAAGAAAACAAATCAAATCGTAAGAACACGATCATGTCTTCATTCTAAGAATGTTTAAAATAAGTAAACATTGGGTTCACCCTTTATATACTTATTTTCAGTAGTGGACAGATTGATACCCTTTCGATTCAAAATTCCTAACTCACTCTGCACATTATTAAATTAAGTGATTCCAATTTTATTTCGCAGTATACCCCTAGATATAAAATTTTCAACTTTTATCCTTTTCTTATCTACTCTCATAAATTCCTATAAGAACCATAAACTACACATGTTAAACAATTTGACAATTGAGCCTTGAAACTTTAATATCATCCTATAGAAATCTCCTTTTGAGATGAATCCAAATGTGGTAGAAGGGTGACTTAATTATCTTTCCACTTCATAACTTTCATGTTCAAGTTCAATAAGATGGAATTGTGGTGCATTTTACAAGTTAGTTTCGCTGCTCCCCAACACAACTTACTAGAGGGTCACTATTTGGACTATAGCTTTCTATAAACAAATCCGATTAGATTAAAACTAAAAAATCTATAGAAATTTTGGACTTCAATATCTTTAAAACCATATATAATAAATAATTTTGGACAATAAAACCTGTTCAAAAGCTCATTAAAATATGGTACATAATTTTGGACATATTAAGGGTAAATATGTTTCTAATATTTGAACACATAATTATCATCATACATCCACTTACTATTAAGAGGCCACATGCTCAACAACATTTAGGGATGAAAAGTTCATGATGACTATGAATCTAATAAACAATCCATTTGTGCTACATCAATCAAATCCATAAATTAAGACTTCTAATCCATAGATTAGATGGATTGAAAGGAGTTCACCCATACCTAGGGTTTGTCCAAAACCCTTTTTGAATCCATTGCTTTTCTCAATCTTTTTCATTCAGGAGCCTCTATGTCTTATTCCCCATTCCTTTAGCATGATTTAACATCCTCTTCATATTTTCCCTTGAAGAGCTCCACCATGGATGAAGAAACAAGTCTAAAATCCTAGGTTTGTTGTGGAGAAGGGAATGGAGAAGAGGATGGGGAAGAGAGGGGTTGGCGTTTGATTTAGGGGAAGGAGCAGATGAGAGGTGGAATGAGGGTTTTGGGTTTCTAAATCTGCCTCTTTTTATGAGGACGGAATTGTCCTCCAACCACCCTCACTTTTATGCATATTTTACTCTACTTTTACTTTTGTCTAAACTACCCTAAAGATGCTCTTGCTTTTAAGGGTGTTTTAGTCCATCAATTACTCATCATTTTTTGCTTTTATATCATTTTTCTCTTTTATCCAAAGACTTAATATGCCCTTCAACGGAAGGATATTTTCGTCCATTACATTTTCTATATTTTACAAATTAATCAGCTAGATAAAAAGTAAAAATGTTTTTTTTTCTGCAATGCATCTTAACTAACAAACTCATATGCATATAAGCTTTTCCCAACAATACTTTTCTTCTTCAATTGCGTTACTGATTTTGGCTTCTTTCTCCCTCCACACTTGGTGCATGAACAACAAAGAGCGAGAACTAGGGAAAGTGAAGAGGAAAGAGGAAAGGAGCTTGGATTTCGCTTTAGCAAAGGCAAAAGGATAAAGATATTGACGATTTCGACATATCTTCTATGGATTATTTTCTTAAATCTCTTATAAAGTATCGTGATTTTCTACATCTAATCTCAAAGTATGAAAATATTTCTAAACTTTCTCACATTTTTCACTTTAGTCCTTTCATATGATTCTATTAAATTTTCTGTTATTTTTACTATTTTCTATTTAGAAAATACTAAAATGCCCTTCCATAAACTCATCACTCTTTTAATGTTAAAAATAATATAAAAACTAAAAATATAAAAATCAATTTATTATTATATATTAATGTCCTCCCTCCGTTAGAAGTTTATATATTTTTTTAGTTTTTATATTATTTTTTAACATTAAGTGAGAAAAGTTTGTGAAAGTGCATTTTGGTATTGTCATAAATGGGAAAAAGAAAAAAATTAATGAAAATTTTAACGGTAAAGTTTAGAAATGCCATAAGTTAAGTTTATACTTTCGGATTAGATGCAAAAAATTATAATAGTTTAGAAGAGGTTTAAAAAAATAACCCATATTCGATCTCATGATATATTGGACTATAAGTTTATAACATGAAATTAGGACTTTGAAACATAGAACTCTTGGTGTATTATCGATTTAATGAATCGATAATTTAAATCATCATTTAAATATAATATCACTATTTAAATTACCCCTAATATCATATTATAGTGCTTAACAAGTATTAGTAATATAAATAATGATTAAAATATATAGAGTCCAAATTACCAAAATACCCTTAACAAGTATTTCAATTTTTCATAACACAGTTTTCTAAATAAACAAAAAAAAAATAGAAAAGTCAATATAGATAAAAGAATATGAGACAAAATTAATATTTATTTGTAAAAAATTCAAATAATAAAGAAGATGAAGTTGAATAATATTTATTTAATAATAAATATTTAAAAGTAAAAAAAATGATTGAATGGATACTTTTTGTCAAAATACATGTAAAGCAATTGGTAATCTAAAAAGTCACATCTCATACTATTATCTAGATCATTAATGAGGTGATAATTAAGATTATCAAAGTAATTAAAATTACTAAAAATCAATCATAATCAAATGAGAAAATGTGATAGACATTGAAAATTTTAAATAAAATAATCGATAATCTACCTACATTATCTTATACCAAAGGGTCCTAAAGAGTGGGGCAAAAAATCGTCCTAACATCATTTTTATGGTTATAGAAACCAGACTTCAATTCAATACAAGGCGATCCAAATTTTGCTAAGGTAGAAGAGTGTTTGAATTTTCAAGCGACATTGCCCATTTTCAATGAACACAAATTTTGGGATAATGGTATTTGATTCTTTTGATCAAAATTCTAATATAAACCCTATATAAAATTGAACAACCCTTAAATCCTAATATGACATTTCAAGGTGCTACCAGTTATGCTTCATCTCTTTAAATATATCTTTATCAGGTGGGAAACTATACTTGAAGATTATAGTTTTTTTCTTCCTAAAGCACTCAATTTATTTTCTTATTAGGTGCTTTAGGATTTGTTTCCCATTGTTTTTTCTTAACCTCAAGGGACTTCTTTTCTATGTTTAAAGATACCAAAATTACTGTAATAATACAAAAGTTGAACCACATATCATACTCTATTATCACACGATCCAAAATTAGGGAGTGAATTAGTCATTGTCTTTCCTTTTTTTTCCTGCAAAAATAGTTTAAAATATGAATGAAATCTTCTCAAATAAGGGACATGCAATAAATATGAAAAATCCTCCTTCGCAATTAAAAAATATGCAAAATTGGCTTACAAGAAAAATAAAATATGCATCTTAGATGAAAAACAATGTCGGTTGAAACAAAAAGATGATGAGGTGGGACATTATTTTTCATCCATAGTCAATAACTTATATATTGAGACCAATTAATAATTATGATTGATTGGCATTTATGATTTATCAATCACTAATTGATTATTGATAAATTTTCTAATGGAGTAAAAAGTTGATCATGGATATTGTTAGCCAATAATTGTCTAAATACTATATGCTATGCTGTGGATGATTAATGCTCTTACTATTGAATTATTTTTATATTTTTCTATATGAAATGCTTATGATATGATTAAGCACTATTTGACATGCATTAAAAGTAGAGGCATTTTGATTTATAAGTGTTTAGTAATTATTTTTAAAGTGATGAGGTTTGAGAAAAAAAATGCTATAACGTACTCTCACTAACTTATAAGATATAGAGGTAGAAGTTTCATATTTTATTCTTTTTATATCCTCATTTTTAAATAAAAACTTTATTTAATTATTAAACCTAATATATTTTTTTAATAAAATGCATCTTTAATTTTACTTACAACCCAAATAAAATATTTATTTTAAAATAATAAATATTTTTATATTAAAATAATAATTTTCATTTATTATTATTTAAAATAATTTATTATAAATTAACAATTATGGATATGTGTATAAGAATGATAATAAATTATATTCTTATGTCAATTCTTGTCATTGCATGAGTACGCACTAGTTAACCGTAATGTTTGAAAAATATTTTTTTATTATTTTATAAATAAATCTTATCCTCTAATAACTAACTTCTATTTTCTAATAAAATTGTTATACTCTAATGAACTCTTATCCTCTAATCGAAGTACTAATTTTGCCAAACAAGTTACAATGACATAATATGAATGTAATAGTGTAATTATACCTTATTATTACTTTACATACTAAGTTTTATATTCATGTGAGTTTCTCTCTTGTATTTGGATTTTGGTAAAAAATGAAACGTTAAAAGCTATCAGGAAAGTACATGGGTATTTTCATATTTTAAGGAGGAAGGAAAAAATAGCTCTTATTTTAGGAGAGTAAAATGACAAAGAAAATAGGAAATAATATAAAAAATTTATATAACAACAACAATAAAAAATTTATTACTTTTTTATTATAATAATTAAAAATATTAATTTATTTAAATGATTAACTTATTATTTTTATTCACATGAATTACATATTATTAATCATTATTTTGAATATTATATATAGATTACCATTTAAAACTACTTAAAATAAGTATAAGTATATTTATTTAATTTATAATTTTTATTCAATTTTTAGTCTGATTATATAAATTTTAACTTGACATTAATAAATAATATTTTAGTAAAAATAATGCATTACATAGTAATTTTTTTGTTATAAGTAAACATTGTCATTTGATGAAGAGATTACTTGCGAGTAATAAAAATGGTAATATATATTACTGTTAATTTAATAAGGGACAATCATTATATCATATTGTTAAGTAATATAAAAATATAATGCAATAAATGTTGCCTAAGGGTCTGTTTGGCAAATAACTAATGGAGGGATGGGATGAGGTGGTATGGTGAGTGATATGATGGGGTGGCGTGGTGTGTCATTAGAAAGTTTATGTTTGGATAATAAATTATATAAGGTGTGGGGTGGGGTAACAAAGGTTTTATTTGTATAAGTGTCATTTTTATCTTTTATTATATCTTTAAAGTATTTATAATAGTTAATTAGGAGTGAGAATGAACCGGAACGACCTGATCGCCCTCGTCCGTACCGGCTTAGATTTTTCAAATTTTTTCTCGACCCGATGGATAACGGAGTCAAGTTCGAGTCTCATTTTTTTGACACCCGGCCGGGTCGGGTCGGGAACGAATCCAGATTTTACGTCCTGATCCGATTGAATATATTATATTAATATTAAATTATTTTTAAATAGTATATTCATGTTTATTTTGAATAAAATTTTATATTTATAATATATGATGATGTATTATAAAAAAGATAATATATAATGATATATATCAATGAGAGAGAAAGAGATGTGGTTTAATTTGGTAGGAAGACAAATAGTTGAATTTGGTAATAAAAAAAAGAAAAGATGTTAATTTAATCTAAATTAATTTATCCCTCCTTATTCCATCAATTTGGTGGAATAAAAAATGTGGTGTTTAGATGGCTTAGCTATTCTACCCCACCCCTCTTAACTTAAATAAAAAATGTAGCTAAACATGGTTTAACTAATTTCATTCCCCCATATTTCATCCCATACCTTTATAATCCTCAATCCAAACAGATCCTAAGAGAACAAAAAGAAACTACAATAGGCAAATTGGCATAAGATATTCCGTTTACACGTAATATTTTGCATTGTTAAATGAACAATTCTCTCGTAATGCCCTGCCCATTCATCCACTTTCTCACCATAGGCGCTCCAATGTGTGCCATGGTGAAAGAGATTATTTAGGCACCCCCGCTCAAAAGTGATTAATGAGAAGTTATTATGAAAACATATTTTTTAACTAATTCTTTGTTATGGTCCTTGGTATTTAAAGTTAGGATTATTTTCATAATTCCTCTTAAACTATCATAACTTTTTACATTTAATTCTAAACTATGAACTTATTTTTTTTATTCCTAAATTATCATGATTTTTTCACCTTAGTCTTTCCGTCTAGTTCTGTTAAGTTTTCTGTTACTTTTATTTTTTTTATTTACGAAAAGACTAAATTACCCTTCACTCCATAACAACATGAAATAATAAATATAAAAAGATAAAAAATCACTAGAAGATTAAAGCGGTGAACAAAAAAAATGTCTTTTATGAAAAGACTTATTTTTTATTTTTTTATATTTATTATTTGATATGTTATGAATAAAAGGTAATTTAGTCTTTTCATAAATGGAAAAAAATTAAAAGTAAAGAAAAATATAACAGAAATAAATGAAATGATTAAAGTGAAATAATTGTGATAGTTTAGAGATACAAAAAGATAAATTCGTAATTTCGAGTTAGACACGAAAAATCACGACAGTTTATGAGAGGTTTATGAAAATAGCCTTTAAAGTTATCGACATCTATGCTAAATGATGTCCAGCTAAAAAAATTAGTGGTGGAGTTAGAAAAAAAATGACAAATGGATTCACTACTTGTGATTATAACTTAAAAGCCATGAACATATACTAAAATTTCAAGTAAAAATCCACATCAAGTTTTTTTTTAAAAGGAGGAATCAACACTTCAATTGGATAAGTATTGCTCAACTTATCGTCCTTGGTAAATGATAAAGGATTTAAGGAATGCATGGATGTAAAATAGATCCACATATCTTGATTTATAAATCGACGATCATTCTTGATAAATATTTTTTAAAATAAATTGATAATGAATTTAAAAATATCATTGCTCCGTAGATCATCGGTAGTCCATATATGTGGACCCATTCAATCCTCAATTCCAATGATAAATATATGTAACAACTAAGTTCGTTTTCAGTAAACAATCAAAATAATATAAAATAACATCAAAATAAAATGTATTATTATAAATTTGCATAACTTTGTAACAAAAAAAAAGTTGGAATTGAATATCACATGCAAATGATGTGGATGAATTCTAAATAAAAAATAAAAAATAACGAAATAAATTATACGTGGGATAAAAAAAACTATGAAAAAAATAAGTTAAATATCTATATATCTACATATTTGTAAATGAACACGAATGAGAGATCTAAAGAAAAAAAGACTGTGGATGTATGGATTTTCTTCTCAACCATAAATTAATACTAAGGATACGAATATTTTTTTTTAAAAAAAACCTTTGATGAAAAAGATACAAAAGGGAGGGATTTAAGCCACTAGTTCAACTTGAGATGGGAGGTACATCATACCCAATTCTCCAACCAACGTTCAACTTAGAAGCCTTGTTATAAACTTACAAGGGAAATAATAGATCAATTATATCTTCTTCAGTGAATGTATAAAACATGGTGGTCGCAAATCGGCAGACACATTAATCATTTTTTAAATTTGATTTATTCATTGATTTTACCAATCAGCATGTTAATTTATATTAGTGAAAGACTTAATTACAATAAATTGTACATTAATAAAAAGTAGTTTATACAATGGGTTCAATGTTTGTGCTAAGGTAACATTTCATCATCGTTAGATTATTATGATGGATGGTGAATTTACTAATTGAGATTTTTTACAAACCACAATCATAATATAAAGATGATGAATAAAGATATCATGGTTTTAAAAATAGTAGTAGAATCATTTTTCCTTATATAATTACTTTGATCTTGATGGAAGCAAATTATACTCATGAGTTATAAACCTACATAAATAATTTACAATGGATCAAATCCATACTAATTATCAATTATAAGTAAATAATTTATGATCAATAATAATAATAATAATAATAATAATAATAATAATAATAATAATAATAATAATAATAATAATAATAATAATAATAATAATAATAATAATAATAATATCATTAATGATATTAAATCAATCGGCCCATAAATAAGTTTTAACAAAAGTTAATAATTATTCATCAGTAATAAAAATTAATTGACTACAATTAATAATTTAATTAACATTTTTTATTAATCGTAAAGTCTATAATCAATTATCTTTTATTTATATTTCAATCATAAATGTTGTTTTTATTTTTTCTTTAACTTTTAACTTTATTCATAATAATTGCTTCAACTTTTTATTCATTCTTCTTTATTTGAGATATTTTTTTAATAAAAAAGGCTGTATTAATCCCGACGACAACTTTCAAAGCTTTCATAATTTAAACTCTATATAACTATGGAGGAATTCCTAAGATTTTAGGTTTAGAGCATATCCCCTAATTTTTTAAATTTGTTGTACAATTCAGGGCAAGGGCACAACATAACATTGAGCAAAAAATAGCTATTCGCCACATTTAATTAACTTCAATAAATTCGCTAATTAATTATTATTATATATAATGTCATGAAGTTATAGATTATTATTAGAAACATTGTTATTTTCACGACAAGGAGGAAAAAAATTGTTTGAAATGCGAGTTTTGATTAAAAAAATAGGAATACATTTAAAAAGTCATGTTTTTTAATTTAATTAAACGTATTATATTGTTGAGGTAAATTATAAATGAAATCAATGAGTCCTATCGACTCCAAAGCTTTGACTAAAAATAAAATTAGAGAACTGAATTTTAAACAAAAAAAAAACGAAAAGAATTTGTCAATTTTTTAGGGTTCATAATCATGACATAAAAAAGAAGTATAATTTAAGTTGGATTATTATAAAAAACTCTCCCAATCAATGTCGGTAAAATTAAAGAAAAATAAAAATAAAATTATAATAATCAGATTTGAAATCCGATAGAAAATTAAACTAAAAATTTAAAATATTTCTTCTCCTCTCCCACAAAACCTCGCCGCCGTCGTCGCCAACACCGCCAGAGCCACTCGACCTCGCGCCTCGCCGCCGCCCTCGTTTCACAGCCCCTTCGCGGCGCGGCCTTCGTCCCTCTCGCAGCGCCCCGACGCCGAGGTCGCAGTACCAGCGCTGCTCCTTGCGAACTCCCCCCAGCACCGCCCTCGCCTCGCTGTCCGATCCATAGCTCGTTCCCCTTCGTCCCGCCGACCGAGGCCTAACGCTGCCTTCGCCCTCGGCCCTCTGAATCTGAGCCCTAGCAGCGCCGCCCTCGTATATCTCGGACCCAGTATACTCTTCTAACGGATAGCTCCTCGACCTCCTTAGTCTCTAATGGCGGTGAAGTCCCTGAACACTTGCTCCTCCAGCCGCCGGCGCTTCACGGTAAATTTTTTTTTTGCCCTGGCCCTCTTCTCTTCTTAGTAGAGTCCTAACTTCTTCTTGGTTGGATTCCAGTTCAAGAGCTTCTCCCAGCGGGTTGAGGAGATCAATATCAATGTTTACCGCAATCTCGAACCTCTCAAGGAAAAGCCCTCAGAGGGTTCATCCTTCTTCCGAGAGTCCCTCATGCATTGGAGGGTAACGCTCTGTAACCTTTTCATTTGAGGTTTCACACAGCAAAGTTTTCCAGTGTTTGATGTGTAATGTGCTTGAATGGTTGGAGGATGGAGAGAAATGAAAGATTGTCAAATTTAAGTGACCTCTTATGGAACGACCTTTTATCTTTATGTACATTGTAGGAGCTAAATACTGCAGAAGATTTCATTTCGTGTTATGAGGAGTTGACACCGTTTGTTCAGACGCTGCCACAGATTATACTACATAGAGAAAGAATTTTCTCAGAGTTAGTCAGTAGATTGAAAATAGAGGCACAACTATCTCTTGAACCAATACTAATGTAAGTGAGCCTTTTGTTGATACATTGTTTTCTAAGAATTTGTTCAAATCTATTTACCCCATGTAAGTTAGCACAATATGAGCTGTAAAATTCTAGTTGGCCTGGATGTAGCTCTTTTTAGGTTACTTCACTAATCAACAATCAAGATATGAATTTAAGACTAGTTATGCTCATTGCATACAAGCATCCTAATATCCCATGAGTGGCATTTGTTTTTCAATAATCATGCAAGTTATGTAGATCTTCAGAAGGGATACCATTAAAAAGACCTTCAAACTAATCTAAAGTTATATCTTCTGTTTTAAGTAAAAAAAGTGCAAAGGTTGGGAAAATGACACCTCATGCATTAGAAGCGCTTTTTGAGAAAGAAATGAATGACATAAAATTTGAGTTGTCATCCTGCTATATGAGAAGCAAATAAATTATATATGTGGAAATAAAGGGCATATAGTATGCAAAGTTGCTCTAAAAAAATACAGTATGCAAAGCTTTCAATACTCAACAAAGCTTCAAATGTTTATATTGCAAGGAACACGATAGCTACTTTGTTTCTCCGATTTTATACTGTAGACATTACTAAGCTCATTTAGTATTTCTACATGCATTGTGGAAAACATATATGACATGTGACTTTTTCCCCTCATCTCTTGTTTTCTTTTGTTGTTCTTTGTAGCGTTTGAACTTTTAATCTAACGAGGACAAGGGTGTATTGATTTTGATTCTGCAGGTTGATTGCAGCTCTCTCCAGAGATCTTTTAGATCAGTTTCTACCGTAAGTATGCCTTATCTTCTAGTTGTTGGGTTTTGAATCCTTTTTGGACACACGTCAAGTTTTATTGAAGCTTCTCGTTTAAGTTTCCACATTATTGTCATTGCATGATATGCTATATCATGGTCATGCAAGGTATGATAGTCTTTATTTTTTTGTGCCCTTGCGATGTAATTGATAAAGTTTTGATTGTACGGTACACTATTTCTTTGAATGTTTTAGATGTATAGTGTTACTTTATGCTTGTAGTGTAAGTTGTCCTCCTCTCTAACCAGGAAGAAAGTTTTGAAAACGTTTCATATAACATGTTTTATGATGGGATATTTAAGTGAATGCCATGGTTTTGTGCTTTAGAACTATTTGATACCAAGTTTTTAATTAGTTGAATTGGCAGTTAATTTATACTCTTCTAGTACCTGTGGGCAAGGAATCAAGCTACATATCCTTTGATACATCTACTCGAGTAGGCTATTAACTTTTCAATGCTTATGTTTCGTAGCTTTTTGCAAAGATTAGTCGATTCTTTGGAAAATCTTCTTGTTAATGGCGGTGACCGTGAGCCAGACATCCTGGAGCAGGTAAGGTGTTAGACACTTGATACCTATGCATTTTTCCCTCAAAATATATTTGATTACTTTACTGATTCTGCTTTGTCTCTTTATTTACAGGTCTTTACCTCTTGGTCACATATCATGATGCATTTGCAAAAGTATCTTATTAAGGATATAGTTTACATTCTCAGGTAAACTTGTACTTGATCTTCTCGTTCAAAGGCAAGTTTGTACTTGTCTTGGTATCCTGTATCCATTGTTTTGTGTCTGATAACAAAGGTTGCTTAATATACAATCTATTTTAGATATTAACAAAATATTACAAAAAAACATAGTGGGTAAACATGCCAAGGGCAGTTTTGTGGTGGGTGATAAAGCAGACTGAAGATGAACAAGAGGATGTAATGAAAAAGCACTCCCATGACAATAGGATAGGATGGGGATATGAAACAAGTTGTGGAGGGTAGGGAAAGGTGGGGGATGAGATGGGAACTGGAGGACTGGTCAGGTAGGCGGCGCATAATGGGCTCTTTCTTTTGTTTCACGATAGAAATGTGTATACTGTTTTTATCAATTTTCTTTTATGTAGGAGTTGGTCCTTTTGTAGAAACCAGTTTGTCTGAGGTGCACATTCTCAGTTCGTCTGAGTTAATGATTCAGTTTATTAAAGGTCATTTTTTCCTTATGTGAAGGATTACAGCTCGACTACGGTACTTCCCGAAGGATTACATACAAGAATTTGTGGCTGAAGCTGTTTCATTTGTACTAAGGAACACATCCAGCAATCAGCTTAGTGAAGGTGTGATTTTCATTTCCTGTCTTCACTCTTTATATCAGATAGTCGACTGGCTTACTTTCTGATATTTCCCCATATTTATGTCCACATAATGTTCAGAACTTTTTCTATACAAGACGCAGAGAGCTACCCGATGACAATGAAAATCAAACAGACGAGAGAAACAACAACAAACAACAACAAAGCCTTATCCCACTAGGTGGGGTCGGCTACATGGATCATACGACTCGTTGATCCATGTTCATGAGATTCGACAGGGTTTTACGCTGGCTATCGGGGCCTAACACAACCCTCCTCCTTTATCCGGGCTTGGGACCGGTTATAAAACATAGGCGGAGTTAAACAGACGAGAGAAACAACAGTAAAAAAAATCATTGAATTTAAGAGAAGTAGCAGAAGAAATGGAATAACACATCTTTTTTGAAATGAGTCCTCAAACTGAATCCGTCACCAGTGGTCTAATCTATTTGCAGTGGTTCTTTAAAATGTAGAATCAAGCATAGTGTGAAACTGTTTGAAGTATTTGTCTCTCCAGGTTGGTTTACTTTTTATGACTTTGGGTACTCCACTTTTTATGCTGGAAGTTCCATTCAAGTCATTAGGAATGCAAGCAGTTATTTGTGGTCTTTGGTCATAGCTTAGATAACATATTTATAAGTAGTTGGGTTAAAAGTAAGCCTAATCGTATTTTAGGTTTTTGAGTAAAGTAGCAGAATTCTAGGTTACTGGCACCTAAGATTGTTTTTTCATACATTCCTGAAAAATGTATCGAATCAGCTCAAGACTTAGTAGTCAATCTTGGTCCTCATTCCTTGGCTCTTTCACTAGCCATAACTGTCTTTACCTTTTAATTATTGTGATTCAGTTGAGGTTCTCTTTGTGTTATATGGCTTTATCATAGCGGAGTCTTGATGCATCTAAAGAGGAGTGAGTCTTGATGCAATGCAAGATGCTGGGACTGACTCAAAGGACATGAAGATATTTTTGAGTCTTTCTCTATGATTGGGTGACTTTTCACATCTCAACACCTGAACATGGGGCTTCCTCACCTGCAGCGAGCGCCTAGGGCATCCGGTACTTCCATCGCCAGAGGCTTCTCCCCGGCAGCGCCACCGGCGACCCCATCTGGCGCCACTGACGGTGAACTGCCTCTGCTCCGCCGCTTCTGGTTCTCCATCTCTCGCTGCGTCACTGGCAGCACTCCAGCGGCTCTTCCCTTCCTTCTGTGTCCTCTGATGTAAACAAACAGCAACACTGTGCATAAGCGGTGAGACTCGTGTTCATTGCTGAAATTTGACTGCTCCACCAACCACGGTATCTGGCAACCCCTGCCGGCAGTGCCATCCTCTGCCTCTGGCAACCCCTGCCGGCGGTGCCATCCTTCACATCTGGCAACCCCTGCCGGTGGTGCCACCTCCCTGCGCTAGCACCCACTCTTTTGGCTATGCATTGTAGGATTCAGACCCTAGGCGATGGGTGGCTGGGGTTTTCACGTGCAACTACATCCCCTTGACGCCGGCGGCTGTCTGCTGAACATCCGGCCGTCGACCACTGTTACAAATGCCTGGGCGATGGCCACTTTGCTCGTACGTGCTCATGGTCTCTCCACTGCGCGGGGGGGGGGGGGGGGGGGGGTCACCGCTTCTCTGATGCCCGCGGCCCAACCAGCTGGCTCCTGGGGAGGCTTCCTCGGTGGAGCTTCCTTGGGCGACCAACATCACTGAGGGCCCGACCATCTCCATTCCGTGGTCGCCGGAGCTGCAGGGGGCGTGGACTTCCTTGAGGGATGTGCATCAGAGAGTCCTTTGGAATGCTGCCAGATCTAGCTAAACTCTGATCGGCGATTGTTGCAGAGGTCAGGCCATCGAGTCCATTCCCCTTGAGCCGCATCTCGCCTCGACTGGGGTACTGCTTGCTGCTCCCTCCAGGCTGCCCCCCCCCCGATGTCTGCGTGAGATGGCGAACGTGGCAGGAGGATGATGACATGCAGCCTATGCCGCTACCGAGAAAGTACACTGTACACCTCCGGGGCCTCCCTCTTCATCTCCTCTGGCCGGAAGTTGTCACGACGGTGGTTCACTGTTTTGGCAAGCCAATCGCCATTGCCATCCCTGTTGCGATCTCGCTTACCTGTCCGCGGTTTCAGCTCAGGTGGAAATGCTGGTGAACTGCCGGCCGCCCTCCTCGGTGGTCCTGCGGCTGAAAGACTCGATCCTCCTCATCAACCTCCAGTCCCAGCAACATGCGGCTTCCGGGGCGAATGTGGTGGCTGGCCAACTGCTGCCGACGCCTCAGGTGTCCGCCGGGTCCATGCAGACATCTGCTGGGTTCATGCAGCGTCCGTTGGGCCATCTGGTGTCCATGGATCTGTATGCGGGGCAGTCACGTCGAGTACACCGCTGATGACTCTGGCAGTGCAGCAGGGACACATGTCTACTTGGGACTGGGCGGAGCTGTAGCTGGGACGTGTGCCGACTTTCTTCTAGAAGAAGCTCACACCGTTCAAAATGCCACCCGCCTACTTTTGCAGCTCCCAGCAGACTCCACCACCGCCTCTTCACCTCCTCAGCCACCCGCCAGCTCTCCTGTGCCGTCCGGCCTCCAGCAACCACCTGCCTTCGCCATCTTCGGTGATGTCACCCACTCCGGCATCCCCACACCTCCCCAGCCTCTTGTCAGTTTTGGCGGTGTCACCCACTTGTCCGGCATCCCCACACCTTGTCAACCAGCCACCACCGCCAACCTCTCAGTCTCCTGCGCAACTCCCACAGCCAATGACTCCACACCCCAGCGATGCAGAAGCTCAGCAACCTCTGGTGGGGCCCCTTGCTGCCACCCTGCCCAACCAGGGCATCCTGAATACCAGAACAGTGGTCCTGCCCCGCTGCTAATGGCGCCGTCGCAGCTGCTATCAGCTGGAGCCTGTCGGATCCAGCTGTCCCACTCCGTCCTCACCACGAGAAGGACTCACCGATGAGGAGCAGTTGGCCTGGGGCGACTATCTCCTTGCCGGAAGACTTGATGAAGAGGTCGCCTTGGTGGCAGCGGCTGCCGGATTCCGTGATTAATTGCCGATGACCCCTGCGGCTAGACAGAACTCTGTGGGCTGCCGATGTCCATCGTGATTAAATTTTGTACATGACAGTTGCTCTTATAGTTTTATGCATACCTGGATGACAACACAAAGGGAGTCATCCTTTCCCCTCTAAAAAAAAAAACTCTGGTGGTCATCCTTTTTCTTCTCAAAAAAAAAAAATGCTACAAAACTGTCAAGGAACAGAACTCTTCTTTTGACCCAGATACCAGCCATCCCCCTTACTGCCTAAGTGGGACTAGGAGAAGGATGCTTAGGTCACCTAAGTTATGTGTACCTCAGACGAACTGGTTTTTATTGCATGACCCTACATGTAGATCTTATGTCCCTGGTGCTTCATGCAAGCTGCCATGGTTGGCTTCATTTCTGATTTTTCAGATTGTACAATTGTTGGTTCCAAATGCTCTTGAGATACGATCATCTTGAACGACCTTTGAGCTGCAGCAGCTTGTACTTCCAAATCATACTTGCATCCAAATAGATGACTTCAAAGTGTGATAATGGACAAGTTCTTGCTCATTAGCAGAATATGCCCTGAACACGTGTAGGTACATTGACATCCTCGCAATGTTCTATTCCTCAGAAATCCGGTCCTTGATGTCTTATGCATCCTTGAACAAATTACATCAATGACACTGTTTGCCACCTCACGAAATGTGTACGGCAGTACAATTGCATGTGCCTCTTCCAAGGTGCTTTTGAGCTTCCTCGGAATTTATGGATGTGGCATTGATTCATAATTGGAGTTACTTTAAATGTAGGATTACAGTCAAGCCAGGAATAAGCTTCCAGTTGTTGAGTATGAAAATATTTTTTTTTGAAACGGGAAAGGACGACTAGCAAGATGGTAGTCATCCAGAGGAATTTTTTTTTGATGTTAGTACTTTATAGTAATCAGATTTGTGATTACATGTCAATGGTCATGGTGGATGCCGCGAAGAGTTTTTTTCTTGAAACAAGAAATGACGACTAGCAAGGTGGTCGTCGTCCGAAAGTTCCATTGATGTAATAAAGATTACAGCATATTAAAGAGTAAAGGCAAAATAGAGTTGGTAACTCCACCAGTTCACAACTGTTACCACATTACAGATACTTTTTCCACTCCACAAAAATTGCCTTAGCATGGTAGCCAACATTCTCAGCATAAACACACGATCATTACAAAAAAATGGCATCATTCCTCTGCAACCAGATGGCCCAAATGTATGAGACTCACTTCTCGGGAAGCCGCAATGTCGAAGAGAGAACCATAAGAATGGACAGGAAATGGAGTCATATGCCTTGGCGAAATCTACCTTCCACAAGAAGCCCGTTGTATTGGATTGACGCCATGATGAGAGAATCTCCAAGGCTGTCACATATCCGTCCATGATGGATCTGCCATCCACAAAAGCTGACTGGACAAATGGATAATGTCAGGAAGAACAAGAAGAAGCCTATTGGCCAAAACCCAAGCAATAATCAGATAGAGATGCCATTTGACAGTGCGATGGGCTTGAACTCATCAATGCTCTTTGCGCAGGATTCTTTGGACGAGGAAGATGTAAGAATCTGTTGAGGCGCTCAAATCCAGCATTCAAGGCAGCGAACTCCTGTATGGCCACAATTAGATCTGTCTTCACCATCTGCCAGAAAAACGCGATAGAAAAGGATGGGAAAACCATCCAGACCCGACGCGCCTTCCGCGTTCAAGTTCCTGATAGCTAACCAAATCTCTCTCTTTTTTTTTTGAGGAGTAAAAGGATGACCATCGGGTTTGCGGTTGTCATCCATGTATATATATATCTATGGAAAAGTCATCATGTACAAACATGGACTCTCAAGTAGAGAGTAACAAGAAAGGAGATGTGTAGCGTCTAACCAAAGACCCGCTCCCGAAGAAGAAAACATATATGATGTACAACACCCCTGACATCGCTCCCCACAAAAGATGACCCGGTTACGTTGTAACCAAATGGCCCAGGTACCGGCCAAAAAAGTCACCAAGAATGCTCTCCAACCTTGCCGCCGCGTCACGGAACAGCTGCCAAAAAGCCTCCGCCGCAGATGGAAAGATGCCCATGATGCTCGTTTGTTGCCAAATCTCCTGGGATATAAAGCACTCGAAGAATAGATGGGCGACGTCCTCCTCCGCCTCGCTGCAGAGAGGACAAGATGTGTCTGGGGCGCTCATCTCGCTCTGTGCACCCGAGTGAGAGACGACTGTTCTGCCTCATGAGCCAAGCAAAGGTCTTGACTTCCAATGGTACCTGCATGCGCCAATGAGTCTGCGATCTGTTTGGAGCTCCTCAGAATCTGAAGTGTTGGGAAGAAAACGTAGGTAGAGACTACGGGCTGAAAAGGATTGTGATATCCAAACCCAACCATCCTGCCAAGAGGGATCCGTGTGGAAGGAGGCTATCCTCTGAGGTAATGCCAAAAGCTCTGAAATGCGCTGATCCGAGAGTGGGGAGCTGAAGAGAGGAGTCCAGGAGCCAGAGCCTGGGCCTGACCAGGACTCCGCTACCGTCGCCCTGGGGTGTGCTGCCAGAGCTCGAAGCCGGGAGAAAGAAGTTGCTAGTGAGCCTCCAGTAACCAGCCATGCTGCCAGAATGAGAAGGCCCCCTCGGAACTAAGCGAGGGAACCATGAACGGGGGTACAAACCCCGCCAAAATGATGAGGCCCCACGGGGAACTAAGGGTTTGGACTCCCATGATAGGTCCTGTCCATAGCAAGTAGAGAAAACCTCTGTTGCAGAAAATCCGCAATCAGCATCTCCTGCTGGCCATCCTCAATAGCAGGAGCATCCACGCTCGACCATTCCCCACTGCCCCTGCCACGCCTTCTATTAAGCTCCTTATAATGGCCAGCGACAGCCTCCCAAATCAGCTGCTGTCCAGAAACTCTCCACCCCCTGCAAAGAGTTGAAGTGGTTTGACTTTGTTTTGTTTCTTCAATTCACCTGATTCTAAACCTCAACAATTATTAAAGAGCTGACCTGTCTTTCATGGTATAGACTTCTTATGTAGTTAATTGCATCACAGATATCATGTTGTAGTGTATATTACATTTACTTTTGCTATATGAATGGCCAGTTTTCGTTTTAGAGTTAGTTCTTTAATAATGTAAAGTGAGCAATCTATACCATTCTAGTTTTGTTGTCACATGGAAATTCCAGTTCATCAATGTGCATGTGAAAACTGATATTTAGGTTTAGGGAAGAAGTCAATTTTTTCTACTTGAAGGTAAGCTTTACATTTGGATTTGCTATGTCATTGTGGAAAGTTGTTTAAAAAAATCCTAACGATGTGCATTGTTAAACTAGTTTTTTTTTTCTGATTTATACATGTGTTAAGATTCTTTGCGACAAATTTATTGTTAGTGTTTAGTTGCCACCTTCTTAGCAATGCTTAAGTGAGTTTCCTGGGATATATATCATATCTGGAAAAATGCTTGTACAAACTAAACATTTACCTTTAAAAAAAAGGAAAAAACTAAACATCTGACTGACATTAAAATTAGCCAATCCAACAACTCAAGTAACAATTGCACCACCGGTGTGGTCAAACATGGCCCATGTGATGTACAAGTCATGGGCTATGCTTGAGTCCCACAGGCCGTCAGAGCATTGGATGATTATAGTAAGGCAAAAGTCGGTTTAGATAAACATATACCCTTCTAAGTGTTATGTGTTCCTTTTTTGTCTTTTTGTCTTTCTACAAAAGGATCATTGAAAATTGGTTTTGCATCATGGATGGTATTACAGGTATTAGGGAGACGATGGAAGAGGTTGCTGAGAGTTCATCACCTGCAAGGAATACCTCTGTTGCTGCTTTATGGTGGTATACGATGAGAGGCGCGTCCTCAAAGCTTCACTCAAAAGCTGAAAAATTCTTTTGCCGATTGATAGACCGGTCAAGTTTCATTGTCAGCAGTAAAAATCCTCATGGCAAGTTCTTTTGAATCTGTTGTTTGGCTCTTCATTATGTGATTACATAAACAAAATGTTAGTGAAGAAAGTATTTATTAATATAGTTTCCTACACACACTCTCTCTCAATAAATCCCCCCGAAAAGTTCTGTGCTCTCTCAACATGTTTGCTCTATCAATGAATTTGAGTTGATCTTGTTATTCGTGTTAATGATATGCAGGTGCAGAAGCTGTAAGTGAAGCTATAACAGCTCTTATCAATAGATTGTGCATTGAAATCAGCCCAAAGGACGTGAAAATTGTATTTAGGTGTTTTTTTGATAAAATATATGGCAGCATAAGTGATCGTTGCTTTGGATATCTGAATCACTTGTTGGTTCTTCTTACATTTACTCTTCGCAAGGGGGCAATGGCTTTTGGTGAGAAAATTATTTTGAGGATTGCTGCGTATTGCTCTAACCTTTCTATTACAAAACTGATATGTTTCTGAAGCTTCCTTAATTGTGACTGCAGATAGACATAACTTGCTTGACCTTATCAGCTTACTCACACAATCATATATCACCCCTGCTGGTTGTATGGAACTGGAAAATCAAACCTCTGAAGTTCGCAATAACATCTTGCAGTTGATGCTTTCTGTTCTGGATATTCCTGCAATTTCTGGTGATTTATCTGGCATTATTACCTTGTATGATCCGGTATTTAGGTTGACAAACTCAAGGTAATTCTGAGTGCTGAGTTGTCTGAGATATTGATTAAATATTTATTCTGTGTCGCAAATATCAATTTTAATATCCTTGGCTTCTCCTTTTCTTCATTATCCAGTGTACTTGATTTTGTAAAAGGGCTGCTTCAAAAGGATCCTCATATTTCATATGCCTTCAGAAGTCTTATTGTGAGGTATTCATTTTATAAGTATGTTATTTGATTAATTACTTAGCTTGGATATGCAAGTAATATCATTCTATGTATTATCAGTTCTATGAATGATATGATTGAAGATTCGCCTGAAGAAGTTGTTCACCTAATGCTGAAATTACTTGAGAAAGATAAAATGATGCAACTTTCGAATGGAAATGGAATGCAACATAATGACACTCTCAGAATATGCAAATTTCTGAAGGAGACAATTCTTTGCTGGACAAAAAAATTGAAGAACCTGGCAAATGATAAGAAACTATTTTTAAGTGATGTTGCTTTACTGTGGGGAGTCATTTGTTGCTATCCTCATTATCAACTCGCTGTAGAAGATTTATCACCACTTAAAGACTTCATTGTGAGTCTGGATCAACTTCTTGTTAGTGAAGCTGGTAAGACTGGCTTTCCACATTGATAACTTCGTAAAAAAATGTTGAATTCTATTTGGGTAATATGTTCCCTTTTCTGCAGTGGATATTGCAGGTCTCCCAACATCAACATGGCAAAGTCTTCTTGGTGCCGCATTAGTGTCTTATGGCAAAATGCTGCAGATAATGAAGCTTGGGAGTTCAGAAATAACGACTTTCTTGTTGCTTGCAAAAAAACACAAGTCATCTCCTCACGTGTTGTCTGCTGTGGCTGATTTTTTGGATTCTGTCCTGGGGTAATGATTTTTCATGACTATGTTAAATTTCCTCTATATAAATATTCAGGCTTTTCAACAATATTCATGTTTTAGACTTTCTAAAAAAAAACTTCTTTTAGAGATAAGTCTAGGAGCGAAACTGATGGAGATAAGAAGACTATGCAAGAATTTCATCTGGATGTTGTGGATTCTATCTCTGTATTTGCTGGCAATCTTGGCTTTCCAGATAAGGGGGTTCGTTGTTCCACCTTGAGAATATTGGCGCACTATGCACCACTGGGTGAATTGGTTTGTGAATCGGAGGAGCGTCCTCCAAAAAAATTAAGGACTGAAGAATCTGCATCAAAAAGTGCAGATGTTCAACACATTAATGTACGTTGATGTAAGAATGGACCTTTTACATTAATGTAAAAGAAAAAAACTCATGGATTTATTCTTTGGTTCAGGTTGTTGAGCTTCTTCTTTCAATTGAAACAACTCCTCTGTCAGTTATGACAAGCCGAAAAGTTGACATTTCAATCTCCACATTGGAGACTAGTCTCTCTTCTGGAAGGATTAATGATGGTTACATTCCTCTTCTTTTAAATGGAATGGTTGGAATCCTGCATAATCGATTTGAGCGCATATGGGAACCAGCACTTAGGTGTTTGAGTATGCTCTTTCACAGATATAAGGAATCATCCTGGAGTAAATTCATTCAGTTTCTAGATGATTTTCAGTCTCAGTCCCTATCATCTTGTAGTCATGCATCAAATGTTGATGCTGAAAATGCTCACCAAAGTGGTATGCTATCATATCTTTGGCATATGGGCTTACTATTTTTATTTTAGACAACAAAGTTCCATTTTTTTTTTATAATGGATGAGGTTTATTCCTGAGTTCAAGATACCATTAAGCTTTTCACTTGCAATATTTGTGTTAATGTTCCCTTGGAATGTTTTCACTTTTCAAAGTAAACTTTTTTACACATGAGACATTCTGTACTTGAATAGCCCCTAGTATATTACTCATAATTCTTCAACCATCGTTCTAAAAAAAAATGTTTTTCTCCTTCGAAGCATTGCTGATGATATTAAATATATTCTCTATTTGTGGTTGGGGCCATGGTAGGTGCCAAAAATGAAGAATATGAAATTACTATCTGAACTGGATTACTGCTTTGTGTCTTCTGTTACTGAAAAGTTTGAAAATGTGTCTGTAAACCCAGGCCTTAGTGTTTTTTTTTTTTTGAAACAACAGGCCTTAGTTTAAAATATGATGTATAATAATCAATGTTGTCTTTTTCTTTTTGAAGCACAAAGTTATATCTGTTTCGTGCACTCTAACTCTTAGGTTTCTGTTCTTGTGTTTCTGTTTCTTTTCTTGGTTAATGGTGCTTTTGCATTTTATTCCACCTAATACAGAGAAGTCCAGTCTGTAAAATTGCATTTTCATTTTGTTGTTTTATTGATTTACTTGGTGAAGCCTGAAATAATGGTGCAATATATCCAAAGGCAAATCCTAATTCCCTTAAAAAAACCCAAATCCTAACAGTGTTGGTGATCATTTTATTTTCTCCAAATAACTTGTTCTCGTCTCTAGATTTTAGGCTACAGTTTATTTGAAGTTACTGAACTATTTCCATCTGATGCCATTTGTCATTCGTGTAATATTCTTGCAAGGAAAGTGATGTAATTTTGAAGTCTTTCCTTGCTCAATTTTTTACTGACTCTTTCCCTTTCTTCCTGCAAGCTCTCATTGACTGCTTGAACTTATTTTTGGTTTCTGAATTCGACTGCACACCTTGTACAACAATGACAAATCTGTTGCTTCGATGTCTTCAAAAGATTCCTGAAATAGCACAATCTCAATCACGACAACTTATGCCTTTGTTCTTAAAATTTATGGGATATGATAAGGGAGATGTTATAAGGTATTTTCCTGTGGCATCATTTTCTTGTTCTTATTTTTGTATATTCACTGCATCTAGTATGCATCTTTTGTCTTCTGTTTTTGTTCAGCATTGAATCATATACTCGTTACGATTGCAAAGGATCAGAATGGAAGTTGATTCTCAAAGAATGGTTGAGCTTACTGTTAGAAATGCGGAATGCGCGGTCATTATTCCAGAGCCAAGCTCTCAAGGAAGTTCTTATCCGAAGGTTTTTAAACCACTCGTTCGTTGAGTGCATATACTGTGATTACTTCTATATTGTAATAATTGTTAATTTACAGGCTCCTTGATGATACTGATTCTGATATACAACTATTGGTTCTTGATTGTTTGTTAAATTGGAAAGACGAATTTCTGTTGCCATATCAGCAAAATTTAAGGAATGTAATTATTTCAAAGAACCTGCGTGAGGAGCTGACATCATGGGCTATTTCAAAAGAATCTGAACGTATTCAAGAAGGACATAGGGTTTTCTTGATTCCAATAATTATCCGGTTGCTGACTCCAAAAGTCAGGAAACTGAAAACACTTGGCTCTCGTAAGGTTGGCCTCCTTGTATTTTCAGTTCAATTCTTTATATGCATGTTTCTTGGTGATTTAGCTGACCTTTCTGCTCTTTCTCAGCATACAGGTGTATCTCATCGAAGAGCAGTTCTTTGTTTCTTGGCACAGCTCGAGACTGCAGAGCTTCAGCTGTTTTTTGCTTTGCTCTTGAAGCCCTTGCTTCCAAAATCTCTCGTGAATGAAATTTTTGGGGGCCAAAATGGAGTGGCTCAAGTTGAATTTTTCACTCTTGAAAGATGTTCAAATGTGATATCTGTAGCTAATGTTTCATGGAAACAAATAAATGGATTTATACATGTGGTTGAGGAAATCCTCAAAACTTTTGATGAATCACATGTAAAGCCTTTCCTTTCTTTAATGATGATGGTTGTAGTTCGCGCACTTGATCGATGCATGTTAGACCTTGCTAGTGAAGGCGCTAACAAGTGTGAAGCAATTGAAGGTTGTACATCTGCCGATCTGCAGCCCCATAAAACAAACAGTTTGATTCACGATGCTCATGTGGTAAGCAGTTAGTCACTTGGTTCTGGATTGCAGAAAAAAGCACTTCATCTTATTCGCCAATGGGAAAAGCACTTCATCTGAAAAATAGTAGAATTATTGAAATCCTTAGTCTTTAATTTATGATTTTCTGAATGCCATTTCCAAGTGAGCAGATTATTGGTTGTTTTTATTTTTTTCTGAATCTCATGTTATCTCTGTAGATTACAGTTATACATGACATTTGAAGAGCTATTGGTTTCTGATATCATTCTCAAAGCAAACTTGTTGCTTATATGTTAATTTTAGCTACTAAGTTCAGCTCAGAATGCATTTTGCTTTAATATTGCTTACCTTCAAATTTGACTGATATGATACTTCTCATGCCAATTTTTTTTATGTGATGCAGATGGGTATTGCCACTAAGCAGATCAAGGATACAAGATCCTTGTCGCTTAAGACAATCTCATTGGCTCTTAATAGATACAAGAATCATGACTTTGGTTCAGATTTCTGGGACATCTTCTTTTCTTCGATAAAGCCGCTAATAGATAGCTTTCAGCAAGAAGGATCCAGCAGCGAGAAGCCAAGCTCCCTTTTCTCATGCTTTATGGCAATGAGCCAAAGCCCCATGCTAGTCACACTATTGGCCAAGGAAGCAAATCTGATACCATCCATTTTTTCAATGCTGACCGTGAGGACTGCGTCAGATGCCATCTTATCTTTTGTACTCAGCTTCATTGAAAATTTGTTAAGTTTTGATAATGATGGAGATCTGTGCGAGAGTGGTATCGTGAAGAGGATTCTACTGCCTCATCTAGAGATATTGATTCACAGTTTGCACAAACTTCTAGAATCTGGGAAAGATTTTCATAGGTAAGTACATAGGATCTTCAAGCCTTTTTTTTCCTTTTGTAGCTTTCATTGGCCGTTTATCCTACCTCTGTCTAATAACTACCTCACGTTGTTTAAGATGTTCTTAGCTTCTCTATTTCTAGAAAATGTAGAGTTACTGAAATCATTAACACTGTTTATCCATTTTTGTTAGATTAGAATGTAATTCTGCCTATGGTAACAAATTCAATCTGCTACTCTAGATTATCTACAAAAAACAATCTGATGCATGATGCCATAATGAGGATCAGCAAGATTTTTCGTTATATGTTGGTTTTAGTTTTTTTCCCATTATATGTTGGTTTTAGTGTATGCCTTTTCTGCCTGCTCAGCCTCATGTCTGGGCATTCTAGGCTTTACATTGGTTGGTCACATATTTTTTTTGCGAGGACCAATTAGGGAAAAATGTTCTTATTAAACAAAAGTTTTCAAGTTTTGAACTAACGATATTGTTTCATCAAGTTATGCGTGTGTTTATAGTTGACATATGCAAGAATTTATGTCATATATAATGCATTAACTGATGCAATCTTGAATTATTCTTTGTTGTAGTTGGCATATAACTTTTCGGCAAAATAAAATTCAACTTCTAGCCCTCAAATAAAATACAACTCTTATTGGATTTGAATTTTATCTGTTCGGTGAATTCATCAAATAAATTTTGGCATTAACTATCTAGAACAATCAACAAGGGTTGCATTTTCTATTGCATGCATAACCATATGCAAACATGATATAATGGAATCCAAGACCTTGAATTGCAAATAAGTAGTCACTTGCAGAGTCCTCTAATTTGATGAATGACGCTCAATGGGAATGCCCCCAAAAATGATCATAACATCTATGTGTGTCCTTTGATATGTTTTATTCTGATGTGTTCAAATGGAAATGTCAATGGGCGAAGTTTCTGTATGCATGTGCACCAAGAGTACATCTATTTTTTTTTCTTTTGAGAGAAAAATACACCATCAGTACATGTAAGAACATGGGCCATTAATAGTGCATCTGATAGCCTGTTCAAACATAAATCCTCAGTTACTCTTCTAGTAGTTTTTCTTTACTTTCTACAGCGTTAGATAGCAGGGAACAGTTTCAAAGGCGTAACCTTGAACCTCTTAATATGTAAGTGTATATCCAAAGATGTTTGTAAACGATGGTGCAGATGAGAGGTTCAACATATGAATTTCTCTGTTCTTCCTAACTTTCTTCTAGGTTCTATGATTTTAGATATTTGTGCAATCCTGTATTTTGATATCTGAGGTCTTCTTTTTCAGTTACATATATCCGTCTTTGAAATTGGTGAAGTTTTTTTTGGTTTGTTACTTCATGTGAGCAATGCTCCCCAATGTATCTTTCTTGAACAAGTTTTCCTTTTTACTTTCACACCTTCCCTGTAAGGATGTGCGTTTAAATTTTGCAAATCGTTTTTGTGATTTCTATTGTTTATATCTTTCTGAGCTTACAGGAAATCTGTGATTTGGCCTGAAAAAAAAGAGCATACAATATTCAAGCCTCTGGTGAAATATATCAATGACCCTACAGTAGCCACGCAATTTCTTGACATATTGCTCCCCATTTTCAAAAGGAAGTATCTGAAGTCAGGTTAATTTCGTGCTGCATTCATTATTTTTCTACTGTTGCATTTCTACATGATGAAATTCTGATTTTACTTTGAACTATAATGGTCTTGTTATATAATGCTCACTCTCATATGTATGTTTAACAACTTGTTTTTTAATGCCTTCTCATCAAATGTCATTGTGCACCTCAAAAGAATGTCATAAATGCCCTTCCATAGGTGATGATCTAAAGCCATGTGTAAATTCAAGTAGATCAATGCTCCTGGAACTAATTTGACAATTTTAAGGTGTCCTAACATTTCTGGGGAGACGTCTACGTTGCTGGAGAATATTTGCTGAAATATTGCTTTTCTCAGGGGTCTCTTATATATGGCCGAGGAAAGGATGACTACAGAACTTGAATAGTCATCATGCCAAAACCAATGTAGAAGTGTGAAAGTGAGCCAAATACAAAGATGGCAATGGAAAATCATAAAAATAAAATGTGCCTGTGCATAATCAATCCAAAAATGGATATATATGCACACACGCACATAAGTAGGCGCTTATCTGTTGGTGTTATCTGTTCTCTGAAAATCATAGTCAAGACATTCCTTTAAAAAATAGTCAAGAAATTCAGTGTTGGTCACTTTAGATTGCCTTTTTTCTGTAAAAAATCCAAGTAACAAACTTGTAAGAATCTTTTAGTTCCCTTGAGATCCAAATTTAGCTTCTGAGAATTGTAAGTCATATCATGCCAAATACTGTCTAGAAATACTGAAAATTAAGTCCTAATAATTATATGTTTATAACAAAAAAATCTTAATCACAATAATCAATTAATTAAGTATTTGTGCAGTTTTGAGTTTCAACTTGAAATCACATACCAGGACCTAGCTAGGACAACGTTTAATGATTAAATTTCTCGTAATGGCATTAACATTCTTATGATGCATTGTTTATGTCACTAGTTTTATTAATATACTTTGACATTCTTAAATTTTATTGTTGTGGGATGCAGAAGAGTGTCAGGAAGGTCTCCGTGTGGTCAAAGCAATTCTCCCTATTTTGCCTTCTCAATCCTCTGGAAGAGTTCTCTCTGCAATCCACTCATTGCTTGTGTCTGCTGAATTGGAATCACGTTTGTGTATATGTGACATTCTTGACAGCCTTGTGTTGATTGATCCAACATTAAGCTTCCTGGTAGACCCTGTCCTTCCTAATTATATTTTTTCCTCCAGAACAGGCAGATGTTCCCAGATGTGCGTTTGTGGTCCACCTTTTTATATATATATGTGATTCTTCTATTTCTTGACAGGCTAGAATTTTGCGGGACTTGAATGCAATAACAGAAGTGGGTGAATTGGATTATGATATTAGGGTCAATACGTATCATACGATAAATCCAGAGTTCTTTTCTGACCTCAAAGAAGAGCATGCGTTGGTGATACTATCCCAATGTGTATTCGACATGTCATCTGAAGAACTTATCTTACGTCAGAGTGCATATCGAGCATTGGTGTCTTTCATAAATTTTGCTGCATTAGTTATGAACAAGGACTCCAGAGATCCTCCAGAAGCATCATCGGTTGTTCTAACTGAAAATGATGCCACTCATTTGACACTAGAAAAAAATCAAACAATTACATGGTCTAACGTCTGTATTCAGAGGACAGTGAAGAAGGTTATTCTGCGTTACATCGGAGAAGCTATGAACAAGGATCTATCCGATCAAAAGGTCTTCATCTTGGGTTTAATTTGAATTTGTTGAATATTTTACTATTTTGTCTAACTATAATGGTGTGCTCTCAGGAATGGATTGCACTATTGCGTGAGGCTGTTTATAATCTTCGAGAGTTTCCATACCTCAGTTCCTTGAGGCCTCTCTGCAGTGAGGATCCTGAAGTCGATTTTTTCAATAACATCCTTCACTTGCAGGTAATATCATGGTTCTGATTTTTCCATTTTAGTGTGATTCGTATTGGTACATTTTTATTGGTTTTGAGGTGGTCAGCTGCCCAGCGTTTTTGATACATGAAAAATAATGCATTTGAAAGCCGAATGGCAAGGTGTAAAAAACAAAATGGAAATCACAAGTTATCAGTTCATTCTCTGATCGACAAAGTTGGACCTACCCCAGGACCTTGGGTTGAGTTTCAACTTTAACTTTATGTTTCAGCCTTAGGTGGAACATTTTACTTTGCAGGATGTTTCGATTTCAAAGATCACATGATCCCATATGTGAGCTATTTTTATTTTAATTTTTTCATGGTGTAGGCACATAGGAGAAGAAGGGCGTTGTCACGTTTTAGGAATATCATTGCTGTTGGGAGCTTAGCAGAGGTAACAATAATGGTTTATCGTTAATAAGCTTCATTAAAGAATAGTTCATAGTTCTTTCAGCTTTTTTATTTCTTTTGTTTTGACAAGAAAAAGTAGTGATTGATTTATCATTAATGGATTCTTATTCTGCTAATTGATTTATTGTGATATGAACTAAGTTATAAATGATTGGGATTTGATTCAGCTTAACAACTGATATTTTTATTACAAAAGTGAAATTGGTAGTTAACTAAAGTTTTACTGTAACAGCCGTCTCTTTATTGTTCCTAACAAATAGTGTCTTACACCTTGCAGGACATGATTCTGAAAATTTTTCTTCCACTTTTCTTTAATATGATGTTTGGTGTAAAAGATGGGAAAGGAGAAGATATTAGAAATGCTTGTTTAGAGACACTTGCATCTATATCAAGTCACCTGCAATGGGAATCCTATCGGGCTTTCCTTATGAGATGTTTTCACGAAATGGTGCTTAAGCCAGATAAAGAAAAGATCCTGTTACGTTTAGTGTGTGCGATAATAGATGCTTTCCATTTTTCTAATGTGAGCTCTAGAGAGGGTACGGAGGAGTGTGTAGTTGATGCTTCCACCTCCAGTAACGAGGGTAACTTGAACAATGATTTTTCCACTGGTTTTTCTGGGTCCAGTGTTCCTCCTGAGGTGCAGATCTATATGCAAAAGACAGTGCTTCCACAAATTCAAAAGCTATTGACAGCCGATTCTGAGAAAGTCAATGTTAATGTTAGCCTAGCTGCTCTCAAACTACTTAAGTTCTTACCTGCTGATGTTATGGAATCACAACTATCTAGCATTATCCATCGCATTTGTGGCTTCTTGAAGGCACGCTTAGAAAGTGTGAGGGATGAGGCTAGGTCTGCCTTGGTTGCATCTGTGAAGGAACTTGGGTTGGAGTACCTATATTTCATTATCAAGGTTTTGCAAGCAATACTAAAGAGGGGATATGAATTGCATGTTTTAGGTTATACATTAAATTTCATATTGTCCAAGAGCCTTGCACATTCAACTGTGGGGAAGCTCGATTATTGTTTGGAGGAACTTCTATCTATTGCTGAAAATGATATACTTGGAGATGTTGCCGAGGAGAAAGAAGTTGATAAGATTGCCTCAAAAATGAAAGAAACTCGAAAAAATAAGTCATTTGAGACTCTGCAATTGATTGCTCAGAATGTTAGTTTTGGAACTAATGCAATGAAGTTGCTTTCTCCTGTCAATTCACATCTTAATAAACACCTCACACCGAAGATCAAGGCAAGGCTTGAGAAGATGCTGCAATCTATTGCAATGGGAATTCAATCCAATCCATCTACCAATTTGTCAGAGCTACTGGTATTTATCTATGGACTCCTTGAAGATACTATCAGTTCAGGTTTGCATACTGAACAGACAACACTGTCTTGTGCCAGTAAGAAACATCCTCCTGGAATGACCAAACACAAAGGTACTTTGGTCTGTACGGACCATAGAGTCCAGAATTCTTATTTGGTTACTGTTTTTGCCCTTGATTTATTACATAAGAGATTAAAGAATTTAAAGCTTGATAAGCGAGATGAGCAGATGTTATCAATGTTGGACCCCTTTGTAAAGCTGCTAGGAGACTGTCTTACCTCGAAGTATGAAAATGTTCTGTCAGCTTCTTTTAGATGCCTTGCTTGGTTGGTGCGTTTGCCATTACCATCCTTGGAGGCGCAGGCTGATAACATTAAGAATTTGCTTCTAGACATTGCCCAAAAATCTGGAAATGATAAAAGCCTATTGGTGCAGTCATCTCTACGGCTTCTCACAGTTCTACTCTGTGGCACGAGGATTTCACTGTCAAATGATCATCTACTCATGCTCACTCAGTTTCCATTATTCATAGACATTCAGACTAAACCCTCTCAAACTGCTCTTTCTCTTTTAAAATCCATAATTGGCAAAAAGCTAATTATTCAAGAAATATATAATATTGTTAGGCAAGTTGCAGAGTTGATGGTAATGAGCCAGTCAGAACCTATTCGCAGGAAGTGCAGCCAAATTCTTTTGAAATTTTTTATTGATTATCCCCTTTCAGACAAGCGCTTGCAGCAGCATATGGATTTCTTACTTCAAAATTTGAGGCAAGTTTTTTTTACAGTAACTAAAGATACTTCTTGTAAGTTAATTTACAATTTTCTAATACAAGTGTGAATTACTGCAGTTATGAACATGTTTCTGGTAGAGAATCTGTGCTTGAGATGCTTCACACTATAATAAAAAAGTTTCCCAAGGGTGTTATTGATAGTCAAGCAAAGACATTTTTCCTTCACTTGGTGGTTGTTTTATCCAATGACCGTGATCTCCACAAATTGGTTGCTACTGTAATTGAAGAACTACTAAATCAAATTAGCCATAAAGAGTTGTATGGAATTCTTGAGTTTTGTCTTTCATGGTATAAAAGTGAAAATCAACAACTGTGGAGTGCTGCAGCTGAGGTATGATTTCCTTCTACCTGCTTGTTTACTGTTCATGAAAGTACTGTTTATGCATTGGCCATGCTGCTTGACAGTTGACACGATAATAATCAGAGATAACCATGTAAACCAATTATGTTTCATGACATTCCACTTGAATTGCATCAGTAGATTAGAAATATTTTATTTCTGTTTTCTAAATGCTTGAAGCCTTGATGCCGTGTCTTTGATTCTCACTGTGAGACTTCTCCTTTTTCTAATTCAGTTTGCTCTTAGGCCGTTGGAAAAAAAATAAACTCATTTACTATTTTTTTTAGAGGAACTCAGTTACCATTTATTTGCTTTCTCATTGAACTCATAAATTACTTCTACGTGAATTTGAAGGAAGTCCTTAGTTGGTAATGAAGCTTCCTTTTGAGTGAAGTTGCCTTTTCTCTCTTTCGAGAGAGAATACAACAACAACAAAGCCTTATCCCACTAGGTGGGGTCGGCTACATGGATCATACGACGCTTCGTTGATCCATGTTCATGAGATTCGACAGGGTTTTACACTGGCTGTCGGGGCCTAACACAACCCCCCTCCTTTATCCGGGCTTGGGACCGGCTATAAAACATAGGCGGAGTTTATTCTTTCGAGAGAGAATACAACAACAACAACAAAGCCTTATCCCACTAGGTGGGGTCGGCTACATGGATCATACGACGCCATATTCGTTGATCCATGTTCATGAGATTCGACAGAGTTTTACGCTGGCTGTCGGGGCCTAACACAACCCTCCTCCTTTATCCGGACTTGGGACCGGCTATAAAACATAGGCGGAGTTTATGCTGATAAAAAATAACTGATAAAAAATTATTTTCAAAATAAGCAGTTACACCTTTGAATAAAATGACTGAAATTAATAATAACTATTTAGTTAGGAGTAAACCAACTTATTTCTTTTAAAAAATAAACAACCCTTCCCCTGCTTATTTTTTTACTGATAATAAAATTGTGGTTGGCGTTTTGCTATGTTTTTTTAGGAGACAAAGGTAATAATCCAAAATTCATTAGTATTTTGAAAAATGACAGACATTATGGTGTCATTAGAAGCTAATGTATCATTTGGTGTGTTAAGAATATAAAATCATTGATGTTACTCTTCCTAAAGGTTTAAACTTTTAGGAAAATTGGGCAGCACATCAAATTTAACATGATATCTGAGCTTTTAGGAATATAAAATTTAACATGCTAAGAATATAAAAATATGATGTTGTTCTTCTTAACGTCTTTAAGCTTTTAGGAAAATTGATATCAAAACCAGAGGTCAAGAGTTCAAACCTCGTTAAGATCTTATTGCAATTATTTTCCTCTCTTAATTGTTGTCTCCCTTATAGATGATTAGATTGTTTTCTTGTTAATCATCAAGCCTGTACAAAGTTAAGTGGACAATCCACTTCCTCTTGGACCTGAAACCAAAGTCTATTGAGATAGACCCTCTCTCCGATCCTCTCCAAGCTCGCCAAAGATAACTCCTTTTTGTCCACATGCCACTCAAAGAACAGTTGGTGGTGTCTTCGCACAAAAATTTGCGCCGTCATCTTGATATATCAAAATACAAAGCAGTAGTAGTGTGAAAAGGAAATGTACTGATATTATATGTTAAGCTAAACAAGAAAGTATAATATATAATATTCTCCATATAACATCTTCAACCCCTATTATTGATACAGTTCCGTCTTGTGATATAAGAGTATGTTGTTGTTGTTGTTGTTGTTCAGCTACGTCTTGTGATATAAGAGTATGTTTGCTGCTGTATTCACGAATTGTCCTTCAACTTGGTCGTTCTCATTATCAAGTTCTTCAAACTTTTCCTGTAACAAATATGTCCATCTTTCACATTTTTGCACTTGTTGTTCTCCCGACTGGGTATATCTTTTTTGGTTTCATTGCTAACAGGATGGACAAGTAAACAATGAAATCTGAAAGCTGGCTATAATGCGGTCAGGAGGACAACAACAATTAAAATGTGAATGACAAAGAACATTTTCTTACAAAATTAAGTTGGAGAACCGGATGGGAAAAATGGATAAAGTTGGAGGACAATTTGCGAAATTTATCCGAAGCTTTCCTAAGAGCTTTTTTTTCAAATCATATATCAATGAGAACTCTCTGATGAGTGGCTAAAAATTTAATGCACCTTGCTATCTGTAGCAACTTCTATGACTCAGAATGATGATATTTCATTTCAGCAGCGTGAACATAATAAAATATATACATTTACTACGGCAGAATATGGAAGCATAGTGCAAGTTGCATCTTTTTGACATAATAATTTATTGTTCCTTGAAACATGTTTCTCAATCTCCTTCGATCTTCTATATCTTTTTTTTTGCCATACTGCTCGTGGATCTGGTTGTTGCTTCCCTGCAGAGTGAAATCTCTTTCATATACGATTGCTGCAGAATGATTTTTTTTTCAAATACCATTTGCTGTGTAAACCTATTCTTATGGTGTTAATTATTTTCTCTAAGTTTGTAGTGAAATATGTTCTGATTATTGGACATGTCTGTCAGGTTCTTAGTATATTGGTTGAAGTTCTCAAAGATGGATTCCGAGAACATATTGGTACTGTGTTGCAAGTTGTAAGAAATATTTTTCAATCTTCTGTTCATGCTGCTGGCAGTAGTGAAGTTAATTTTTCAAATGAACCTACAATCTCATCTTGGAAGGAGGTTTACTACTCTCTTGTTTTGTTGAAGAAGATTCTAATCCAATTTACAGAATTGCAATTTAGCAGGAACATTGAGGTATAAAGTTCCACTTTTCTTTTTGAGAGGAAGTTCCACTTTTCTTATGAATGCAATTCATCATATTTTGACATTGGCGACACATTTGCTCATTCACTGCATTCTAATTGCAATTATAGTTTTTCGTTTTGTAAATTTTCCTGATTGATGTTCTTTTAGGTTGTTGAACTGTTCTAGATCTATTAGTTGACTTATTTTTTTTAGGAGAACTTAAGTTGACTTATGGACTGGGTTTAAATTTGTTATACTTCTTCCACATGGATGCATTAATCGTATTTGGTTTGAACCCTGGCATAAATCATGTGTCAGGATGAATTAGATAAAAATGGAATTCTTGAGATTGTTGGGACATGCGTAGGATGTAATAGAAAAAAAGTTCTAAATGAGATAATTCACAAGTTTAGATAAACATATTAATCATTGATATGTGAGTACTGCTTTATCATGTCTCATAACTTGATATTGTGTTGTACCCTCTTGTATGGATAATGATGTTATCTGAGAGATCCTTGAATATTATTTCCCTTTTGTTTTTATCAGGATATATGGTTACTTGTCTGTGAACTTTTGCTACATCAACATATTTGGGTGCGGAATATATCCAACAGTATGATTTCCTCATATTTCATCGAGGCCAGTAGATTTGAGAAAGAGCATGCTAGGCAGCACAGCGAAACATTCTATCTTTTGTATCCCGGCAGAACTTTTGGTTTGGCAGTTTCATTTTTGTGCCAGCTGAAAACAACACTACTTGATGACGAAGCCAGCAGGCTTGTTGCTAGCAATCTTGCATTTGTTGTCACCCGTTTGCACTCTTTAGTTGAAGTGGAAAATTCCTCAGTTCTTAATAATTACTGGTCTTCCCTCGATTCTTGTGAACAAGACTCCTACATCAAGGCTTTTGAATTGCTTGGATCCCAGAAAGCAAAGACTGCTTTCTTACTTTCCATCAGCAGTGGAAGCCATCTTTTGGGGGAAAAGGATGAAACTGATAAATGCATTCACGGTAACTTTCAATCAATGCTGGTGATTCCTCTACTCAAAAGAATGGGAAAAATTGCTTTAACAATGGATGATATTCAGGTAAGCAAATTACTCTCTTATCCTCTTTAGAATATCATATTTTTTTTAATCTTGATAGTGATGTGATGTAGATAACATCATACATCATGTGCATTTACTTGTTAATGAATATCTTTTTGTGATTTCACTCTCTAGACTTTTTTTACTTTTCCCACACATACAAAAGGAACGCCTTTTTATGATCCCACTCTCTAGACCTCCTTTACTTCTCCCACATGTGCACATTTTCATTATATATCAATACATCTTGGTGACTCACAAGGTCTAGTGTCTAGTTACCTTTTCCCCTTAATAAAAAATTGCAAATAGTATATGTTGGCTTGATCTTTTTATTTCACTTTATTCTGATAACTGGGTTGCTCTTATCATGTCCCTGAATATGCAAAATTGCTTGCAGATGAGAACTGTCCTCAACTGTTACGCAATGATTTCTCAACAAACAGATTCCGAAGGTTTCTGTCATGCTTATGCAGTTCAGTTGTTGATTCCATTGTATAAACTATGTGAAGGATTTGCTGGGAAGGTTATTAGCGGTGAGTTCAATATTTACTTTGTTGCATAAAGCTTCTATGCTTTAACCTGTTTGTTCTAAAAGCCATTTTGGGTTAATCGTGTACTATCTTTTTCTATTGGCATATGATTATGTTTCCAAATAAAAGTTACTTGGCTGTTCCGCTATATTTTGTGTCAATCCTCATGGTAGTTTCCATTTAATACTGGGCTACTGTTATGATCCATTATTGCAATCGTGTATCTGTTTTGACTGTGATTTTTGGTTTATAAAGCATGGACTTTAGTTCGATGTGAAAGCTTAATTAGAAATAAATGTGTACAGTTCATTAGAGAGATGAAGTTTATAGTCAACCTCTGACTCTCAGATGGCTTTAAGAAGATGAACTATTGTCCTCAATGAAAGAATTCAAAGAAGATGAATTCCTATTTTGCTCGTACATGTTTTTTTATCCTTTCCAACCCCTAGTTCCAACTTAATTTTTTTTAAAAACATAATGTTCTGTTATACTTGAAGTTGATGTATAAGTTGTTCATCCCTTGAGTCTAATATTTCTCTTGTTCGAAGCCGGCCTCTGTTCCTCTGTTCTCTCTATCGCACGTGTGCATTTCTCAACCTCTTTTCTTTCCCCCCTCCAATTGTTTTTTGTTGCTTTATTGTTCAGATGAAATGAAGCACTTGGCTGAAGTGGTTCGTGACAAGATCAAAGACAAAATGGAGAACGATTACTTTGTGCAAGTTTACAACGCTATCTGGAAGAACCTCAAGCAAAAGAGGGACAAGAGAAGACGGACGCAAAAACTCATCGCCATAACCAATCCCGAGCGCCATGCCAAGAGAAAGATCCGTCTTGCCACCAAGAATCGATTGCACAAGAAGCGGAAAGTTATGGCATTCAAGATGGAAAAGTGGAGAAGGTAGTGGTCGCAATTTGCATGCAAACCAGAAGGGTGTACATAATCGCGACACTTGACCTTTTGTATTTTTGCTGGTCTGCCCGTCGAAAGCCATGGCACACCAGAAATTTTGTTTTTGGTTAAGCGAGTATATCCGCAATGATTAGATTATGTTAGCGAATGATCTCTTTATCATTAGTCGCTATCCAAGCTCTTTTGGCAATTTCGTGAGCCACTATTTTGCGTAGTCCCAACTCATGGGGTGATGGATGCTTTCATAAGTATAATTTTATTGATGTTTGTTTTGAACTTTGTATTGGAAATTGTCTTATCATCTCAGTGTAAGCGGAAGGCTAAAATGTATGTGCACTAGTGAAAATCTTAATCCGCTATCGATTTTTCATCCGGAGTGAAATTTCGAAATCAGATTAATCTTATTCGAATTATATATATGCATATATATATTATCTTAATCTAATTTATTAGCAATCTACCACAAATTGGTGTCATTTATAATGTCACGATGGACAAATTCGAAGTCAGATTCGTTCAGAGGAAATGAAAGCGGTCTCCCGTACTCAAATTCGGCCTATGTACTCACTCTATCAAAATTAAAATCAATTTGTCCGACGAACACAAAGTTATATATATATATATATACAAATATATATGTTAATAATGTTTTGAATCAGTTGGTCTTCCTTAGGAGTATTCTGTATGTGATTCGGATTTGATTTATTAATTTATCACGAGATAGGTGTCCTATTTTCAGAGGATTTATTTAGAGTCATAATTCGTATGTAATTCCTATTATCTGCAAGGGAGTGCCTATATAAACTTCGTAGGAGTCTAGACAGAGATCCATTCTTGTAATCATCATTATTCTATAACGAATAGAGCCGTCGCTTCTCGAGGACGTAACTCGATTTAGGGTGAACCTCGTAAATCTCCGTGTTCTTTGTGTTTTGTGCGATCTCTCTCTTTTCGTAACAAATTGGTGTAAGAGCATTAGGATTTGTCAGCGATTCCCTATCAGCAAGGAGATGACGTCGCACAACATGAGCGTGGAGAAGTTCACCGGCAGAAATAGTTTCGGATTGTGGCAGATCAAGATGCGGGCGCTTCTGAAGCAACAAGGAGTCTGGACACCGCTATCAAACATGTCGAAGAATAAACCAAAGGAGGAAGACTCAAAGGACAAAGAAAAGGAGATCGACCTCGTAACTTTGGCGGCACAGGAGGAGAAGGCGCACTCGATGATTCTATTGTGTCTGGCAGATGAGTGAAAATCGAGGTCACAGATGAAGAAAGTGCGATCGGTCTATGGTTGAGACTCGAGAGTCTGTGTATGACGAAGTCTCTCACCAACGAGTTGTTGTTGAAGCAATGTTTGTTCTCTCTCCGCATGCAAGAAGGTACCCCTCTGAAGGAACATCTTGATCAATTAAATCCTTTGTTGATGGAACTCAGAAATATCAATGTTAAGATCGAGGATGAAGATGTACCCCTAATTCTGTTAGTTTCGCTTCCTCCATCATATGAGAATTTTGTTCAGTCTGATTATCAGGAAGGAAACTATAAGTAAGGAAGAAATAAGATCGACTTTCCATACTCGTGAACTTTGGCATAGGGCATCTGAAAACTCTGCAGAGACAAGTCTAAAATCCTAGGTTTGTTGTGGAGAAGGGAATGGAGAAGAGGATGGGGAAGAGAGGGGTTGGCGTTTGATTTAGGGGAAGGAGCAGATGAGAGGTGGAATGAGGGTTTTGGGTTTCTAAATCTGCCTCTTTTTATGAGGACGGAATTGTCCTCCAACCACCCTCACTTTTATGCATATTTTACTCTACTTTTACTTTTGTCTAAACTACCCTAAAGATGCTCTTGCTTTTAAGGGTGTTTTAGTCCATCAATTACTCATCATTTTTTGCTTTTATATCATTTTTCTCTTTTATCCAAAGACTTAATATGCCCTTCAACGGAAGGATATTTTCGTCCATTACATTTTCTATATTTTACAAATTAATCAGCTAGATAAAAAGTAAAAATGTTTTTTTTTCTGCAATGCATCTTAACTAACAAACTCATATGCATATAAGCTTTTCCCAACAATACTTTTCTTCTTCAATTGCGTTACTGATTTTGGCTTCTTTCTCCCTCCACACTTGGTGCATGAACAACAAAGAGCGAGAACTAGGGAAAGTGAAGAGGAAAGAGGAAAGGAGCTTGGATTTCGCTTTAGCAAAGGCAAAAGGATAAAGATATTGACGATTTCGACATATCTTCTATGGATTATTTTCTTAAATCTCTTATAAAGTATCGTGATTTTCTACATCTAATCTCAAAGTATGAAAATATTTCTAAACTTTCTCACATTTTTCACTTTAGTCCTTTCATATGATTCTATTAAATTTTCTGTTATTTTTACTATTTTCTATTTAGAAAATACTAAAATGCCCTTCCATAAACTCATCACTCTTTTAATGTTAAAAATAATATAAAAACTAAAAATATAAAAATCAATTTATTATTATATATTAATGTCCTCCCTCCGTTAGAAGTTTATATATTTTTTTAGTTTTTATATTATTTTTTAACATTAAGTGAGAAAAGTTTGTGAAAGTGCATTTTGGTATTGTCATAAATGGGAAAAAGAAAAAAATTAATGAAAATTTTAACGGTAAAGTTTAGAAATGCCATAAGTTAAGTTTATACTTTCGGATTAGATGCAAAAAATTATAATAGTTTAGAAGAGGTTTAAAAAAATAACCCATATTCGATCTCATGATATATTGGACTATAAGTTTATAACATGAAATTAGGACTTTGAAACATAGAACTCTTGGTGTATTATCGATTTAATGAATCGATAATTTAAATCATCATTTAAATATAATATCACTATTTAAATTACCCCTAATATCATATTATAGTGCTTAACAAGTATTAGTAATATAAATAATGATTAAAATATATAGAGTCCAAATTACCAAAATACCCTTAACAAGTATTTCAATTTTTCATAACACAGTTTTCTAAATAAACAAAAAAAAAATAGAAAAGTCAATATAGATAAAAGAATATGAGACAAAATTAATATTTATTTGTAAAAAATTCAAATAATAAAGAAGATGAAGTTGAATAATATTTATTTAATAATAAATATTTAAAAGTAAAAAAAATGATTGAATGGATACTTTTTGTCAAAATACATGTAAAGCAATTGGTAATCTAAAAAGTCACATCTCATACTATTATCTAGATCATTAATGAGGTGATAATTAAGATTATCAAAGTAATTAAAATTACTAAAAATCAATCATAATCAAATGAGAAAATGTGATAGACATTGAAAATTTTAAATAAAATAATCGATAATCTACCTACATTATCTTATACCAAAGGGTCCTAAAGAGTGGGGCAAAAAATCGTCCTAACATCATTTTTATGGTTATAGAAACCAGACTTCAATTCAATACAAGGCGATCCAAATTTTGCTAAGGTAGAAGAGTGTTTGAATTTTCAAGCGACATTGCCCATTTTCAATGAACACAAATTTTGGGATAATGGTATTTGATTCTTTTGATCAAAATTCTAATATAAACCCTATATAAAATTGAACAACCCTTAAATCCTAATATGACATTTCAAGGTGCTACCAGTTATGCTTCATCTCTTTAAATATATCTTTATCAGGTGGGAAACTATACTTGAAGATTATAGTTTTTTTCTTCCTAAAGCACTCAATTTATTTTCTTATTAGGTGCTTTAGGATTTGTTTCCCATTGTTTTTTCTTAACCTCAAGGGACTTCTTTTCTATGTTTAAAGATACCAAAATTACTGTAATAATACAAAAGTTGAACCACATATCATACTCTATTATCACACGATCCAAAATTAGGGAGTGAATTAGTCATTGTCTTTCCTTTTTTTTCCTGCAAAAATAGTTTAAAATATGAATGAAATCTTCTCAAATAAGGGACATGCAATAAATATGAAAAATCCTCCTTCGCAATTAAAAAATATGCAAAATTGGCTTACAAGAAAAATAAAATATGCATCTTAGATGAAAAACAATGTCGGTTGAAACAAAAAGATGATGAGGTGGGACATTATTTTTCATCCATAGTCAATAACTTATATATTGAGACCAATTAATAATTATGATTGATTGGCATTTATGATTTATCAATCACTAATTGATTATTGATAAATTTTCTAATGGAGTAAAAAGTTGATCATGGATATTGTTAGCCAATAATTGTCTAAATACTATATGCTATGCTGTGGATGATTAATGCTCTTACTATTGAATTATTTTTATATTTTTCTATATGAAATGCTTATGATATGATTAAGCACTATTTGACATGCATTAAAAGTAGAGGCATTTTGATTTATAAGTGTTTAGTAATTATTTTTAAAGTGATGAGGTTTGAGAAAAAAAATGCTATAACGTACTCTCACTAACTTATAAGATATAGAGGTAGAAGTTTCATATTTTATTCTTTTTATATCCTCATTTTTAAATAAAAACTTTATTTAATTATTAAACCTAATATATTTTTTTAATAAAATGCATCTTTAATTTTACTTACAACCCAAATAAAATATTTATTTTAAAATAATAAATATTTTTATATTAAAATAATAATTTTCATTTATTATTATTTAAAATAATTTATTATAAATTAACAATTATGGATATGTGTATAAGAATGATAATAAATTATATTCTTATGTCAATTCTTGTCATTGCATGAGTACGCACTAGTTAACCGTAATGTTTGAAAAATATTTTTTTATTATTTTATAAATAAATCTTATCCTCTAATAACTAACTTCTATTTTCTAATAAAATTGTTATACTCTAATGAACTCTTATCCTCTAATCGAAGTACTAATTTTGCCAAACAAGTTACAATGACATAATATGAATGTAATAGTGTAATTATACCTTATTATTACTTTACATACTAAGTTTTATATTCATGTGAGTTTCTCTCTTGTATTTGGATTTTGGTAAAAAATGAAACGTTAAAAGCTATCAGGAAAGTACATGGGTATTTTCATATTTTAAGGAGGAAGGAAAAAATAGCTCTTATTTTAGGAGAGTAAAATGACAAAGAAAATAGGAAATAATATAAAAAATTTATATAACAACAACAATAAAAAATTTATTACTTTTTTATTATAATAATTAAAAATATTAATTTATTTAAATGATTAACTTATTATTTTTATTCACATGAATTACATATTATTAATCATTATTTTGAATATTATATATAGATTACCATTTAAAACTACTTAAAATAAGTATAAGTATATTTATTTAATTTATAATTTTTATTCAATTTTTAGTCTGATTATATAAATTTTAACTTGACATTAATAAATAATATTTTAGTAAAAATAATGCATTACATAGTAATTTTTTTGTTATAAGTAAACATTGTCATTTGATGAAGAGATTACTTGCGAGTAATAAAAAGGGTAATATATATTACTGTTAATTTAATAAGGGACAATCATTATATCATATTGTTAAGTAATATAAAAATATAATGCAATAAATGTTGCCTAAGGGTCTGTTTGGCAAATAACTAATGGAGGGATGGGATGAGGTGGTATGGTGAGTGATATGATGGGGTGGCGTGGTGTGTCATTAGAAAGTTTATGTTTGGATAATAAATTATATAAGGTGTGGGGTGGGGTAACAAAGGTTTTATTTGTATAAGTGTCATTTTTATCTTTTATTATATCTTTAAAGTATTTATAATAGTTAATTAGGAGTGAGAATGAACCGGAACGACCTGATCGCCCTCGTCCGTACCGGCTTAGATTTTTCAAATTTTTTCTCGACCCGATGGATAACGGAGTCAAGTTCGAGTCTCATTTTTTTGACACCCGGCCGGGTCGGGTCGGGAACGAATCCAGATTTTACGTCCTGATCCGATTGAATATATTATATTAATATTAAATTATTTTTAAATAGTATATTCATGTTTATTTTGAATAAAATTTTATATTTATAATATATGATGATGTATTATAAAAAAGATAATATATAATGATATATATCAATGAGAGAGAAAGAGATGTGGTTTAATTTGGTAGGAAGACAAATAGTTGAATTTGGTAATAAAAAAAAGAAAAGATGTTAATTTAATCTAAATTAATTTATCCCTCCTTATTCCATCAATTTGGTGGAATAAAAAATGTGGTGTTTAGATGGCTTAGCTATTCTACCCCACCCCTCTTAACTTAAATAAAAAATGTAGCTAAACATGGTTTAACTAATTTCATTCCCCCATATTTCATCCCATACCTTTATAATCCTCAATCCAAACAGATCCTAAGAGAACAAAAAGAAACTACAATAGGCAAATTGGCATAAGATATTCCGTTTACACGTAATATTTTGCATTGTTAAATGAACAATTCTCTCGTAATGCCCTGCCCATTCATCCACTTTCTCACCATAGGCGCTCCAATGTGTGCCATGGTGAAAGAGATTATTTAGGCACCCCCGCTCAAAAGTGATTAATGAGAAGTTATTATGAAAACATATTTTTTAACTAATTCTTTGTTATGGTCCTTGGTATTTAAAGTTAGGATTATTTTCATAATTCCTCTTAAACTATCATAACTTTTTACATTTAATTCTAAACTATGAACTTATTTTTTTTATTCCTAAATTATCATGATTTTTTCACCTTAGTCTTTCCGTCTAGTTCTGTTAAGTTTTCTGTTACTTTTATTTTTTTTATTTACGAAAAGACTAAATTACCCTTCACTCCATAACAACATGAAATAATAAATATAAAAAGATAAAAAATCACTAGAAGATTAAAGCGGTGAACAAAAAAAATGTCTTTTATGAAAAGACTTATTTTTTATTTTTTTATATTTATTATTTGATATGTTATGAATAAAAGGTAATTTAGTCTTTTCATAAATGGAAAAAAATTAAAAGTAAAGAAAAATATAACAGAAATAAATGAAATGATTAAAGTGAAATAATTGTGATAGTTTAGAGATACAAAAAGATAAATTCGTAATTTCGAGTTAGACACGAAAAATCACGACAGTTTATGAGAGGTTTATGAAAATAGCCTTTAAAGTTATCGACATCTATGCTAAATGATGTCCAGCTAAAAAAATTAGTGGTGGAGTTAGAAAAAAAATGACAAATGGATTCACTACTTGTGATTATAACTTAAAAGCCATGAACATATACTAAAATTTCAAGTAAAAATCCACATCAAGTTTTTTTTTAAAAGGAGGAATCAACACTTCAATTGGATAAGTATTGCTCAACTTATCGTCCTTGGTAAATGATAAAGGATTTAAGGAATGCATGGATGTAAAATAGATCCACATATCTTGATTTATAAATCGACGATCATTCTTGATAAATATTTTTTAAAATAAATTGATAATGAATTTAAAAATATCATTGCTCCGTAGATCATCGGTAGTCCATATATGTGGACCCATTCAATCCTCAATTCCAATGATAAATATATGTAACAACTAAGTTCGTTTTCAGTAAACAATCAAAATAATATAAAATAACATCAAAATAAAATGTATTATTATAAATTTGCATAACTTTGTAACAAAAAAAAAGTTGGAATTGAATATCACATGCAAATGATGTGGATGAATTCTAAATAAAAAATAAAAAATAACGAAATAAATTATACGTGGGATAAAAAAAACTATGAAAAAAATAAGTTAAATATCTATATATCTACATATTTGTAAATGAACACGAATGAGAGATCTAAAGAAAAAAAGACTGTGGATGTATGGATTTTCTTCTCAACCATAAATTAATACTAAGGATACGAATATTTTTTTTTAAAAAAAACCTTTGATGAAAAAGATACAAAAGGGAGGGATTTAAGCCACTAGTTCAACTTGAGATGGGAGGTACATCATACCCAATTCTCCAACCAACGTTCAACTTAGAAGCCTTGTTATAAACTTACAAGGGAAATAATAGATCAATTATATCTTCTTCAGTGAATGTATAAAACATGGTGGTCGCAAATCGGCAGACACATTAATCATTTTTTAAATTTGATTTATTCATTGATTTTACCAATCAGCATGTTAATTTATATTAGTGAAAGACTTAATTACAATAAATTGTACATTAATAAAAAGTAGTTTATACAATGGGTTCAATGTTTGTGCTAAGGTAACATTTCATCATCGTTAGATTATTATGATGGATGGTGAATTTACTAATTGAGATTTTTTACAAACCACAATCATAATATAAAGATGATGAATAAAGATATCATGGTTTTAAAAATAGTAGTAGAATCATTTTTCCTTATATAATTACTTTGATCTTGATGGAAGCAAATTATACTCATGAGTTATAAACCTACATAAATAATTTACAATGGATCAAATCCATACTAATTATCAATTATAAGTAAATAATTTATGATCAATAATAATAATAATAATAATAATAATAATAATAATAATAATAATAATAATAATAATAATAATAATAATAATAATAATAATAATAATAATAATAATATCATTAATGATATTAAATCAATCGGCCCATAAATAAGTTTTAACAAAAGTTAATAATTATTCATCAGTAATAAAAATTAATTGACTACAATTAATAATTTAATTAACATTTTTTATTAATCGTAAAGTCTATAATCAATTATCTTTTATTTATATTTCAATCATAAATGTTGTTTTTATTTTTTCTTTAACTTTTAACTTTATTCATAATAATTGCTTCAACTTTTTATTCATTCTTCTTTATTTGAGATATTTTTTTAATAAAAAAGGCTGTATTAATCCCGACGACAACTTTCAAAGCTTTCATAATTTAAACTCTATATAACTATGGAGGAATTCCTAAGATTTTAGGTTTAGAGCATATCCCCTAATTTTTTAAATTTGTTGTACAATTCAGGGCAAGGGCACAACATAACATTGAGCAAAAAATAGCTATTCGCCACATTTAATTAACTTCAATAAATTCGCTAATTAATTATTATTATATATAATGTCATGAAGTTATAGATTATTATTAGAAACATTGTTATTTTCACGACAAGGAGGAAAAAAATTGTTTGAAATGCGAGTTTTGATTAAAAAAATAGGAATACATTTAAAAAGTCATGTTTTTTAATTTAATTAAACGTATTATATTGTTGAGGTAAATTATAAATGAAATCAATGAGTCCTATCGACTCCAAAGCTTTGACTAAAAATAAAATTAGAGAACTGAATTTTAAACAAAAAAAAAACGAAAAGAATTTGTCAATTTTTTAGGGTTCATAATCATGACATAAAAAAGAAGTATAATTTAAGTTGGATTATTATAAAAAACTCTCCCAATCAATGTCGGTAAAATTAAAGAAAAATAAAAATAAAATTATAATAATCAGATTTGAAATCCGATAGAAAATTAAACTAAAAATTTAAAATATTTCTTCTCCTCTCCCACAAAACCTCGCCGCCGTCGTCGCCAACACCGCCAGAGCCACTCGACCTCGCGCCTCGCCGCCGCCCTCGTTTCACAGCCCCTTCGCGGCGCGGCCTTCGTCCCTCTCGCAGCGCCCCGACGCCGAGGTCGCAGTACCAGCGCTGCTCCTTGCGAACTCCCCCCAGCACCGCCCTCGCCTCGCTGTCCGATCCATAGCTCGTTCCCCTTCGTCCCGCCGACCGAGGCCTAACGCTGCCTTCGCCCTCGGCCCTCTGAATCTGAGCCCTAGCAGCGCCGCCCTCGTATATCTCGGACCCAGTATACTCTTCTAACGGATAGCTCCTCGACCTCCTTAGTCTCTAATGGCGGTGAAGTCCCTGAACACTTGCTCCTCCAGCCGCCGGCGCTTCACGGTAAATTTTTTTTTTGCCCTGGCCCTCTTCTCTTCTTAGTAGAGTCCTAACTTCTTCTTGGTTGGATTCCAGTTCAAGAGCTTCTCCCAGCGGGTTGAGGAGATCAATATCAATGTTTACCGCAATCTCGAACCTCTCAAGGAAAAGCCCTCAGAGGGTTCATCCTTCTTCCGAGAGTCCCTCATGCATTGGAGGGTAACGCTCTGTAACCTTTTCATTTGAGGTTTCACACAGCAAAGTTTTCCAGTGTTTGATGTGTAATGTGCTTGAATGGTTGGAGGATGGAGAGAAATGAAAGATTGTCAAATTTAAGTGACCTCTTATGGAACGACCTTTTATCTTTATGTACATTGTAGGAGCTAAATACTGCAGAAGATTTCATTTCGTGTTATGAGGAGTTGACACCGTTTGTTCAGACGCTGCCACAGATTATACTACATAGAGAAAGAATTTTCTCAGAGTTAGTCAGTAGATTGAAAATAGAGGCACAACTATCTCTTGAACCAATACTAATGTAAGTGAGCCTTTTGTTGATACATTGTTTTCTAAGAATTTGTTCAAATCTATTTACCCCATGTAAGTTAGCACAATATGAGCTGTAAAATTCTAGTTGGCCTGGATGTAGCTCTTTTTAGGTTACTTCACTAATCAACAATCAAGATATGAATTTAAGACTAGTTATGCTCATTGCATACAAGCATCCTAATATCCCATGAGTGGCATTTGTTTTTCAATAATCATGCAAGTTATGTAGATCTTCAGAAGGGATACCATTAAAAAGACCTTCAAACTAATCTAAAGTTATATCTTCTGTTTTAAGTAAAAAAAGTGCAAAGGTTGGGAAAATGACACCTCATGCATTAGAAGCGCTTTTTGAGAAAGAAATGAATGACATAAAATTTGAGTTGTCATCCTGCTATATGAGAAGCAAATAAATTATATATGTGGAAATAAAGGGCATATAGTATGCAAAGTTGCTCTAAAAAAATACAGTATGCAAAGCTTTCAATACTCAACAAAGCTTCAAATGTTTATATTGCAAGGAACACGATAGCTACTTTGTTTCTCCGATTTTATACTGTAGACATTACTAAGCTCATTTAGTATTTCTACATGCATTGTGGAAAACATATATGACATGTGACTTTTTCCCCTCATCTCTTGTTTTCTTTTGTTGTTCTTTGTAGCGTTTGAACTTTTAATCTAACGAGGACAAGGGTGTATTGATTTTGATTCTGCAGGTTGATTGCAGCTCTCTCCAGAGATCTTTTAGATCAGTTTCTACCGTAAGTATGCCTTATCTTCTAGTTGTTGGGTTTTGAATCCTTTTTGGACACACGTCAAGTTTTATTGAAGCTTCTCGTTTAAGTTTCCACATTATTGTCATTGCATGATATGCTATATCATGGTCATGCAAGGTATGATAGTCTTTATTTTTTTGTGCCCTTGCGATGTAATTGATAAAGTTTTGATTGTACGGTACACTATTTCTTTGAATGTTTTAGATGTATAGTGTTACTTTATGCTTGTAGTGTAAGTTGTCCTCCTCTCTAACCAGGAAGAAAGTTTTGAAAACGTTTCATATAACATGTTTTATGATGGGATATTTAAGTGAATGCCATGGTTTTGTGCTTTAGAACTATTTGATACCAAGTTTTTAATTAGTTGAATTGGCAGTTAATTTATACTCTTCTAGTACCTGTGGGCAAGGAATCAAGCTACATATCCTTTGATACATCTACTCGAGTAGGCTATTAACTTTTCAATGCTTATGTTTCGTAGCTTTTTGCAAAGATTAGTCGATTCTTTGGAAAATCTTCTTGTTAATGGCGGTGACCGTGAGCCAGACATCCTGGAGCAGGTAAGGTGTTAGACACTTGATACCTATGCATTTTTCCCTCAAAATATATTTGATTACTTTACTGATTCTGCTTTGTCTCTTTATTTACAGGTCTTTACCTCTTGGTCACATATCATGATGCATTTGCAAAAGTATCTTATTAAGGATATAGTTTACATTCTCAGGTAAACTTGTACTTGATCTTCTCGTTCAAAGGCAAGTTTGTACTTGTCTTGGTATCCTGTATCCATTGTTTTGTGTCTGATAACAAAGGTTGCTTAATATACAATCTATTTTAGATATTAACAAAATATTACAAAAAAACATAGTGGGTAAACATGCCAAGGGCAGTTTTGTGGTGGGTGATAAAGCAGACTGAAGATGAACAAGAGGATGTAATGAAAAAGCACTCCCATGACAATAGGATAGGATGGGGATATGAAACAAGTTGTGGAGGGTAGGGAAAGGTGGGGGATGAGATGGGAACTGGAGGACTGGTCAGGTAGGCGGCGCATAATGGGCTCTTTCTTTTGTTTCACGATAGAAATGTGTATACTGTTTTTATCAATTTTCTTTTATGTAGGAGTTGGTCCTTTTGTAGAAACCAGTTTGTCTGAGGTGCACATTCTCAGTTCGTCTGAGTTAATGATTCAGTTTATTAAAGGTCATTTTTTCCTTATGTGAAGGATTACAGCTCGACTACGGTACTTCCCGAAGGATTACATACAAGAATTTGTGGCTGAAGCTGTTTCATTTGTACTAAGGAACACATCCAGCAATCAGCTTAGTGAAGGTGTGATTTTCATTTCCTGTCTTCACTCTTTATATCAGATAGTCGACTGGCTTACTTTCTGATATTTCCCCATATTTATGTCCACATAATGTTCAGAACTTTTTCTATACAAGACGCAGAGAGCTACCCGATGACAATGAAAATCAAACAGACGAGAGAAACAACAACAAACAACAACAAAGCCTTATCCCACTAGGTGGGGTCGGCTACATGGATCATACGACTCGTTGATCCATGTTCATGAGATTCGACAGGGTTTTACGCTGGCTATCGGGGCCTAACACAACCCTCCTCCTTTATCCGGGCTTGGGACCGGTTATAAAACATAGGCGGAGTTAAACAGACGAGAGAAACAACAGTAAAAAAAATCATTGAATTTAAGAGAAGTAGCAGAAGAAATGGAATAACACATCTTTTTTGAAATGAGTCCTCAAACTGAATCCGTCACCAGTGGTCTAATCTATTTGCAGTGGTTCTTTAAAATGTAGAATCAAGCATAGTGTGAAACTGTTTGAAGTATTTGTCTCTCCAGGTTGGTTTACTTTTTATGACTTTGGGTACTCCACTTTTTATGCTGGAAGTTCCATTCAAGTCATTAGGAATGCAAGCAGTTATTTGTGGTCTTTGGTCATAGCTTAGATAACATATTTATAAGTAGTTGGGTTAAAAGTAAGCCTAATCGTATTTTAGGTTTTTGAGTAAAGTAGCAGAATTCTAGGTTACTGGCACCTAAGATTGTTTTTTCATACATTCCTGAAAAATGTATCGAATCAGCTCAAGACTTAGTAGTCAATCTTGGTCCTCATTCCTTGGCTCTTTCACTAGCCATAACTGTCTTTACCTTTTAATTATTGTGATTCAGTTGAGGTTCTCTTTGTGTTATATGGCTTTATCATAGCGGAGTCTTGATGCATCTAAAGAGGAGTGAGTCTTGATGCAATGCAAGATGCTGGGACTGACTCAAAGGACATGAAGATATTTTTGAGTCTTTCTCTATGATTGGGTGACTTTTCACATCTCAACACCTGAACATGGGGCTTCCTCACCTGCAGCGAGCGCCTAGGGCATCCGGTACTTCCATCGCCAGAGGCTTCTCCCCGGCAGCGCCACCGGCGACCCCATCTGGCGCCACTGACGGTGAACTGCCTCTGCTCCGCCGCTTCTGGTTCTCCATCTCTCGCTGCGTCACTGGCAGCACTCCAGCGGCTCTTCCCTTCCTTCTGTGTCCTCTGATGTAAACAAACAGCAACACTGTGCATAAGCGGTGAGACTCGTGTTCATTGCTGAAATTTGACTGCTCCACCAACCACGGTATCTGGCAACCCCTGCCGGCAGTGCCATCCTCTGCCTCTGGCAACCCCTGCCGGCGGTGCCATCCTTCACATCTGGCAACCCCTGCCGGTGGTGCCACCTCCCTGCGCTAGCACCCACTCTTTTGGCTATGCATTGTAGGATTCAGACCCTAGGCGATGGGTGGCTGGGGTTTTCACGTGCAACTACATCCCCTTGACGCCGGCGGCTGTCTGCTGAACATCCGGCCGTCGACCACTGTTACAAATGCCTGGGCGATGGCCACTTTGCTCGTACGTGCTCATGGTCTCTCCACTGCGCGGGGGGGGGGGGGGGGGGGGGTCACCGCTTCTCTGATGCCCGCGGCCCAACCAGCTGGCTCCTGGGGAGGCTTCCTCGGTGGAGCTTCCTTGGGCGACCAACATCACTGAGGGCCCGACCATCTCCATTCCGTGGTCGCCGGAGCTGCAGGGGGCGTGGACTTCCTTGAGGGATGTGCATCAGAGAGTCCTTTGGAATGCTGCCAGATCTAGCTAAACTCTGATCGGCGATTGTTGCAGAGGTCAGGCCATCGAGTCCATTCCCCTTGAGCCGCATCTCGCCTCGACTGGGGTACTGCTTGCTGCTCCCTCCAGGCTGCCCCCCCCCCGATGTCTGCGTGAGATGGCGAACGTGGCAGGAGGATGATGACATGCAGCCTATGCCGCTACCGAGAAAGTACACTGTACACCTCCGGGGCCTCCCTCTTCATCTCCTCTGGCCGGAAGTTGTCACGACGGTGGTTCACTGTTTTGGCAAGCCAATCGCCATTGCCATCCCTGTTGCGATCTCGCTTACCTGTCCGCGGTTTCAGCTCAGGTGGAAATGCTGGTGAACTGCCGGCCGCCCTCCTCGGTGGTCCTGCGGCTGAAAGACTCGATCCTCCTCATCAACCTCCAGTCCCAGCAACATGCGGCTTCCGGGGCGAATGTGGTGGCTGGCCAACTGCTGCCGACGCCTCAGGTGTCCGCCGGGTCCATGCAGACATCTGCTGGGTTCATGCAGCGTCCGTTGGGCCATCTGGTGTCCATGGATCTGTATGCGGGGCAGTCACGTCGAGTACACCGCTGATGACTCTGGCAGTGCAGCAGGGACACATGTCTACTTGGGACTGGGCGGAGCTGTAGCTGGGACGTGTGCCGACTTTCTTCTAGAAGAAGCTCACACCGTTCAAAATGCCACCCGCCTACTTTTGCAGCTCCCAGCAGACTCCACCACCGCCTCTTCACCTCCTCAGCCACCCGCCAGCTCTCCTGTGCCGTCCGGCCTCCAGCAACCACCTGCCTTCGCCATCTTCGGTGATGTCACCCACTCCGGCATCCCCACACCTCCCCAGCCTCTTGTCAGTTTTGGCGGTGTCACCCACTTGTCCGGCATCCCCACACCTTGTCAACCAGCCACCACCGCCAACCTCTCAGTCTCCTGCGCAACTCCCACAGCCAATGACTCCACACCCCAGCGATGCAGAAGCTCAGCAACCTCTGGTGGGGCCCCTTGCTGCCACCCTGCCCAACCAGGGCATCCTGAATACCAGAACAGTGGTCCTGCCCCGCTGCTAATGGCGCCGTCGCAGCTGCTATCAGCTGGAGCCTGTCGGATCCAGCTGTCCCACTCCGTCCTCACCACGAGAAGGACTCACCGATGAGGAGCAGTTGGCCTGGGGCGACTATCTCCTTGCCGGAAGACTTGATGAAGAGGTCGCCTTGGTGGCAGCGGCTGCCGGATTCCGTGATTAATTGCCGATGACCCCTGCGGCTAGACAGAACTCTGTGGGCTGCCGATGTCCATCGTGATTAAATTTTGTACATGACAGTTGCTCTTATAGTTTTATGCATACCTGGATGACAACACAAAGGGAGTCATCCTTTCCCCTCTAAAAAAAAAAACTCTGGTGGTCATCCTTTTTCTTCTCAAAAAAAAAAAATGCTACAAAACTGTCAAGGAACAGAACTCTTCTTTTGACCCAGATACCAGCCATCCCCCTTACTGCCTAAGTGGGACTAGGAGAAGGATGCTTAGGTCACCTAAGTTATGTGTACCTCAGACGAACTGGTTTTTATTGCATGACCCTACATGTAGATCTTATGTCCCTGGTGCTTCATGCAAGCTGCCATGGTTGGCTTCATTTCTGATTTTTCAGATTGTACAATTGTTGGTTCCAAATGCTCTTGAGATACGATCATCTTGAACGACCTTTGAGCTGCAGCAGCTTGTACTTCCAAATCATACTTGCATCCAAATAGATGACTTCAAAGTGTGATAATGGACAAGTTCTTGCTCATTAGCAGAATATGCCCTGAACACGTGTAGGTACATTGACATCCTCGCAATGTTCTATTCCTCAGAAATCCGGTCCTTGATGTCTTATGCATCCTTGAACAAATTACATCAATGACACTGTTTGCCACCTCACGAAATGTGTACGGCAGTACAATTGCATGTGCCTCTTCCAAGGTGCTTTTGAGCTTCCTCGGAATTTATGGATGTGGCATTGATTCATAATTGGAGTTACTTTAAATGTAGGATTACAGTCAAGCCAGGAATAAGCTTCCAGTTGTTGAGTATGAAAATATTTTTTTTTGAAACGGGAAAGGACGACTAGCAAGATGGTAGTCATCCAGAGGAATTTTTTTTTGATGTTAGTACTTTATAGTAATCAGATTTGTGATTACATGTCAATGGTCATGGTGGATGCCGCGAAGAGTTTTTTTCTTGAAACAAGAAATGACGACTAGCAAGGTGGTCGTCGTCCGAAAGTTCCATTGATGTAATAAAGATTACAGCATATTAAAGAGTAAAGGCAAAATAGAGTTGGTAACTCCACCAGTTCACAACTGTTACCACATTACAGATACTTTTTCCACTCCACAAAAATTGCCTTAGCATGGTAGCCAACATTCTCAGCATAAACACACGATCATTACAAAAAAATGGCATCATTCCTCTGCAACCAGATGGCCCAAATGTATGAGACTCACTTCTCGGGAAGCCGCAATGTCGAAGAGAGAACCATAAGAATGGACAGGAAATGGAGTCATATGCCTTGGCGAAATCTACCTTCCACAAGAAGCCCGTTGTATTGGATTGACGCCATGATGAGAGAATCTCCAAGGCTGTCACATATCCGTCCATGATGGATCTGCCATCCACAAAAGCTGACTGGACAAATGGATAATGTCAGGAAGAACAAGAAGAAGCCTATTGGCCAAAACCCAAGCAATAATCAGATAGAGATGCCATTTGACAGTGCGATGGGCTTGAACTCATCAATGCTCTTTGCGCAGGATTCTTTGGACGAGGAAGATGTAAGAATCTGTTGAGGCGCTCAAATCCAGCATTCAAGGCAGCGAACTCCTGTATGGCCACAATTAGATCTGTCTTCACCATCTGCCAGAAAAACGCGATAGAAAAGGATGGGAAAGCCATCCAGACCCGACGCGCCTTCCGCGTTCAAGTTCCTGATAGCTAACCAAATCTCTCTCTTTTTTTTTTGAGGAGTAAAAGGATGACCATCGGGTTTGCGGTTGTCATCCATGTATATATATATCTATGGAAAAGTCATCATGTACAAACATGGACTCTCAAGTAGAGAGTAACAAGAAAGGAGATGTGTAGCGTCTAACCAAAGACCCGCTCCCGAAGAAGAAAACATATATGATGTACAACACCCCTGACATCGCTCCCCACAAAAGATGACCCGGTTACGTTGTAACCAAATGGCCCAGGTACCGGCCAAAAAAGTCACCAAGAATGCTCTCCAACCTTGCCGCCGCGTCACGGAACAGCTGCCAAAAAGCCTCCGCCGCAGATGGAAAGATGCCCATGATGCTCGTTTGTTGCCAAATCTCCTGGGATATAAAGCACTCGAAGAATAGATGGGCGACGTCCTCCTCCGCCTCGCTGCAGAGAGGACAAGATGTGTCTGGGGCGCTCATCTCGCTCTGTGCACCCGAGTGAGAGACGACTGTTCTGCCTCATGAGCCAAGCAAAGGTCTTGACTTCCAATGGTACCTGCATGCGCCAATGAGTCTGCGATCTGTTTGGAGCTCCTCAGAATCTGAAGTGTTGGGAAGAAAACGTAGGTAGAGACTACGGGCTGAAAAGGATTGTGATATCCAAACCCAACCATCCTGCCAAGAGGGATCCGTGTGGAAGGAGGCTATCCTCTGAGGTAATGCCAAAAGCTCTGAAATGCGCTGATCCGAGAGTGGGGAGCTGAAGAGAGGAGTCCAGGAGCCAGAGCCTGGGCCTGACCAGGACTCCGCTACCGTCGCCCTGGGGTGTGCTGCCAGAGCTCGAAGCCGGGAGAAAGAAGTTGCTAGTGAGCCTCCAGTAACCAGCCATGCTGCCAGAATGAGAAGGCCCCCTCGGAACTAAGCGAGGGAACCATGAACGGGGGTACAAACCCCGCCAAAATGATGAGGCCCCACGGGGAACTAAGGGTTTGGACTCCCATGATAGGTCCTGTCCATAGCAAGTAGAGAAAACCTCTGTTGCAGAAAATCCGCAATCAGCATCTCCTGCTGGCCATCCTCAATAGCAGGAGCATCCACGCTCGACCATTCCCCACTGCCCCTGCCACGCCTTCTATTAAGCTCCTTATAATGGCCAGCGACAGCCTCCCAAATCAGCTGCTGTCCAGAAACTCTCCACCCCCTGCAAAGAGTTGAAGTGGTTTGACTTTGTTTTGTTTCTTCAATTCACCTGATTCTAAACCTCAACAATTATTAAAGAGCTGACCTGTCTTTCATGGTATAGACTTCTTATGTAGTTAATTGCATCACAGATATCATGTTGTAGTGTATATTACATTTACTTTTGCTATATGAATGGCCAGTTTTCGTTTTAGAGTTAGTTCTTTAATAATGTAAAGTGAGCAATCTATACCATTCTAGTTTTGTTGTCACATGGAAATTCCAGTTCATCAATGTGCATGTGAAAACTGATATTTAGGTTTAGGGAAGAAGTCAATTTTTTCTACTTGAAGGTAAGCTTTACATTTGGATTTGCTATGTCATTGTGGAAAGTTGTTTAAAAAAATCCTAACGATGTGCATTGTTAAACTAGTTTTTTTTTTCTGATTTATACATGTGTTAAGATTCTTTGCGACAAATTTATTGTTAGTGTTTAGTTGCCACCTTCTTAGCAATGCTTAAGTGAGTTTCCTGGGATATATATCATATCTGGAAAAATGCTTGTACAAACTAAACATTTACCTTTAAAAAAAAGGAAAAAACTAAACATCTGACTGACATTAAAATTAGCCAATCCAACAACTCAAGTAACAATTGCACCACCGGTGTGGTCAAACATGGCCCATGTGATGTACAAGTCATGGGCTATGCTTGAGTCCCACAGGCCGTCAGAGCATTGGATGATTATAGTAAGGCAAAAGTCGGTTTAGATAAACATATACCCTTCTAAGTGTTATGTGTTCCTTTTTTGTCTTTTTGTCTTTCTACAAAAGGATCATTGAAAATTGGTTTTGCATCATGGATGGTATTACAGGTATTAGGGAGACGATGGAAGAGGTTGCTGAGAGTTCATCACCTGCAAGGAATACCTCTGTTGCTGCTTTATGGTGGTATACGATGAGAGGCGCGTCCTCAAAGCTTCACTCAAAAGCTGAAAAATTCTTTTGCCGATTGATAGACCGGTCAAGTTTCATTGTCAGCAGTAAAAATCCTCATGGCAAGTTCTTTTGAATCTGTTGTTTGGCTCTTCATTATGTGATTACATAAACAAAATGTTAGTGAAGAAAGTATTTATTAATATAGTTTCCTACACACACTCTCTCTCAATAAATCCCCCCGAAAAGTTCTGTGCTCTCTCAACATGTTTGCTCTATCAATGAATTTGAGTTGATCTTGTTATTCGTGTTAATGATATGCAGGTGCAGAAGCTGTAAGTGAAGCTATAACAGCTCTTATCAATAGATTGTGCATTGAAATCAGCCCAAAGGACGTGAAAATTGTATTTAGGTGTTTTTTTGATAAAATATATGGCAGCATAAGTGATCGTTGCTTTGGATATCTGAATCACTTGTTGGTTCTTCTTACATTTACTCTTCGCAAGGGGGCAATGGCTTTTGGTGAGAAAATTATTTTGAGGATTGCTGCGTATTGCTCTAACCTTTCTATTACAAAACTGATATGTTTCTGAAGCTTCCTTAATTGTGACTGCAGATAGACATAACTTGCTTGACCTTATCAGCTTACTCACACAATCATATATCACCCCTGCTGGTTGTATGGAACTGGAAAATCAAACCTCTGAAGTTCGCAATAACATCTTGCAGTTGATGCTTTCTGTTCTGGATATTCCTGCAATTTCTGGTGATTTATCTGGCATTATTACCTTGTATGATCCGGTATTTAGGTTGACAAACTCAAGGTAATTCTGAGTGCTGAGTTGTCTGAGATATTGATTAAATATTTATTCTGTGTCGCAAATATCAATTTTAATATCCTTGGCTTCTCCTTTTCTTCATTATCCAGTGTACTTGATTTTGTAAAAGGGCTGCTTCAAAAGGATCCTCATATTTCATATGCCTTCAGAAGTCTTATTGTGAGGTATTCATTTTATAAGTATGTTATTTGATTAATTACTTAGCTTGGATATGCAAGTAATATCATTCTATGTATTATCAGTTCTATGAATGATATGATTGAAGATTCGCCTGAAGAAGTTGTTCACCTAATGCTGAAATTACTTGAGAAAGATAAAATGATGCAACTTTCGAATGGAAATGGAATGCAACATAATGACACTCTCAGAATATGCAAATTTCTGAAGGAGACAATTCTTTGCTGGACAAAAAAATTGAAGAACCTGGCAAATGATAAGAAACTATTTTTAAGTGATGTTGCTTTACTGTGGGGAGTCATTTGTTGCTATCCTCATTATCAACTCGCTGTAGAAGATTTATCACCACTTAAAGACTTCATTGTGAGTCTGGATCAACTTCTTGTTAGTGAAGCTGGTAAGACTGGCTTTCCACATTGATAACTTCGTAAAAAAATGTTGAATTCTATTTGGGTAATATGTTCCCTTTTCTGCAGTGGATATTGCAGGTCTCCCAACATCAACATGGCAAAGTCTTCTTGGTGCCGCATTAGTGTCTTATGGCAAAATGCTGCAGATAATGAAGCTTGGGAGTTCAGAAATAACGACTTTCTTGTTGCTTGCAAAAAAACACAAGTCATCTCCTCACGTGTTGTCTGCTGTGGCTGATTTTTTGGATTCTGTCCTGGGGTAATGATTTTTCATGACTATGTTAAATTTCCTCTATATAAATATTCAGGCTTTTCAACAATATTCATGTTTTAGACTTTCTAAAAAAAAACTTCTTTTAGAGATAAGTCTAGGAGCGAAACTGATGGAGATAAGAAGACTATGCAAGAATTTCATCTGGATGTTGTGGATTCTATCTCTGTATTTGCTGGCAATCTTGGCTTTCCAGATAAGGGGGTTCGTTGTTCCACCTTGAGAATATTGGCGCACTATGCACCACTGGGTGAATTGGTTTGTGAATCGGAGGAGCGTCCTCCAAAAAAATTAAGGACTGAAGAATCTGCATCAAAAAGTGCAGATGTTCAACACATTAATGTACGTTGATGTAAGAATGGACCTTTTACATTAATGTAAAAGAAAAAAACTCATGGATTTATTCTTTGGTTCAGGTTGTTGAGCTTCTTCTTTCAATTGAAACAACTCCTCTGTCAGTTATGACAAGCCGAAAAGTTGACATTTCAATCTCCACATTGGAGACTAGTCTCTCTTCTGGAAGGATTAATGATGGTTACATTCCTCTTCTTTTAAATGGAATGGTTGGAATCCTGCATAATCGATTTGAGCGCATATGGGAACCAGCACTTAGGTGTTTGAGTATGCTCTTTCACAGATATAAGGAATCATCCTGGAGTAAATTCATTCAGTTTCTAGATGATTTTCAGTCTCAGTCCCTATCATCTTGTAGTCATGCATCAAATGTTGATGCTGAAAATGCTCACCAAAGTGGTATGCTATCATATCTTTGGCATATGGGCTTACTATTTTTATTTTAGACAACAAAGTTCCATTTTTTTTTTATAATGGATGAGGTTTATTCCTGAGTTCAAGATACCATTAAGCTTTTCACTTGCAATATTTGTGTTAATGTTCCCTTGGAATGTTTTCACTTTTCAAAGTAAACTTTTTTACACATGAGACATTCTGTACTTGAATAGCCCCTAGTATATTACTCATAATTCTTCAACCATCGTTCTAAAAAAAAATGTTTTTCTCCTTCGAAGCATTGCTGATGATATTAAATATATTCTCTATTTGTGGTTGGGGCCATGGTAGGTGCCAAAAATGAAGAATATGAAATTACTATCTGAACTGGATTACTGCTTTGTGTCTTCTGTTACTGAAAAGTTTGAAAATGTGTCTGTAAACCCAGGCCTTAGTGTTTTTTTTTTTTTGAAACAACAGGCCTTAGTTTAAAATATGATGTATAATAATCAATGTTGTCTTTTTCTTTTTGAAGCACAAAGTTATATCTGTTTCGTGCACTCTAACTCTTAGGTTTCTGTTCTTGTGTTTCTGTTTCTTTTCTTGGTTAATGGTGCTTTTGCATTTTATTCCACCTAATACAGAGAAGTCCAGTCTGTAAAATTGCATTTTCATTTTGTTGTTTTATTGATTTACTTGGTGAAGCCTGAAATAATGGTGCAATATATCCAAAGGCAAATCCTAATTCCCTTAAAAAAACCCAAATCCTAACAGTGTTGGTGATCATTTTATTTTCTCCAAATAACTTGTTCTCGTCTCTAGATTTTAGGCTACAGTTTATTTGAAGTTACTGAACTATTTCCATCTGATGCCATTTGTCATTCGTGTAATATTCTTGCAAGGAAAGTGATGTAATTTTGAAGTCTTTCCTTGCTCAATTTTTTACTGACTCTTTCCCTTTCTTCCTGCAAGCTCTCATTGACTGCTTGAACTTATTTTTGGTTTCTGAATTCGACTGCACACCTTGTACAACAATGACAAATCTGTTGCTTCGATGTCTTCAAAAGATTCCTGAAATAGCACAATCTCAATCACGACAACTTATGCCTTTGTTCTTAAAATTTATGGGATATGATAAGGGAGATGTTATAAGGTATTTTCCTGTGGCATCATTTTCTTGTTCTTATTTTTGTATATTCACTGCATCTAGTATGCATCTTTTGTCTTCTGTTTTTGTTCAGCATTGAATCATATACTCGTTACGATTGCAAAGGATCAGAATGGAAGTTGATTCTCAAAGAATGGTTGAGCTTACTGTTAGAAATGCGGAATGCGCGGTCATTATTCCAGAGCCAAGCTCTCAAGGAAGTTCTTATCCGAAGGTTTTTAAACCACTCGTTCGTTGAGTGCATATACTGTGATTACTTCTATATTGTAATAATTGTTAATTTACAGGCTCCTTGATGATACTGATTCTGATATACAACTATTGGTTCTTGATTGTTTGTTAAATTGGAAAGACGAATTTCTGTTGCCATATCAGCAAAATTTAAGGAATGTAATTATTTCAAAGAACCTGCGTGAGGAGCTGACATCATGGGCTATTTCAAAAGAATCTGAACGTATTCAAGAAGGACATAGGGTTTTCTTGATTCCAATAATTATCCGGTTGCTGACTCCAAAAGTCAGGAAACTGAAAACACTTGGCTCTCGTAAGGTTGGCCTCCTTGTATTTTCAGTTCAATTCTTTATATGCATGTTTCTTGGTGATTTAGCTGACCTTTCTGCTCTTTCTCAGCATACAGGTGTATCTCATCGAAGAGCAGTTCTTTGTTTCTTGGCACAGCTCGAGACTGCAGAGCTTCAGCTGTTTTTTGCTTTGCTCTTGAAGCCCTTGCTTCCAAAATCTCTCGTGAATGAAATTTTTGGGGGCCAAAATGGAGTGGCTCAAGTTGAATTTTTCACTCTTGAAAGATGTTCAAATGTGATATCTGTAGCTAATGTTTCATGGAAACAAATAAATGGATTTATACATGTGGTTGAGGAAATCCTCAAAACTTTTGATGAATCACATGTAAAGCCTTTCCTTTCTTTAATGATGATGGTTGTAGTTCGCGCACTTGATCGATGCATGTTAGACCTTGCTAGTGAAGGCGCTAACAAGTGTGAAGCAATTGAAGGTTGTACATCTGCCGATCTGCAGCCCCATAAAACAAACAGTTTGATTCACGATGCTCATGTGGTAAGCAGTTAGTCACTTGGTTCTGGATTGCAGAAAAAAGCACTTCATCTTATTCGCCAATGGGAAAAGCACTTCATCTGAAAAATAGTAGAATTATTGAAATCCTTAGTCTTTAATTTATGATTTTCTGAATGCCATTTCCAAGTGAGCAGATTATTGGTTGTTTTTATTTTTTTCTGAATCTCATGTTATCTCTGTAGATTACAGTTATACATGACATTTGAAGAGCTATTGGTTTCTGATATCATTCTCAAAGCAAACTTGTTGCTTATATGTTAATTTTAGCTACTAAGTTCAGCTCAGAATGCATTTTGCTTTAATATTGCTTACCTTCAAATTTGACTGATATGATACTTCTCATGCCAATTTTTTTTATGTGATGCAGATGGGTATTGCCACTAAGCAGATCAAGGATACAAGATCCTTGTCGCTTAAGACAATCTCATTGGCTCTTAATAGATACAAGAATCATGACTTTGGTTCAGATTTCTGGGACATCTTCTTTTCTTCGATAAAGCCGCTAATAGATAGCTTTCAGCAAGAAGGATCCAGCAGCGAGAAGCCAAGCTCCCTTTTCTCATGCTTTATGGCAATGAGCCAAAGCCCCATGCTAGTCACACTATTGGCCAAGGAAGCAAATCTGATACCATCCATTTTTTCAATGCTGACCGTGAGGACTGCGTCAGATGCCATCTTATCTTTTGTACTCAGCTTCATTGAAAATTTGTTAAGTTTTGATAATGATGGAGATCTGTGCGAGAGTGGTATCGTGAAGAGGATTCTACTGCCTCATCTAGAGATATTGATTCACAGTTTGCACAAACTTCTAGAATCTGGGAAAGATTTTCATAGGTAAGTACATAGGATCTTCAAGCCTTTTTTTTCCTTTTGTAGCTTTCATTGGCCGTTTATCCTACCTCTGTCTAATAACTACCTCACGTTGTTTAAGATGTTCTTAGCTTCTCTATTTCTAGAAAATGTAGAGTTACTGAAATCATTAACACTGTTTATCCATTTTTGTTAGATTAGAATGTAATTCTGCCTATGGTAACAAATTCAATCTGCTACTCTAGATTATCTACAAAAAACAATCTGATGCATGATGCCATAATGAGGATCAGCAAGATTTTTCGTTATATGTTGGTTTTAGTTTTTTTCCCATTATATGTTGGTTTTAGTGTATGCCTTTTCTGCCTGCTCAGCCTCATGTCTGGGCATTCTAGGCTTTACATTGGTTGGTCACATATTTTTTTTGCGAGGACCAATTAGGGAAAAATGTTCTTATTAAACAAAAGTTTTCAAGTTTTGAACTAACGATATTGTTTCATCAAGTTATGCGTGTGTTTATAGTTGACATATGCAAGAATTTATGTCATATATAATGCATTAACTGATGCAATCTTGAATTATTCTTTGTTGTAGTTGGCATATAACTTTTCGGCAAAATAAAATTCAACTTCTAGCCCTCAAATAAAATACAACTCTTATTGGATTTGAATTTTATCTGTTCGGTGAATTCATCAAATAAATTTTGGCATTAACTATCTAGAACAATCAACAAGGGTTGCATTTTCTATTGCATGCATAACCATATGCAAACATGATATAATGGAATCCAAGACCTTGAATTGCAAATAAGTAGTCACTTGCAGAGTCCTCTAATTTGATGAATGACGCTCAATGGGAATGCCCCCAAAAATGATCATAACATCTATGTGTGTCCTTTGATATGTTTTATTCTGATGTGTTCAAATGGAAATGTCAATGGGCGAAGTTTCTGTATGCATGTGCACCAAGAGTACATCTATTTTTTTTTCTTTTGAGAGAAAAATACACCATCAGTACATGTAAGAACATGGGCCATTAATAGTGCGTCTGATAGCCTGTTCAAACATAAATCCTCAGTTACTCTTCTAGTAGTTTTTCTTTACTTTCTACAGCGTTAGATAGCAGGGAACAGTTTCAAAGGCGTAACCTTGAACCTCTTAATATGTAAGTGTATATCCAAAGATGTTTGTAAACGATGGTGCAGATGAGAGGTTCAACATATGAATTTCTCTGTTCTTCCTAACTTTCTTCTAGGTTCTATGATTTTAGATATTTGTGCAATCCTGTATTTTGATATCTGAGGTCTTCTTTTTCAGTTACATATATCCGTCTTTGAAATTGGTGAAGTTTTTTTTGGTTTGTTACTTCATGTGAGCAATGCTCCCCAATGTATCTTTCTTGAACAAGTTTTCCTTTTTACTTTCACACCTTCCCTGTAAGGATGTGCGTTTAAATTTTGCAAATCGTTTTTGTGATTTCTATTGTTTATATCTTTCTGAGCTTACAGGAAATCTGTGATTTGGCCTGAAAAAAAAGAGCATACAATATTCAAGCCTCTGGTGAAATATATCAATGACCCTACAGTAGCCACGCAATTTCTTGACATATTGCTCCCCATTTTCAAAAGGAAGTATCTGAAGTCAGGTTAATTTCGTGCTGCATTCATTATTTTTCTACTGTTGCATTTCTACATGATGAAATTCTGATTTTACTTTGAACTATAATGGTCTTGTTATATAATGCTCACTCTCATATGTATGTTTAACAACTTGTTTTTTAATGCCTTCTCATCAAATGTCATTGTGCACCTCAAAAGAATGTCATAAATGCCCTTCCATAGGTGATGATCTAAAGCCATGTGTAAATTCAAGTAGATCAATGCTCCTGGAACTAATTTGACAATTTTAAGGTGTCCTAACATTTCTGGGGAGACGTCTACGTTGCTGGAGAATATTTGCTGAAATATTGCTTTTCTCAGGGGTCTCTTATATATGGCCGAGGAAAGGATGACTACAGAACTTGAATAGTCATCATGCCAAAACCAATGTAGAAGTGTGAAAGTGAGCCAAATACAAAGATGGCAATGGAAAATCATAAAAATAAAATGTGCCTGTGCATAATCAATCCAAAAATGGATATATATGCACACACGCACATAAGTAGGCGCTTATCTGTTGGTGTTATCTGTTCTCTGAAAATCATAGTCAAGACATTCCTTTAAAAAATAGTCAAGAAATTCAGTGTTGGTCACTTTAGATTGCCTTTTTTCTGTAAAAAATCCAAGTAACAAACTTGTAAGAATCTTTTAGTTCCCTTGAGATCCAAATTTAGCTTCTGAGAATTGTAAGTCATATCATGCCAAATACTGTCTAGAAATACTGAAAATTAAGTCCTAATAATTATATGTTTATAACAAAAAAATCTTAATCACAATAATCAATTAATTAAGTATTTGTGCAGTTTTGAGTTTCAACTTGAAATCACATACCAGGACCTAGCTAGGACAACGTTTAATGATTAAATTTCTCGTAATGGCATTAACATTCTTATGATGCATTGTTTATGTCACTAGTTTTATTAATATACTTTGACATTCTTAAATTTTATTGTTGTGGGATGCAGAAGAGTGTCAGGAAGGTCTCCGTGTGGTCAAAGCAATTCTCCCTATTTTGCCTTCTCAATCCTCTGGAAGAGTTCTCTCTGCAATCCACTCATTGCTTGTGTCTGCTGAATTGGAATCACGTTTGTGTATATGTGACATTCTTGACAGCCTTGTGTTGATTGATCCAACATTAAGCTTCCTGGTAGACCCTGTCCTTCCTAATTATATTTTTTCCTCCAGAACAGGCAGATGTTCCCAGATGTGCGTTTGTGGTCCACCTTTTTATATATATATGTGATTCTTCTATTTCTTGACAGGCTAGAATTTTGCGGGACTTGAATGCAATAACAGAAGTGGGTGAATTGGATTATGATATTAGGGTCAATACGTATCATACGATAAATCCAGAGTTCTTTTCTGACCTCAAAGAAGAGCATGCGTTGGTGATACTATCCCAATGTGTATTCGACATGTCATCTGAAGAACTTATCTTACGTCAGAGTGCATATCGAGCATTGGTGTCTTTCATAAATTTTGCTGCATTAGTTATGAACAAGGACTCCAGAGATCCTCCAGAAGCATCATCGGTTGTTCTAACTGAAAATGATGCCACTCATTTGACACTAGAAAAAAATCAAACAATTACATGGTCTAACGTCTGTATTCAGAGGACAGTGAAGAAGGTTATTCTGCGTTACATCGGAGAAGCTATGAACAAGGATCTATCCGATCAAAAGGTCTTCATCTTGGGTTTAATTTGAATTTGTTGAATATTTTACTATTTTGTCTAACTATAATGGTGTGCTCTCAGGAATGGATTGCACTATTGCGTGAGGCTGTTTATAATCTTCGAGAGTTTCCATACCTCAGTTCCTTGAGGCCTCTCTGCAGTGAGGATCCTGAAGTCGATTTTTTCAATAACATCCTTCACTTGCAGGTAATATCATGGTTCTGATTTTTCCATTTTAGTGTGATTCGTATTGGTACATTTTTATTGGTTTTGAGGTGGTCAGCTGCCCAGCGTTTTTGATACATGAAAAATAATGCATTTGAAAGCCGAATGGCAAGGTGTAAAAAACAAAATGGAAATCACAAGTTATCAGTTCATTCTCTGATCGACAAAGTTGGACCTACCCCAGGACCTTGGGTTGAGTTTCAACTTTAACTTTATGTTTCAGCCTTAGGTGGAACATTTTACTTTGCAGGATGTTTCGATTTCAAAGATCACATGATCCCATATGTGAGCTATTTTTATTTTAATTTTTTCATGGTGTAGGCACATAGGAGAAGAAGGGCGTTGTCACGTTTTAGGAATATCATTGCTGTTGGGAGCTTAGCAGAGGTAACAATAATGGTTTATCGTTAATAAGCTTCATTAAAGAATAGTTCATAGTTCTTTCAGCTTTTTTATTTCTTTTGTTTTGACAAGAAAAAGTAGTGATTGATTTATCATTAATGGATTCTTATTCTGCTAATTGATTTATTGTGATATGAACTAAGTTATAAATGATTGGGATTTGATTCAGCTTAACAACTGATATTTTTATTACAAAAGTGAAATTGGTAGTTAACTAAAGTTTTACTGTAACAGCCGTCTCTTTATTGTTCCTAACAAATAGTGTCTTACACCTTGCAGGACATGATTCTGAAAATTTTTCTTCCACTTTTCTTTAATATGATGTTTGGTGTAAAAGATGGGAAAGGAGAAGATATTAGAAATGCTTGTTTAGAGACACTTGCATCTATATCAAGTCACCTGCAATGGGAATCCTATCGGGCTTTCCTTATGAGATGTTTTCACGAAATGGTGCTTAAGCCAGATAAAGAAAAGATCCTGTTACGTTTAGTGTGTGCGATAATAGATGCTTTCCATTTTTCTAATGTGAGCTCTAGAGAGGGTACGGAGGAGTGTGTAGTTGATGCTTCCACCTCCAGTAACGAGGGTAACTTGAACAATGATTTTTCCACTGGTTTTTCTGGGTCCAGTGTTCCTCCTGAGGTGCAGATCTATATGCAAAAGACAGTGCTTCCACAAATTCAAAAGCTATTGACAGCCGATTCTGAGAAAGTCAATGTTAATGTTAGCCTAGCTGCTCTCAAACTACTTAAGTTCTTACCTGCTGATGTTATGGAATCACAACTATCTAGCATTATCCATCGCATTTGTGGCTTCTTGAAGGCACGCTTAGAAAGTGTGAGGGATGAGGCTAGGTCTGCCTTGGTTGCATCTGTGAAGGAACTTGGGTTGGAGTACCTATATTTCATTATCAAGGTTTTGCAAGCAATACTAAAGAGGGGATATGAATTGCATGTTTTAGGTTATACATTAAATTTCATATTGTCCAAGAGCCTTGCACATTCAACTGTGGGGAAGCTCGATTATTGTTTGGAGGAACTTCTATCTATTGCTGAAAATGATATACTTGGAGATGTTGCCGAGGAGAAAGAAGTTGATAAGATTGCCTCAAAAATGAAAGAAACTCGAAAAAATAAGTCATTTGAGACTCTGCAATTGATTGCTCAGAATGTTAGTTTTGGAACTAATGCAATGAAGTTGCTTTCTCCTGTCAATTCACATCTTAATAAACACCTCACACCGAAGATCAAGGCAAGGCTTGAGAAGATGCTGCAATCTATTGCAATGGGAATTCAATCCAATCCATCTACCAATTTGTCAGAGCTACTGGTATTTATCTATGGACTCCTTGAAGATACTATCAGTTCAGGTTTGCATACTGAACAGACAACACTGTCTTGTGCCAGTAAGAAACATCCTCCTGGAATGACCAAACACAAAGGTACTTTGGTCTGTACGGACCATAGAGTCCAGAATTCTTATTTGGTTACTGTTTTTGCCCTTGATTTATTACATAAGAGATTAAAGAATTTAAAGCTTGATAAGCGAGATGAGCAGATGTTATCAATGTTGGACCCCTTTGTAAAGCTGCTAGGAGACTGTCTTACCTCGAAGTATGAAAATGTTCTGTCAGCTTCTTTTAGATGCCTTGCTTGGTTGGTGCGTTTGCCATTACCATCCTTGGAGGCGCAGGCTGATAACATTAAGAATTTGCTTCTAGACATTGCCCAAAAATCTGGAAATGATAAAAGCCTATTGGTGCAGTCATCTCTACGGCTTCTCACAGTTCTACTCTGTGGCACGAGGATTTCACTGTCAAATGATCATCTACTCATGCTCACTCAGTTTCCATTATTCATAGACATTCAGACTAAACCCTCTCAAACTGCTCTTTCTCTTTTAAAATCCATAATTGGCAAAAAGCTAATTATTCAAGAAATATATAATATTGTTAGGCAAGTTGCAGAGTTGATGGTAATGAGCCAGTCAGAACCTATTCGCAGGAAGTGCAGCCAAATTCTTTTGAAATTTTTTATTGATTATCCCCTTTCAGACAAGCGCTTGCAGCAGCATATGGATTTCTTACTTCAAAATTTGAGGCAAGTTTTTTTTACAGTAACTAAAGATACTTCTTGTAAGTTAATTTACAATTTTCTAATACAAGTGTGAATTACTGCAGTTATGAACATGTTTCTGGTAGAGAATCTGTGCTTGAGATGCTTCACACTATAATAAAAAAGTTTCCCAAGGGTGTTATTGATAGTCAAGCAAAGACATTTTTCCTTCACTTGGTGGTTGTTTTATCCAATGACCGTGATCTCCACAAATTGGTTGCTACTGTAATTGAAGAACTACTAAATCAAATTAGCCATAAAGAGTTGTATGGAATTCTTGAGTTTTGTCTTTCATGGTATAAAAGTGAAAATCAACAACTGTGGAGTGCTGCAGCTGAGGTATGATTTCCTTCTACCTGCTTGTTTACTGTTCATGAAAGTACTGTTTATGCATTGGCCATGCTGCTTGACAGTTGACACGATAATAATCAGAGATAACCATGTAAACCAATTATGTTTCATGACATTCCACTTGAATTGCATCAGTAGATTAGAAATATTTTATTTCTGTTTTCTAAATGCTTGAAGCCTTGATGCCGTGTCTTTGATTCTCACTGTGAGACTTCTCCTTTTTCTAATTCAGTTTGCTCTTAGGCCGTTGGAAAAAAAATAAACTCATTTACTATTTTTTTTAGAGGAACTCAGTTACCATTTATTTGCTTTCTCATTGAACTCATAAATTACTTCTACGTGAATTTGAAGGAAGTCCTTAGTTGGTAATGAAGCTTCCTTTTGAGTGAAGTTGCCTTTTCTCTCTTTCGAGAGAGAATACAACAACAACAAAGCCTTATCCCACTAGGTGGGGTCGGCTACATGGATCATACGACGCTTCGTTGATCCATGTTCATGAGATTCGACAGGGTTTTACACTGGCTGTCGGGGCCTAACACAACCCCCCTCCTTTATCCGGGCTTGGGACCGGCTATAAAACATAGGCGGAGTTTATTCTTTCGAGAGAGAATACAACAACAACAACAAAGCCTTATCCCACTAGGTGGGGTCGGCTACATGGATCATACGACGCCATATTCGTTGATCCATGTTCATGAGATTCGACAGAGTTTTACGCTGGCTGTCGGGGCCTAACACAACCCTCCTCCTTTATCCGGACTTGGGACCGGCTATAAAACATAGGCGGAGTTTATGCTGATAAAAAATAACTGATAAAAAATTATTTTCAAAATAAGCAGTTACACCTTTGAATAAAATGACTGAAATTAATAATAACTATTTAGTTAGGAGTAAACCAACTTATTTCTTTTAAAAAATAAACAACCCTTCCCCTGCTTATTTTTTTACTGATAATAAAATTGTGGTTGGCGTTTTGCTATGTTTTTTTAGGAGACAAAGGTAATAATCCAAAATTCATTAGTATTTTGAAAAATGACAGACATTATGGTGTCATTAGAAGCTAATGTATCATTTGGTGTGTTAAGAATATAAAATCATTGATGTTACTCTTCCTAAAGGTTTAAACTTTTAGGAAAATTGGGCAGCACATCAAATTTAACATGATATTTGAGCTTTTAGGAATATAAAATTTAACATGCTAAGAATATAAAAATATGATGTTGTTCTTCTTAACGTCTTTAAGCTTTTAGGAAAATTGATATCAAAACCAGAGGTCAAGAGTTCAAACCTCGTTAAGATCTTATTGCAATTATTTTCCTCTCTTAATTGTTGTCTCCCTTATAGATGATTAGATTGTTTTCTTGTTAATCATCAAGCCTGTACAAAGTTAAGTGGACAATCCACTTCCTCTTGGACCTGAAACCAAAGTCTATTGAGATAGACCCTCTCTCCGATCCTCTCCAAGCTCGCCAAAGATAACTCCTTTTTGTCCACATGCCACTCAAAGAACAGTTGGTGGTGTCTTCGCACAAAAATTTGCGCCGTCATCTTGATATATCAAAATACAAAGCAGTAGTAGTGTGAAAAGGAAATGTACTGATATTATATGTTAAGCTAAACAAGAAAGTATAATATATAATATTCTCCATATAACATCTTCAACCCCTATTATTGATACAGTTCCGTCTTGTGATATAAGAGTATGTTGTTGTTGTTGTTGTTGTTCAGCTACGTCTTGTGATATAAGAGTATGTTTGCTGCTGTATTCACGAATTGTCCTTCAACTTGGTCGTTCTCATTATCAAGTTCTTCAAACTTTTCCTGTAACAAATATGTCCATCTTTCACATTTTTGCACTTGTTGTTCTCCCGACTGGGTATATCTTTTTTGGTTTCATTGCTAACAGGATGGACAAGTAAACAATGAAATCTGAAAGCTGGCTATAATGCGGTCAGGAGGACAACAACAATTAAAATGTGAATGACAAAGAACATTTTCTTACAAAATTAAGTTGGAGAACCGGATGGGAAAAATGGATAAAGTTGGAGGACAATTTGCGAAATTTATCCGAAGCTTTCCTAAGAGCTTTTTTTTCAAATCATATATCAATGAGAACTCTCTGATGAGTGGCTAAAAATTTAATGCACCTTGCTATCTGTAGCAACTTCTATGACTCAGAATGATGATATTTCATTTCAGCAGCGTGAACATAATAAAATATATACATTTACTACGGCAGAATATGGAAGCATAGTGCAAGTTGCATCTTTTTGACATAATAATTTATTGTTCCTTGAAACATGTTTCTCAATCTCCTTCGATCTTCTATATCTTTTTTTTTGCCATACTGCTCGTGGATCTGGTTGTTGCTTCCCTGCAGAGTGAAATCTCTTTCATATACGATTGCTGCAGAATGATTTTTTTTTCAAATACCATTTGCTGTGTAAACCTATTCTTATGGTGTTAATTATTTTCTCTAAGTTTGTAGTGAAATATGTTCTGATTATTGGACATGTCTGTCAGGTTCTTAGTATATTGGTTGAAGTTCTCAAAGATGGATTCCGAGAACATATTGGTACTGTGTTGCAAGTTGTAAGAAATATTTTTCAATCTTCTGTTCATGCTGCTGGCAGTAGTGAAGTTAATTTTTCAAATGAACCTACAATCTCATCTTGGAAGGAGGTTTACTACTCTCTTGTTTTGTTGAAGAAGATTCTAATCCAATTTACAGAATTGCAATTTAGCAGGAACATTGAGGTATAAAGTTCCACTTTTCTTTTTGAGAGGAAGTTCCACTTTTCTTATGAATGCAATTCATCATATTTTGACATTGGCGACACATTTGCTCATTCACTGCATTCTAATTGCAATTATAGTTTTTCGTTTTGTAAATTTTCCTGATTGATGTTCTTTTAGGTTGTTGAACTGTTCTAGATCTATTAGTTGACTTATTTTTTTTAGGAGAACTTAAGTTGACTTATGGACTGGGTTTAAATTTGTTATACTTCTTCCACATGGATGCATTAATCGTATTTGGTTTGAACCCTGGCATAAATCATGTGTCAGGATGAATTAGATAAAAATGGAATTCTTGAGATTGTTGGGACATGCGTAGGATGTAATAGAAAAAAAGTTCTAAATGAGATAATTCACAAGTTTAGATAAACATATTAATCATTGATATGTGAGTACTGCTTTATCATGTCTCATAACTTGATATTGTGTTGTACCCTCTTGTATGGATAATGATGTTATCTGAGAGATCCTTGAATATTATTTCCCTTTTGTTTTTATCAGGATATATGGTTACTTGTCTGTGAACTTTTGCTACATCAACATATTTGGGTGCGGAATATATCCAACAGTATGATTTCCTCATATTTCATCGAGGCCAGTAGATTTGAGAAAGAGCATGCTAGGCAGCACAGCGAAACATTCTATCTTTTGTATCCCGGCAGAACTTTTGGTTTGGCAGTTTCATTTTTGTGCCAGCTGAAAACAACACTACTTGATGACGAAGCCAGCAGGCTTGTTGCTAGCAATCTTGCATTTGTTGTCACCCGTTTGCACTCTTTAGTTGAAGTGGAAAATTCCTCAGTTCTTAATAATTACTGGTCTTCCCTCGATTCTTGTGAACAAGACTCCTACATCAAGGCTTTTGAATTGCTTGGATCCCAGAAAGCAAAGACTGCTTTCTTACTTTCCATCAGCAGTGGAAGCCATCTTTTGGGGGAAAAGGATGAAACTGATAAATGCATTCACGGTAACTTTCAATCAATGCTGGTGATTCCTCTACTCAAAAGAATGGGAAAAATTGCTTTAACAATGGATGATATTCAGGTAAGCAAATTACTCTCTTATCCTCTTTAGAATATCATATTTTTTTTAATCTTGATAGTGATGTGATGTAGATAACATCATACATCATGTGCATTTACTTGTTAATGAATATCTTTTTGTGATTTCACTCTCTAGACTTTTTTTACTTTTCCCACACATACAAAAGGAACGCCTTTTTATGATCCCACTCTCTAGACCTCCTTTACTTCTCCCACATGTGCACATTTTCATTATATATCAATACATCTTGGTGACTCACAAGGTCTAGTGTCTAGTTACCTTTTCCCCTTAATAAAAAATTGCAAATAGTATATGTTGGCTTGATCTTTTTATTTCACTTTATTCTGATAACTGGGTTGCTCTTATCATGTCCCTGAATATGCAAAATTGCTTGCAGATGAGAACTGTCCTCAACTGTTACGCAATGATTTCTCAACAAACAGATTCCGAAGGTTTCTGTCATGCTTATGCAGTTCAGTTGTTGATTCCATTGTATAAACTATGTGAAGGATTTGCTGGGAAGGTTATTAGCGGTGAGTTCAATATTTACTTTGTTGCATAAAGCTTCTATGCTTTAACCTGTTTGTTCTAAAAGCCATTTTGGGTTAATCGTGTACTATCTTTTTCTATTGGCATATGATTATGTTTCCAAATAAAAGTTACTTGGCTGTTCCGCTATATTTTGTGTCAATCCTCATGGTAGTTTCCATTTAATACTGGGCTACTGTTATGATCCATTATTGCAATCGTGTATCTGTTTTGACTGTGATTTTTGGTTTATAAAGCATGGACTTTAGTTCGATGTGAAAGCTTAATTAGAAATAAATGTGTACAGTTCATTAGAGAGATGAAGTTTATAGTCAACCTCTGACTCTCAGATGGCTTTAAGAAGATGAACTATTGTCCTCAATGAAAGAATTCAAAGAAGATGAATTCCTATTTTGCTCGTACATGTTTTTTTATCCTTTCCAACCCCTAGTTCCAACTTAATTTTTTTTAAAAACATAATGTTCTGTTATACTTGAAGTTGATGTATAAGTTGTTCATCCCTTGAGTCTAATATTTCTCTTGTTCGAAGCCGGCCTCTGTTCCTCTGTTCTCTCTATCGCACGTGTGCATTTCTCAACCTCTTTTCTTTCCCCCCTCCAATTGTTTTTTGTTGCTTTATTGTTCAGATGAAATGAAGCACTTGGCTGAAGTGGTTCGTGACAAGATCAAAGACAAAATGGAGAACGATTACTTTGTGCAAGTTTACAACGCTATCTGGAAGAACCTCAAGCAAAAGAGGGACAAGAGAAGACGGACGCAAAAACTCATCGCCATAACCAATCCCGAGCGCCATGCCAAGAGAAAGATCCGTCTTGCCACCAAGAATCGATTGCACAAGAAGCGGAAAGTTATGGCATTCAAGATGGAAAAGTGGAGAAGGTAGTGGTCGCAATTTGCATGCAAACCAGAAGGGTGTACATAATCGCGACACTTGACCTTTTGTATTTTTGCTGGTCTGCCCGTCGAAAGCCATGGCACACCAGAAATTTTGTTTTTGGTTAAGCGAGTATATCCGCAATGATTAGATTATGTTAGCGAATGATCTCTTTATCATTAGTCGCTATCCAAGCTCTTTTGGCAATTTCGTGAGCCACTATTTTGCGTAGTCCCAACTCATGGGGTGATGGATGCTTTCATAAGTATAATTTTATTGATGTTTGTTTTGAACTTTGTATTGGAAATTGTCTTATCATCTCAGTGTAAGCGGAAGGCTAAAATGTATGTGCACTAGTGAAAATCTTAATCCGCTATCGATTTTTCATCCGGAGTGAAATTTCGAAATCAGATTAATCTTATTCGAATTATATATATGCATATATATATTATCTTAATCTAATTTATTAGCAATCTACCACAAATTGGTGTCATTTATAATGTCACGATGGACAAATTCGAAGTCAGATTCGTTCAGAGGAAATGAAAGCGGTCTCCCGTACTCAAATTCGGCCTATGTACTCACTCTATCAAAATTAAAATCAATTTGTCCGACGAACACAAAGTTATATATATATATATATACAAATATATATGTTAATAATGTTTTGAATCAGTTGGTCTTCCTTAGGAGTATTCTGTATGTGATTCGGATTTGATTTATTAATTTATCACGAGATAGGTGTCCTATTTTCAGAGGATTTATTTAGAGTCATAATTCGTATGTAATTCCTATTATCTGCAAGGGAGTGCCTATATAAACTTCGTAGGAGTCTAGACAGAGATCCATTCTTGTAATCATCATTATTCTATAACGAATAGAGCCGTCGCTTCTCGAGGACGTAACTCGATTTAGGGTGAACCTCGTAAATCTCCGTGTTCTTTGTGTTTTGTGCGATCTCTCTCTTTTCGTAACAAATTGGTGTAAGAGCATTAGGATTTGTCAGCGATTCCCTATCAGCAAGGAGATGACGTCGCACAACATGAGCGTGGAGAAGTTCACCGGCAGAAATAGTTTCGGATTGTGGCAGATCAAGATGCGGGCGCTTCTGAAGCAACAAGGAGTCTGGACACCGCTATCAAACATGTCGAAGAATAAACCAAAGGAGGAAGACTCAAAGGACAAAGAAAAGGAGATCGACCTCGTAACTTTGGCGGCACAGGAGGAGAAGGCGCACTCGATGATTCTATTGTGTCTGGCAGATGAGTGAAAATCGAGGTCACAGATGAAGAAAGTGCGATCGGTCTATGGTTGAGACTCGAGAGTCTGTGTATGACGAAGTCTCTCACCAACGAGTTGTTGTTGAAGCAATGTTTGTTCTCTCTCCGCATGCAAGAAGGTACCCCTCTGAAGGAACATCTTGATCAATTAAATCCTTTGTTGATGGAACTCAGAAATATCAATGTTAAGATCGAGGATGAAGATGTACCCCTAATTCTGTTAGTTTCGCTTCCTCCATCATATGAGAATTTTGTTCAGTCTGATTATCAGGAAGGAAACTATAAGTAAGGAAGAAATAAGATCGACTTTCCATACTCGTGAACTTTGGCATAGGGCATCTGAAAACTCTGCAGAGACTCAGGCCGCGGGTTTGATAACAATCGTGGAGAAGGGACAGTCATCGAATTCGAAGAAATCCAAGTCCAAGAAGAAGAAAATCATTGCGAAAGACATATGTAATTATTGCAAGGAACCGGGTCATTAGAAGAAAGATTGTCCGAAGAAGAAGAAGGCCCCCGTCGCTGCGGTGGCACATGAAACTGGGAATTCCGAAGATGATTGGCTCTAACTGCTTCTAATCAAGGATGTCTAAAGGATAGTTGGACTTTGGATTCGGGGTGTTCCTATCATATGACTCCAAATAAATAATGGTTCTCATCTTATCAGAAGATTGACGGTGGAAATGTTATCATGGGTAATAACACGTCATGTCAGATAGTTGGGATCGGTTCTGTGCAGATCATGACTCATGACAATCTTGTGAGGACGCTGACAGATGTCCGCCATGTTACGCAACTGAAGAAGAATTTGATATCACTTGGAGTCCTCGACTCTAAAGGGTGTCAGATCAATGCTGCTGGAGGCATCCTCACGGTCATGAAGGGTGATGCTACGGTTCTGAAAGGAGTCAGACAGAAGTTCTTGTATATATTGCAAGGCAAGACAGTCTTTGACGTTACTGCAGTGGCTAGTTCATCCGAATTAGAAAGGTCCAAGCTGTGGAACATGCGGCTTGGGCATACGAGACAGAACGAGATGAATATTCAGCAAGCGAGATCTTCTGGGAGACAAGAAGATATCTGAAATCAACTTCTGCAAGCATTATGTGTTTGACAAACAACGAAGGTCTCAGTTTGGCAAAGCAGTGCAGAGGACGAAAGCGACACTTGACTACATTCATGCTGATTGTTGGGGTCCCTATCGTGTTCCATCATTAGGAGGTGTTAGGTACTTCCTGTCCGTGATTGATGACTACTCGAGGATGACTTGGGTATTCACGATGAAACACACAAGTCCTTCAAGCAGTGGAAGGTTTTGGTGAAAAATCAGACGTCGAAGAAAGTGAAGCGCCTTCGCACTAATAATGACTTGGAGTTCTGTTCTGCTGAATTTGATCAGTTCTGCAAAGATGAAAATATTGTTAGGCATCGCACAGTCAGAGATACTCCACAGCAAAATGAAATTGCAGAACGAATGAACAAAATACTTCTGGAGAGGGCAAAGTGCATGCTCTCTAATGCTGGCCTGAATAGGACATTCTGGGCTGAAGCTGTTAACACAACTTACTATTTGATGAATCGAAGTCTGATGACTACAATCTCAAGACTCCAACTGAAGTATGGACAGGAAATCCTACTGATTATACTAGTATAAAAGTTTTTGATTGTCCAGCATACTATCACGTCAGTGAAGAGAAGTTGGAGCCAAGGGTCAAAGATGGAGTGTTCATGGAATATGGTGCAGGAGTGAAGAGCTACAAAATCTGATCTCCTTCAGAACACAAAGTAATCCACAGCAGAAGCGTGACCTTTGATGAATCATCAATGCTTCAGTTGAAGGTGGAGGCTGAAGAGAGTGTCAATAAACAGGTGGAGGTTGAAATCACTCAAATGGAAGATGATGCTGAAGGATCACATCAAGAAGTAGAACCAGAAGATGAAGAATATGATGAGCAACATGAAGAGGAGTCAATTGCTGCTAGACGTCATCGCAAGGAAGTGGATCCTCCTAAGCGATATGGTTTCGAGGAGATGGTTGCTTATGCACTGCAGGTAGCTGAAGAAGTGGAATCTCTGGAGTTGTCTTCTTATAGGAAAGCCATCACATGCGCCGAATCTGAACAATGAATCACTGCTATGGGTGAGGAGATAGAATCTCTTCACAAGAATTAAACGTGGGAGCTGGTCAAGTGCTTAAAGGCAGAAAGGTTGTTGGCTGTAGATGGATCTACAAGAAGAAAGCTATAATTCCAAGGGTTGAAGACACAAGATACAAAGCATGACTGGTTGCTAAATATTATAGTCAGAAAGAAGGTGTGGACTATAATGAGATATCCTCACCTGTTGTCAGACATACTTCTATCAGGGTGTGACTTACTCTTGTAGCACATCAGAATATAAAGCTCGAGCAACTAGATGTGAAGACTGCTTTCCTCCATGAAGAACTTGAAGAAGACATTCTTATGAGCCAATCAGAGGGATTCTCCATTCCAGGAAAGGTGAATCAAGTTTGTAGTCTGAAGAAATCTCTGTATGACTTGAAACAGTCTCCCAAACAATGGTACAAGAGATTTGACAGCTTCATGATCAGTAAGGAATTTAGTCGAAGTCCTTATGATTGCTGTGTAATATCACAAGAAGGTGAAGGACGACTCCACCATCTATCTACTCCTATATGTTGATGATATGCTTATTGCTGCTAGAGACATGATAGACATTCAGAATCTAAAGAAGCTTCTCAATGCAGAATTCGACATGAAAGATCTTGGTGCAGCGCAAAAGATTCTGGGGATGGAAATTCTAAGGGATCGCGCACCGGGTAAACTCTTCTTATCTCAAAAAAGTTGTATTGAAAAGATTTTATCCAGGTTTGGGATGTCTGGAGTAAAGCCTTTGAATACCCCTTCAAATGTTCATCTTTCTGTTGCCTTCGCACCAAAATCAGAAGCAGAAAAAGAGTACATGTCTCGGGTTCCATATGCTAGTGCAATTGGAAGTCTGATGTATGCCATGATTTGCACTAAACCGGACATTGCTCATGCAGTCAGTGTTGTCAGCAGGTTCATGAGTGATTCAGGAAAAGAGCACTGACAAGCAGAGAAGCGAATCTTTCGGTATTTGAGAGGAACATCTGATATTGGTATCAGCTATAGAAGTGATAAAGAGTGTTCGATTGCAGGGTACTCAAATTCAGACTATGCTAGAAATGTTGATAGAAGACGATCTATGACATGTTTTATCTTCACTTTGGGTAGTTCAATTATTAGTTGGAAGGCCACATTTCAACCATCAGTTACATTGTCCACAGGCTGAATACATGACACTGACAGAAGCTGCCAAGGAAGGCATCTGGTTAAAAGGCTTGGTTAGAGATCTCGAATTACATCAGGAGCAGGCCATAGTGCACTGTGATAGTCTGAGTGCAATATGTTTAGCCAAGAATCAAGTACATCATGAAAGAACCAAACACATTGATGTCAGGTATCACTTCATCCGCACTTAGAAGAGGATCAATGTGAAGAAGATTGGCACTGAAGACAATCCGGCTGATATGTTCATCAAATTTGTTCCTCATGACAAATTCCAGCATTGCCTGGACTTGCTTAATATCAATACTTGGTAATAGTCCCAAGGTGGGGTTGGAGGCAGCATGGCATGATTTTTTGTGCTCTGAAGATGATTCAAGTCAAGGTGGAGATTTGTTAATAATGCTTTGAATCTGAACCCAGTTGATCCCCCTACATAGTCAGACGCTTCAGCAGAATTCCCCTACATAGTCAGACGAAAATTTTTAGGGGTATTATGTATGTGATTCGAATTTGATTTATTTCCTTATCACGAGATATGTGTTCTATTTTCAGGGGATTTATTTACAGTCATAGTCCGTATGTAATGCCTATCATCTCTCAAAGGGAGTGCCTATATAAACTCCCTAGGGGTCTAGACAGAGATCCATCCTTGTAATCATCATTATTCCATAACAAAGAGAGCTGCCGCTTCCCGAGGACGTAACTCGATTTAGGATAAACCTCGTAAATCTTCGTGTTCTCTGTGTTCGTGCGATCTCTCTCTCCCTCTTTTCGTAACTATATATATATTTGTCATCATGGGAAGTGCTAAAATTATGCGTACGGATTAAAGTCTAAGTTCATTGTTCAAGTCCGACTATTCATTATTTTAGCATTGCACCAGATTGTATATAAATAGATAGACTTCCGACGAAAAACAATTATGCACACAAAAGTTTAAACTTGGAACCTGAGGAGCTGCTATCTAGTTTCCGGTGTAGTTGTCTAGTCGACATTGTATCGTACTTCCAAAATATATAAATAGGCCTCAATGGCTAGTGAGAGAAGTCGATCATTAACACAATGACACCTTAGCATTTGTCGCTATTAGCGTGGGAGCTGATTTGTCGCTTTAGTGTGGGGCACTGATTTGTGGCTATTTAACACCAGTGTCCATAGCTCCTCATGGGCGTGGGACATTGATTTGTCGCTAGTTAACACAGTGACACCTTAGAATCACAACACCATCGACGCTCAGCTTGCGACGCTAATAGTGTCGCCTTAGCGCCAACAACAAAGTGTCACTTTTATTGTCAACTTTCGGCATTAGGACGATGCTACAATGATACTGGATGTTTGACAAAATAAACTTTAGTATTGCACTATCAAGTGGCAAAAGAAACGAATTGCATAAGTAGAGTTATCCTCCCTTTTCCCAACCTCATAAAATGCCCCGATCCCCAATCAGATGTTTGGATGTGAGCTATACTCCGCGAGGAGCCACACGGGCGTCTAACCTTTTGCCTTGCCATTTGACGCTTTGAAGAAAAAGCGAAATGTTCTTAGTCATAAAGTGCATATTTGGCATCACAATATTGGACGCCTAGGCAGCTATAAAGCTTTAGAAGCCATTGTGATGCCATGTTAGTGCTAGAAAACATGACACTAAAACTTCTCACCAACGATACTAAAGTGACTCCGAGAGGCACGAAATCGTGACTTCATCTCGATGCCAAAATGACGTTAGATCATGTGGCGCTAAGTCAACGCTATTGTTGTGCCAAATTCATATAATAGCTCATCACTAATTCGTCATTAATTATAATATATTTTGCCCCACTATACAATTCATTGTTCCCATTCTCTCCTGATCCAAATTTACAATGCATGCACATCCAACACAATAGAAACTAAAGAAATCTTACAGTCATAATGCACCACATCCACATATACAACACAAAAAACTATTGACATCATATATTTTTAATAATATCACAAACTATAAAAAAAGCTAAATATCATCATAATGTTTAGTTTTAGTCATGTTCAATGTTACAATAATTTCTACAGACTAATGATCATTTTCATCCTGGCAATTAATTATGACGTACTTGTTTTTGGAGTTTGTAGTGTTTGAGTTTGAGTCTACAAGATGGCATGTAGGGTTTGGAAGACTAGCTCTAGCTGCTTAGTGATGAGTTCTCTTATGTTGTTCAATGTCACATTAGGTGCCGTGGATGAATTAGGAGTAGACGAGCTATCAACATTTCCATCAGTCTTTCTAAAAACTGAGCAACGTTTCTAAACCCCTCAGGTATTCTCTTCATGTTGTCATGGCCGCCTCCTCTCAAACAGCGACATCCTTTGCAAAATAGATATGTTTTATAGATATATAATGTGCAGTATCACATTATGAATATGAATTATTTTCGAGATACGTTACCCACTAGCTGGGTCCTAGATCATGTCCAACTTCTTGGACATCTTTTTATTATATGCATCATAAAATATTTAAACATTGCAAATTTGAGGAATCATTTAATCTAATTGGAACAACCAAATAAATAAATGCTGAAACTTGCCAAAGTCTATGGGCAGTGGATGTGACAAGTTATTGTTCTTCCTGCTCTTATGCATAACCATGTAGATCGGCCAAAATTCGACAAGACCCTCATCTTTCTTCTTCTGCAATAAAATTATAATTTTGTAAAATAAGTAAATATGAGATAAATGATTAACTATTCTTTTTGTATATGCATTAAACATGTGCCGACGATGATTGTCCAATTGGATCAACCCTCTTGTATGTATGTGAGCTTCCAACTTAGAAAGTCTATTAATTTTTACAGTTTTAGACTTTCTTTGCAAATCGTCATTCATCCTGCTTCACATCAATATTTAGACTTTGCAAAATAATAAATTAAGAAAAAACAATTCAGATACAATGTATTACTTACCATTTCTTGATTTGGGTATTTTTGTATGCCCTGCTTTTGATTGATGTGATGACTTTGCAAAAACTGTACAACGCTTGTGGAGACTTCTCAACCACCTCCTCAAAACATCTTCATGTCATCCCCAAATTGAGTTTTGAGTGAAATCGGTTTGATTTTCTTAAAAAAAATTATGAAATTTACAAATCAATATAAAATAAGTTATATAACATAAAAAATATAGTCATATGATAATTAAGCGAAAGATATCAACCTTCACTTCAATGGGGATATCTTTTCATGATCATGTCTCTTCAGGCAAGTGGACGAGGACAAGAGCACTAATATCTTGCAAGGTAGAAGTGAATATAAAAGTGGTCCTATAATTTATAAATTTTTTTTCTAACTATAAGATGAACTATAATAGAATTTGTAAAATTTATTTAACTTATGGCCAACTAATATTTTAATAGTCATCACTCTATTGAGTTTAAAAATTTCACAACCGACTCACAAGTAGCCTCGGTTGATGAGATGCTCATACATCTTATAGAATTTTCACAAGTGACGCACAAAATTTTCCATCAATTTTTCCATGTGGACCAATATGTTTGAACTGATCAAATGGGTGTTGAGATAATGGGGGAAGAAAAAGAGAGGGAGAAAGAGAAATGACATACATTCATCTAAATTCCATGGATCAAACTAATAGTTGTAATATACAACTCAAAACCAATTTTCTGCTTAATCCTTGAAATAATTAGAGAAAAAAGTTTTAAACATACTAGCAGACATAACCCTTGCTTCCCATTAAATATTAAACAAGTATTATAATAATTCTTTTAGAGGAAAATGATAAGAAACCACTAAATCCTAAACTAAATAAAGCATAAAAATTTTTTAGGAAAAAACAAGTTTTATCATATTCACATATAATTGAAATGTCAAATGGCTATCTTATTATAGTTAATTCTAATTAAAAAAACAACTTAAGGAAAGCTCAAGAGAACAATGCTCATATTTCACGGGATCATGAAGTTTTGTGGATGATGAAAAATGTTCATATTTGATTTTAAAAAAAATAATAAAAATTGAAACTTACTATTGAGAGTCAGGGAACGAAGTACGACAGTGTTGAGGGTAGGCGGACAGAGGATGGAGGCATTGGAATCAACAGATCAATGAAGGACAATGGCAAATCTAGTGGTTGTGGCATGGACAACGAACGATGACTCAACAATCGAAGACGCGTCGAGAAAGGACTCCGACGGTGTGCAATGGTGAACACGATAAAATGGTGGCAACTTAGCAAGATAGAGGATGTCGAAGGACGACATCATGATGATGATGATGAACATGATGAAGAGAATTAAAATAGTGAAAAGTTAAAACAAAAAGTAATGGTAGAGATTCAAGGTTAAATTTTTAGCATCACCTAAATTGGCAACACTAATTCGAGGCTAAGATGACGTCAAATAGTTTGTTAGAGAAATTAGATTTAGCACGAAGTAGCATTGGATGATGCAACACTAAAATGACGTTGTAGTGACTCTAATATACCGTCAATAGTCATGTGGTAATATAGTGTCTCTATTGTGAAGCCAATCATAGGCATCATATTGTTGACTTCATTGTGTTTGTACAATGATGCTAAATATTAGTATTAATTTTTAACATATTAAATTTTCTAATTAAAGTATTGAGAAAATCATAGCGCTTAGTTCCATATGATGTAAAGAGATGAAAGCATGATTTATAGATAATAAAGATGTGATATATGTTAAGTATATACAATTTATTTATTGAAATATGTCATACATATATATTGTTTATATTAACAAATCTATATATAAGTTTACACTAATTACTTGATTATATAAATATGGGTGTATATATGCATATATATATAAACTATAGTTAAATTAACATTATTTTTTTTAGGTATATAGATGTATAATTTTTCTAATTTAACTACCAAAAAAATTAATCACTTAATTTCATTCCATTAATTGAATGATTTAACAAAAGGATTCATAGATCATTAAAATATGATACATGACATATTAATTAGATAACTATGTTATACATGTATATAATATTTATCTTAGCGAATTTGTATATATCAAATTAACATTACCTACTTAAATCAATACATACATATGTATTTGTATTTGTATTTATATATGTATATGTGTGTCTTTGTATATATCATATCCTACATATATGAATACAATTATAGTTAACATTCAATTAATTTACTAATTATAATTTAGTATAACAAATTTATATTTTTACACACATTCGTGCCAAATGGGGATTGCAATAATGACGCTTGGGCTTTAGCGCCATCATAGTGTTCTTTTAGTGTCGCAACTTTTTATATTTGGTATGAGTTTGGGAGTCATTAGCCCACCTACTCCATCTTAAAATCAAAACTTTGTGACCCTTATTTTGCCAAAAAATATAATAAAATTCATCTTATATAATTAGAAGTTGTTAAGGTTGTTAAGATCTATAGATATTTTACTATCTTTCGTACATGTTGTCACAATTAAATTAAATTCAATCTTTCAGTCTTGTTAATATGAATTTTTTACTCTCTGTGATATCTTTTACGATATTTCATGTTCTTCAATCTTGCGACCCTTTCACCGTTGTGATTAAGATCTCGGCTTGAAATATATTTACATTTAAGAAGAGAGGGAGATGACCAATTTGTGTACTCAAGATTTCAAATGTTTCTTTGTTTAAATTGATCATTCTACCATCAACGAAATATATTGCCATATTATATATGGCTATTATACAATCTATCAACATTTTAATTAAACCCATTTTGCCATCATGAACTCCTATATATATCTAAAATTCGTATCACTAACTCATAGAATCTATTTTACCATAATAAAAATAATTAATATATACATGTATAATACCTTAAATAATTTTTTTTTCTGGAGACTCAATTTAATTACAAACATATCTAATATATTATCTTGAAATGGACAATTCAACTAACTCAAGAATGGAATAGGCCAACTTATAATTTGTGTAGTCACATATTAGTATATTCTTTACTTGAAAATGTGATGAATACACAAATTTTGTATGCATGTATTAATTAGGAAAGTCACGAATCATAAAGCACAAGACATGAGACAATGGACATATAGTTATATTTGATACACCAATAGAATACCTCACATACGAGTCTATCTCATATTTTCTCGGGGTAAATTTGTAAACTCGTATGATTTGTGAGCAACACTTTGGAGGAAAGATATTCTCGAGTGCATATATATAGATCATAAGACAAAGAGAGAGAGAGAGAAAGGAGAGAGAGAAAGGAGAGAGAGAGAGAGAGAGAGAGAGAGAGAGAGAGAGAGAGAGAGAGAGAGAGAGAGAGAGAGAGAGAGAGAGAGAGAGAGAGAGAGAGAGAGAGAGAGAGAGAGAGAGAGAGAGAGAGAGAGAGAGAGAGAGAGAGAGAGAGAGAGAGGAATAGCTAAGGACGTGCGCATGTTTTATATGTTATCTTTTGGTGACCCCAGAGCTTTATATTCACCATGGCATGAGTTTTATATGTTACACAATGAGTTGGATTAAAATTTTTAACTCATGGCATATGGGTTGATTCAATAACATCAATTATTTTATATTCTTAATTTTTTTATGTGTAGATTGTTGATAATTGGAACGATACTTTGAGCTTTCGATTTTGATATCATATTAAAATTGATGTACTAACTAATTTTTCTAAAAGTTTAAACATCAAGTGTAAGATTAATTATTTTATATTCTTAAAACATGGCATATGAGTTAGACTGATCGATTAAAAAATAAAAAAATCGATAGTAGAAATAGATATTATTGTCTCTTGAGTAGTCTACTGTAGGAATTGAGGATGTGCGTTTCGAAATCCTTTTCAACTTAGTTCTTGGGTCGATAAAGAAAACGAAACTCCTCAACTACTTTTCTTTGGAGTGCAAATTGTTAGCTGCAGTTTCCTCTGCCAGTAGTTTCGTCATCTCTCAATTTATTCAAATGCAAAATAAAATGGCAGAATTTTCCTCAAAATATTTATAACGAATTAGTAGTGTTGGCCACTTAATAATAATACGATGATGCAGAAAACATCGCCATTCAAATTCTCTCTCTCCCCGCCTCGTATCCTTTATCTTTTCGTCTTTGTAATAGACAACTACATTTTTGTTTATATATATATATATATATATATATATATATATATATATATATATATAAAGCTGATGTATTGAAGATGCTCACATTATCTTTTTTTCTAAATGATTAGCTTTTATCTCTATTTTTTTTAACTTCCTTCTCACATTTAATGTTTTCTCTTTGGTGTAACTCCCATCTGACTCACCATGCTCATTTTATTTCACTTAGATGTTTCCTCTACCTAAAATTGGACAGCTTATATAACAATTGAAATAATAATTGTATCATATAATTTTTCATTGTATCTACACTGCATTAAGGAACTTTGCACCCGATAACTTCCTCAATGGATTCAGATTCTCCGAACATAGGCAATATATCCGCCTGTTCAAAGCTTACCAGGTATGTTTATGCCAAAACACTTTGGAAACCTAATCAAATCAACGTCTGCACACACACACAAAAAAATGCAAATTGCGAATCTGTTTAATAGATCTGCCATTTTTTCATAATTTTTTTTGGTGGAATATGAATTGGTGTCATAATACATGTACCAGTTATTTTCTTTCAAAAGACCTAAATATGAAGTGGTGTTACAATAAAAGTGACAGGAATTTGGCAGCTCATATATGAGATCTTTCATTATTATTATGTCCACTTTTTTGGTTAAATGTTTATTCTTTTATTGTAGTTTCTATTATTTTCACAATATTATTAGCAATTTATTACTGAAAAAAATGATTGTGTGCCACTATTAGCTTAAATATAAAAAATATTGCAGAGAGGAAGACGTTCTAATCCTAGCTATGTTATTTTGTCTTCATAACTTCTGATCCTTTGTTTATGTTTTGTTGCAATTTTTTAAAATGTATTCTCATATAATTGATCTTATTTTATGTTTTTTTAGAGGAGATCTTACTTTCATGTTTACCCCGCTACATCATGCGATCACACAATTTCTTATTTGAGAAAGAGAGGATCAAGGTATGGATACATGCATTTATTTTTTATGCTTAATAACTCCATTTTTATTGATTTAAAATATATAGTTTTTTATTTTATAATTTTTATAATTTTTTTAAAAGACATGATATACGATTTCATATAAATAGAAGTTGGAGGTATCTGATGTGGATGCAGAGACATTTCTTTCCCTCCCAAATTATTTTTCTGTTTGAATTCTTGACATGGTATCAAAGTAGGCTACAGATTCTGGAGTGATCTCTACCTGAAGCTTCTTGTCTACGTCCAAATTCTGGGCGAACTTCCACAATCAGGTCCTTCGTGCAATTGATTCTTCATTCTTACATATTGATTGTTCTTTGGATCTTGTTTGCAATTGGTTTCTTATCCTTACAAATCGATTGCTTATCTGAGATCTTGCTGTGGTTTTTCTCTTCGATTCGGATCATCAATGGCCGATTCCTTGAATCCTCCATCTTCCTCTCTAGTTTTGACTATGGATCCTACACATCCATTATACTTGCATCCATCAGATTTACCTGGTCTCGTATTAGTTCCGGTACGATTAAATGGTTCAAAAAACTATTCGATGTGGAGTCGATCTCTTTTGAATGCCTTCTTAGCAAAAAAAAAAAAACAAGTTAAGATTCATAGATGGATCTTGTAGAATGGAACAGTTTGATCAATTGTTACGTTTCCAATAGAAACGATGCAATGCACTTGTTCTTTCTTGGATCATTTTGACAGTTTCTGAAGGTCTTCTTGGCGGCAATATTCCATATGTGTCTGAACTGTGTTGTGCAAAAAGATTTGAAAGAGAGATTTGAGCCAATTGGTGCCTTACAAATGTATCAATTACATAAGGAAATTACTATGTTCACACAAAATTCCTTTAGTATTACATAATATCATACCAAGTTGAAAATCTTCTGGGAGGATCTGTGTAGTGTTATTCCCATGCTAGGAATCTTGAATCTTGAATCCTGAAAATGTATTGTATTTTCGACAGTTAAAAGTTTTATCATTTCTTCTTCTGATTTTTTTTCTTTCTTTGGCTGGGCTTGCGGATTTACTGTCTATACTCCATATGATCTTAATATCAATGTGGCATTAGTCAGGAGTAAATTTTCCATGATCTGGCGTTTGAGTTTATTATATTTAAGTTTTCATTGTTGATAATGTCGTAGAAAAGCATGGCAATGCGGTGTATTCACCTACATTGTGTCAAACTGTCCGGAGGAATCGTGTTATTATGATAACCGGCAGCACTTCTTGAACTGCCTTCCTGTCTTATGCAGCTAGATGATGGTCTGGAGCTATCTTTTAATGACAAAAGGCGTTTTGCCAGAGTACGCCTGCTTGAAGATGTAAAATCTTGCCTCTGTCATTCGTCTTTTTTTTTTTTGTTAAATTGATTAAATACAATTTTCGGTCGATATGATTACCATTCTTGTTGATTTGTGTACGGCCAGAGGCTGTGCCTCCAATTTCTGAACTAGGGCCCGATGCTTTGTTTGAACTCATGCAAGTTGCTGCATTTGTAGACTCGCTAAGCAAAAAGAGTACGGCCATAAAAGCCCTCTTACTTGACCAGGTAGGAGTTGGTAGTATGTTGAGCCAACCTTCTTAGGAAACTCTTTTCCCTCTTGGGAGTTTCTATCTTCCCAAGCGAGAAAAAGAGAAACAATCTCATTTATAACTATTCTACTTCTCTTCTATCCTTCACATACAATGTCTTATGTTTGATCTGAACCTTTCTTGGCACCGATACTGGAACAGGAGACGCCGCCGCCGCTGGAGGAGTAGGATACAAGTTGTCGTTTGGACATGGCAGCTCCTTTCTGGTGGCGCGGTGGACATCGGCGAGCCTCACGACCCCCTTCTTCACCTCATTCAGTGAGAGCACCGACGCCAACCTTGGACCTCCGGGCGCGACGTCAGCGGCGCCGAAGCCGATGGCGGCCCTGGCGATGAGATCGAGCATTTTATTCAGGAGATTAGACGAATCGGCGGCCCTGCCTCCCGAAACATTGTGGATGGCGACATCAAAGATGATCCTTGACATCCACACTTTGAGCGCATGAAGGTCCATTCCGGGGTAGCCGATGAAGCGGAAAATTCCTTGGTACATGGCGCCCATCAACGCATCCAACACCTTCATCATGAACGTGTACCCGTGGCCGTCGGAATCTTCCCGGCTGATGCGGTGCGACCCTGAAGCTGCTGTGTCGATGGCTCTCAGTTTCTCTACAGCTGTCAAGGTCCCAGTGATGGTATGGAGCGCCTTGAGCAAGTCACGGGAAGACGAGATCACGAACGGCACGAATCTGCCGGCGCATGGAACGATGAACGATGACGCAGCTAAGAGGACGAGGAGGAAGAACACCGAAGACTTCATGCCGGCGAAGGGTCTCTGAAGCATCGCATGCAGGTGAGCACCTCGCATCGCACGCATGTTGCGCCGTATTTATACATCTCATGTAGCACCCCGAAATTCGGCCCCACCACACGGCGCGACCTCCTCCCGCGGCGCTACGTTGACTCTGACTCTTTTCCTCTTTCTTGACTCTTTTGTTGACCGGACAGTCAACAACAAGGAAATGCAAAGCGGAAGACCGAAGGAATTTATAATACAACGAATGAGTTAATGAATCTAGCGAAGACTTAAAGAAATAGGATAATACAACAATATGAAAGAAATGCGGAAGCTAAATAAGAAATGGTACATCCAAGAGGCATATACACATCCATGCCAAAAGTACAACCCTATAGGTCCCATCTAAACTCTAGGTAGCCATGTGCATACACCACTAAGCTGTAGTCGCCGCACACACTTCAACGGCTCGCGATCGTCATCGAATACCTGTGGGGATCACGCAGGGGAGCAAGCTCAACCGTTAGCATAAAGCTAAGTGTGAGTTCATATAAATCATAGATCAGTTCTGTTAGAACATAGCATGAAATTAATAGAAAAAAGGGAAATGAAATCAAGTTATCACAATTGGTTCCAATCAAAATACGCATGAGAAGAGCATATAATTTCATAGAAAAATCATGATGAATACATCCTGTCAAAATGGTATAAAGGAGATTATGTCATCGGTATCAAAGTAGGATCAGATTCCTTGGGAGAAAGAGAGGGAAAATCATCTTTTCATAAAACGGCATAATGAAGATCATAACATCAGTATCATAGTAGAAATTAGATCACAAGAGAGAGAACATATTTTCTCTCATCAAAGTATGACATGGAAGGAGGTGAAATCAACGTGAGAGAAAGATCAAGTCATCCTGAACCGATGTCATTAGTTATGGTAAAAATGGAGATCATAGTATCAATGTTATAGAAGAAATTAGCATGATAGAAGATTAAGTCATGATGGATAAAATTTCATGAATCATGGCATAGATGGAAATCATAATGGCAATAGCATATAAGAAGATCAAGATCATGATAGAGACCACATTTTTCACATTCACTTGCCATGCTTGACTTTCATACTTTTCATTCATCTTTCATGCATTACATGTCATGCATCTTTCATAGCTTTACATCTTTACATACTTTGCATCTTTTACTTGTAGCTTTTTGAAGAGCTCTTCATCTTGAAGGGAATACCATTGCTTAGAACGGATAACTATCTAGACATCTTGTGCTCGTGGGGGATTAGTGCCATGGCGAACCCCATCGAGTTGGGATGCCTCCGCCACCGGCGAGATGAAACATCCATGGGAGAAACTCCCGCCTAGATAGAGCAAATGGTAATCCATGATGGGGCCTATAACGAGGAGAGAACATCATCCCTCATCATACCTACGCCTGTCTTTCGGTCCGTCCACCGATCAAGGCAATGACAGGTCATCTGCGCCTGTCTTTCGATCCGTACACAGATCAAGGCAAAGACAAGTCATCATCTTAATTTAGTCTTTATTTAGTTAAATAATCAGGTGGATGGAAGTTGCTTAGAAATCAGGGTTAGGGTGAAGGGTTGTTACTTCCAATCCACACGACGGATGTCCTAAGGTCACGGTCATCTGTCGAGACATTAGTCGACCGAGGAGTGTGGTCGCCATTTCTTAACATTCTTGTTCTTCATGTCGGCGTTCTCATTCATGCATCGTCATGTTCATAGGAGTCATCATTAATTCAGAATCATAGTCATAATCATACATTCCACGAGGATCAATATAGTTCATGGCATAGAAAGCATAATCATCTTCGGTTCTTTTCATGAAGAGAGATTTCAAATCATGTTCAAATATGAGATATGGGTCAATATAGAATCAATGGATAACATTTATGGGTCAACATAAAAAAAATCAGGAGGTTTCACATTTATTCAGAAAGTCAAAAGTCGTAATATCGAAAAATAGGACCAGAACCCGGGCCGAGTGAAAGAAGACCCGAGCCGAGTTGGTCGGAATCAAACTCGGTCTGTCGAGTTGAAAAACTGAGAAGAGTCGGGCCGGGTTGAGTTTACACCCGGGCCGAGTTGGGAAGACAACCGAGTCGGGAGACGACCGAGTCGGGAGAATCGATTCTTCCGATCGTCTTCTCCGCGCAGAAACCTGAGCCGAGTCGTGTGTGACCCGGTCCGGGCACCTGGTTCGTCCCGAGCTCGAGTTCGGCATCCATGGCGGACCCGGGCCGTGCTCGGGGCTAACCCGTGCAGTGACGATAGAGCCCAGGCCGAGTTTTGGGAACTCGGGCTGGGTTCTGTCGAGTCATAAAGTAGGTTCAAGGTTTCGTTATTTTTCGGTGATCGACGACATGATACAACTAAATTGACTAAGCTACTAACATCACAAAACGCACATCCTCAAAGCATTCAAAGTTTAATGCAAGAATCGTGTTAAGCATGGAAACTAGAAAAGAAGGCTTCGATAATCGGTTCATACTTCTTTCATTGTAACATCAACTCGTTTGCACATATAGATCGTGACATTAGGACATGTATATGTCCGTTCCAAGGATAAATTATGCATCAATTCATTCATGGCAGCGGAGTCATCATTTTACGGAACATCTTGCATTCATATTCAAGGGTTCGGTTCATGGATAAATCAAACATGCTTAACTCATCGAGAAACTCGACCTATGAAGAAGATCCCGAACGTACACACCTTCTTGCCTAAGCCGTTGGGGTTTGTCCTAGTGCTGTCCGTGTTTCTCACCCCTTCTCATGTCGTCAGCGCCGGAGGTGGTCGCTGACGTCTGTCCGTACTCGCTGCTGTCCGCTTGCCGGAGAGGGGAAACAAGACAGGTGAGGCACGAGGTCGGAACGATGAAAACAGAGGGGAAGGAGGACAGACCCTTACTACTTTGGAGTCGGAGACGATCACTGGCGCTGCTCGTCCATCCTCGGCTGTCCACGCACCAGAGGAGAAGAAGAGCGAGTGTGAGGGAGCGAGAGAAACAGAGTGTGCGCAGGGGAGAAAATGGAGAGGGAAATGAGGGAGGTCCTCACCGCGACGGAGTCTCCGCTGTCCGCCTCCTCCGTCGCCGAAGTCAAGGACGTTCGCCGACACTGGTTGCTCGTCCCTTGCTGTCCATGACCACGAAGGGACCGTGAGAGGAGAGAGAGAGAGAGAGGAGAAGGGGGTCGGGTGCCTTATATAGAGGAGGAGGAAGAAAACTTCTTCCTTGGTGATGAAGGGAGATCTCGGTGGCAGGATCCTTGCTGCCAGGTGCTGAGATTTCCTGCCATGGCTGCTCCAATCGGTGAGGGAGAGAGTGTGGAGTGCAGCAGGGCATGCAACAGCAGAAGAAGACAAGAGGAAGGAAGAATTAGAAAGGGGCCAGCAGGAAAAGACAAAAGAAAGAGGAGGAGGAAAAGGGAAACCTGTCCGAGACTTCTCAGATTTTTTTTTTGATTGACCGTGGTGTTACACCTCATGTCATGACCAACTCCACGTCGGGTTCGGAGTAGGACTTTGGTTTTCTTTCGACGTCGACTTTGGTTAGGAGTAGGACTTTGGCTAGGAGTAGGACTTTGGTTTTCTTCTACTTAAATTATTTTTTTCTTACATAATTAATTATTTTCCAAACATAAAATTATTTTCTGATTTATAATTTATTATTCTTTATAAGTAAATTTTAGTTTTCATTGGACTCAAATTGATTGTTTTTGTTTTAAATTATTTTTTAAAATTTGAAAATAAAACAATGTCGTCTAAAAACAAAATAGTATAATATCTTGTTATACTTTTACATTGCCTTTTAGAAAGAAAAAAAGATTATTTATTTTAATCATACTCAAATTGAATTTTTATTTTTATTTATGAAATAATACATTAACTTTTAAGGAGGAAATATTAATTTATTTTTAGTATACTTGTCCATTATCCTTTAAAAAAGAAAACAATCCTTAATTTGGTCTCAATTTCTTAAATTTGAATTATTTTTTAATGCCAAAATAACTAAATATCTTTTAAAAAGGAGTAAAGAACGCTTCCTTATCAGCTTGTGTGAGGGCGTCGAATATGATCCGACAGTCATTCTTCTTTTTGTTTTGAACCTTTTATTCTCATCAATTCGATGGTCGTGATATCCCCCTCCTCTTCCTCTTCTCCATGTTTCTGCCGGTTTCGTCCACCCTCCACCACGAACACGAGACGTCCGACAGTGGCAGTGGCACAACAACATCGCGACAAAAGCAATGACATGAGCAACGCCACTGGCAATGACGTCTGGTAGTGGGCACATCAACGAGCAGATTGACGAATATGTCGACAGAGAGATGCGAAAGAGGGAGAAAGAAAAGACTTGCTAGCTGAGATGTAGTCTGTATTTGCAGTTCCGACGACGGAGAGGACGTGGAAGAGGGACACCGAGGACCGTCGGATTGTGTCTGACGACTCTCACGCCTGCTTAGTAGGTGCTTACTCTTTAAAAAGACAATATTATTAATTTCATTATACTACTATGATATCTTTGAGAAAGAAAATATTATTTATTTTAATCAAATTGAATCATTTATTTTAAATTTATGAAATAATAAATTTTTAAAATAAAATATTATTATTTTTATTATACTCGTCAATTATCTTTTAGAAATAAACATTTAATTTTAATTGGACACAAATTGAATTCTTTATTTTAAATTATTTTTTAATTAAAAACAAATTATCTTTTTAAAAGGAAATATTACTTACTTGTACCTTATCTTTCCTTCTAATTAAATTACGATATGAAATCTTCTTTTATTTGTGTTGCCTTATCAAAAGACACTTATAAGATAATTTTTATTTTATGAAATTATTATACTTTTCCATTATCTTTAAAATTGAAAATATAAGGAAAGATTGATATTAACTGGACTCAAATTTGATTTCTTTATTTTAAATTATTTGGACTCAATTGAATTCTTTGCTTTAATTTCCCTTCTAATAAAAAAATTAATACATTTATCTTTTAAAAATAAAAGATTATCTTTTATTATACTTGTACATTGCCATTTAGAAAGCAAATTTAATTTATCTAATTATTTTTTTCAGAAAAGTCTATATTATTTATTTTAACATATTTTGTGTGTTACCGTCTAGAAAGGGAAGGCTAATTATTTTGATCATACTCAAATTGTTAAAAAGAAAATATTAATCTTAATTTGATTCAAGTTGAATTCTTTATTTTAAATTAGTTTTATTACCAAAAATAAGAAATTATCTTTTAAAAAAGAATTATTATTTAATTCTATATTATCTTTAAGAAAGAAAATATTATTATTTTCATTATACTCAAACTGATAAAAAATAAATATTAATCTTAATTTCAACTCAAATTGAATATTTTTGAAAATAACTATTTATTTTTTAAAAGAAATTATTATTTACTTGCATAGTATCTTTTAGAAATAAAAGGTCGACCGACCCAGAGATATCGGTCAACCGGTGTCCGAGAAACGGTCGACCGCCCAGTGAGTACCGATCGACCGATATCTGTCAGATTGCATAGTGATTGTTGATTGATTGTTGATTTGATCTATATTCTTTCTATGCTTCTGTTGGGTTACTCTTTATAACTGGAATGTTATGTGATTGAATCCTTGATCTTATCTTTATCTGTTCTATGATCCAATCCTATCATGATATGCAAGTATGACAAGGTGATAAGTGATTAAGTAAGCAAGACATGAATATGTTTATGGGAGTGGTGGTCAGAGCTTAAGCTGAGTGCTTATCATGTTTGGGTCGCTCCCTTAGTCATGGCTTGATCCCCCATTGACTGCACGAAGCTGTATTTGGTCGCTCTGGCATAAATCCCCCAAGTTAAAGGCACCCAAATGCACCTAATGTTATGTGAAAGTAAGAGCACAAAGAACATGTATAAGTAACATGAACATGATGAACAAGGCATGATTATTGATCCAGCGTGATCTTTGAAATCTTTTATGATTACAAGATTGACTCGTGATCTCTATCTCTTTTATCCATCGATATCTCAAGTGAATGATCCTATGCTTTCAAATCTGATCTTATTGCAAGTGATTACTAATTCTGTCAATTGTTAATTATTGTTATGCATTGTACACTTATGGATTCCCACTAGGCTGTATAGCTTACGGGAGGATCTCCTCCCTGTGTTGATTTCCACAGGGCCAGGTCAGTGATGGTGTCGAGATCGTGTGCCGTGACCAACGATGCAAAAGCACATGAACTAAGAGAGGACCTAGTTATCTTTATCTTATTTTTCGCATTTTGAGCTTGATGTAATTCAGACATTATGGATATCATGGACTTTGTAATATTTTGGGACTTTCGCTTTTATGATATTTCTATCTTTCTTTCTTTGCTCTTATTATTAGCATGCCATTGTTTTATTTGAGATTTGGTTAAGTTTAAGTCAATGTTATAGTATTTTCGTATCGCCTTCGAATAGATCCTCGCCACGTGGCGTTGGTCGATTTGGGGGCGTTACATTTAGGCCCGGACTCGGCAGGCTCACTAGGGGTCATGTCCAATACGGTAAAGCCCTAATGAACCCTTCTCACCCGGAAGGACGGTTAGGACTTGGTACAAAGAACGAAGCAACATGACATAATGCCATTGCCCTAAAGATAAGGGATCTGATTTCACCCTTCTCTGATATACGATTTCTAAATCTCACATATGATAATAAGATAAGTAAAGAAAAGATGAAACTATGGGATAGCTATGTGCCACCCAAAGTACAGAGCAGAGATCAAGATATGGTACAGAGAGGGATAAGTAGCTGAACTGAGGAGACAGTGAACCTATCGGTCTTAATGACCATTGCTCCTGAAATACAAGCCCTCTCCCACCTGTGTTCCGAAAAAGGATGATGTATTGACGCACTCTTCTCTCAAAAGGGGCAACATATGAATTTCAAGGTATAGTGTCATAGGGGTAGATAGCATACCTGAGGAGACAATGAATCTACGGATCTTGGGGACCACTGTTCTACAGGTCCTCTTCCACCTGTATTTCGAAAAGGATATGTCTTAGCATACACCTTCTCTATCCTAGGCATCCACACAGAACAAAGCAAAGCATGGTAATGTATAGTAGAGTAAAGTACATAATAAGGTATTGTTAAAGTAAGGAACAAAGTATAGAGATGAATGAGATATTGTTCATTGCTCACAGTAAGTAAAGCACGGAGACCATTGATTAAAAGCAAGGATTCTATTGATCACCATTGTCATTGTTAATTAATTATACTAGGCGTTTCGCTCACGGGTATTCTATGTCCCTATATTGGGATTTTGCAGGTGAGAATCTTGCTTATGGAGGTGGTGGAGGGTGCAAAACTCGAGGACAGCTGCACATGACTCGTCCAACGCCATAGAATTTCACCCTTTTATTTCATTGTTCGAATTATTAGTTCTTGTATTCGAAGGATATTATGATTTTCTCTTTTGACATCGCACATGTGACCATTTGCTCGATTTGTTTGAATTCTGTGATCTCCTCTTTTCTCTTGAATGATTTCATTAAATCTTGATGCCTTTGATTTTTCAATGATCTGTCTTCCGCAATCATTTCTTGCACTTATTTTGTTACTGTTTCCACTGCCATGTGTCTCATTTATTTACTGGTCAAAGTCAAGAAAGTACTAGGTAGTGTAGCCCCCTCAAGATTATTTACTTTAATAATACTCCAATTGATAAAATGGAAATATTAATATTAATTTGACTCAATTTTAACTATTTATTAATTCTGAAAATAACATGTTATCTTTTATGAATGAATTATTATTTACTACCACGTTATCGTTTAGAGAGAAAATATTATTTATTTTAATCATACTAAGAAACTCTACTTTTAGTTAAAATATGCTCATAAATTTAATCTTCTTTTATTTTTTTCATCTTATATAAAAAACTATTATAAAATATTTCTTATTTTTTGAAAAATTTAAATTAGCTCTGTATATATATTAATTTACATAAATAATTTACATTTGTCATCGTGTTATAGATGCCACTTGTTGTGTTGTCATAATTTCAAGGAAATATTATTTATTTAGTACTGAAAATAATACATTACTTTTTAAAAATTACATATTACTTATTTAAAAATTATACTTATTTAAATATTATACTTATTTAAAAGCAATGACTTGGTTCTTTAAATTAGCGTAAATGATTTTTTAAATATGCAATGTTTAAATTTTTTTAGGATGTGTATAATCAGAAGATGGCCGGGAAGTATGGAGATGATCCTAGTACCCGGTCACCAGATAATGTATCTCCAAAATGATTCACATTTTTAACGTTATAACACTTTGTATGTTTATATGTTTCTTGAAGTTATATAATTTATATGATTTATAATGTTATATATAATTTGTCTATTTTGTAGAGGGCGCTGCTGTTTGGGAGGAGATAGCCGATATGACATGAGGAGGATACGTACGTGGCCTAGGCACGACCGCTCAGATTCCTAGGAAGAGCGAAGAATATGTAGACTGCTCATCTGCTCTGATTTCATCCACCACACCTGAGCTTACGTTGGGCAACATTAGTGGACTCATCTTAGAGCAGGTAGCTCAACATTTAGTTCCCATTTTGCAGGCGATCCAGACCACGCTTCAACCACATACTCAGTCCCCATGAGGCCAATGATCGAGTACGTCAACGTCGAATGTTAGGAATAATAACATGATAACTATCTAGGAGAGAAACTTTTCTATCATATATCTTTTATATGATTTTATTTGTGATGTCTGATAACATTTTGTTATCTTATTAGTACTTTTGTGATGGTTATTAGTGCTTTTATGATGGTTATTAGTGTTTTGCTATATTATTATTGTTATCAACATGAAGAATGCATTATATATGTAACACCCAAAATAAGTCCTCCTATCACGTAAGCAGTCAGATTGACGGTCTGTAGGCAATACAATAAGTTCTGCTACACCGGTCGACCGATATCTCTAGATCGATCGACCGATGGGACTTAATCAAAAGGAGCTTCGATCGATCGATCGGCCGAATGATACAAGGCTCAGGAGGATTGATCGGTCGACCGGTCTCCAAGGATCGGTCGACCGATAACCTTATCACCGGTCGACCGATATACAAGATCGGTCGACCGCTCTGCATGAAAAATAGAAACCGAACAGAATGGAAATAATGACGATTTTCAAGCTAAAATTACAATCAAAGCATTCAATCAACCATCTATGCATGAAGAACTAATACAGAACATATCTACAATCATAAGAATCATAGAACATGCATCAAACACAAGAAGAGCAATCAATCATTCCATTCCATGCTTCTCTTCAATCAAGAACACTGTCCATGTAAGAACCCTAATTCTAATCAATTGATAATCATGTTATACAGGGGATTTCGGTATCACCCACCTTATCTCGTGATTGCTCCTAGCTTGAGCCTTTTCAATCACCAAGAACACTTCCCCTTATTGTTCTCCACCCAGGAAGCCATCCAATTGGAGAGAGAAATGAGTAATGGATCTAAGGATTAAAAGGGTGCAGAAATGTAGATAACCTTGATGCTACACCTTGCTAGAATCCTTCTTCTCTTGCTAGATGATGTGCTCAAAGGGAGAAGAGAGAGAAGTGAGGGAGAGAAATGGTGGCTAAGAGAGGGAGCTTTAGGGCAATTAGCCTCTTTATAGGGTAGTTGTAGGGCTATTAGGCTAATGGGCTCACTAATTAGTTGGGCTAGGAAATTGGTCTTTGCAATTTAATTTTCATTTTCTAATTAATTTTTTTTAAATGTGGACCGAGTATTACATTATTACCCCCTTAAAGAAAAATTCGTCCTCGAATTTTGCACTAAGTAGAGATCTTACCAAACAGATGCGGGAACTCCTGGCGCATCTCTAACTCGAGTTTCCATGTGGCTTCATCGCCGTGGTGATAACGTCAGGCCACCCTGACCATGGGCACATTTTTATCCTTCTAGCGCTGTATCTTCCGCTCCACTATATGAGTCGGATACTCCGCGAAGGTCAAATCCGCAGCTAGATTTGGCTCTTCGATCCGTAAGACATTAGCAGCATCGTGCTTGTACTTCTTCAGCATGGAGACATGAAACACATTATGCACTCGCCCATAGGAAAGTGGCAATGCTAGCCTGCAAGCTGCTTCACCTACTAACTCGAGTACCTCAAAGGGTCTCACATAACGAGGACTGAGCTTCCCTCGCTTACTGAACATCATAACTCCTTTCATAGGAGACACCTTCAACAGAACCTGATCACCAGCTTGAAAGATCTACTCACGTCTGCCCTTATTCGCATAACTCTTCTGCCTGCCCTAAGCTGTCTTCGTCCTCTGCTTGATCAGCTCTACTTTCTCAGCATACTCTACAGCCTCCTTCACGTCTTCTTTGCTCATGATCTTCTCCTCACCTACTTCACCCCAATGAGCGGGTGAACGACAAGGTCGGTCATATAAAGCCTCGAAGGGCGCCATGCCGATACTGGAGTGGTAACTGCTATTATAAGCAAATTCGATCAGATGGATATGTTCATCCTAGCTACCCTGCCAATCCAGTGCACAAGCTCGTAACATGTCCTTCAGCGTCTGTATAGTCCTCTCAGACTGCCCATCGGTCTGAGGGTGGAAAGCGGTGCTGAAATTCAACCTGGTACCAAATGTCTCCTGCATGCTCTTCCAGAATCTAGCAGTGAATCTAGGATCTCGGTCTGAAACAATCGATGCTGGAATGCCATGTAGTCTAATCACCTCCCTAACATACAAGTCCAACAGGCTCTCTACCGACTGCTTCCACCGGATGGGGATGAAGTGCGCTGCCTTAGTGAATCTATCCTCCACCACCTATATGGCATCATGACCATTCTTAGTCCTGGGCAGGTTGGATACAAAATCCATAGTGATATTATCCCACTTTCACTGTGGGACATCTAGAGACTTCAACTTCCCGTAGGGCCTCTGATGCTCAATTTTCACTTGCTGACACACTAGACATCTGGACACGTATTCAGCTATCTTCCTCTTCATATCCGGCCACCAATAGTTGCGCTGCACATCTTTGTGCTGCCAGTATGGATAGCAAACTCGAACTTATGGCACTCGTCCATTACCTCCCGTCTGATGGTGACATCTGTGGGAACTCATAACCTGTCCCTATATCGTATCCCTCCATCTGCAGATACTTGGAAGTCTGTCGGTTCCTGTTGACATCTCTTCATCACCTTCTAATACTCCGGATCCTCCTTCTGGGCAACTATGATCCTGTCAATCATGCTAGGCCTCATCTTATGCATCATCCATATCGCTCCGTTAGTGCCAAGTCTGGGACACCACTGGTCTAACTCCTGCAACATCTCATACTCCCGTACTCGGATGTAGGCTAAGGAACCTTCCCACTTCCTGCTCAGTGCATCGGCCACTGAATTTGCTTTACCAGGGTGGTAATTAATAGCAAATTCGTAATCCTTCAATAATTCTGACCAACGGCGCTGTCTCATATTAAGATCTCTCTGATCAAAGATGTATTTGAGACTTTTATGATCTGTGAAGATCTCAAAAGTCTCTCCATAAAGATAGTGCATCCAGATCTTCAAGGCAAAAACTATAGCAGCTAGCTCCAGATCATGAGTGGGATAGTTCACCTCGTGCTTCTTCAACTGACGCGAAGCATAGACCACCACCTTACCATGCTGCATGGGTACACACCCTAAGCCTGTCCCGCATGCATCGCTGTAAACTACATATCCTCCGCTGCCCATCGGGATGGTGAGGACAGGTGCTGACGTCAGACGATCCTTCAATGTCTGAAAGCTCTATTCACACTTATCAGACCAGATAAACCTCTCAGCTTTCTTCGTGAGGTTCGTGAGTGGTGCTGCAATCTTGGAGAAGTCTCTGATGAATCTCCTGTAGTAACTTGCCAATCCTAGAAAGCTGCGGATCTCTGATGCATTCTTCGGCCTCGCCCAATTGGTCATTGCTTCTACCTTCGCAGGGTCCACTGAAATTCCCTTCTTGGATACTATGTGTCCAAGAAACATGATCTCCTTTAGCCAAAATTCATATTTGGAGAGCTTGCCGAACAACTTGTGTTGGCGCAGAGTCTCCAACACTATCATGAGATGCTCCCGATGCTGCTCTGGGCTGGACGAGTAAATCAGGATGTCATCCACAAACACTATGACGAACTGGTCCAAGTAGGGCCTGAAGGTCCTGTTCATCATGTCCATAAATGCTACAGGAGCGTTCGTCAGTCCAAACGACATCACTAAAAACTCATAGTGACCATACCTAGACCGAAAAGCTGTCTTCGATATGTCCTCCTCAGCAACCCTCAACTGATGATAGCCGCTCCGCAGATCGATCTTGGAGAATACTGATACCTTGGACAACTGATCAAAGAGATCATCAATGCGGGGCAAATGATACTTATTCTTCACCGTCACCTTGTTAAGCATCCTGTAATCAATGCAAAGCCGCATTGAACCATCCTTCTTCTTCACAAACAGTACAGGTGCTCCCCACGGTGAAACACTTGGCCGAATGAAGCCCTTGTCTAACAGTTCCTGGATCTGCTTCTTCAACTCATGCATCTCAGCAGGTGCCATGCGGTACGGTGCCTTGGAGATGGGTGCGGTGCCAGGTTGAAGATCGATCTTGAAGTCCACCTCACGCCTTGGTGGCAATCCTGAAGTGTCTTCAGGGAAAACATCTGGGAACTCACGCACTATATCTATCTGTTGTAGTGCGGTGACTGGTGCATCGGTCTTCACTACACTTGCCAAGTAGGCATAACATCCCTTTTGGATCATCTTTTGAGCCTTCATAGCCGAAACGATCACCTTCTTGCGCTCTGATGGAGTACCTCTGGTGACTGTTTTTGGCTTGCCCTGTGCACCTATTATGATCTTCTTCTGTTTGTAATGTAGAGCTGCATCATGGTAAGAAAGTCAATCCATCCCTAGGATGACATCGTAGTCTGCCATCGGAATGACGATGAGATCTGTAGAAAAATTCTTCTTCTCTACGGTGACAAGTACATTCGGGATGTACCTGGCCGCGCGAAGGTCTCCCATGGGCGTGCTCACTCTCATGGCATGAGACATCTGCTGCAAAGGCAAGCTAAGAGCTTGGGCGCACGACTCCGAAATAAACGAGTGCGTGGCCCCTGAGTCAAACAAGATAATGGCAGACACGCCATCAATAGGAAGAGTACCTCTGATAACGTCATTATCATTCTGCTCCGCATGTGCCTCCATGTGATGCACCCTTCCCTGGGTTACAGGGTTTGCGCCTCCTGCGCCCTTGTTATCATGACCCCTCCTAGCAGGCTGGGGGCAGTTTCGGGCGAAATGCCCGAACTGTCCGCATAAGATGCACGCACTAGTCCTCTTGCAGCATTCGCCGTCATAGAATCGCTCGCAATGTGGGCAACAAAGCCTCTGTGGAACTACTGGCGCTGGTGGCTGAGGCTGACGTGGAGGAGGTGGCAGCTGTCTCAGAGGCTATTACATGAAACGTGAGGAATTCAAAATTTAATTTGAATCTAACTAGAAGTTTAGGATATAAAAAGGAGTCTAATGAGAGATATGATAAGAGTTTTATGTCCAAAAATATTTAGAAGATAAAATAATAATATTTTATTATTTTATTTAAAAAATTAATAGATAAGAATATTAATTATTTATTTAATTTTGAAATTTGGGAATAATTATGTTTAGGAGAGATACAATAAAGAAAAGATAGTTAGAAAATGATTAGGGATAAAGTTTGTTGAAAGATTGAATTAGGATTGCTAATGAGGTCAAAATTAAGAGTTTTAAGGATAAATATATTCAGGAAATAAATAATAATAAATTATTATTTTACTTCTAAAAATCAAGAAATAGTATTATTAATTAATTATTTAAATCCAAAAAATCATGGAAAATACAAGTTAAATTATAGACAGGAAGTATGTATAAGAGTTCTAATTATATTAGCACTTGGGAGACTTTACCTTATAAATAGGATTCCAAAGCTCTCTTCCAATCGGTCATCGAATCTCAGATATACTCTCTGTCCCGACCCCATGGTTAGTCATTGTCGGGTCTCGCCGAAAAACACACCCAAAGTCTCGGATTTCAGGTTGTCTGAAATAGTGAAGGTACGTAAGATTTCATATTCACTTTTGGATATGATTTCTTAGTGAAATAGTTAAGATGATGAATGAGTTAAGATTGATATGTGTTCTCCTATGCTCCATAAATAGTTTCATATGATTTTCATATTGAACAAAGTACTGCACCGAAAGTTGTGATTGGCCAAAGACTCAAGAAAATATCACTAGAGTTCCAATAGCCGAAACCCAACCCGCATAGAGATGAACCCGGTTCGGGTTCATCTATATAGTTGAGACCCGATGCGGTATCACTCTGAATCTGACCCGAATTTAGAGTGAACCAAACCCGAATTTAAGGCAGTCCGGCCCGGGCTTTGACACGATCGTTTTTGGGCGTTTGGATTCTTTTCCGGCAACCTGACCCACGTTGGGATTACACCTAGCCCGGGTAGATAAACATCACTCTGCGTGATGATGAAGACAACGAACTCGGCCCGAGCTATCTCGGACCCGGCCCTGGTTTTGCTAAGAAAAAGTGACACGACACCGAGAGCTCGACCCGAGTCTCGGTGAACACGGACCAAGTTTAGTCACAACCCGACCCGGATTCATAGAATAGAAAAAATTTTATTTTATTTTTAATTATTATTATTTGCAATGACTATTTTACCCTTGTGTTAATAATGCTTAATTGAGAAGTAAGGATGTTAATCAGGTCAACGGATAAAAGATGTAAAATGGGACTTCTTGGTACGGATTGTCACCGAATCGAATCATATAAAGAAAGTGAAGATGAGTATTAATAACTCCACCACCCTAATCGTTATCATGGATAAATAAAAGCCCCACACCTTTTTATTGGGCCCATCATTGCCCTACTTTTGATTTTAGTTTGATCCACTTTGACCATGCATGAAATGCCATGAATGCCCATAATAAAATAAGTCGAGCTGACATTAGAACAACACATATAGATCTTCTTGGAATTATTTATAATAAAAGATGTGGAGAAAGAACAGAAAGAATCAAATAGAAAAGCATCGAATGAAAACAAATCGAGCCGAAAGGAATAGTATAATATGAAAATTGATTATTTTTATTTTAAATTATTTTGTTTTAAATTTGAAAATAAAACAATGTCTTCTACAAACGAAATAGTATAATATGTTGTTATATTTTTACATTTCATTTTAGAAAGAAAAAAAATTATTTATTTTAATCATACTCAAATTGAATATTTATTTTTATTTATGAAATAATACATTATCTTTTAAGGATGAAATATTAATTTATTTTTAGTATACTTGTCCATTATCCTTTAAAAAGAAAAACAATCCTTAATTTGGTATCAATTTCTTAAATTTGAATTATTTTTTTAATGCCAAAATAACTCAACGTCTTTTAAAAAAGAGTAAAGAACGCTTGCTTAGCGGCTTGCGTGAGGGCATCAGACATGATCCGACGGCCGTTCTTCTTTTTTTTTCTGAACCCTTTATTCTCATGAGATACGATTCGACGGTCATGATCTCTCTCCTCTTCCTCTTCGCCACATTTCCGTTGATTTCGTCCACCCTCCCCCATGAACACGAGACGTTCGACAACGGCAGTGGCGCGACAACATCGCAACAAAAGCAACGGCACGAGCAGTGCTAGTGGCAACGACGTTCGGTAGCGGGCCCGACAACGAGCAGATTGATGGATCCGACGACCGAGAGGATGAGAAAGAGGAAGAAACGAAAGATGACAAGAAGGCTACGACAGCACCAGATCAAAAAGCACATCGAAGGAGGAGGGAGATCCGAGGACGGAGGACAGAGAGGAGAAAAGGACACCGACGACACCGGATCGGAGTAGGAGGGGGGAGCAGGATGGCACCGAATGGAAGGAGGAGGAGGAGGAGGTAGTGGAGGAGTGCCGGCTGAGATGTAATCCATATCTGCAGTTCCGGTGACGAAGAGGACGTGAAAGAGGGACTGTCGGATTGTATCTGTAGTCCCGGCTCTCACGTCTGCTTAGTAGGCGCTCTTTACTCTTTAAAAAGACAATATTATTAATTTCATTATACTACTATGATATCTTTGAGAAAGGAAATATTATTTATTTTAATCAAATTGAATCATTTATTTTTAAATTTATGAAATAATATTTTTTAAAAGAAAATATTATTATTATTAGTGTACTTGTCAATTATCTTTTAGAAATAAAGATTTAATCTTAATTGGACACAAATTGAATTCTTTATTTTAAATTATTTTTTATTTAAAAACAAATTATCTTTTAAAAAGGAAATATTACTTACTCGTACCTTATCTTTCCTTCTAATTAAATTATGCTATTAAATATTCTTTTGTTTGTGTTACCTTATCAAATAACCTTATAAGATCATTTTTATTTTCTGAAACTCAATTGAATTCATTGCTTTAATTTCCCTTTCTAATTCAAAAATTAATACATTTATCTTTTAAAAATGAAATATTATTTTTTAATATATTTGTACATTGTCTTTTAGAAAGTAAATTTAATTTATCTAATAATTTTTTTCAGAAAAGTATATATCATTTATCTTAACATATTTTGTGTGTTGCTATTTTGATCATACTCAAATTTATAAAAAGAAAATATTAATCTTAATTTGATTCAAGTTGAATTATTTATTTTAAATTAGTTTTTTTCAGAAATAAAAAAATTATCTTTTAAAAAAGAATTATTATTTAATTTCATATTATCTTTAAGAAAGAAAATATTATTATTTTCATAATACTCAAATTGATATAAAAAAGAAATATTAATTGTAATTCCACTCAAATTGAATTATTTTTTTTAAATTTGAGAATAACTAATTATTTGTAAAAGAAATTATTATTTACTTGCATAGTATCTTTTAGAAATAAAATATTATTTACTTTATAATACTCGAATTGATAAAAAGGAAATATTAATCTTAATTTGACTCAAATTTAATTATTTGTTAATTCTGAAAATAACATATTATCTTTTATAAGGAATTATTATTTACTTCCACGTTATCGTTTAAAGAGAAAATATTATTTATTTTAATCATACCAAGAAACTTTGCTTTTAATTAAAATATGCTCATAAATTTAATCTTCTTTTTTTATATTATATAATAAAATATTATGAAATATTTTTTTATTTTTTGAAAAATTTTAATTAGATATGTATATATATTAATTTATATAAAAACTTTACACTTGTCATCATGTTATAGATGCCACTTGTTGTGTTGTCATACTTTCGAGGAAATATTATTTGTTTAGTACCAAAAATAGTACATTACATTTTAAAAATTACATATTATTTAATTTATTTTTAAAATTATGTAATACATTATATGTTGTCTTATACTTATTTTAAAAAGTTTGAAACTTTATTGTAGGAGGAAAAACAAGATGATATTATAGACTTTCGTGCGGTATACGAGGCCACACATAAAAGCAATGACTTGGTTTTTCACGTTAGCGTAAAATAAATTTTCAAATATGCAATGTTTAATTTTTTTAGAATGCGTATAATCAGAAGATGGCCGAGAAGTACGAAGATGATCCTAGTACTCAGTCACTAGGTAACGATTCATATTTTTAACGTTATAACACTTTGTATATTTATATGCTTCTGGAAGTTATACAATTTATATGATTTATAATGTTATATATAATTTGTCTATTTTGTAGATGACACTGCTATTTGGGAGAAGATGGCCGGTATTACACGAGGAGAATACTTGCGTGGCCTAGGCACGGCCGCTCAAGTTCTTTGGAGGAGCAGAGAATATGCATGCGACTTCGATTTCATCCACCGCACATGAGATCACGTTGGATAGCATCAAGGGACCCATGTCAAAACAAGTAGCTTAACATTTAGTTCCCATTTTGCTGGCGATCCAGACCGCGCTTCAACCACATACTCAGTCCCCACGAGGCCAATGATCGAGTACGTCGGCGTCGAATGTCAGGAATAATAACGACGATGTTAACGATCTAGGATAAAAACTTTTCGATCATATATCTTTTATAAGATTTTATTTACGATATATGATATCATTTTGTTATCTTATTAGTACTTTTGTGATGGTTATTAGTGCTTTTATGATGGTTATTAGTGTTTTGATTTATTATTATTGTTATTAGTGTTTTGCATTATTTAAGCATTTTATAATTTGTAGGGTGTGGGAAGGGAACAAAATGGTTGGAATTGGGCAAATTTTTTTATATTTAGCGCCACCTTAGTATTGCAATAGCGAAGCAATGTGATCGGATGCTATTTTAAATTTATCGTAAGTGGAGAAACTTTAGTATCTAGTTAGCGTCGCAAGAATTGGTGCCACATTAGCGTCGAAGTAGAGACGATGCACGCAATCACATTAGCGTCTAATTTGCATCACACTAAGTAGAAGGTTAACGCCTCATCAGCGTCATAACATTCAGCACCACCGTAGTGTCGTCTTAGAGACGCTCTTAAATTCCTCGCGAGTACACATTTTGCGTCATGTTAATGTCGCAGTGGCGCTAGTAGCGTCACATTTGTCGTCGGCACCCACACTAATGGCTACCAATCGCCAGCGTCTCCATCCTACGACGCCATTTAGATTCTAAAGTGTGGTTATTCCTTTTAGTCACGTGTTAGTATCACCTTAGCCTCTGGTAACAAATTTTCACCTCTATGATATATGCTCTCGAGGTTATCTTTCCTCCTACCTATAAGTATAGCTATCTCATATTTTCTCTGGTAAATTTGTAAACTCGTATGATTTTTGAGCAACACTCATAGGGAGGAGGAATGACATCCCGGAGCGCATATATATATATATATATATATATATATATATATATATCATACACTACAAGAAAAGTGGAATTTTTCGACGGACAGAAATTCTTCATAATTTTCGAAGGATTTTGCGACAGATAGGAATCCGTCAAAATTTTTGGCAGTCGGGATCGTAGAAAATTAAAAAACTAAATTATGAAATCTACTATATTATTATTCTATTTTCCAACCGTTAGGAACTTCAAAATTTTCAACGGATACATATCCGTCGCAACTTTCGACGTTCGGTCCCGTTGATAAGTGAAAAAATGTAATATTATATAATATATAACATCATATAATATATAATATGAATAGTATTTTATTATTATAATTACCGATAGTTGGACGGTCCAGACCATCGGTAATTATATAAATAATTAAATATTATATAATATAAGATGTATTTTATTATTATAATTACCGACAGTTCGATGATCTGGACCATCGGTAACTGTAAAAAGAATTAAATATTATATCATATATAATATAAGATATATTTTATTATTATAATTATCGACACTTCAAATTGTTGGTAATTAAAAAAAATAATTAAATAATACATATTATTATTATTATTATTATTATTATTATTATTATTATTATTATTATTATTTCTGATGGTTGAGACTGTCAGAACTTTCGACGACTCAAAATCCATCGAAAATTCCACCAGTCAAGACCGTCGATAATTAAAAAATAATACCGCCAAACTCTCCCGCTTTTTTTTCTTTTCCCGCTTCCCCTCTCTCTACCTCGTTTTCGCCTATACATCACCTTCTCCCTCTCTCTACCTCTCTCCACCTATTTCCCTCTCTCCTCTCTCTTTCCCTCACCGGCCATCTACCTCCTTCGAGGGATCGGTGCGACAACCTCCATCCTAGACGACGACCCCTTTCTCTCTCTCTTGGCTTGGATGCCTGGCAGTTTGATCCGGCCGCGCCACGCGTGGCGGCCTGATCCGGCAGCCCAGACCGCCTCGCGAAGGTTCGGCTGCATGCGGACTGGATCAGCCGCCTCGCGGCGGATCGGCCGCGCGCCGCCTAGCGGTTTGATGCGGCCGCGCACGGCCCGGATCAGCCGCCTGGGGGCTTGTTCTTCTCATATCAATAAATGGTTTGATTACTTGGTTGTTCTTCTCATTATCATTTGTCATAGTTTGTGCTTCTTCATCACCTACTTCAATCTCTTGTTCACTGTAAAAGCATTGTGACTTTAAATAAATATACAATAGTAAGAAAATGATTTATATAAATTCTGAAATATACCTCGGTTGTGTGTCATCAAGTTCCATTATTTGGTTATCATCCCAATTAAAATTATCCATCTCCATATTGTTTTCAATATTTGCCAAGAACTAAAAAAACTAAAAAAGATGAACTTATAATAATACAAATAATCCTAGCCATTGATTCTTTTAAGATAATCGAATCTCATTTATTATTTATAAGGTCATTTACTGCCCACCTGATCTCCTCCATTTTTTTATTTTCAAGATTGAATTCATTTATTATTTGCAGACATCATACTGACTTCCAGATTAATTATTTTAAATTAATCAAAGAAATATCATTAATATTGATTTCATACGAATTGAATATTGAATTTCGAATTTCTCTTTACAAAATTTTCAAATTCAGTGTATTTTTACCCATTAATATTGAATATTGATTTAATTGCAGTGTTACCTAAACAAATTTTTGTTTGAATTTATTGCGAATTATTTTCTTTAAGAACTAGATATTAGTTTGATTGGTGCATTTTTTTTAAAATTTGTTTTAAATTTTGTTAGTACTCCATAGCTATAGATCCCTAAACTTTAGTTGTTTATATACAATTTTTTAATTACAACCGTATAATTATTAGATAATTATGTGTACATTCTCAAATTAGTCATCAACTAAATTTTTTTTCTTCTATTTATTTCTTTTAGTCATCTAATTTTTTTGAAACATCTTTCAAAGATTAAAGTTTTCTTAAATCTCCTTCTCACCTTTAAATTTTTTGGGAATTATTTAATTCAGTTATATTCGAAAGTTGATATTTTATTTATTGAAAGGGATCAATATATATTGTTTGAATTTATTGGTTATTCAAATTTAAATACTTCATATATATAATAAAATTATTTTCTTTAAAGTAGAATATTAATTTTAGATAAATATTTTTTTATCTAAACGTACTCTTGTTTCTTAGATTTTTTTTAATTTCTTTTAAATTCGAATTTGACTTTATATAAATATTTTAAGGGATTTTTTTGACATAAATTTTCATTGTTTCTTATCCTTCAATATAATTAGCAATTCTCATTCTATTCCTTTTGCATCTAGATCAACCTTTTAGCAAAATGACTTAAAAAATGATTGGATATGAAATGACAAGATGGGAAAAGTTGAATGACATGAATTATGTCACGTGGATCCGAAAATTTCGCTATGGACTAATGCATGAAAACTTGTATAAAACAATTGATACTCCTGCCCCTAAACTTTCTGAGGAGGCCACTGATGAAGAAAAGAAGGCACATGAGAAAGCAATGGAATTGTGGGAGCGAAATGACAACAAAGTTAGATCCTTCATAATGATTCACGTGGAGGATGATCTAATTAGTGTCTTTGAAACTCAAGAAACTGCACATGATCTGTGGAATGCCATCAAAGATAAATATGATGAAAAAATAAATACTAATGTGCAACTCCTTTATAATTACAACAATTATAAAATGAAGGAAAATGATAATGTTATAGATCATGTGAACAGAATGGTCGTTATGGTCAAAGATCTAGCTGCCGTACTGAAACCATGCAAGTAGCAACTATTTTAAATAGTTTGCCACCCTCTTTTGATATGGCTGTCACTACACTTCGACTTAATGAATCAGTTAAGTTAGTTGCTAACTCAACTAGTCATGGAACAAAATATGGCTAAAGGCAAAAAGAAAATTGAAATATATGAAGCTGGAGAAGAAGAAGCTCATGCCGTTCATCATTGGAGCAATTCAAAGGACATCATTCAAAAGTACCAAGGGGAGCGTGCTACAATTGTGAAAAATTTGGGCACTTCAAGTCCCATTGTCCAATAGGAAAGAAGCCGAGTCAGAATAAAACTCCGCAAAATAAAGGCCCCAACAAGATTGAATTGCTGGAGTCATCGAGTGCAATGCTGCGACGACAGACGCTGAAGGATGGTGGATCGACTTTGGTGCGACACACCATATTGCAAAGATCAAGGTTGGCCAGACCAACTTCAAGGAATTAAAGAAAGGTGAACATAGAATATTCATGGGGAACAACACCTATCTTGACATTGAAGGTGTTGGTATATACAAGTTAGATCTGGGTGATAGTATCATGGTCCTCCATGATGTGCCATACACACCTGGAATTCGTCGAAACCTTGTCTCTGTTCCTACTCTCCTCGAGAAAGATCTTGAAGTTAGACTCTATAAAGGTCGTGTAGCTATAGGGAAGAACAACAAAGTCTTAGCCATGGGAAAGTTTGAACCTGTTCATGACTTATTTTGTCTTTCAGTAGTCAATAATGAATCAATGAATGTGACTTCTGAGTATTCCTTGTGTCTTCTATCTGATTTTGATATCTGGCATAAGAGATTAGGACATCCAAGAAAAACAAAAATGGAAGAAATAATTATAATGAACCTAGTACCTAATATATCAGGAGCAAGAATATTGCCCTATGAACATTGTTTGACCGGAAAAATGACCCGAAAATCTTTTCCGATAGGAACAAGGTCAAAAGAATGGTTAGAGTTGGTTCATTCGGATATTTGTGGTCCATTGAGTGTCACAACACACAGGAATAAAGAATATTTTATAACATTCATTGATGGCTATTCCAAATTCTCTCATGCATATTTTATAACATTCATTGATGTATGTTGTCACACTCAGGTCTCCCAAAAAACTTTTGGGGTGATGCAGTGATGATTGCAAATTACATAAAAAATAGAATTTCTACTAAGTCCGTAGAATCGACGCCATATGAACTTTGGAATGGCAGGAAGCCCGAGTTGGGTCATCTCCGAAAATGGGGATGTAAATCGCATGTACTACTTCCAAGTCAGCTTAAGGACAAGCTGGAATTTAGGATGGTGACATGCAGGTTTATTGGTTATAGTGATAAGTCCAAAGGGTATAGGTTCTTTCATGATGAAAGAGGACTAATCGAGAGTCGTGATGCAACTTTTCTTGAAAATGAAAAGGAAGATATGCACGAAGAAGAGGACAGAGAACCTCTAATTATCCTTGGTGATAATGACGACTCTGAAGAAGACACATTGGATATATGTCCAACAGTGGGAGAAAAACCTATATATGATAATGAACCTTTGGCAGAAGTGAAGGAACCCATACAATCCACGAGTGTAATCGACAACAAGAGGCCCCGGACGATACCCACATATTTGGATGACTATTATCTATACGAATGCGAAGCTTCGTGTTACGCCGTCGATGTTGATACAGAGGATTGTACAGATCTTATTTCATATGATGAAGCAGTTGCTTCTTCTATTCAGAATCATGGTTGGCCGCCATGAGAGATGAATTGGACTCAATCGATCGAAACGACGTATGTGCGCTATGTGACTTGCTAGATGGTAGGCAATCCATATGGTGCAAATGGGTATTAAAAAAAAAATACTGAGTTGATGGTACTATTGAAAAGCACAAATAAAGATTAGTTATCAAGGGTTATACTCAGTAAGCCGGAATTGATTTTCAGGAAACTCATTCTCCAGTATCTAAGTTTGCATCCATAAGGGTCGTCTTAGCATTAGTTGCATATATGGATTTGGAATTATTCCAAATGGATGTAAAAGCTGCTTTCCTCAATGGAGAATTGAGTGAAGACATATATATACAACAACTTGATGTTTTTCAGATAGAAGGTCAGAAGAACAAAGTTTATAAGTTGAAAAAATCATTATATGGCTTAAAACAATCTTCACATCAATGGTACAAAAAGTTCCATGGGACGGTCAGCCAATTTGGTTTTATTACAAACAAATTGGATCATTGTGTACATCAAGAAGAGAGGGAGCAAATTCATAATAATGTCATTATATGTAGATGACATTTTGCTTGCAAGAAATGATGTCACAATGCTCGATGAAATAAAAGAAAAATTGAGCAATGAATTTAAAATGAAAGGCATTGGCGAAGCATCCTATGTTCTTGGACATTGAGTTTAAGTCAAAAAAGTATCTAAATAAAATACTCAAGAGATTTGAAATGCAGAATAGCACTTCAGCACCAACACCGATTGTGATTGGAAAAAGACTTAGTAAAAGTCAATGTCCCAACATAGGGCAAGAACCTCTAGATGTTCCCTATGCACAAGCAGTTGGTAGCTTGATGTATGCGATGTTATGTACAAGACCTGACTTGGTTATCCAGTAAGTTTAGTTAGTACATATCAAAGTAATCCCAGAAAAGCACATTGGGAAGTTATTAAAAGAATTCTTAGATATCTAAAATGTACTGTACAATTAAAATTGACATACCAAGTTGATACATTTGAGGTTATAGGTTACTCAAATGCGGATTTTGGAGGGGATCACTTATTTTTGTTGGGTGGTGCAGCTATTTTTTGGGGTAGCAAAAAATAAGGATGTGTGGTTAGACATACACAAGAAGCTTGGCAACCACCCATGCTGTATTGATTTGACGTTTTCTTTTAGAACTAGGGCTCAATTTGGTCAATGGACCATTACAAATGTACTATGATAATCAAGCTGTAATAAGTTTGATTAACAATGGAGCAAACAGTTCTAAAGGAAAGCACATAGAGATCGAATATCATTATGTACATGACATAGAAGAAAGAAGTGACGGCAGCCTACATGTCAACAAATGACATGCTAACTGATTCTCTTACAAATGGAATTTCAGCAGGAACATTCATTAAACATGTTGGTTTAATGAGACTCAGGAATCCATGAATCAAAAAGAAAATTTCATCTCTTATGAATACCTCATGAATAGTTTGAAGTATTGAAGTTGCAATAACACTACGTGGATACTAAAAGGGTTGAAATTGCATGACCACATCAGTCAAGTGGGAGATGTAATAGAATGACCTTCGTGGTCATCATAGGAGCGAAAGATTCGCTCCTATCACGACTGCTTCATGCGGCGGTGATTATGGCGCGGAAGGGGTAGAGTTTGTGAAGATATCGCGCTATAAATTTAGCTCCATGTTGAGCTAAATACTTCACTCGATCGGAGCCCCAAAACACTACAGTTGGATTGAGGCGTCGTGTTTGTTAGGAAATAGGGGCTATGGTGTGGGTGCTGTTGACATTTGGATTTTTCTCCCCAAACAACTTTAGATGCAGTGGTTGATGCATCTCAACCATTCATTTACTTGACTTACATGTGTAAACCAAAAAGTAATTTACACACCCATTATATATATCATAGAGGCAAAAAATTGTTACCAGACGAGTGTGTCACCCAAGTCATCGAGAAAATAAATAATATTTTTTTATTACTTTAGTATAGAAATTAAGGATATATAAAAGAGAATTATGTTTCTGAAAAGAAGCAAAAAGTATAGTTAGAGCACAAGACAAAAAAAAAGAGAGAAGAAAATAATAGCTAAAGGCTTACGCATGTTTTATATGTTATCTTATATGGTGACCCCAGAGTTTTATATTCACCGTGGCATGAGTTTATATGTCACATAACGAGTTAGATTAAAATTTTTAACTCATGTCATATGGATTGATTGAATAATATCATTTATTTTATATTCTTAATATTTTTTTCTATGTAGATTGTTCATAATTGGAATGATACTTTGAACTCTGAATTTTGATACCATATTAAAATTGATGTGCTAACTAATTTTTTAAAAAGTTTAAGACGCTACTGCTCGAGTGTAACATTTATTATTTTATATTCTTAAGACATGGCATATGAGTTAGACTGATCGAGTAAAAAAAATCGATAGTAGAAGTAGATATTATTGTCTCTTGAGTAGTCTACCGTAGGAATTGAGCATGTGCGTTTCGAAATCCAATTCAACCTAGTTCTTGGGTCGATAAAAAAAATGAAATTCCTCGACTACTTTTCTTTGGAGTGCGAATTTTAAAGTGCAGTTTCCTTTACCATTAGTTTTATCATCTCTCAATTTATTCAGATACAAAATAAAATGGCAGAATTTTCCTCAAAATATTTATAACTTGTAAGTAGTGTTGGCCACTTATTAATGATATGATGATGCAGAAAATTAATAACTTAGTCATTCTCTCTCTCTCTTCTTTATCTTTTCGTCTTTGTAATAGAAAACTACATTTTTGTTTAAATTGGGTAATAATAATAATAATAATAATAATAATAATAATAATAATAATAATAATAATAATAATAATAATAATAATAATAATAATAATAATTCTTCAAACCTCAATATATTGTCAAGAATTTCATTAAAAAAATACATAATCTCAGTTTGTGACATGAGCAATGGGCTCCCACAACTGCAAGACCAATATAGCATACTGGTAACTAAAAACGACACGTGCAAAGAAAGAGCAAAACTAAGAAGATAAGGGACAACATGAAGTTTACGTAAAGACCGCCACAAACTGCTGTAGCACAAAACTACACGTACAAAGAAAGAGCAAACTAAGAAGACGTGACGAGGAACAGGCTCCGGAGCTCACAGCCTTCGCTGCAGCTGATGGCGAAGAACCTTTCTTGGCACCGATACTGGAACAGGAGACGCCGCCGCCGCTGGAGGAGTAGGATACAAGTTGTCGTTTGGACGCGGCAGCTCCTTTCTGGTGGCGCGGTGCACGTCGGCGAGCCTCACGACCCCCTTCTTCACCTCATTCAGTGAGAGCACCGACGCCAACCTTGGACCTCCGGGCGCGACGTCAGCGGCGCCGAAGCCGATGGCGGCCCTGGCGATGACATCGAGCATTTTATTCAGGAGATTAGACGAATCGGCGGCCCTGCCTCCCGGAACGTTGTGGATGGCGACGTCAAAGATGATCCTTGACATCCACACCTTGAGCGCATGAAGGTCCATTCCGGGGTAGCCGATGAAGCGGAAAATTCCTTGGTACATGGCGCCCATCAACGCATCCAACACCTTCATCATGAACGTGTACCCGTCGGAATCTTCCCGGCTGATGCGGTGCGACCCTGAAGCTGCTGCGTCGATGGCTCTCTGTTTCTCTGCAGCTGTCAAGGTCCCGGCGATGGTATGGAGCGCCTTGAGCAAGTCACGGGAAGACGAGATCGCGAACGGCGCGGAGCTGCCGGCGCATGGAACGACGAACGACGACGCAGCGAAGAGGACGAGTAGGAAGAACGCCGAAGACTTCATGCCGGCGAAGGGTCTCTGTAGCATCGCATGCAGGTGGGCACCTCGCATCGCATGCATGTTGCGCCGTATTTATACACCTGACCAACTAGGAATTTGGTTTTTTTCCGACGTCGACTTTGGTTAGTAGTAGGACTTTGGTTAGGAGTAGTACTTTGGTTTTCTTCTACTTAAATTATTTCTTTCTTACATAATTAATTATTTTCCAAACATAGAATTATTTTCTGATTTATAATTTTTTATTCCTTTTATAAGAAAATATTAATTTTCATTGGACACAAATTGATTGTTTTTTGTTTTAAATTATTTTTTTAAATTTGAAAAGAAAACAATGTCTTCTACAAACGAAATAGTATAATATGTTGTTATATTTTTAAATATTAAATAAATATGAAATAATTACTTTCTCTTTTTCAGAGAACCAATAATAGACTAGGTGAATCCATTATTGCGAAGGAACTTCTTTCGGAGCGTCCCTCGCTACATCTAATTCTGACCTCAAATCGAGCATATGATTTACTTTGAGACCTGACTTATAACTTTTTCATTTCTTAGCAGTTGAATTTAGAATCCATTTATCAATTTCAGTATTAGGAGGAAGGACATATTTTTCCTATAGCAAATAAATGAATTATTGTAACACCCCGACATTTTTTCAAATTTAAAATTAATTTTCATAATTAAAATAAATCCAAATTTTAGAATCCACTAAAGAAAAATAAAGTTTGAAAGTAAATTGAAATATATTTAGAGGATGAATAAAAGAAGAAGATATGATAAGAAAAGATAAGAAAAGTTTGAATAAGAATAAAAATATTATTGGATAAGAGGTAAGAAAAGAGGATTCCTAATTACAGTAGGTAGGAGTTGAAGTTATAATGAGATTGGTAATTCAAAATTTAATTTGAATCTAACTAGAAGTTTAGGATATAAAAAGGAATCTAATGAGGTATGATAAGAGTTTTATGTCCAAAAATATTTAGAAGATAAAATAATAATATTTTATTATTTTATTCCGAAAATTAATAGATAAGAATATTAATTATTTATTTAATTTTGAAATTTGGGAATAATTATGTTTAGGAGAGATACAATAAAGAAAAGATAGTTAGAAAAGGATTAGGGATAGAGTTTGTTGAAGGATTGAATTAGGATTGCTAATGAGATCGAAATTAGGAGTTTTAAGTATAAATATATTCAGGAATAAAATAATAAAAAATTATTATTTTACTTCTAAAATCAAGAAATACTATTATTAATTAGTTATTTAAATCCAAAAAATCATGGAAAATACAAGTTAAATTATAGATAGGAAGTATGGATAAGAGTTCTAATTAGATTAGCACTTGTGAGACTCTACCCTATAAATAGGATTCCAAAGCTCTCTTCCAAACCATCTTTCCCTACTTCTCCACTTGAGTTTTTCTCCACCCTTGGGCTACGTTTTCTTCTTTCTCGGTGTGCGTGAGCGAGAGTTCCAATCGGCCATTGAATCTCGGATATACCATCTGTCCCAACCCCATGGTTAGTCATTGTCGGGTCTCGCCGGAAAACACACCCAAAGTCTCGGTTCAGGTAGTCTAAAATAACGAAGGTACGTAATATTTCATATTCACTTTTGGATATGATTTCATAGTGAAATAGTTAAGATTGATATGTGTTCTCCTATGTTCCATAAATAGTTTCATATGATTTTTATGTCGAACAAAGTACTGTACTGAAAGTTGTGATCGGCCAAAGACTCAAGAAAATATCACTAAAGTTCCGACAGTCGAAACCCAATCCATATAGAGATGAACCCGGTTCGGGTTCATCTATATAGTTGAGATCCGGTGCGGTGTGACTCTGAATCAGACCCGAATTTAGAGTGAATCCGACCCGAATTTAGAGTGAACCCAACCTAAATTTAAGGCAGCCTGCCCGGGCTTTGACACGATCATTTTTGGGCATTTGGATTTTTTTCGGGCGACCTGGCCCACGTTGGGATTACACCTAGCCCGGGTAGATAAACATCACTCTGCGTGATGATGAAGACAGTGAACTCGGCCCGAGCTATCTCGGACCCAGCCCTGGTTCTGTTAGGAAAAAGTGACACAACATCGAGAGCTCGACCCGAGTCTCGGTGAACACAGACCGAGTTCAGTCACAACCCGCCACCCAGATTCATAGAATAGAAAAGAAGTTATTTTATTTTTAATTGTTATGATTTGCATTGACTATTTTACCCTTGTGTTAATAATGCTTAAAAGAGAAGTAAGGATGTCAGGTCAACGGATAAAAGATGTAAAATGAAACTTCTTGGTACGGATTTCACCGAATCGAATCGTATAAAAAAGGTGAAGGTGGGTATTAATAACTCCACCACCCTAATCGTTATCATGGGTAAATAAAAGCCCCCACACCTTTTTTTTGGGCCCATCATTGCCCTACTTTTGATCCACTTTGACCATGCATGAAATGCCATGAATGCCCATAATAAAATAAGTCGAGCTGGTATTAGGACAACACATATAGATCTTCTAGGAATTGTTTATAATAAAAGATGTGGAGAAAGAACAGAAAGAATCAAACAGAAAAGCATCGAATGAAAACAAATCGAGCCGAAAGGAATAGAAAGAATCGAACCGAACCGAAAAGAGCAAAATGAATAGAAATAAATGAACCGAATTAATAGCATGCTTTTCTCATATTGAAAGCATGCCTATTTGCATTAAGTCTTATTATCCAATTATATTATCTTATGTATTAAGTATTTTATACTCATGAAAATTTTATTTCCATGTGTTTGAATCCCACATATAACTGAACTGTAAGGATGGAAGCGATGTTCGTGGTGTTGCAGTTGCACATGAGATAGATCTTTAACTTATGTTATTTTCTTTTAATTGCTACTATGATATAATAGAGTGGATAGGAAGGCCACTTGAGAACAATAGATATGTTTGCTTCCGCACTATTATATGATTGATTGATGAAAGTTAATTGTTAGTTTATTTTGTTATTCTTTATGGACTCTGTGAAAGCCCAATGGATAGAGATGAATAGTAGATAACACTGACCCAAATAAGTCCAAATGCCACGTGACAGGATGGTGAAATTTCGGGGCGTTACGATTATCATATATATCAAACACATAAAAAATAATAATAGTTAAGCAAACACAAATAATATCTTTTACTCGTGCTAAATCAATCACCCTTTTTTCAAAGTATTAAGCATCCATATCCAACTTAGATAGTTTAAAGGGCACAAATTTGACCTTTGAGCAACTGTACCGGTCGCCCATCCAAAACTCTTCCAACTCTATTAACATGTTGGTGAAATTCATTACATTCGACGATGATATGATCACCATCACAAAAATTCGACAAAAAGGCCCTCTCATCATTACCTAAATGTGCGTACGTTTACATATTAATCAAAGTGTCAATAAACAAACTAAAAGAAAACAAATATTACTTTGTATTATGATATCAATATCATCTTCCTCTTCACCATTAACATTAGGAGAGCGTATTTATTATTCAGAATATTACAAAAAATATAATTTCCAATAAAAATATTAATATTTAAATGTAATAAATAGGAAAAAGTTTAGAACTCAATTTAAATTTTCCTCCATCTCAACTTCTATTTAAATCATTTTTTCTTGCATAATTAATTATTTTCCAAACATAGAATTATTTTCTAATTTATAATTTTTTATTCCTTTTAATATAAAATATTAATTTTCAATGGACTCAAATTGATTGTTTTTGTTTTAAATTATTTTTTTTAAATTTGAAAATAAAACAATGTCTTCTACAAACGAAACAGTATAATATGTTGTTATATTTTTACATTTCATTTTAGAAAGAAAAATTTATTTATTTTAATCATACTCAAATTGAATATTTATTTTTATTTATGAAATAATACATTATCTTTTAAGGAGGAAATATTAATTTATTTTTAGTATACTTGTCCATTATCCTTTAAAAAGAAAAACAATCCGAAATTTAGTATCAATTTCTTAAAATTGAATTATTTTTTTAATGCCAAAATAACTTAATGTCTATTAAAAAAGAGTAAACAACGCTTGCTTAGCAGCTTGCGTGAGGGCATCAGACATGATCCAACGGTCGTTCTTCTTTTTTTTTTTCTGAACCCTTTATTGTCATCAGAACGTGATCTCTCACTCCTCTTCCTCTTCTCCACATTTTTGCCGATTTCGCCCACCCTCCACCATGAACACAAGACGTTCGACAACGGCAGTGGCGCGACAACATCGCAACAAAAGCAACGGCATGAGCGGTGCTAGTGGCAACGACGTCCGGTAGCGACCCCGACAGCGAGCAGATTGATGGATCTGACGACCGAGAGGATGAGAAAGAGGAAGAAAAGAAAGATGATGAGAAGGCTATGACAGCACCATATCAAAAAGCACATCGAAGGAGGAGGGAGATCCGAGGACGGAGGACAGAGAGGAGAAAAGGACACCGATGACACCAGATCGGAGTAGGAGGGGGGAGCAGGATGGAGGAGGAGGAGGAGGAGGTGGTGGAGAAGGAGTGCCGGCTGAGATGTAGTCCGTATTTGCAGTTCCAGTGACAAAGAGGACGTGAAAGAGGGACCGTCGGATTGTATCTGTAGTCCCGGCTCGCATGCCTGCTTCGTAGGCGCTTTTTACTCTTTAAAAAGATAATATTATTAATTTCATTATACTACTATGATATCTTTGAGAAAGGAAATATTATTTATTTTAATCAAATTGAATCATTTATTTTTAAATGAATGAAATAATATTTTTTAAAAGAAAATATTATTATTTTTAGTGTACTTGTCAATTATCCTTTAGAAATAAAGATTTAATCTTAATTGGACACAAATGAATTTTTTATTTTAAATTATTTTTTAATTAAAAACAAATTATCTTTTAAAAAGGAAATATTACTTACTCGTACCTTATCTTTCCTTCTAATTAAATTATGCTATTAAATATTCTTTTATTTGTGTTACCTTATCAAATAACCCTTATAAGATCATTTTTATTTTCTGAAACTCAATTGAATTCATTGCTTTAATTTCTCTTTCTAATTCAAAAATTAATACATTTATCTTTTAAAAATGAAATATTATTTTTTAATATATTTGTACATTGTCTTTTAGAAAGTAAATTTAATTTATCTAATAATTTTTTTCAGAAAAGTATATATTACTTATCTTAACATATTTTGTGTGTTGCTATTTTGATCATACTCAAATTTATAAAAATAAAATATTAATCTTAATTTGATTCAAGTTGAATTATTTATTTTAAATTAGTTTTTTTCCAGAAATAAGAAATTATCTTTTAAAAAATTATTATTATTTAATTTCATATTATCTTTAAGAAAGAAAATATTATTATTTTCATATTACTCAAATTGATAAAAAAAGAAATATTAATCGTAATTCCACTCAAATTGAATTATTTTTTAAAATTTGAAAATAACTAATTATTTGTAAAAGAAATTATTATTTACTTGCATAGTATCTTTTAGAAATAAAATATTATTTACTTTATAATACTTGAATTGATAAAAAGGAAATATTAATCTTAATTTGACTCAAATTTAATTATTTATTAATTCTGAAAATAACATATTATCTTTTATAAGGAATTATTATTTACTTCCACGTTATCGTTTAAAGAGAAAATATTATTTATTTTAATCATACTAAGAAACTTTGCTTTTAAATAAAATATGCTCATAAATTTAGTCTTCTTTTTTTATATTATATAATAAACTATTATGAAATATTTTTTAATTTTTTGAAAAATTTAAATTAGATATGTATATATATTAATTTATATAAAAACTTTACACTTGTCATCATGTTATAGATGCCACTTGTTGTGTCGTCATACTTTCGAGGAAATATTATTTGTTTAGTACCAAAAATAATACATTACATTTTAAAAATTACATATTATTTATTTTATTTTTAAAATTATGTAATACATTACATGTTATCTTATACTTATTTTAAAAAGTTTGAAACTTTATTGTAGGAGGAAAAACAAGATGATATTATAGACTTTCGTGCAGTATACGAGGCCATATGTAAAAGCAATAACTTGGTTCTTCATGTTAGCATAAAATAAATTTTCAAATATGCAATGTTTAATTTTTTTTAGGATGCGTATAATCAGAAGATGGCTGAGAAATACGAAGATGATCCTAGTACTCAGTCACTAAGTAACGTATCTCCCAAACGATTCATATTTTTAACGTTATAACACTTTGTGTATTTATATGTTTCTTGAAGTTATACAATTTATATGATTTATAATGTTATATATAATTTGTCTATTTTGTAGAGGACACTGCTATTTGGGAGAAGATGGTCGGTATTACACGAGGAGAATACTTGCGTGGCCTAGGCACGGCCGCTCAAGTTCTTTGGAGGAGCAGAGAATATGCAGGCGACTTCGATTTCATCCACCGCACCTGAGATCACGTTGGACAGCATCAAGGGACCCATGTCAAAACAAGTAGCTCAACATTTAGTTCCCATTTTGCAGGCGATCCAGACCGCGCTTCAGCCACATACTCAGTCACCACGAGGCCAATGATCGAGTACGTCGGCGTTGAATGTCAGGAATAACAACGACGATGTTAACGATCTAGGATAAAAACTTTTCAATCATATATCTTTTATAAGATTTTATTTACGATATATGATATCATTTTGTTATCTTAATAGTACTTTTGTGATGGTTATTAGTGCTTTTGTGATGGTTATTAGTGTTTTGCTTTATTATTATTGTTATTAGTGTTTTGCATTATATATGCATTCTATAATTTGTAGGGTGTGGGAAGGGAACAAAATGGTTAGAATTGGGCAAATTTTTTTATATTTAACGCCACCTTAGCATTGCAATAGCGAAGCAATGTGATCAGATGCTATTTTAAATTTATCGTAAGTGCAGAAACTTTAGTATCTAGTTAGTGTCTCGAGAATTGGTGCCACATTAGCGTCGAAGTAGAGACGACGCACACGATCATGTTAGCGTCTAATTAGCATCACACTAAGTAGAAGGTTAGCGTTTCATCAGCGTCGCAACATTCAGCGCCACCATAGTGTCGTCTTAGCGACGCCCTTAAATTCCTCGCAAGTACACATTTTGCGTCATGTTAATGTCGTAGTGGCGCTAGTAGCGTCATATTTGTCGTCGGCACCCATGCTAATGGCTACCGTACGCCAGCGTCTCCATCCTACGACGCCATTTAGATTCTAAAGTGTGGTTATTCCTTTTAGTCACGCGTTAGTGTCACCTTAGCCTCTGGTAACAAATTTTCACCTATATATATATATATGCGTGCTCTCGAGGTTATATTTCCTCCTACCTATAAGTATAGCTATCTCATATTTTCTCTGGTAAATTTGTAAACTCGTATGATTTTTTAGCAACACTCATAGGTAGGAGGAATGACATCTCGGAGTGCATATATATATCATATACTACAAGAAAAGTGGAATTTTTCGACGGACAAAAATTCTTCGCAATTTTCGAAGGATTTTGCGACGGATAGGAATCCGTCGAAATTTTTCGCAATCGGGACCGAAGAAAATTAAAAAAATAAATTATGAAATCTATTATATTATTATTCTATTTTCCAACCGTTAGGAACTTCAAAATTTTCAACGGATACATATCCGTCACAACTTTCGACGTTCGGTCCCGTTGATAAGTGAAAAAATGTAATATTATATAATATATAACATCATATAATATATAATATGAATAGTATTTTATTATTATAATTATCGACAGTTGGACGGTCTGGACCATTGGTAACTGTAAAAATAATTAAATAATATATAATATATAATGTAAGATGTATATTATTATTATAATTACCGACATTTCAGACCGTCGGAAGTTTTGATGATCTGGACCATCGGTAACTGTAAAAAGAATTAAATATTATATCATATATAATATAAGATGTATTTTATTATTATAATTATCGACACTTCAAATTGTTGGTAATTGAAAAAAATAATTAAATAATATATATTATTATTATTATTAAAATTTCTGATGGTCGAGACCGTCAGAACTTTCGATGACTCAAAATCCATCGAAAATTCCAACAGTCAAGACCATCGATAATTAAAAAATAATACCGCCAAACTCTCCCACTTTTTTTTCTTTTCTCGCTTCCCCTCTCTACCTCGTTTTGGCCTATACATCACCTTCTCCCTCTCTCCTCTCTCTACCCCTCTCCACCTATTTCCCTCTCTCCTCTCTCTTTCCCTCACCGGCCATCTACCTCCTTCGAGGGATCGGTGCGACGACCTCCGTCCTGGACGACGACCCCTCTCTTTCAGCCTTGATGCCTGGCAAATAGGGGCTATGGTGTGGGTGCTGTTGACGTTTGGATTTTTCTCCCCCAAACAACTTTCCCAAACAACTTTAGATGCAGTGGTTGATGCATCTCAACCATTCATTTACTTGACTTACATGTGTAAACCAAAAAAGTGATTTACCAAACGAGTGTATCACTCAAGACATCGAGAAAATAAATAATATTTTTTTATTACTTTAGTATAGAAATTAAGGATATATAAAAGAGAATTATGTTTCTGAAAAGAAGCAAAAAGTATAGTTAGAGCACAAGACAAGAAAAAAAGAGAAGAAAATAATAGCTAAAGGCTTACGCATGTTGTAACGCCCCCAAATCGACCCCCGCCACGTGGCGAAGACCAACCTGGAGACGCTACGACATGCTATAACTTGACCATAATATTGACCATATCTCAGTCAAGAACCGAGACATGTCAGCGGAAGAAAAAGAAATAAAGATAAATGATAACTTTAATTGCGGAAATTTAAAAGTGACTATGTCATTACTAAGAAATAAAATAAGTTCTACATCATGAATCAAAAATGCGGAAGGTAAATGAAAACTAATAAGCACTCTAAAAGCCCTATGGTTCATGTGTTGTCCTATCGCCAGAGCCCCATCACCACACGCCTACTCCACCACGTCACTGACATGGTCCTGTGAAAATCAGACACAGGGGAGGAGGTCCTCCCGTAAGCTTTACAGCCTAGTGGAGAACCACATGATATACAGTGCATGACATGAATATAGTAATCAACGGTAAATAATCATGCTTAACTTGAACGTGAAAGATAACATATCAGTATCATGGATCATAATGAGAATAAGATTAGTAGATATCATGAATCATGAGGATCAATAATATATATTAAACTTGGAATCATGGCATACTTGACTTGACTTGAACTTGCTTCTTGATCTTGGTTATTAATTAGCAATCAGGGTGACTTTAGGTGCCTTTAATTCTTGGGGTATGCCCAGCAAACGATACGGCCTTGTGCGGGTCAATGGGTGATCAAACCATGACCAAGGGAGCGACCCTTATCTTGATGCACTTGGCTTGGACTGGCAACCCATCGTTAATATTTCATCTGAGCTTATTAATCACTTTTAGTATCTTGTCATTCTTTGTATCATATGATGAAGGTGATGTGATCGGTATGAGGTAAATCAAGATAAAGAGTTCATGTTGAAATCATAAGGAAATCAATAATGTTCATATCAAAATAAGGGGGAGACTAATGGGTCGAATATCAGATAAAAGAATTGCTAATAAAAAGAATTCAATAAAAGTAGGGAAATTAAATAAATGGATTACCTTGCCGAGAAAATAAAAACAAATATAGAGAAAAAAAAATTTTACATCATTTCTTTCTCTCAACCTCTCACATCTCGGTCTGTCAACCCTTTTATTTTTTTTCACCATTATCTCTTTTTCTTCTCTCTCTATTAGCATGCGGCTGTGATATCTCAATTCCTTTTTTTTTACGTGATGTTACAGACCCTTTTTGTTTTTCCTCAAGATTCCTTTTTCTTCTCTATTATCACAGAAACTCCTTTTTTTTTCTATGCGTGCCAAACAATGGCCATTCTTTTTCTCTTTTTTTTTTCTCTTTCGGCGGCGGAACATTGTTGGACGAACTCTCTCTTTTTTTTTAAACCATCACGTACAATATTAATCCAAATAATAATCAAAGAACCTACGGATCCCTCCTACGTACTTTCTCCCTACGCTAAATCCTACATCCTAGCAATTAATAATACAGAAATAGAACAAATAGAAATAACTATGCATGCAACAATCAACCAATCAAAGAATTCAAGAAACCAAACAATTAAAAACAATAACTTGAATCATATTCATATTCTTTTCATAACGATTAGGGCATGAATTGAGATAATTCAGAGATCATGCAAGGTGATTTCGATTCACCCACCTCTGTACGTGATTAATTCCTCTTTCCATTTGTCGGAAATCGTTAATGGCGCCCTTGTTCTTCCCCTGGTTCCTCTCGGCCAGCCAACTATTTTTTTGATCGAGAAGAAGAAGAGAAGACATTCTCTCTGGGTTTGCACAGGGCGGCAGCAAGGGAAAAGAGCAGACTCGTGGGTTTCAAGGAAGAAAACAAGGGTTTAATGAATTTTGTTTTTGCCTTATATAAGTTCCTTCTCCCCAAATAAATCTGATAAGATCAGATTTATAAGATTCGATTTTTAATTTCCTTCCTTTTTGACTTTGGGTGGGATTGGGTTTTGACTCCTTTAATGCCCTGCCCAATCGTAAATTTTATTTTCCCCTTTTTTTTATCTTTTCCCTTGGTTGTTACATTCTTACCCCCTTAAAAGAAAATTCGTCGTCGAATTTTGCACTAAGTAGAGAGCTTACTGAAAAGGTGAGGAAATTCCTGGCGCATTTCCGACTCGAGCTCCCATGTTGCATCATCTCCGCTATGGTGACGCCAAGCTACTCTAACCATGGGGACATCCTTGTTCTTCTGACGTTGCACTTTGCGATCCACTATATGCGTTGGATACTCAGCGAAGGTCAAGTCTGCAGTTATATCTGGCTCCTCTATCTTTAGAACATTTGCAGCATCGTGCTTGTACTTCTTGAGCATGGATACATGGAATACATTATGCACTCTCCCATAAGATGGGGGTAGAGCCAGTCTGCATGCTGCCTCGCCTACCAGCTCGAGTATCTCAAATGGGCCTACATAGCGAGGACTGAGCTTTCCTCGCTTGCTGAATCTTATGACTCCTTTCATGGGAGATACCTTCAGAAGAACTTGGTCCCCAGCTTGGAAGATCTGCTCTCGTCTGCCTTTGTCAGCATAACTCTTTTGCCTTCCTTGAGCAGTCTTCATCCTTTGCTTAATCAATTCTATCTTTTCAGCATATTTCACTGCTTCTTTCACTTCTTCCTTACTCATGATCTTTTCCTCGCCTACTTCGCTCCAGTGGGCAGGTGAACGGCAAGGTCGTCCATACAGGGCTTCAAATGGTGCCATACCAATACTAGAATGGTAGCTGTTATTATAAGCAAACTCAATCAGATGAATGTGCTCATCCCAGCTACCCTGCCAATCTAGTGCACAGGCCCTTAACATATTTTCTAGTGTCTGGATGGTCCTCTCATACTGCCCATCTGTCTAAGGGTGGAAAGCTGTACTGAAGTTGAGCCTTGTGCCAAAGGCTTCCTGCATGCTCCTCCAGAATCTGGCAGTAAATCTGGGGTCTCAATCAGACACTATGGACTCTGGGATCCCATGGAGTTTGACTACTTCTCTCACATATAAGTCTAGCAGACTCTCCACTGATTGCTTCCATCAGATTGGAATAAAGTGTGCTGCCTTTGTGAAACGATCCACGACTACCCATATGGCATCATGACCCTTCTTAGTCCTAAGCAAGTTGGATACAAAATCCATAGTGATCTTATCCCACTTCCATTGTGGGATTTCCAAAGGCTTCAACTTACCATATGGCCGCTGATGTTCAATCTTGACTTGTTGGCACACCAGGCATCGGGATACATATTCCGCTATCTCTCTTTTCATGTCCGACCACCAGAAGCTGTGTTGTACATCCTTATACATCTTGGTGCTACCGGGGTGGATAGCGAACTCCGACTTGTGGCACTCATCCAGTACCTCTCGTCGGACATCAGCATCAGGGGAAATCCACAACATGTCCCGATATCTAATCCCTCCATCTGCAGAGATCTGAAAATCTGTTGGTTCATTCTAGCACCTCTTCAGAACCTTCTGATATTTAGGATCTACTTTCTGAGCTGTTATGATCCTGTCAATTAAGCTGGGCTTCATCTGATGCATCATCCATAAAGCTCCATTTGTTCCCAGCTTGGGGCACCATTGCTCAATTTCTTCCAGCATCTCGTACTCGCGTAGCCTCATATAAGCTAGCGAGCCTTCTCACTTCCTGCTTAATGCATTGGTGACTGAATTTGCTTTACCCGGATGGTAATTGATAGCAAATTCATAATCCTTGAGGAGCTCAAGCCATCGTCGTTGCCTCATGTTAAGATCCCTCTGATCGAAGATGTACTTGAGACTCTTGTGGTCAGTGAAGATCTCGAACGTCTCTCCATACAAATAGTGCCTCCAGATCTTTAGAGCAAAGACCACAGCCGCCAATTCCAAGTCATGTGTGGTGTAATTGACCTCATGCTTCTTCAGCTGCCATGAAGCATAAGTCACTACTTTGCCGTGTTGCATCAGGACACAACCCAATCCTGTTCCACACGCATCACTGTAGACCAAGAAACCTCCACTGCCTGTCGGTATAGTGAGAATTGGTGCCGAAGTCAGACGGTCCTTTAGAGTCAGAAAGCTTTGCTCACATTTATCTGTCCAGATAAATTTTTTCGCCTTCTTTGTGAGATTCGTGAGGGGTGCAACAATCTTGGAAAAGTCCCTAATAAACCTCCTGTAATAACCCGCTAAACCAAGGAAGCTGCGAATCTCAAAAGCATTCTTCGGCCTAGTCCAATTCGTCACCGCTTCCACTTTTGCGGGGTCTACTGCAATGCCCTTCTTGGAGACTATGTGTCCCAAGAACATGATCTCCTTCAGCCAGAATTCACACTTTGAAAGCTTGCCATAAAGCTTGTGTTGTCTCAGGATCTCCAATACTATCCTGAGATGCTCTCGGTGTTGCTCTGGACTGGAAGAATATATCAGAATGTCATCCACGAACACTATGACAAACTGGTCTAAATATGGTCGAAAGACCCTGTTCATTAAATCCATGAACGCGGCAGGAGCGTTCGTCAGTCCAAATGGCATGACCAAGAACTCGTAGTGGCCATATCTTGACCGAAAAGCGGTTTTCGGTATGTCCTCCTCTGCCACTCTCAGTTGGTGGTAGCCACTACGTAAGTCTATCTTAGAGAACACCGATGCTTTTGACAGCTGATCGAAAAGGTCATCTATCCGAGGCAGGGGGTACTTATTCTTCACTGTCACTTTATTGAGCATCCTATAGTCGATGCAGAGCCGCATGGAGCCGTCCTTTTTCTTGACAAACAAGACCGGTGCGCCCCAGGGTGAGACGCTCGGTCTGATAAATCCCTTGTCCAGTAGCTCCTGTATCTACTTCTTCAGTTCCTGCATTTCAGCAGGTGCCATGCGGTAGGGTGCTTTAGAGATGGGTGCAGTCCCAGGGAGGAGCTCTATTTTAAAGTCGATTTCCCATTTCGGTGGTAATCCGGATGTGTCCTCAGGAAGCACATCTGGGAACTCCCGCACCACATCTATCTGTTGGAGCTCAGTGACAGGTGCATCCGTCTTGACCACACTAGCCAAGTACCCACAACATCCTTTCTGCAATAACTTATGTGCCTTGATCGCTAAGACAATGACTTTGTTCTTTGTTGATGGAGTGCCTCTGATCACTGCCTTAGGCTTGCTTTGCATCCCTACAACGATCTTCTTCTATTTGCATTGTAAGGTTGCATTGTGATACGAAAGCCAGTCCATCCCCAAAATGATGTCATAATCCACCATGGGGATGACTATGAGGTCTGTAGAAAAATTTTTCTTGTCTACATTGACAGGTACATTCGGGATGTACTTGGCAGCATGGAGAGTACCCATAGGTGTACTCACACGCATAGCATGGGGTATCTGCTTCTGAGATAGACTAAGAGTTTGGGCACACGACTCTGAAATAAACGAGTGTGTAGCCCCAGAATCAAATAAAATAGTAGCAGACAAGTTGGCGATCGGGAGGGTACCTCTAATGACATCATTGTCATTTTGGGCTGCATTAGCTTTCAGGTTGTGCACACGACCTTGCACAACGGAATTTGCACCTCCTGCTGCTCGGTTGTCTCGGCCTCCTCTGGCAGCCTGTGGGCAATTTCTAATGAAATGTCCGAACTGTCCACATTGAATGCATGCGTCGCTCAGTCTACGACACTCTCCATCATGGTGACGGCCACAGTGAGGACATAAAGGCTTCTGTGGCACTTGTGGCTGGCGTGATGGCGGTGGCAGTTGTCTCAGTGGCTGTGCTTGCATTGACGCAGGCCGTGGTTGAGCTTGAGTCTGTCTTGGAGCTTCTCTCTGCTGGTATGGCCTGTAACGACGATCGCGCCGATCGTTCCTCCTAAATGGCCGCTGATCATCCGTTCGAGGCCTGGGCTGCTTTATTGCTTTGGCTGGAGCTTTGACCTTGCGTTCAGCTTGATCCTTTTCCATACGTGTGGCCAACCTCACAGCCTTCTCTAGATCTTCACAATCCCCAGACAGGACTTCAGTTTTCAGTGCCTGCTGTAGTCCATTAATGAATCTGTTAGCCCTAATACGCCCTTCAAATGGCATCGGGCAATATTGTTCCAGTTGGATGAACTGGGTGTGGTAATCTGCCACAGGCATAATTCCCTGCTGCAGTTGCAGGAACTCCTCTTGTTTGTTGATGCGGTCATGTTCAGGAGTGTAGCGCGCCATGAAGGCCTTCTTAAATTCATCCCATGCTATGTCCTCTTCTTCCATCCCTCTGAACCTGGTGGCCCTTGTAGTCTTCCACCAGTCCATCGCAGTACCAGTAAGCATGTGTGTGGCATACAGGACCTTGCGTTCATCAGTGCATCTCATCAGCTTAAAAATCTGATCCATGGTCTCAATCCATTCTTCAGCCTTGAAAAAGTCTGCCTTTCCATCATAATGAGGCGGATGCAACTTTAGGAAAACCTAGATGGTGTCTTCTACTACTTATGGCATGCCCTCTGATTACGACGCCTTGACGCCGGTGGACTGTCTCCTGCCTGGATACCCTCAGGTGGAGCAAACTCATCCACATGCTCCTCTAATGGCGCTCTAGCTGCGCGGCCTCTACCTCTTCCGCGGCCTGGCGCATGACCTTGGCCACGGCTACATCCGCGACCCGGCTGGGCCCCCATCTCAGGAAGTGGGCCTTCCGATGCCTCATACAGATTCCGGTCCGCTCTGGTCATTTGCTCTTGAATACGCTCTGACCGTCGTGACATGCTTATCCTCTATTCATACAATAAAATCATGCATCAATAAATCATAACTTATCTTAAACATAAACTTGACTTACATTACTTTTCGGTGGAGGGTGTGGCGACTGCACGGCGATAGCACATGAACCTTTTACCATACTATACTATTCTATACACTAGGACGTCAAGAGAGTCCTAACTTTAGGCTCTGATACTATAAATGTAACACCCCCAAATCGATCCCTGCCACGTGGCGAAGACCAACCTGGGGACGCTACGGCATGCTATAACTTGACCATAATATTGACCATATCTCAGTCAAGAACCGAGACACATCAGCGGAAGAAAAAGAAATAAAGATAAATGATAACTTTAATTGCGGAAATTTAAAAGTGACTATGTCATTACTAAGAAATAAAATAAGTTCTACATCATGAATAAAAAATGCGGAAGGTAAATGAAAACTAATAAGCACTCTAAAAGCCCTATGGTTCATGTGATGTCCTATCACTAGAGCCCCATCACCACATGCCTACTCCACCACGTCACTGACCTGGTCCTGTGGAAATCAGACACAGGGGAGGATGTCCTCCCGTAAGCTTTACAGCCTAGTGGAGAACCACATGATATACAGTGCATGACATGAATATAGTAATCAGCGGTAAATAATCATGCTTAACTTGAACGTGAAAGATAACATATCAATATCATGGATCATAATGAGAATAAGATCAGTAGATATCATGAATCATGATGATCAATAATATATATTAAACTTGGAATCATGACATACTTGACTTGACTTGAACTCGCTTCTTGATCTTGGTTATTAATTAGCAATCAGGGTGACTTTAGGTGCCTTTAATTCTTGGGGTATGCCCAGCAAACGATACGGCCTTGTGCGGGTCAATGGGTGATCAAACCATGACCAAGGGAGCGACCCTTATCTGGATGCACTTGGCTTGAACTGGCAACCCATCGTTAATCTTTCATCTGAGCTTATTAATCACTTTTAGTATCTTGTCATTCTTTGTATCATATGATGAAGGTGATGTGATCGGTATGAGGTAAATCAAGATAAAGAGTTCATGTTGGAATCATAAGAAAATCAATAATGTTCATATCAAAATAAGGGGGAGACTAATGGGTCGAATATCAGATAAAAAAATTGCTAATAAAAAGAATTCAATAAAAGTAGGGAAATTAAATAAATGGATTACCTTGCCGAGAAAATAAAAACAAATATAGAGAAAAAAAAATTTACATCATTTCTTTCTCTCAACCTCTCACATCTCGGTACTGCCAACCCTTTTTTTTCACCATTATCTCTTTTTCTTCTCTCTCTATTAGCATGCGGCTGTGATATCTCAATTCCTTTTTTTTTTCTACGTGATGTTACAGACCCTTTTTGTTTTTCCTCAAGATTCCTTTTTCTTCTCTATTATCACAGAAACTCCTTTTTTTATGCGTACCAAACAATGGCCATTCTTTTTCTCTTTTTTTTCTCTTTCGGCGGCGGAACATTGTTGGCCGAACTCTTTTTTTTTAACCATCACGTACAATATTAATTCAAATAATAATCAAAGAACCTACGGATCCCTCCTACGTACTTTCGTCCTACGCTAAATCCTACATCCTAGCAATTAATAATACAGAAATAGAACAAACAGAAATAACTATGCATACAACAATCAACCAATCAAAGAATTTAAGAAACCAAACAATTAAAAATAATAACTTGAATCATATTCATATTCTTTTCATAACGATTAGGGCATGAATTGAGATAATTCAGAGATCATGCAAGGTGATTTCGATTCACTCACCTCTGTACATGATTAATTCCTCTTTCCGTTCGTCGAAAATTGTTAATGGCGCCCTTGTTCTTCCCCTGGTTCCTCTCGGCCAGCCAACTATTTTTTTGATCGAGAAGAAGAAGAAGAGAAGACGTTCTCTCTGGGTTTGCACAGGGCGGCAGCAAGGGAAAAGAGCAGACTCGTGGGTTTCAAGGAAGAAAACAAGGGTTTAATGAATTCTGTTTTTGCCTTATATAAGTTCCTTCTCCCCAAATAAATCTGATAGGATCAGATTTATAAGATTCGATTTTTAATTTCCTTCCTTTTATACTTTGGGTGGGATTGGGTTTTGACTCCTTTAATGCCCTGCCCAACCGTAAATTTTATTTTCCCTTTTTTTTTATCTTTTCCCTTGGTTGTTACACATGTTTTATATGTTATCTTATATGGTGACCCCAGAGTTTTATATTCACCGTGGCATGAGTTTATATGTCACATAACGAGTTAGATTAAAATTTTTAACTCGTCATATGGATTGATTGAATAATATCATTTATTTTATATTCTTAATATTTTTTTTCTATGTAGATTGTTCATAATTGGAATGATACTTTGAACTCTGAATTTTGATACCATATTAAAATTGATGTAGCTAACTAATTTTTTAAAAAGTTCAAGGCGCTATTGCTCGAGTGTAATATTTATTATTTTATATTCTTAAAACATGGCATATGAGTTAGACTGATGGAGTAAAAAAAAAATCGATAGTAGAAGTAGATATTATTGTCTCTTGAGTAGTCTACCGTAGGAATTGAGGATGTGCGTTTCGAAATCCAATTCAACCTAGTTCTTAGGTCGATAAAAAAAAATGAAATTCCTCAACTACTTTTCTTTGGAGTGCGAATTTTAAAGTGCAGTTTCCATTACCATTAGTTTTATCATCTCTCAATTTATTCAGATACAAAATAAAATGGCAGAATTTTCCTCAAAATATTTATAACTTGTAAGCAGTGTTGGCCACTTATTAATGATATGATGATGCCGAAAATTAATAACTTAGTCATTCTCTCTCTCTCTCTTCTTTATCTTTTCGTCTTTGTAATAGAAAACTACATTTTTGTTTAAATTGGGTAATAATAATAATAATAATAATAATAATAATAATAATAATAATAATAATAATAATAATAATAATAATAATAATAATTCAAACCTCAATATATTGTCAAGAATTTCATTAAAAAAAATACATAATCTCAGTTTGTGACATGAGCAATGGGCTCCGACAACTGCAAGACCAATATAGCATACTGGTAACTAAAAACGACACGTGCAAAGAAAGAGCAAAACTAAGAAGATAAGGGACAACATGAAGTTTACGTAAAGACCGCCACAAACTCTTGTAGCACAAAACTACACCTACAAAGAAAGAGCAAACTAAGAAGACGTGACGAGGAACAGGCTCCGGAGCTCACAGCCTTCGCTGCAGCTGATGGCGAAGAACCTTTCTTGGCACCGATACTGGAACAGGAGACGCCGCCGCCGCTGGAGGAGTAGGATACAAGTTGTCGTTTGGACGTGGCAGCTCCTTTCTGGTGGCGCGGTGCACGTCGGCGAGCCTCACGACCCCCTTCTTCACCTCATTCAGTGAGAGCACTGACGCCAACCTTGGACCTCCGGGCGCGACGTCAGCGGCGCCGAAGCCGATGGCGGCCCTGGCGATGACATCGAGCATTTTATTCAGGAGATTAGACGAATCGGCGGCCCTGCCTCCCGGAACGTTGTGGATGGCGACGTCAAAGATGATCCTTGACATCCACACCTTGAGCGCATGAAGGTTGATGCGTTTGATTTTGTAACAATAAAATTTGCTAGCAAGTGCACTAGTCGCTCAAGTAATATAGTAATAGGAGTAAGAGTGTCGAACCCACGAGGAATATTATTAATTCAATATCTGGATTTATAAATTAATAAGAGAGGAAAAACATTGATTTTTGGAAAGAGGTTTTATGAAATAAAATAAGAAAAATAAGATAAAGATAAGATAATGGTGTTGAAGTTAGGCCTTAGGATGAAAATAGATCAGGATAAATATTTGAACCGAAAAAGATAAATTTAATCTTTAAAGATGGATTAGAGTCTCCCTAAAGTAATCTACCATGATTAACTTGTGGTCTCCACGACTGGCATCCCTCAATTTAATCATATAGAACTATCTTAATTTAATAAGAATTGAAGTCTCCACGACTGGTACCCCCAAAATCATATTAAAATTAAGATGCATTAAATTGGATTTTCTAGACTATTAATCACTCCACAAACTGGTATAGATTAATAGACCACACAAACTTGATTCTCCACACACTAGTTATCAAATTTATGTCAATTATTAATTTCAGATAAAATCAATTATAATTAGTATAATAAATTCTGAAATTAAACACTCCACAAACTGGTATAGCCTAATTCGGAAATTTAATTAACTAATATAAAAGCATTAAGCACAATTAATAATTGATCAGAAAGGATTAAAACAAATAAAATAGGATCCAAACATTTTCCTTCAATTAATAATCTCCTAAAATAATAATCTTAAAAACATGGAGTTCATCCTAGAAATTCTGGAGAGATAATAACAAAATAATAATAATAATCGAAAGAATTACACCCAAAATAGAAGTAGAGCTCTCGAATTGGGCAGACAGTCGGGCAGCCTCTCGGACTTGATCAGGGTCGCGATCAACCTCCAGCCGTCGCACCTCTCTCCTCTTGGTCGTAGCCTGCAGAGCTCACGACTCGCCGTGGAAGAAACCTGAACTTCAGAGCACGAATTGAAACGATGGATTCTTCACGTATTTATAGGGTGCGGACGGTCTTCAATTTGATCTCGGCCGTAACATCGTACGGTCAACTTTAAAATTATAAGATAAACTCGGCCAAAGATAAATCCCTTTTATCATTACGCCTTCATATCTCTTGTTACGCCCAAAGATAAACTCATTTTTATCTTGTTACGCCCTCCAAATTTCATGCCATTACGCCCTCCGAATTTCGGCCGTAACATCTTATCTTCACGCCATTACGCCCAAAAGATACAAACATTTATCTTTACGTCTTCAACTCTCGGCCGTAAGGAAAGACTTTTTCTGTTACGCCCAAAAGATAAAAAAAATATTTATCTTTACGCCTTCAAATGTTAGCCGTAACAAAGAATTAAATCTTGTTACTCCTTTTGAATCTCGGCCGTAACGACTTGGGTGTAAAGCAAATCTCGGCCGTAAGGAATTTCTTTGAATTTCGGCCGAGATTTGAATTTTCCTGCAAAATAATTATCAAAATATAATTAATCCATCCACAATTAAAATATTCAGCGATTTTAATAATTAAAATTGATAAATCCGGAATTATGATTAGAAGTGACTAAAAATGATGCATGCCATGATCAAATTATAGAAAATTTCAGTAAAATAATTAACTAAAATATATTATATTTTGCATGCATCAAACTCCCCCAAGCTTAAAATCTTGCTTGTCCTCAAGCAAAAATTCAAAGCAAGGCTCAAGAAAGTTCCATCATAGCCGCCACATTGTCAACTGATTAATTTTCTCACACAATTCATCTGCACACCTACTACTTAGTATCTTATCATTTTCCATGCACTTAGCTTCATAGAAGTTCTGAATGCTACACAAATTTAAACAATCTCAAATTCAGCCTTGAAAAAATGAATTGTCTATCAAATAATAGCATTGATATTGAACACATAAATACTAATTGAGCTTAAAACTTTTTCTTTTTCTTTTCATTTTTCAGCTTTATTTTCAATCATTTAAAAGTTCTAATCTTCAAGCAGGATTGCACAAGGAAGTCCATGTAGCGGGCTTTGGACTGATGACTCCCAAACCAGATGGCCTTAGGGCAACAGGTGATAAAGCACCCCTCGAGTTTACTTGCCCGAACAACCAAGGTTCTGAATGAAGAGTTCGAACTTAGCCATGATTCAGTACTCCTGTGCTTCTCCATATTCCACAAGATGGTCCATGTAGCAGGTTTTCGATCGACGGATCCCAGAGCAGTTGCCCTTAGGTCGCCAGGCATGAACCCCTACGGATCTAATTACCCGAACACACCTTGGTTCCGGATAACACTTTTGTACCTACACATAACTTTATTCATTTCATTTTTTTTAACATAATTATTTGTTGGGGTTTAACTAACCCTTCTTTTTTTTATAAGCTCAAAAAGTACTTGATATGGTCAATAAGAAGGCTACTATTATCAAGACTTAAAAGAAATAAAAAGGCATGAATATGATTTTGTCGTCTAGTCATTCATAATTCTACTTAGCATAGGCACATAGTCTATAAGTTTGATACTAAAATAGCAAGTGATAAGAAAGAAAAGCATTCAAATTTCATCAATTAACTTAAAGATAATTAAAACAATAAGACAAGAGTTTGTAAGATGGTAGCAAAAATAAATGCATGCAATGATATTTTTTTGAAAATTTTCAAAATTTTTCAATTTTTTTGGATTTTTTTTTTATAAATAGATGCTAACATAAGCAAATAAAAAATGCAATGCATGAAATGCAAACTCCCCCAAGCTTGAACTAGACACTGTCCTCAGTGTTGAGCCAGCACGGGAAAGTGAAAAGATAATATAAGAAAAAGCTAAAGAAAAAAAAAATAAAAATAAAGAAAAGAGAAAAGATACAACCGGATTTATTGTCGGTGGAGAGATGCTCGGCATGATGAAGGTGTCGGCCGCAAATGGTGTCGGTGAGAGGAGATCTCGGCCGTAAAATCTCGGCCGTAAGAAACTGGCCGTAATGGTGAAACTTCGGCCGTAAGGAGTTGGTTTGGCCGTAACGAAATGTCGGTGTGCGGTGGAAGACCGGCCGTAACGAACCCGGGGCGTAATGGGTCGTCTCCGGCCGTAAGAAATGGCCGTAATGCACAGAGGTTGCAACTTCGGCCGTAACGAATACAGGTGGCGTGGAACTTTGGGCGTAAGGATCGGCGGTTGGCGTTGAGACTTCGGCCGTAAGGAATGGTGGGTGGCAGGGCGTAACGACGGTCGCTTCGGCCGTAATGTCCGAGATTTCGTTGTTTTACGACCGTAAGGAGGAGTTTGATGCATGTGTGACAACTCGGCCGTAATGCGCACGTAACGAGGGTGGCAGGGCGCAATGTCCGAGCTTCGGCCGTAGAGAGAATCAATTGTTGAAATTTACGCCCCTGAGTTTATCTCCCCTTACAAAACATTAAATATTAATTAAATTAAATGACTCCATAATAAAATAGATGTCTAATTAAAAATAAAACTATCACCTAAACTAAGATATTAACAACTAATTAGACTAATCAAAATAAAAAATAAAAAGGATAGAAATAGTTCTGATTTATAGTCGTCAGCTTGACTTAGTTCTGATGAAAATCAAGGCCTATTTTGCTCTTCCCCTCTTGGATTTTTCTCTGTGTTACTTGGGAGAGAACCCGGTGTACGTCCAGTTAGTTGTGCCGCCATCTGGCCCAATTGTCTTTCCAAATTTCGAATTGATGCATCCTGACTCGTGGCTCTAGATTCCATATTCTTTTGCAATGCTTGCATTGTGTCTATGATCTGTGCTATCATCTCCTGCATATGATTTGATGATTGATGTTGGGGAGTGTCAGATTGCCTTTTCAGTATATAATCTTTTGATGGACCAGAAGATTGGCCTTGGTTCTGATTATAGGCAAACTTCGGATTATGTCTCCATCCATAATCGTTGTTCCTGTAAAATGGATTGGAAATAAAGTTAGCATTTTCAATTTGATTTGAATCTGAAGTGTTACCTGTAGGGCTATAATTGCTAGAATTCCCCATTAGTGACATCATCTGCTCGAATTTTTGATTAAGTGACTCCAGCTGAGCCACTATTTCTGAAGATTGTATTCCTTGTGTAGCATGTACATCATGAGTTCGGCGAGGTGGTCTCCTTTCTTGGCTCGACTTGAGGGCTACAACTTCAATTATATCTTGTATCTCACTAGGACGTTTAGATCCCAGTACTGTCCCTCCTGCTGATTGATCGAGCTTATCTTGATTTGCAGGTCGTAATCCATGATAGAAATCTTCCATCACTTGCCATTTTGGAATTCTATTATCAGGAACTCTGGCCAGCAGTTCCTTATATCGTTCCCAGGCTTCATATAACGTCTCGTTATCGTCTTGAACAAATGCCCTCAGCTCCCTTCGATATTTGCCTGCCTTTTGTGGTGGACAATATTTTCCAACAAATTTTTCTACCAGCTCCAACCAAGAATGAATCGATCCCGCAGGCAAAGTTTTAAACCAAGTGGAAGCTTTGTCACGTAAAGATTGAGGAAATAATAATAAACGAATAACTTCAGAAGAAACATTATTATTTCTAAAGGTGCTCAGAGTAGCAAGAAATTTATCAAGGTGATCGTGAGGGTCTTCATGAAATCCTCCTCCAAATTGGGATGCTTGTATCATCCTCACGATCGCGGGATTTATCTCAAAATTATTTGCATTAATATCAGGCAGCACGATGCATGATTCTCGGTCACTGTATCTGGCCGAGACATATTCTCTCATAGAAAGTTCTGCTTCATCTTCTCGCCGATTATTATGTGGTGGAACCAGTTCATTTTGTTGCTCCAGTCTCTGATTGTCGCGTGCTTGTTCCGCCATTTTTCTTATATTTCTTCGTAATCGACGATAGGTTCTTTCAATTTCAGGATCAAATTCCAACAGTGGATTTGAACTCCTAGTGCGCTTATCAGAAGATTCCAGGATTGGTTGTGATTTAATTTTCAATTAGTACCTGCAACAACCAATTTTCAGTAAGATAAAAGAATAAAATAAAATATATATAAGAAGAAAGAAATTCAGATAATAGGTCACGAAAAATGAGTTTTTTACTAATACAGTCTTTCGGCACGATGGAATTTGAAAATTCGTCATTAAAATTAATTTTCAGAAACTTTATGAAATTATTTTAAAAAATAATCAGATTTTATAATCAGAAATAATCAAAAATTATTTTCAGAGAAGAGATAAGATTAATATACTGAAAAGAAATAAGATTGATCGGCCGTAATACAGAAATAGATTTACGGCCGAAATTAGATTAGTAATTAATCCGAGGCTCGTTCGTCCGTAAAAATATTGAAACAGTGTCAAAAGGATTCAACGTGAAGGCGTAAAAATTAGCATGGTGATGAATTATCTCGGCCGAAAAAAATTGAATGAAATGTTGCCAAATGAATCATTACGGCCGACAAAGATTATAGTTCATATCGGCCGTAAAACAACGAGAGGTAAAACATCAACACATATAAATCGGCCGAAAAGGAGTAAAATCCATGGATGATCCATTACGGCCGAGACAACTAAATCGCTTCGGCCAAAACAAAGTCAAATCAAAAGTTCAAACTATTACAATGTTACGGCCGAGAATGAAAAAATCATAATTAAATTAGGGTCGGAAGATGGCGTAAAAAACAAGTGTTCAGAAATTTTACGGCCGTAAAACCATGAGATTAATTCTCGGCCGTAAAAATGAAACATGAGATCATTTCGGCCGTAAAAAGATTAAATCGTCAATGAGGTCACTTCGGCCGAGATGATGTCAACACGAGGCCGTAAAGAAAAATAGGGTTTCGGCCGAAATAATTTCGAATAAAACTCAAATGTCGAAAATTGAATCATTACGGCCGAAAATGAATTAAGCAATTCCTTACGGTCGTAAAACAACGAAATCATATGAAGAGTTTAAACAATTAAAATGTTACGGCCGAGAATGAAAACTGATTCGAATAGGGCGTAAAAAATTTAAACCATCGATAAACCGGGCGTAACAAGTCAAATCAATATCCATTACTCATGGCGTAAAAACAACGTTCGGATAAAAACATTACGGCCGTAAAGATTGAAAGTTTAGAATTCAGAAATTATTCATTGCGAGGCCGTAAAATTAATAAAGCCGACATATTAAATCTCGGTCGTAAATCCATAAGTCGACAATGTAATTTGGAAAAATCCAATCAGCGTCGGATTTTAAACCGAAAGTAGATAAATAAATAAAATGTTGTGACCTTTATCTGCAAAAGAAAAAAAATGTCAGTTTATTCACAAAAATAATTAAAACAATTAATACATATGCACAGAAAATTATTTACAATTTATTTACATCTCCTAATAATTCATAAATATCAGAAATTAATTAATAAAATATTCCCCGGCAACGGCGCCAAAAACTTAATGCGTTGTAATTGTAACAATAAAATTTGCTAGCAAGTGCACTAGTCGCTCAAGTAATATAGTAATAGGAGTAAGAGTGTCGAACCCACGAGGAATATTATTAATTCAATATCTGGATTTATAAATTAATAAGAGAGGAAAAACATGGATTTTTGGAAAGAAGTTTTATGAAATAAAATAAATAAAATAAGATAAAGATAAGATAGTGGTGTTGAAGTTAGGCCTTAGGATGAAAATAGATAAGGATAAATATTTGAATCATAAAAGATAAATTTAATCTTTAAAGATGGATTAGAGTCTCCCTAAAGTAATCTACCATGATTAACTTGTGGTATCCACGACTGGCATCCCTCAATTTAATCATATAGAACTATCTTAATTTAATAAGAATTGAAGTCTCCACGACTGGTACCCCCAAAATCATATTAAAATTAAGATGCATTAAATTGGATTCTCTAGACTATTAATCACTCCATAAACTGGTATGGATTAATAGACCACACAAACTTGATTCTCCACACACTAGTTATCAAATTTATGTCAATTATTAATTCTAAATAAAATCAATTATAATTAGTATAATAAATTCTGAAATTAAACACTCCACAAACTGGTATAGCCTAATTCAGAAATTTAATTAACTAATATAAAAGCATTAAACACAATTAATAATTGATCAGAAAAGATTAAAACAAATAAAGTAGGATCCAAACATTTTCCTTCAATTAATAATCTCTTAAAATAATAATCTTAAAAACATGGAGTTCATCCTAGAAATTCTGGAGAGATAATAATAAAATAACAATAATAATCGAAAGAATTACACCCAAAATAGAAGTAGAGCTCTCGAATTGGGCAGACAGTCGGGCAGCCTCTCGGACTTGATCAGGGTCGCGATCAACTTCCAGCCGTCGCACCTCTCTCCTCTTGGTCGTAGCCTGCAGAACTCACGACTCGCCGTGGAAGAAACCTGAACTTCAGAGCACGAATTGAAACGACGGATTCTTCACGTATTTATAGGGTGCGGACGGTCTTCAATTTGATCTCGGCCGTAACATCGTACGGTCAACTTTAAAATTATAAGATAAACTCGGCCAAAGATAAATCATTTTATCAACTCGCCCAAAGATAAATCTTTCTTATCTTTTTACGCCCAAAGAGTCTCGGCCGTAAGGAAAATATTTTATCTTTACTCCTTTCCATTACTCCCAAAGGATAAAAATCCTTTTATCTTTACGCCTTCATATCTCTTGTTACGCCCAAAGATAAACTCATTTTTATCTTGTTACGCCCTCAAATTTCATGCCATTACGCCCTCCGAATTTCGCCCGTAAGGAAGGAACTTCTTCTGTTACGCCCAAAAGATAAAAACATTTATCTTTACGCCTTCAAATGTTAGCCGTAACAAAGAATTAAATCTTGTTACTCCTTTTGAATCTCGGCCGTAACGACTTGGGTGTAAAGCAAATCTCGGCCGTAAGGAATTTCTTTGAATTTCGGCCGAGATTTGAATTTTCCTGCAAAATAATTATCAAAATATAGTTAATCCATCCACAATTAAAATATTCAGCGATTTTAATAATTAAAATTGATAAATCCGGAATTATGATTAGAAGTGACTAAAAATGATGCATGCCATGATCAAATTATAGAAAATTTCAGTAAAATAATTAACTAAAATATGTTATATTTTGCATGCATCAAAGGTCCATTCCGGGGTAGCCGATGAAGCGGAAAATTCCTTGGTACATGGCGCCCATCAACGCATCCAACACCTTCATCATGAACGTGTACCCGTCGGAATCTTCCCGGCTGATGCGGTGCGACCCTGAAGCTGCTGCGTCGATGGCTCTCTGTTTCTCTGCAGCTGTCAAGGTCCCGGCGATGGTATGGAGCGCCTTGAGCAAGTCACGGGAAGACGAGATCGCGAACGGCGCGGAGCTGCCGGCGCATGGAACGACGAACGACGACGCAGCGAAGAGGACGAGTAGGAAGAACGCCGAAGACTTCATGCCGGCGAAGGGTCTCTGAAGCATCGCATGCAGGTGGGCACCTCGCATCGCATGCATGTTGCGCCGTATTTATACACCTGACCAACTAGGAATTTGGTTTTTTTCCGACGTCGACTTTGGTTAGTAGTAGGACTTTGGTTAGGAGTAGTACTTTGGTTTTCTTCTACTTAAATTATTTTTTTCTTACATAATTAATTATTTTCCAAACATAGAATTATTTTCTGATTTATAATTTTTTATTCCTTTTATAAGAAAATTTTAATTTTCATTGGACTCAAATTGATTGTTTTTGTTTTAAATTATTTTTTTAAAATTTGAAAAGAAAACAATGTCTTCTACAAACCAAATAGTATAATATGTTGTTATATTTTTAAATATTAAATAAATATGAAATAATTACTTTTCCTTTTTCAGAGAACCAATTATAGACTAGGTGAATCCATTATTGAGAAGGAACTTCTTTGAGAGCTTCCCTCGCTACATCTAATTTTAACTTCTCATCGAGCATATGGTTTATTTTGGGACCTGACTTATGACTTTTTCATTTCTTAGCAGTTGAATTTAGAATCCATTTATCAATTTCAGTATTAGGAGGAAGGACATATTTTTACTATAGCAAATAAATGAATTATTGTAACACCTCGACATTTTTTCAAATTTAAAATTAATTTTCATAATTAAAATAAATCCAAATTTTAGAATCTACTAAAGAAAGATAAAGTTTGAAAGGAAATTGAAATATATTTAGAGGATGAATAAAAGAAGAAGATAAGATAAGAAAAGTTTGAATAAGAATAAAAGTGTTATTGGATAAGAGGTAGGAAAAGGGGATCCCTAATTACAATAGGAGTTGAAGTTATAATGAGATTGTGAATTCAAAATTTAATTTGAATCTAATTAAAAGTTTAGGATATAAAAAGGAGTCTAATGAGAGATACGATAAGAGTTTTATGTCCAAAAATATTTAGAAGATAAAATAATAATATTTTATTATTTTATTTCGAAATTAATAGATAAGAATATTAATTATTTATTTAATTTTGAAATTTGGGAATAATTATGTTTAGGAGAGATACGATAAAGAAAAGATAGTTAGAAAAGGATTAGGGATAAAATTTGTTGAAGGATTGAATTAGGATTGCTAATGAGGTCGAAATTAGGAGTTTTAAGTATAAATATATTCAGGAAATAAAATAATAATAAATTATTATTTTACTTCTAAAAATCAAGAAATAGTATTATTAATTAATTATTTAAATCTAAAAAATCATGGAAAATACAAGTTAAATTATAGATAGGAAGTATGGATAAGAGTTCTAATTATATTAGCACTTGGGAGACTCTACCTTATAAATAGGATTCCAAATCTCTCTTCCAATCGGTCATCGAATCTCAAATATACTTTTTACTCTGTCCCGACCCCATGGTTAGTCATTGTCGGGTCTCGCCGAAAAACACACCCAAAGTCTCGAATTTCAGGTAGTCTGAAATAGTGAAGGTACGTAATATTTCATATTCACTTTTGGATATGATTTCTTAGTGAAATAGTTAAGATGATGAATGAGTTAAGATTGATATGTGTTCTCCTATGCTCCATAAATAGTTTCATATGATTTTCATATTGAACAAAGTACTGCACCGAAAGTTGTGATTGGCCAAAGACTCAAGAAAATATCACTAGAGTTCCGATAGCCGAAACCCAACCCGCATAGAGATGAACCCGGTTCGGGTTCATCTATATAGTTGAGACCCGGTGTGGTGTCACTCTGAATCTGACCCAAATTTAGAGTGAACCCAACCCGAATTTAAGGCAGTCCAGCCTGGGCTTTGACACGATCGTTTTTGGGCGTTTGGATTCTTTTCCGGCAACCTGACCCACGTTGGGATTACACCTAGCCCAGGTAGATAAACATCACTCTGCGTGATGATGAAGACAGCGAACTCGGCCCGAGCTATCTCGGACCCGGCCCTGGTTTTGTTAAGAAAAAGTGACACGACACCGAGAGCTCGACCCGAGTCTCGGTGAACACGGACCGAGTTCAGTCACAACCCGACTCGGATTCATAGAATAGAAAAAAAGTTATTTTATTTTTAATTATTGTTATTTGCAATGACTATTTTACCCTTGTGTTAATAATGCTTAATTGAGAAGTAAGGATGTTAATCAGGTCAACGGATAAAAGATATAAAATGGGACTTCTTGGCACGGATTGTCACCGAATCGAATCATATAAAGAAAGTGAAGATGAATATTAATAATTCCACCACCCTAATCGTTATCATAGATAAATAAAAGCCCCACACCTTTTTATTGGGCCCATCATTGCCCTACTTTTGATTCTAGTTTGATCCACTTTGACCATGCATGAAATGCCATGAATGTCCATAATAAAATAAGTCGAGCTGACATTAGGACAACACATATAGATCTTCTAGAAATTATTTATAATAAAAGATGTGGAGAAAGAACAGAAAGAATCAAACAGAAAAGCATCGAATGAAAACAAATCGAGCCGAAAGGAATAGTATAATATGAAAATTGATTATTTTTATTTTAAATTATTTTGTTTTAAATTTGAAAATAAAACAATGTCTTCTACAAACGAAATAGTATAATATGTTGTTATATTTTTACATTTCATTTTAGAAAGAAAAAAATTATTTATTTTAATCATACTCAAATTGAATATTTATTTTTATTTATGAAATAATACATTATCTTTTAAGGATGAAATATTAATTTATTTTTAGTATACTTGTCCATTATCCTTTAAAAAGAAAAACAATCCTTAATTTGATATCAATTTCTTAAATTTGAATTATTTTTTTAATGCCAAAATAACTCAACGTCTTTTAAAAAAGAGTAAAGAACGCTTGCTTAGCGGCTTGCGTGAGGGCATCAGACATGATCCGACGGCCGTTCTTCTTTTTTTCTGAACCCTTTATTCTCATGAGATACGATTCGACGGTCATGATCTCTCTCTCCTCTTCCTCTTTGCCACATTTCCGTCGATTTCGTCCACCCTCCACCATGAACACGAGACGTTCGACAACGGCAGTGGCGCGACAACATCGCAACAAAAGCAATGACACGAGCAGTGCTAGTGGCAACGACGTCCGGTAGCGGGCCCGACAGCGAGCAGATTGATGGATCCGACGACCGAGAGGATGAGAAAGAGGAAGAAAAGAAAGATGATGAGAAGGCTACGACAGCACCAGATCAAAAAGCACATCAAAGGAGGAGGGAGATCCGAGGACGGAGGACAGAGAGGAGAAAAGGACACCGACGACACCAGATCGGAGCAGGAGGGGGGAGCAGGATGGCACCGAATGGAAGGAGGAGGAGGAGGAGGAGGTAGTGGAGAAGAAGTGCCGGTTGAGATGTAGTCCGTATCTGAAGTTTCGGCGATGAAGAGGACGTGAAAGGGGGACCGTCGGATTGTATCTGTAGTCCCGGCTCTCACGCCTGCTTAGTAGGCGCTCTTTACTCTTTAAAAAGACAATATTATTAATTTCATTATACTACTATGATATCTTTGAGAAAGGAAATATTATTTATTTTAATCGAATTGAATCATTTATTTTTAAATTTATGAAATAATATTTTTTAAAAGAAAATATTATTATTATTAGTGTACTTGTCAATTATCTTTTAGAAATAAAGATTTAATCTTAATTGGACACAAATTGAATTCTTTATTTTAAATTATTTTTTATTTAAAAACAAATTATCTTTTAAAAAGGAAATATTACTTACTCGTACCTTATCTTTCCTTCTAATTAAATTATGCTATTAAATATTCTTTTGTTTGTGTTACCTTATCAAATAACCTTATAAGATCATTTTTATTTTCTGAAACTCAATTGAATTCATTGCTTTAATTTCCCTTTCTAATTCAAAAATTAATACATTTATCTTTTAAAAATGAAATATTATTTTTTAATATATTTGTACATTGTCTTTTAGAAAGTAAATTTAATTTATCTAATTATTTTTTTCAGAAAAGTATATATTATTTATCTTAACATATTTTGTGTGTTGCTATTTTGATCATACTCAAATTTATAAAAAGAAAATATTAATCTTAATTTGATTCAAGTTGAATTATTTATTTTAAATTAGTTTTTTTCAGAAATAAAAAATTATCTTTTAAAAAAGAATTATTATTTACTTTCATATTATCTTTAAGAAAGAAAATATTATTATTTTCATAATACTCAAATTGATAAAAAAAAGAAATATTAATCGTAATTCCACTCAAATTGAATTATTTTTTAAAAATTTGAAAATAACTAATTATTTGTAAAAGAAATTATTATTTACTTGCATAGTATCTTTTAGAAATAAAATATTATTTACTTTATAATACTCGAATTGATAAAAAGGAAATATTAATCTTAATTTGACTCAGATTTAATTATTTGTTAATTCTGAAAATAACATGTTATCTTTTATAAGGAATTATTATTTACTTCCACGTTATCGTTTAAAGAGAAAATATTATTTATTTTAATCATACCAAGAAACTTTGCTTTTAATTAAAATATGCTCATAAATTTAATCTTCTTTTTTATATTATATAATAAACTATTATGAAATATTTTTTTTATTTTTTGAAAATTTTAAATTAGATATGTATATATATTAATTTATATAAAAACTTTACACTTGTCATCATGTTATAGATGCCACTTGTTGTGTTGTCATACTTTCGAGGAAATATTATTTGTTTAGTACCAAAAATAGTACATTACATTTTAAAAATTACATATTATTTAATTTATTTTTAAAATTATGTAATACATTACATGTTGTCTTATACATATTTTAAAAAGTTTGAAACTTTATTGTAGGAGGAAAAACAAGATGATATTGTAGACTTTCGTGCGGTATACGAGGCCACACATAAAAGCAATGACTTGGTTTTTCACGTTAGCGTAAAATAAATTTTCAAATATGCAATGTTTAATTTTTTTAGGATGCGTATAATCAGAAGATGGCCGAGAAGTACGAAGATGATCCTAGTACTCAGTCACTAGGTAACGATTCATATTTTTAACGTTATAACACTTTGTATATTTATATGTTTCTTGAAGTTATACAATTTATATGATTTATAATGTTATATATAATTTGTCTATTTTGTAGATGACACTACTATTTGGGAGAAGATGGCCGGTATTACACGAGGAGAATATTTGCGTGGTCTAGGCACGGCCGCTCAAGTTCTTTGGAGGAGCAGAGAATATGCAGGCGACTTTGATTTCATCCACCGCACATGAGATCCCGTTGGATAGCATCAAGGGACCCATGTCAAAACAAGTAGCTCAACATTTAGTTCCCATTTTGCTGGCGATCCAGACCGCGCTTCAACCACATACTCAGTCCCCACGAGGCCAATGATCGAGTGCGTCGGCGTCGAATGTCAGGAATAACAATGACGATGTTAACGATCTAGGATAAAAACTTTTCGATCATATATCTTTTATAAGATTTTATTTACGATATATGATATCATTTTGTTATCTTATTAGTACTTTTGTGATGGTTATTAGTGCTTTTGTGATGGTTATTAGTGTTTTGATTTATTATTATTGTTATTAGTGTTTTGCATTATATAAGCATTTTATAATTTGTAGGGTGTGGGAAGGGAACAAAATGATTGGAATTGGGCAATTTTTTTTATATTTAGCGCCACCTTAGCATTGCAATAGCGAAGCAATGTGATCGGATGCTATTTTAAATTTATCGTAAGTGGAGAAACTCTAGTATCTAGTTAGCGTCGCAAGAATTGATGCCACATTAGCGTCGAAGTAGAGACGATGCACGCGATCACATTAGCGTCTAATTAGCATCACACTAAGTAGAAGGTTAACGCCTCATCAGCGTCATAACATTCAGCACCACCGTAGTGTCGTCTTAGCGACGCTCTTAAATTCCTCGCGAGTACACATTTTGCGTCATGTTAATGTCGCAGTGGCGCTAGTAGCATCACATTTGTCGTCGGCACCCACACTAATGGCTACCAAACGCCAGCGTCTCCATCCTACGACGCCATTTAGATTCTAAAGTGTGGTTATTTCTTTTAGTCACGCGTTATGTCACCTTAGCCTCTGGTAACAAATTTTCACCTCTATGATATATGCTCTCGAGGTTATCTTTCCTCCTTACCTATAAGTATAGCTATCTCATATTTTCTCTGGTAAATTTGTAAACTCGTATGATTTTTGAGCAACACTCATAGGTAGGAGGAATGACATCCCGGAGCGCATATATATATATCATACACTACAAGAAAAGTGGAATTTTTCGACGGACAGAAATTCTTCGCAATTTTCGAAGGATTTTGCGACGGATAGGAATCCGTCAAAATTTTTGGCAGTCGGGACCGTAGAAAATTAAAAAACTAAATTATGAAATCTACTATATTATTATTCTATTTTCCAACCGTTAGGAACTTCAAAATTTTCAACGGATACATATCCGTCGCAACTTTCGACGTTCGGTCCCGTTGATAAGTGAAAAAATGTAATATTATATAATATATAACATCATATAATATATAATATGAATAGTATTTTATTATTATAATTACCGATAGTTGGACGGTCCAGACCATCGGTAATTGTATAAATAATTAAATATTATATGATATAAGATGTATTTTATTATTATAATTACTGACAGTTAGGACCATCCGAAGTTTTGATGATCTGGACCATCGGTAACTGTAAAAAGAATTAAATATTATATCATATATAATATAAGATATATTTTATTATTATAATTATCGACACTTCAAATTGTTGGTAATTAAAAAAAATAATTAAATAATACATATTATTATTATTATTGTTATTATTATTATTATTATTTCTGATGGTTGAGACCGTCAGAACTTTCGATGACTCAAAATCCATCGAAAATTCCACCAGTCAAGACCGTCGATAATTAAAAAATAATACCGCCAAACTCTCCCGCTTTTTTTTCTTTTCCCGCTTCCCCTCTCTCTACCTCGCCTATACATCACCTTCTCCCTCTCTCCTCTCTCTACCTCTCTCCACCTATTTCCCTCTCTCCTCTCTCTACCTCTCTCCACCTATTTCCCTCTCTCCTCTCTCTTTCCCTCACCGGCCATCTACCTCCTTCGAGGGATCGGTGTGACAACCTCCAATCTGGACGACGACCCCCCCCCCCCCTCTCTCTTGGCCTGGATGCTTGGCGGCTTGTTCCGGCCGTGCCACGCGTGGCGGCCTGATCCGGCAGCCCAGACCGCCTCGCGAAGGTTTGGCTGCATGCGGACCGGATCAGCCGCCTCGCGGCGGATCGGCCGCGCGCCGCCTAGCGGTTTGATGCGGTCGCGCACGGCCCGGATCAGCCGCCTGGGGGCTTGTTCTTCTCATACCAATAAATGGTTTGATTACTTGGTTGTTCTTCTCATTATCATTTGTCACAGTTTGTGCTTCTTCATCACCTACTTCAATCTCTTGTTCACTGTAAAAGCATTGTGACTTTAAATAAATATACAATAGTAAGAAAATGATTTATATAAATTCTGAAATATACCTCGGTTGTGTGTCATCAAGTTCCATTATTTGGTTATCATCCCAATTAAAATTATCCATCTCCATATTGTTTTCAATATTTGCCAACAACTAAAAAAACTAAAAAGATGAACTTATAATAATACAAATAATCCTAGCCATTGATTCTTTTAAGATAATCGAATCTCATTTATTATTTATAAGGTTATTTACTGCCCACCTGATCTCCTCCATTTTTTTATTTTCAAGATTGAATTCATTTATTATTTGCAGACATCATACTGACTTCCAGATTAATTATTTTAAATTAATCAAAGAAATATCATTAATATTGATTTCGTACGAATTAAATATTGAATTTCGAATTTCTCTTTACAAAATTTTCAAATTCAGTGTATTTTTACCCATTAATATTGAATATTGATTTAATTGCAGTGTTACCTAAACAAATTTTTGTTTGAATTTACTTGCGAATTATTTTCTTTAAGAACTAGATATTAGTTTGATTGGTGCATTTTTTTAAAATTTGTTTTAAATTTTGTTAGTACTCCATAGCTATAGATCCCTAAACTTTAGTTGTTTATATACAATTTTTTAATTACAACCGTATAATTATTAGATAATTATGTGTACATTCTCAAATTAATCATCAACTAAATTTTTTTTCTTCTATTTATTTCTTTTAGTCATCTAATTTTTTTGAAACATCTTTCAAAGATTAAAGTTTTCTTAAATCTCCTTCTCACCTTTAAAATTTTTGAGAATTATTTAATTCAGTTATATTCGAAAGTTGATATTTTATTTATTGAAAGGGATCAATATATATTGTTTGAATTTATTGGTTATTGAAATTTAAATATTTCATATATATATATAATAAAATTATTTTCTTTAAAGTAGAATATTAATTTTAGATAAATATTTTTTATCTAAACGTATTCTTGTTTCTTAGATTTTTTTTTAATTTCTTTTAAATTCGAATTTGACTTTATATAAATATTTTAAGGGATTTTTTTGACATAAATTTTCATTGTTTCTTATCCTTCAATATAATTAGCAATTCTCATTCTATTCCTTTTACATCTAGATCAACCTTTTAGAAAAATGTCTTAAAAATGATTGGATATGAAATGACAAGATGGGAAAAGTTGAATGGCATGAATTATGTCACGTGGATCCGAAAAATTCGCTATGGATTAATGCATGAAAACTTGTATAAAACAATTGATACTCTTGCCCCTAAACTTTCTGAGGAGGCCACTGATGAAGAAAAGAAGGCACATGAGAAAGCAATGAAATTGTGGGAGCGAAATGACAACAAAGTTAGATCCTTCATAATGATTCACGTGGAGGATGATCTAATTAGTGTCTTTGAAACTCAAGAAACTGCACATGATCTGTGGAATGCCATCAAAGATAAATATGATGACAAAATAAATACTAATGTGCAACTCCTTTATAATTACAATAATTATAAAATGAAGGAAAATGATAGTGTGATAGATCATGTGAACAGAATGGTCGTTATGGTCAAAGATCTAGCTGCCATAGGAACCGTCTTACTTGAAACCATGCAAGTAGCAACTATTTTAAATAGTTTACCACCCTCTTTTGATATGGCTGTCACTACACATCGACTTAACGAAACAGTTAAGTTAGTTGCTAACTCAACTAGTCATGGAACAAAATATGGCTAAAGGCAAAAAGAAAATTGAAATATATGAAGCTGAAGAAGCTGGAGAAGAAGAAGCTCATGCCGTTCATCATTGGAGCAATTCAAAGGACATCATTCAAAAGTACCAAGGGGAGCGTGCTACAATTGTGAAAAATTTGGGCACTTCAAGTCCCATTGTCCAATAGGAAAGAAGCCGAGTCAGAATAAAACTCCGCAAAATAAAGGCCCCAACAAGATTGAATTGTTGGAGTCATCGAGTGCAATGCTGCGACGACAGACGCTGAAGGATGGTGGATCGACTTTGGTGCGACACGTCATATTGCAAAGATCAAGGTTGGCCAGACCAACTTCAAGGAATTAAAGAAAGGTGAACATAGAATATTCATGGGGAACAACACCTATCTTGACATTGAAGGTGTTGGTATATACAAGTTAGATCTGGGTGATAGTATCATGGTCCTCCATGATGTGCCATACACACCTGGAATTCGTCGAAACCTTGTCTCTGTTCATACTCTCCTCGAGAAAGATCTTGAAGTTAGACTCTATAAAGGTCGTGTAGCTATAGGGAAGAACAACAAAGTCTTAGCCATGGGAAAGTTTGAGCCTGTTCATGACTTATTTTGTCTTTCAGTAGTCAATAATGAATCAATGAATGTGACTTCTGAGTATTCCTTGTGTCTTCTATCTGATTTTGATATCTGGCATGAGAGATTAGGACATTCAAGAAAAACAAAAATGGAAGAAATAATTATAATGAACCTAGTACCTAATATATCAGGAGCAAGAACATTGCCCTATGAACATTGTTTGACCGGAAAAATGACCCGAAAATCTTTTTCGATAGGAACAAGGTCAAAAGAATGGTTAGAGTTGGTTCATTCGGATATTTGTGGTCCATTGAGTGTCACAACACACAGGAATAAAGAATATTTTATAACATTCATCGATGGCTATTCCAAATTCCCTCATGCATATTTTATAACATTCATTGATGTATGTTGTCACACTCAGGTCTCCCTAAAAACTTTTGGGGTGATGCAGTGATGATTGCAAATTACATAAAAAATAGAATTTCTACTAAGTCCGTAGAATCGGCGCCATATGAACTTTGGAATGGAAGGAAGCCCGAGTTGGGTCATCTCCGAAAATGGGGATGTAAATCGCATGTACTACTTCCAAGTCAGCTTAAGGACAAGCTGGACTTTAGGATGGTGACATGCAGGTTTATTGGTTATAGTGATAAGTCCAAAGGGTATAGGTTCTTTCATGATGAAAGAGGACTAATCGAGAGTCGTGATGCAACTTTTCTTAAAAATGAAAAGGAAGATATGCACGAAGAAGAGGACAGAGAATCTCTAATTATCCTTGGTGATAATGACGACTCTGAAGAAGACGCATTGGATATATGTCCAACAGTGGGAGAAGAACCTATATATGATAATGAACCTTTGGCAGAAGTGAAGGAACCCATACAATCCACGAGTATAATCGACAACAAGAGGCCCCGGACGATGCCCGCATATTTGGATGACTATTATCTATACGAATGCGAAGCTTCGTGTTACGCCGTCGATGTTGATACAGAGGATTGTACATATCTTATTTCATATGATGAAGCAGTTGCTTCTTCTAAGTGAGAATCATGGTTGGCCGACATGAGAGATGAATTGGACTCAATCAATCGAAACGAGGTATGGGCGCTATGTGACTTGCTAGAAGGTAGGCAATCCATAGGGTGCAAATGTGTATTAAAAAAAATACTGAGTTGATGGTACTATTGAAAAGCACAAATAAAGATTAGTTATCAAGGGTTATACTCAGTAAGCCGGAATTGATTTTCAGGAAACTCATTCTCCAATAGCTAAGTTTGCATCCATAAGGGTCATCTTAGCATTAGTTGCATATATGGATTTGGAATTATTCCAAATGGATGTAAAAGCTGCTTTCCTCAATGGAGAATTGAGTGAAGACATATATATACAACAACTTGATGGTTTTCAGATAGAAGGTCAGAAGAACAAAGTTTATAAGTTGAAAAAAAATCATTATATGGCTTAAAACAATCTTCACATCAATGGTACAAAAAGTTCCATGGGACGGTCATCCAATTTGGTTTTATTACAAACAAATTGGATCATTGTGTACATCAAGAAGAGAGGGAGCAAATTCATAATAATGTCATTATATGTAGATGACATTTTGCTCGCAGGAAATGATGTCACAATGCTCGATGAAATAAAAGAAAAATTGAGCAAAGAATTTAAAATGAAAGGCATGGGCGAAGCATCCTATCTTCTTGGACATTGAGTTTAAGTAAAAAAAAGTATCTAAATAAGATACTCAAGAGATTTGAAATGCAGAATAGCACTTCAGCACCAACACCGATTGTGATTGGGAAAAGACTTAGTAAAAGTCAATGTCCCAACATAGGGCAAGAACCTGTAGATGTTCCCTATGCACAAGCAGTTGGTAGCTTGATGCATGCGATGTTATGTACAAGACCTGACTTGGTTATCTAGTAAGTTTAGTTAGTACATATCAAAGTAATCCCAGAAAAGCACATTGGGAAGTTATTAAAAGAATTCTTAGATATCTAAAATGTACTATACAATTAAAATTGACATATCAAGTTGATACATTTGAGGTTATAGGTTACTCAAATGCGAATTTTGGAGGGGATCACTTATTTTTGTTGGGTGGTGCAGCTATTTTTTGGTGTAGCAAAAAATAAGGATGTGTGGTTAGACATACACAAGAAGCTTGGCAACCACCCATGCTGTATTGATTTGACATTTTCTTTTAGAACTAGGGCTCAATTTGGTCAATGGACCATTACAAATGTACTATGATAATCAAGCTGCAATAAGTTTGATTAACAATGGAGCAAACAGTTCTAAAGGAAAGCACATAGAGATCGAATATCATTATGTACATGACATAGAAGAAAGAAGTGACGGTAGCCTACATGTTAACAAATGACATGCTAACTGATTCTCTTACAAATGGAATTTCAGCAGGAACATTCATTAAACATGTTGGTTTAATGAGACTCAGGAATCCATGAATCAAAAAGGAAATTTCATCTCTTATGAATACCTCATGAATAGTTTGAAGTATTGAGTCGCAATAACACTACGTGGATACTAAAAGGGTTGAAATTGCATGACTACATCGGTCAAGTGGGAGATGTAATAGAATGACCTTCGTGGTCATCATAGGAGCGAAAGATTCGCTCCTATCACGACCGCTTCATGCGGCGGCGATTACGACGCGGAAGGGGTAGAGTTTGTGAAGATATCGCGCTATAAATTTAGCTCCATGTTGAGCTGAATACTTCACTCGATCGGAGCTCCAAAACACTACAGTTGGATTGAGGCGTCGTGTTTGTTGGGAAATAGGGGCTATGGTGTGGGTGCTGTTGACGTTTGGATTTTTCTCCCCCAAACAACTTTCCCAAACAACTTTAGATGCAGTGGTTGATGCATCTCAACCATTCATTTACTTGACTTACATGTGTAAACCAAAAAGTAATTTACACACCCATTATATATATCATAGAGGCAAAAAATTGTTACCAGACGAGTGTGTCACCCAAGTCATCGAGAAAATAAATAATATTTTTTTATTACTTTAGTATAGAAATTAAGGATATATAAAAGAGAATTATGTTTCTGAAAAGAAGCAAAAAGTATAGTTAGAGCACAAGACAAAAAAAAAGAGAGAAGAAAATAATAGCTAAAGGCTTACGCATGTTTTATATGTTATCTTATATGGTGACCCCAGAGTTTTATATTCACCGTGGCATGAGTTTATATGTCACATAACGAGTTAGATTAAAATTTTTAACTCGTCATATGGATTGATTGAATAATATCATTTATTTTATATTCTTAATATTTTTTTTCTATGTAGATTGTTCATAATTGGAATGATACTTTGAACTCTGAATTTTGATACCATATTAAAATTGATGTGCTAACTAATTTTTTAAAAAGTTCAAGGCGCTATTGCTCGAGTGTAATATTTATTATTTTATATTCTTAAAACATGGCATATGAGTTAGACTGATGGAGTAAAAAAAAAATCGATAGTAGAAGTAGATATTATTGTCTCTTGAGTAGTCTACCGTAGGAATTGAGGATGTGCGTTTCGAAATCCAATTCAACCTAGTTCTTAGGTCGATAAAAAAAAATGAAATTCCTCAACTACTTTTCTTTGGAGTGCGAATTTTAAAGTGCAGTTTCCATTACCATTAGTTTTATCATCTCTCAATTTATTCAGATACAAAATAAAATGGCAGAATTTTCCTCAAAATATTTATAACTTGTAAGCAGTGTTGGCCACTTATTAATGATATGATGATGCCGAAAATTAATAACTTAGTCATTCTCTCTCTCTCTCTTCTTTATCTTTTCGTCTTTGTAATAGAAAACTACATTTTTGTTTAAATTGGGTAATAATAATAATAATAATAATAATAATAATAATAATAATAATAATAATAATAATAATAATAATAATAATAATAATTCAAACCTCAATATATTGTCAAGAATTTCATTAAAAAAAATACATAATCTCAGTTTGTGACATGAGCAATGGGCTCCGACAACTGCAAGACCAATATAGCATACTGGTAACTAAAAACGACACGTGCAAAGAAAGAGCAAAACTAAGAAGATAAGGGACAACATGAAGTTTACGTAAAGACCGCCACAAACTGCTGTAGCACAAAACTACACCTACAAAGAAAGAGCAAACTAAGAAGACGTGACGAGGAACAGGCTCCGGAGCTCACAGCCTTCGCTGCAGCTGATGGCGAAGAACCTTTCTTGGCACCGATACTGGAACAGGAGACGCCGCCGCCGCTGGAGGAGTAGGATACAAGTTGTCGTTTGGACGCGGCAGCTCCTTTCTGGTGGCGCGGTGCACGTCGGCGAGCCTCACGACCCCCTTCTTCACCTCATTCAGTGAGAGCACTGACGCCAACCTTGGACCTCCGGGCGCGACGTCAGCGGCGCCGAAGCCGATGGCGGCCCTGGCGATGACATCGAGCATTTTATTCAGGAGATTAGACGAATCGGCGGCCCTGCCTCCCGGAACGTTGTGGATGGCGACGTCAAAGATGATCCTTGACATCCACACCTTGAGCGCATGAAGGTCCATTCCGGGGTAGCCGATGAAGCGGAAAATTCCTTGGTACATGGCGCCCATCAACGCATCCAACACCTTCATCATGAACGTGTACCCGTCGGAATCTTCCCGGCTGATGCGGTGCGTCCCTGAAGCTGCTGCGTCGATGGCTCTCTGTTTCTCTGCAGCTGTCAAGGTCCCGGCGATGGTATGGAGCGCCTTGAGCAAGTCACTCGAAGACGAGATCGCGAACGGCGCGGATCTGCCGGCGCATGGAACGACGAACGACGACGCAGCTAAGAGGACGAGGAGGAAGAACGCCGAAGACTTCATGCCGGCGAAGGGTCTCTGAAGCATCGCAAGCATGTTGCGCCGTATTTATACACCTGACCAAATTTGGTTTTCTTCCGACGACTTTGGTTAGGAGTAGGACTTTGCTTAGGAGTAGGACTTTGGTTTTCTTCTACTTAAATTATTTTTTTCTTACATGATTAATTATTTTCCAAACATAGAATTATTTTCTGATTTATAATTTTTTATTCCTTTTATAAGAAAATATTAATTTTCATTGGACTCAAATTGATTGTTTTTGTTTTAAATTATTTTTTTTAAAATTTGAAAAGAAAATAATGTCTTCTACAAACGAAATAGTATAATATGTTGTTATATTTTTAAATATTAAATAAATATGAAATAATTACTTTCCCTTTTTCAGAGAACCAATAATAGACTAGGTGAATCCATTATTGAGAAGGAACTTCTTTGAGAGCTTCCCTCGCTACATCTAATTCTGACTTCTCATCGAGCATATGGTTTATTTTGGGACCTGACTTATGACTTTTTCATTTCTTAGCAGTTGAATTTAGAATCCATTTATCAATTTCAGTATTAGGAGGAAGGACATATTTTTACTATAGCAAATAAATGAATTATTGTAACACCTCGACATTTTTTTAAATTTAAAATTAATTTTCATAATTAAAATAAATCCAAATTTTAGAATCTACTAAAGAAAGATAAAGTTTGAAAGGAAATTGAAATATATTTAGAGGATGAATAAAAGAAGAAGATAAGATAAGAAAAGTTTGAATAAGAATAAAAGTGTTATTGGATAAGAGGTAGGAAAAGGGGATCCCTAATTACAGTAGGAGTTGAAGTTATAATGAGATTGGGAATTCAAAATTTAATTTGAATCTAATTAAAAGTTTAGGATATAAAAAGGAGTCTAATGAGAGATATGATAAGAGTTTTATGTCCAAAAATATTTAGAAGATAAAATAATAATATTTTATTATTTTATTTCGAAATTAATAGATAAGAATATTAATTATTTATTTAATTTTGAAATTTGGGAATAATTATATTTAGGAGAGATACGATAAAGAAAAGATAGTTAGAAAAGGATTAGGGATAAAATTTGTTGAAGGATTGAATTAGGATTGCTAATGAGGTCGAAATTAGGAGTTTTAAGTATAAATATATTCAGGAAATAAAATAATAATAAATTATTATTTTACTTCTAAAAATCAAGAAATAGTATTATTAATTAATTATTTAAATCTAAAAAATCATGGAAAATACAAGTTAAATTATAGATAGGAAGTATGGATAAGAGTTCTAATTATATTAGCACTTGGGAGACTCTACCTTATAAATAGGATTCCAAAGCTCTCTTCCAAACCATCTTTCCCTATTTCTCCACTCTCCACCCTTGGGCTACGTTTTCTTCTTTCTCAGTGTGCATGAGCGGGAGTTCCAATCGGCCATTGAATCTCGGATATACCATCTGTCCCGACCCCATGGTTAGTCATTGTCGGGTCTCGCCGGAAAACACATCCAAAGTCTCGGTTCGGGTAGTCTGAAATAATGAAGGTACGTAAGATTTCATATTCACTTTTGGATATGATTTCTTAGTGAAATAGTTAAGATGATGAATGAGTTAAGATTGATATGTGTTCTCCTATGTTCCATAAATAGTTTCATATGATTTTTATGTCGAACAAAGTACTGTACCGAAAGTTGTGATCGGCCAAAGACTCAAGAAAATATCACTAGAGTTCCGACAGTCGAAACCCAACCCGTATAGAGATGAACCCGGTTCGGGTTCATCTATATAGTTGAGATCCGGTGCGGTGTCACTCTGAATCAGACCCGAATTTAGAGTGAATCCGACCCGAATTTAGAGTGAACCCAACCTGAATTTAAGGCAGCCTGCCAGCCCGGGCTTTGACACGATCATTTTTGGGCGTTTGGATTTTTTTCCGGCGACCTGGCCCACGTTGGGATTACACCTAGCCCGGGTAGATAAACATCACTCTACGTGATGATGAAGACAGTGAACTCGGCCCGAGCTATCTCGGACCCGGCCCTGGTTCTGTTAGGAAAAAGTGACACAACATCGAGAGCTCGACCCGAGTCTCGGTGAACACGGACCGAGTTCAGTCACAACCCGCCACCCGGATTCATAGAATAGAAAAGAAGTTATTTTATTTTTAATTGTTATGATTTGCATTGACTATTTTACCCTTGTGTTAATAATGCTTAAAAGAGAAGTAAGGATGTTAATCAAGTCAACGGATAAAAGATGTAAAATGAAACTTCTTGGTACGTATTGTCACCGAATCGAATCGTATAAAAAAGGTGAAGGTGGGTATTAATAACTCCACCACCCTAATCGTTATCATGGGTAAATAAAAGCCCCACACCTTTTTTTTGGGCCCATCATTGCCCTACTTTTGATCCACTTTGACCATGCATGAAATGCCATGAATGCCCATAATAAAATAAGTCGAGCTGGTATTAGGACAACACATATAGATCTTCTAGGAATTGTTTATAATAAAAGATGTGGAGAAAGAACAGAAAAGCATCGAATGAAAACAAATCGAGCCGAAAGGAATAGAAAGAATCGAACCGAACCGAAAAGAGCAAAATGAATAGAAATAAATGAACCGAATTAATAGCATGATTTTCTCATACTGAAAGCATGCCTATTTGCATTAAGTCTTATTATCCAATTATATTATCTTATGTATTAAATATTTTATACTCATGAAAATTTTATTTCCATGTTTTGAATCCCACTTATAAGTGAACTGTAAGGATGGAAGCGATGTTCGTGGTGTTGCAGTTGCACATGAGATAGATCTTTAACTTATGTTATTTTCTTTTAATTGCTACTATGATATAATAGAGTGGATAGGAAGGCCACTTGAGAACAATAGATATGTTTGCTTCCGCACTATTATATGATTGATTGATGAAAGTTAATTGTTAGTTTATTTTGTTATTCTTTATGGACTCTGTGAAAGCCCAATGGATAGAGATGAATAGTAGATAACACTGACCCAAATAAGCCCAAATGCCACGTGACAGGATGGTGAAATTTCGGGGCGTTACGATTATCATATATATGAAACACATAAAAAATAATAATAGTTAAGCAAACACAAATAATATCTTTTAGTCGCGCTAAATCAATCACCCTTTTTTCAAAGTATTAAGCATCCATATCCAACTTAGATAGTTTAAAGGGCACAAATTTGGCCTTTGAGCAACTGTACCAGTCGCCCATCCAAAACTCTTCCAACTCTATTATCAGGTTGGTGAAATTCATTACATTCGACGATGATATGATCACCATCACGAAAATTCGACAAAAAGGCCCTCTCATCATTATCTAAATGTGCGTACGTTTACATATTAATCAAAGTGTCAATAAACAAACTAAAAGAAAACAAATATTACTTTGTATTATGATATCAATATCATCTTCCTCTTCACCATTAACATTAGGAGAGCGTATTTATTATTCATAATATTACAAAAAATATAATTTCCAATAAAAATATTAATATTTAAATGTAATAAATAGGAAAAAGTTTAGAACTCAATTTAAAATTTCCTCCATCTCAACTTCTACTTAAATCATTTTTTCTTACATAATTTATTATTTTCCAAACATAGAATTATTTTCTGATTTATAATTTTTTTATTCCTTTTAATATAAAATATTAATTTTTAATGGACTCAAATTGATTGTTTTTGTTTTAAATTATTTTTTTTAATTTGAAAATAAAACAATGTCTTCTACAAACGAAACAGTATAATATGTTGTTATATTTTTACATTTCATTTTAGAAAGAAAAAAATTATTTATTTTAATCATACTCAAATTGAATATTTATTTTTATTTATGAAATAATACATTATCCTTTAAGGAGGAAATATTAATTTATTTTTAGTACACTCGTCCATTATCCTTTAAAAAGAAAAACAATCCTTAATTTAGTATCAATTTCTTAAATTTGAATTATTTTTTTAATGCCAAAATAACTCAACGTCTTTTAGAAAAGAGTAAAGAACGCTTGCTTAGCAGCTTGCGTGAGGGCATCAGACATGATCCGACGGTCGTTGTTCTTTTTTTTTTCTGAACCCTTTATTCTCATGAGATACGATTCGACGGTCATGATCTCTCTCTCCTCTTCCTCTTCGCCACATTTCCGTCGATTTCGTCCACCCTCCACCATGAACACGAGACGTTCGACAACGGCAGTGGCGCGACAACATCGCAACAAAAGCAACGGCACGAGCAGTGCTAGTGGCAACGACGTCCGGTAGCGGGCCCAACAGCGAGCAGATTGATGGATCGGACGACCGAGAGGATGAGAAAGAGGAAGAAAAGAAAGATGACGAGAAGGCTACGACAGCACCATATCAAAAAGCACATCGAAGGAGGAGGGAGATCCGAGGACGGAGGACAGAAAGGAGAAAAGGACACTGACGACACTAGATCGGAGTAGGAGGGGGGAGCAGGATGGCACCGAATGGAAGGAGGAGGAGGAGGAGGAGGTGGTGGAGAAGGAGTGCCGGCTGAGATGTAGTCCGTATTTGCAGTTCCGATGACGAAGAGGACGTGAAAGAGGGACCGTCGGATTGTATCTGTAGTCCCGGCTCGCACGCCTGCTTAGTAGGCGCTTTTTACTCTTTAAAAAGACAATATTATTAATTTCATTATACTACTATGATATCTTTGAGAAAGGAAATATTATTTATTTTAATCAAATTGAATAATTTATTTTTAAATGAATAAAATAATATTTTTTAAAAGAAAATATTATAATTTTTAGTGTACTTGTCAATTATCCTTTAGAAATAAAGATTTAATCTTAATTGGACACAAATTGAATTTTTTATTTTAAATTATTTTTTAATTAAAAACAAATTATCTTTTAAAAAGGAAATATTACTTACTCGTACCTTATCTTTCCTTCTAATTAAATTATGCTATTAAATATTCTTTTATTTGTGTTACCTTATCAAATAACCCTTATAAGATCATTTTTATTTTCTGAAACTCAATTGAATTCATTGCTTTAATTTCCCTTTCTAATTCAAAAATAATACATTTATCTTTAAAAAATGAAATATTATTTTTTAATATATTTGTACATTGTCTTTTAGAAAGTAAATTTAATTTATCTAATAATTTTTTTCAGAGAAGTATATATTACTTATCTTAACATATTTTGTGTGTTGCTATTTTGATCATACTCAAATTTATAAAAATAAAATATTAATCTTAATTTGATTCAAGTTGAATTATTTATTTTAAATTAGTTTTTTTCCAGAAATAAGAAATTATCTTTTAAAAAAGAATTATTATTTAATTTCATATTATCCTTAAGAAAGAAAATATTATTATTTTCATAATACTCAAATTGATAAAAAAAGAAATATTAATCGTAATTCGACTCAAATTGAATTATTTTTTTTAAATTTGAAAATAACTAATTATTTGTAAAAGAAATTATTATTTACTTACATAGTATCTTTTAGAAATAAAATATTATTTACTTTATAATACTTGAATTGATAAAAAGGAAATATTAATCTTAATTTGACTCAAATTTAATTATTTATTAATTCTGAAAATAACATATTATCTTTTATAAGGAATTATTATTTACTTCCATGTTATCGTTTAAAGAGAAAATATTATTTATTTTAATCATACTAAGAAACTTTGCTTTTAATTAAAATATGCTCATAAATTTAGTCTTCTTTTTTATATTATATAATAAACTATTATGAAATATTTTTAAATTTTTTGAAAAATTTAAATTAGATATGTATATATATTAATTTATATAAAAACTTTACCCTTGTCATCATGTTATAGATGCCACTTGTTGTGTCGTCATACTTTCGAGGAAATAGTATTTGTTTAGTACCAAAAATAATACATTACATTTTAAAAATTACATATTATTTATTTTATTTTTAAAATTATGTAATACATTACATGTTATCTTATACTTATTTTAAAAGTTTGAAACTTTATTGTAGGAGGAAAAACAAGATGATATTATAGACTTTCGTGCAGTATACGAGGCCATACGTAAAAGCAATGACTTGGTTCTTCATGTTAGCGTAAAATAAATTTTCAAATATGCAATGTTTAATTTTTTTTAGGATGCGTATAATCAGAAGATGGCTGAGAAATACGAAGATGATCCTAGTACTCAGTCACTAGGTAACGTATCTCCCAAACGATTCATATTTTTAACGTTATAACACTTTGTGTATTCATATGTTTCTTGAAGTTATACAATATATATGATTTATAATGTTATATATAATTTGTCTATTTTGTAGAGGACACTGCTATTTGGGAGAAGATGGTTGGTATTACACGAGGAGAATACTTGTGTGGCCTAGACACGACCGCTCAAGTTCTTTGGAGGAGTAGAGAATATGCAAGCGACTTCGATTTCATCCACCGCACCTGAGATCACGTTGGACAGCATCAAGGGACCCATGTCAAAACAAGTAGCTCAACATTTAGTTCCCATTTTGCAGGCGATCCAGACCGCGCTTCAGCCACATACTCAGTCACCACGAGGCCAATGATCGAGTACGTCGGCGTTGAATGTCAGGAATAACGACGACGATGTTAACGATCTAGGATAAAAACTTTTCAATCTTATATCTTTTATAAGATTTTATTTACAATATACGATATTATGTTGTTATCTTATTAGTACTTTTGTGATGGTTATTAGTGCTTTTGTGATGGTTATTAGTGTTTTGCTTTATTATTATTGTTATTAGTGTTTTGCATTATATATGCATTCTATAATTTGTAGGGTGTGGGAAGGGAACAAAATGGTTGGAATTGGGCAATTTTTTTTATATTTAGCGCCACCTTAGCATTGCAATAGAGAAGCAATGTGATCAAATGCTATTTTAAATTTATCGTAAGTGCAGAAACTTTAGTATCTAGTTAGTGTCTCAAGAATTGGTGCCACATTAGCGTCGAAGTAGAGACGACGCACACGATCATGTTAGCGTCTAATTAGCATCACACTAAGTAGAAGGTTAGCGTTTCATCAGCGTCGCAACATTCAGCGCCACCGTAGTGTCGTCTTAGCGACGCCCTTAAATTCCTCGCAAGTACACATTTTGCGTCATGTTAATGTCGTAGTGGCGCTAGTAGCGTCACATTTGTCGTCGGCACCCATGCTAATGGCTACCGAACGCCAGCGTCTCCATCCTACGACGCCATTTAGATTCTAAAGTGTGGTTATTCCTTTTAGTCACGCGTTAGTGTCACCTTAGCCTCTGGTAACAAATTTTCACCTATATATATATATGCATGCTCTCGAGGTTATCTTTCCTCCTACCTATAAGTATAGCTATCTCATATTTTCTCTGGTAAATTTGTAAACTCGTATGATTTTTTAGCAACACTCATAGGTAGGAGGAATGACATCTCGGAGTGCATATATATATATATCATATACTACAAGAAAAGTGGAATTTTTCGACGGACAGAAATTCTTCGCAATTTCCGAAGGATTTTACGACGGATAGGAATCCGTCGAAATTTTTCGCAGTCGGGACCGTAGAAAATTAAAAAAATAAATTATGAAATCTATTATATTATTATTCTATTTTCCAACCATTAGGAACTTCAAAATTTTCAACGGATACATATCCATCACAACTTTCGACGTTCGGTCCCGTTGATAAGTGAAAAAATGTAATATTATATAATATATAACATCATATAATATATAATATGAATAGTATTTTATTATTATAATTATCGACAGTTGGACGGTCTGGACCATTGGTAACTGTAAAAATAATTAAATATTATATAATATATAATATAAGATGTATATTATTATTATTTACTGTCGAAAGTTTTGATGATCTAGACCATCGGTAACTGTAAAAAGAATTAAATATTATATCATATATAATATAAGATGTATTTTATTATTATAATTATCGACACTTCAAAGAGTTGGTAATTGAAAAAATAATTAAATAATAATATATTATTATTATTATTATCATTATTATTATTATTAAAATTTCTGATGGTCGAGACCGTCAGAACTTCCGACGACTCAAAATCCATCGAAAATTCCAACAGTCAAGACCATCGATAATTAAAAAATAATACCGCCAAACTCTCCCGCTTTTTTTCTTTTCTCGCTTCCCCTCTCTACCTCGTTTTGGCCTATACATCACCTTCTCCCTCTCTCCTCTCTCTACCCCTCTCCACCTATTTCCCTCTCTCCTCTCTCTTTCCCTCACCGACCATCTACCTCCTTCAAGGGATCGGTGCGACGACATCCGTCCTGGACGACGACCCCTCTCTCTCGGCCTTGATACCTGGCAAATAGGGGCTATGGTGTGGGTGCTGTTAACGTTTGGATTTTTCTCCCCCAAACAACTTTAGATGCAGTGGTTGATGCATCTCAACCATTCATTTACTTGACTTACATGTGTAAACCAAAAAAGTGATTTACCAGACGAGTGTGTCACTCAAGACATCGAGAAAATAAATAATACTTTTTTATTACTTTAGTATAGAAATTAAGGATATATAAAAGAGAATTATGTTTCTGAAAAGAAGCAAAAAATATAGTTAGAGCACAAGACAAAAAAAAAAAAGAGAGAAGAAAATAATAGCTAAAGGCTTACGCATGTTTTATATGTTATCTTATATGGTGACCCCAGAGTTTTATATTCACCGTGGCATGAGTTTATATGTCACATAACGAGTTAGATTAAAATTTTTAACTCATGTCATATGGATTGATTGAATAATATCATTTATTTTATATTCTTAATATTTTTTTCTATGTAGATTGTTCATAATTGGAATGATACTTTGAACTCTGAATTTTGATACCATACTAAAATTGATGTGCTAACTAATTTTTTAAAAAGTTTACTATGCTACTGTGTAACATTTATTATATTAAAAAAAATACATAATCTCAGTTTGTGACATGAGCAATGGGCTCCGACAACTGCAAGACCAATATAGCATACTGGTAACTAAAAACGACACGTGCAAAGAAAGAGCAAAACTAAGAAGATAAGGGACAACATGAAGTTTACGTAAAGACCGCCACAAACTGCTGTAGCACAAAACTACACCTACTAAGAAAGAGCAAACTAAGAAGACGTGACGAGGAACAGGCTCCGGAGCTCACAGCCTTCGCTGCAGCTGATGGCGAAGAACCTTTCTTGGCACCGATACTGGAACAGGAGACGCCGCCGCCGCTGGAGGAGTAGGATACAAGTTGTCGTTTGGACGCGGCAGCTCCTTTCTGGTGGCGCGGTGCACGTCGGCGAGCCTCACGACCCCCTTCTTCACCTCATTCAGTGAGAGCACCGACGCCAACCTTGGACCTCCGGGCGCGACGTCAGCGGCGCCGAAGCCGATGGCGGCCCTGGCGATGACATCGAGCATTTTATTCAGGAGATTAGACGAATCGGCTGCCCTGCCTCCCGGAACGTTGTGGATGGCGACGTCAAAGATGATCCTTGACATCCACACCTTGAGCGCATGAAGGTCCATTCCGGGGTAGCCGATGAAGCGGAAAATTCCTTGGTACATGGCGCCCATCAACGCATCCAACACCTTCATCATGAACGTGTACCCGTCGGAATCTTCCCGGCTGATGCGGTGCGTCCCTGAAGCTGCTGCGTCGATGGCTCTCTGTTTCTCTGCAGCTGTCAAGGTCCCGGCGATGGTATGGAGCGCCTTGAGCAAGTCACTCGAAGACGAGATCGCGAACGGCGCGGATCTGCCGGCGCATGGAACGACGAACGACGACGCAGCTAAGAGGACGAGGAGGAAGAACGCCGAAGACTTCATGCCGGCGAAGGGTCTCTGAAGCATCGCAAGCATGTTGCGCCGTATTTATACACCTGACCAAATTTGGTTTTCTTCCGACGACGACTTTGGTTAGGAGTAGGACTTTGCTTAGGAGTAGGACTTTGGTTTTCTTCTACTTAAATTATTTTTTTCTTACATGATTAATTATTTTCCAAACATAGAATTATTTTCTGATTTATAATTTTTTATTCCTTTTATAAGAAAATATTAATTTTCATTGGACTCAAATTGATTGTTTTTGTTTTAAATTATTTTTTTAAAATTTGAAAAGAAAATAATGTCTTCTACAAACGAAATAGTATAATATGTTGTTATATTTTTAAATATTAAATAAATATGAAATAATTACTTTCCCTTTTTCAGAGAACCAATAATAGACTAGGTGAATCCATTATTGAGAAGGAACTTCTTTGAGAGCTTCCCTCGCTACATCTAATTCTGACTTCTTATCGAGCATATGGTTTATTTTGGGACCTAACTTATGACTTTTTTATTTCTTAGCAGTTGAATTTAGAATCCATTTATCAATTTCAGTATTAGGAGGAAGGACATATTTTTACTATAGCAAATAAATGAATTATTGTAACACCTCGACATTTTTTTAAATTTGAAATTAATTTTTATAATTAAAATAAATCCAAATTTTAGAATCTACTAAAGAAAGATAAAGTTTGAAAGGAAATTGAAATATATTTAGAGGATGAATAAAAGAAGAAGATAAGATAAGAAAAGTTTGAATAAGAATAAAAGTGTTATTGGATAAGAGGTAGGAAAAGGGGATCCCTAATTACAGTAGGAGTTGAAGTTATAATGAGATTGGTAATTCAAAATTTAATTTGAATCTAACTAGAAGTTTAGGATATAAAAAGGAATTTAATGAGAGGTATGATAAGAGTTTTATGTCCAAAAATATTTAGAAGATAAAATAAAAATATTTTATTATTTTATTCCGAAAATTAATAGATAAGAATATTAATTATTTATTTAATTTTGAAATTTGGGAATAATTATGTTTAGGAGAGATTCAATAAAGAAAAGATAGTTAGCAAAAGGATTAGGGATAAAGTTTGTTGAATGATTGAATTGGAATTGCTAATGAGATCGAAATTAGGAGTTTTAAGTATAAATATATTCAGGAATAAAATAATAATAAATTATTATTTTACTTCTAAAATCAAGAAATACTATTATTAATTAGTTATTTAAATCCAAAAAATCATGGAAAATACAAGTTAAATTATAGATAGGAAGTATGGATAAGAGTTCTAATTAGATTAGCACTTGGGAGACTCTATCCTATAAATAGGATTCCAAAGCTCTCTTCCAAACCATCTTTCCCTACTTCTCCACTTGAGTTTTTCTCCACCCTTGGGCTACGTTTTCTTCTTTCTCGGTGTGCATGAGCGGGAATTCCAATCGGCCATTGAATCTCGGATATACCCTCAGTCCCGACCCCATGGTTAATCATTGTCGGGTCTCGCCGGAAAACACACCCAAAGTCTCGGGTTTCAGGTAGTCTGAAATAGTGAAGGTACATAAAATTTCATATTCACTTTTGGATATGATTTCCTAATGAAATAGTTAAGATGATGAATGAGTTAAGATTGATATGTGTTCTCCTATGTTCCATAAGTAGTTTCATATGATTTTTATGTCGAACAAAGTACTGTACCAAAAGTTGTGATCGACCAAAGACTCATGAAAATATCACTAGAGTTCCGACAGTCGAAACCCGTCCCGCATAGAGAGGAACCCGGTTCGGGTTCATCTATATAGTTGAGACCCGGTGCAGTGTCACTCTGAATTCGAACCGAATTTAGAGTGAATCCGACCCGAATTTAGAGTGAACCCAACCCGAATTTAAGGCAGCCTGCCAGCCCAGGCTTAGACACAATCATTTTTGGGCATTTGGATTCTTTTCGGGCGACCTGGCCCACGTTGGGATTACACTAGCCCGGGTAGATAAACATCACTCTCCGTCGTGATGAAGACTGCGAACTCGGCCCGAGCTATCTCGGACCCGGCCCTAGTTCTGTTAAGAAAAAGTGACACAACATCGAGAGCTCGACCCGAGTCTCAGTGAACATGGACCGAGTTCAATCACAACCCAACCGGGATTCATAGAATAGAAAAGAAGTTATTTTTTTAATTGTTATGATTTGCAATGACTATTTTACCCTTGTGTTAATAATGCTTAATAGAGAAGTAAGGATGTTAATTAGGTCAACGGATAAAAGATGTAAAATGGAACTTCTTGGTATAGATTGTCACCGAATCGAATCGTATAAAAAAAGTGAAGGTGGGTATTAATAACTCCACCACCATAATCGTTATCATGGGTAAATAAAAGCCCCACACCTTTTTTTTTGGGCCCATCATTGCTCTACTTTTGATCCTAGTTTGATCCACTTTGACCATGCATGAAATGCCATGAATGCCCATAATAAAATAAGTCGAGCTGGCATTAGGACAACACATATAGATCTTCTAGGAATTGTTTATAATAAAAGATGAGGAGAAAGAACAGAAAGAATCAAATAGAAAACATCCAATGAAAACAAATCGAGCCGAAAGAAATAGAAAGAATCGAACCGAACCGAAAAGAGCAAAATGAATAGAAATAAATGAACCGAATTAATAGCATGATTTTCTCATACTGAAAGCATGCCTATTTGCATTAAGTCTTATTATCTTATGTATTAAGTATTTTGTACTCATGAAAATTTTATTTCCATGTGTTTGAATCCCACATATAATTGAACTGTAAGGATGGAAGCGATGTTCGTGGTGTTGCAGCTGCACATGAGATAGATCTTTAACTTATGTTATATTCTTTTAATTCCTACTCTGATATAATAGAGTGGATAGGAATGTCACTTGAGAACAATAGATATGTTAGCTTCCGCACTATTATATGATTGATTGATGAAAGTTAATTGTTAGTTTATTTTGTTATTCTTTATGGACTCTATGAAAGCCCAATGGATAGAGATGAATAGTAGATAACGCTAACCCAAATAAGCTCAAATGTCACGTGACAGGATGGTGAAATTTCGGGACGTTACGATTATCATATATATGAAACACATAAAAAATAATAATAGTTAAGCAATCACAAATAATATCTTTTACTCGCGCTAAATCAATCACCATTTTTTGAAAGTATTAAGCATCCATGTCCAACTTAGATAATTTAAAGGGCACAAATTTAGCCTTTGAGCAACTGTACAGTCTCCCATCCAAAACTCTTCCAACTCTATTATCAGGTTGGTGAAACTCATTACATTCGACGATGATATGATCACCATCACGAAAATTCCACGAAAAGGCCCTCTCATCATTACCTAAATGTGCGTACGTTTACATATTAATCAAAGTATCAATAAACAAACTAAAAGAAAACAAATATTACTGTTTATTATGATATCAATATCATCTTCCTCTTTACCATTAACATTAGGAGGGCATATTTATTATTCACGAATATTACAAAAAATATAATTTGTAATAAAAATATTAATATGTAAATGTAATAAATAGGAAAAGGTTTAAAACTCAATTTAAATATTCCACCATCTCAACTTCTACTTAAATTATTTTTTCTTACATAATTAATTATTTTCCAAACATAGAATTATTTTCTGATTTATAATTTTTTTATTCCTTTTATAAGAAAATATTAATTTTCATTGGACTCAAATTGATTGTTTTTGTTTTAAATTATTTTTTAAAATTTTGAAAATAAAACAATGTCTTCTACAAACGAAATAGTATAATATGTTGTTATATTTTTACCTTCCATTTTAGAAAGAAAAAAATTATTTATTTTAATCATACTCAAATGGAATATTTATTTTTATTTATGAAATAATGCATTATCTTTTAAGGAGGAAATATTAATTTATTTTTAGTATACTTGTCCATTATCCTTTAAAAAGAAAAACAATCTTTAATTTGGTATCAATTTCTTAAATTTGAATTATTTTTTTAATGCCAAAATAACTCAACGTCTTTTAAAAAAGAGCAAAGAACGCTTGCTTAGCAGCTTGCATGAGGACATCGGACATGATCCGACGGTCGTTCTTCTTTTTTTTTCTGAACCCTTTATTCTACGTCCGGTAGCGGGCCCGACAGTGAGCAGATTGATGGATCCGACGACGGAGAGGATGAGAAAGAGAAAGAAAAGAAAGATGACAAGAAGGCTACGACAGCACCAGATCAAAAAGCACATCGAAGGAGGAGGGAGATCCAAGGACGGAGGACAGAGAGGAGAAAAGGGACACCGACGACACCAGATCGGATAGGAGGGGGGAGCAGGATGGCACCGAATGGAAGGAGGAGGAGGAGGAGGAGCAGGATGAGGAGGAGGGTGGAGAAGGAGTGCCGACTGAGATGTAGTCCGTATTTGCAGTTCCGGCGACGATGGGGACGTGGAAGAGGGATAGTTGGATTGTATCCGTAGTTCCGGCTCTCACGCCTGCTTAGTAGGCGCTCTTTACTCTTTAAAAAGACAATATTATTAATTTCATTATACTACTATGATATCTTTGAGAAAGGAAATATTATTTATTTTAATAAAATTGAATCATTTATTTTTAAATTTATGAAATAATATTTTTTAAAAGAAAATATTAATATTTTTAGTGTACTTGTCAATTATCTTTTAGAAATAAAGATTTAATCTTAATTGGACACAAATTGAATTCTTTATTTTAAATTATTTTTTAATTAAAATCAAATTATCTTTTAAAAAGGAAATATTACTTACTCGTACCTTATCTTTCCTTCTAATTAAATTATGCTACTAAATATTCTTTTATTTGTGTTACCTTATCAAATAACCCTTAGAAGATCATTTTTATTTTCAAACTCAATTGAATTCATTACTTTAATTTCCCTTTCTAATTCAAAAATTAATACATTTATCTTTTAAAAATAAAATATTATTTTTTAATATATTTGTACATTGTCTTTTAGAAAGTAAATTTAATTTATCTAATTATTTTTTTCAGAAAAGTATATATTATTTATCTTAACATATTTTGTGTGTTGCTATTTTGATCATACTCAAATTTATAAAAAGAAAATATTAATCTTAATTTGATTCAAGTTGAATTATTTATTTTAAATTAGTTTTTTTCCAGAAATAAGAAATTATCTTTTAAAAAAGAATTATTATTTAATTTCATATTATCTTTAAGAAAGAAAATATTATTATTTTCATAATACTCAAATTGATAAAAAAAAGAAATATTAATCATAATTCAACTCAAATTGAATTATTTTTTTTAAAATTTGAAAATAACTAATTATTTGTAAAAGAATTATTATTTACTTGCATAGTATCTTTTAGAAATAAAATATTATTTACTTTATAATACTCAAATTGATAAGAAGGAAATATTAATCTTAATTTGACTCAAATTTAATTATTTATTAACTCTAAAAATAACATATTATCTTTTATAAGGAATTATTATTTACTTCCATGTTATTGTTTAAAGAGAAAATATTATTTATTTTAATCATACTAAGAAACTTTGCTTTTAATTAAAATATGCTCATAAATTTAATCTTCTTTTTTATATTATATAATAAACTATTATGAAATATTTTTTAAATTTTTGAAAATTTAAATTAGATATGTATATATATTAATTTATATAAAAACTTTACACTTGTCATAATGTTATAGATGCCACTTGTTGTGTTGTCACACTTTCGAGGAAATATTTTTTGTTTAGTACAAAAAATAGTACATTATATTTTAAAAATTACATATTATTTATTTTATTTTTAAAATTATGTAATACATTACATGTTATCTTATACTTATTTTAAAAAGTTTGAAACTTTATTGTAGGAGGAAAAACATGATGGTATTGTAGACTTTCATGCGGTATACGAGGCCACACATAAAAGCAATGACTTGGTTCTTCGCATTAGCGTAAAATAAATTTTCAAATATGCAATGTTTAATTTTTTTTAGGATGTGTATAATCAGAAGATGGCCGAGAAGTACGAAGATGATCCTAGTACGCAATCACTAGGTAACGTATCTCCCAAACGATTCATATTTTTAACGTTATAGCACTTTGTATATTTATATGTTTCTTGAAGTTATACAATTTATATGATTTATAATGTTATATATAATTTGTCTATTTTGTAGAGGACACTGCTATTTGGGAGAAGATGGCCGGTATTACACGAGGAGAATACTTGCGTGGCCTAGGCACGGCCGCTCAAGTTCTTTGGAGGAGCAGAGAATATGCAAGCGACTTCGATTTCATCCACCGCACCTGAGATCACGTTGGACAGCATCAAGGGACCCATGTCAAAACAAGTAGCTCAACATTTAGTTCCCATTTAGCAGGCGATCCAGACCGCGCTTCAACCACATACTCAGTCCCCACGAGGCCAATGATCGAGTACATCGGCGTCGAATGTCAAGAATAACAACGACGATGTTAACGATCTAGGATAAAAACTTTTCGATCATATATCTTTTATAAGATTTTATTTACGATATATGATATCATTTTGTTATCTTATTAGTACTTTTGTGGGTTATTAGTGCTTTTGTGATGGTTATTAGTGTTTTGCTTTATTATTATTGTTATTAGTGTTTTGCATTATATATGCATTTTATAATTTGTAGGGTGTGGGAAGGGAACAAAATGGTTGGAATTGGACAAATTTTTTTATATTTAGCGCCACCTTAGCATTGCAATAGCGAAGAAATGTGATCAGATGCTATTTTAAATTTATCGTAAGTGGAGAAACTTTAGTATCTAGTTAGCGTCGCAAGAATTGGTGCCATATTAGCGTCGAAGCAGAGACGACGCACGTGATCACGTTAGCGTCTAATTAGCGTCACACTAAGTAGAAGGTTAGCGCCTCATCAGCGTCGTAACATTCAGCGCCACCGTAGTGTCATCTTAGCGACGCTCTTAAATTCCTCACGAGTACACATTTTGCGTCATGTTAATGTCGCAGTGGCGCTAGTAGCGTCACATTTGTCATCGGCACCCACGCTAATGGCTACCAAACGCTAGCGTCTCCATCCTACGACGCCATTTAGATTCTAAAGTGTGGTTATTCCTTTTAGTCACGCGTTAGTGTCACCTTAGCCTCTAGTAACAAATTTTCGCCTCTATGATATATATATATATATATATATATATATATATGCGTGCTCTCGAGGTTATCTTTCCTCCTACCTATAAGTATAGCCATCTCATATTTTCTCTGGTAAATTTGTAAACTCGTATGATTTTTTAGCAACACTCATAGGTAGGAGGAATGACATCCCTGAGCGCATATATATATATATATCATACACTACAAGAAAAGTACATTTTTTGACGGACAGAAATTCTTCGCAATTTGCAAAGAATTTTGCGACGGATAGGAATCCGTCAAAATTTTTGACAGTCGGGACCATAGAAAATTAAAAAAAATAAATTATGAAATCTTTTATATTATTATTATATTTTCCAACCGTTAGGAACTTCAAAATTTTCAACGGATACATATCCGTCGCAACTTTCGACGTTCGGTCCCGTTGATAAGTGAAAAAATGTAATATTATATAATATATAACATCATATAATATATAATATGAATAGTATTTTATTATTATAATTACCGACAATTGGATGATTCGGACAATCAGTAACTATAAAAATAATTAAATATTATATAATATATAATATAAGATGTATTTTATTATTATAATTATCGATAGTTCGGACCGTCGGAAGTTTCGATGATCTGGACCATCGGTAACTGTAAAATGAATTAAATATTATATCATATATAATATAAGATGTATTTTATTATTATAATTATCAACACTTCAAATTATTGGTAATTGAAAAAAAATATTTAAATAATATATATCATAATATATTATTATTATTATTATTATTATTATTATTATTATTATTATTATTATTATTATTATTATTATTATTATTATGGTTGAGACTGTCAGAACTTCTGACGACTCAAATCCATCAAAAATTCTAACAGTCAAGACCGTCGATAATTAAAAAATAATACCGCCAAACTCTCCCGCTTTTTTTTCTTTTCCCGCTTCCCCTCTCTCTACCTCGTTTTCGCCTATACATCACCTTCTCCCTCTCGACCTCTCTCGACCTCTCTCCACCTATTTCCCTCTCTCCTCTCTCTTTCCCTCACCGGCCATCTACCTCCGAGGGATCGGTGCGACGACCTCCGTCCTGGACGATGACCCCTCTCTCTCTCTCTCTCGGCCTGGATGCCTGGTGGCTTGATCCGACCGCGCCACGCGCGGCGGCCTGATCCGGCAGCCCAGACCGCCTCGCGCAGGTTCGGCCGCGTGCGGACTGGATCAGCCGCCTCGCGGCGGATCGGCCGCGTGCCGCCTGGCGGCTTGATGCGGCCGCGCACGGCTCGGATCAGCCGCCTGGGGGCTTGTTCTTCTCATACCAATAAATGGTTTGATTACTTGGTTGTTCTTCTCATTATCATTTGTCTCAGTTTGTGCTTCTTCATCACCTACTTCAATCTCTTGTTCACTGTAAAAGCATTGTGACTTTAAATAAATATACAATAGTAACAAAAGGATTTATATAAATTCTGAAATATACCTCGGTTGTGTGTCATCAAGCACCATTATTTGGTTATCATCCCAATTAAAATTATCCATCTCCATATTGTTTTCAATATTTGCCAAGACCTAAAATAACTAAAAAGATGAACTTATAATAAAACAAATACAACTGTAATACAAATATATTGTATAGAAAATTGAAACTTGAATAATTATAAAGCTTAACATAATCACTAATTTATGTTATGATTGTTAGTTAAGTGAAAAATAAATAAAGCATATGGTGCCACATGGCATTGTTTGTCATATAAGCAGACCTTATGAGATGGTCTTGTGAAAATCAAGCATATTTTAATCTTAATTGAAAAAAATGAAAAACAAAAGCACAAATATCTTGTACGCAATATGAGCAGCCATATAATTTTAAAGTCCAACATGTATTAAGTATAAATTTGAAAAGTAAAGCAATGAATTGAAAACATAAAATGGGAATCAAGCAGTTTAGCTTAAATTAAAAAAAATTAAAACCACAAATATTGGAAGCCTCTGCGCCAGGAGGGAGGGGCTGAGCGCAATGCACCATAACTGCAATAAAATCAAACCCATAAATACCTAATTTGACAACCTTAACTGTAAAGCAACACTTCAACGTACATTGGACCACTGCTCCAAGAGGGTGGGGCTGAACGCCGCTAGGGCAAAGCAACGTTGAGAGAGTGGACCATGGGAGGAAGTTGGTATCACGATTGAAGTAGAGATCATGACGAAAAAACTGGCGCTCGTGATAATAGTGCGGCCAGAATGGAGATCGCCAACAAGATGGTGTAACAGAATGACTTTCGTGATCATGGAGTTTCACTCCTATCATGACCGCTTCAGCGGTGGTTACGGCGTGGGAGGGGTGGAGTTCGTGAAGGTAACGCACTATAAATTTGGCTCCATGTTGAGCAAAATAGATCGGAGCCCCAAAACACTACAGTGGAATGAGAGCTTCCGGTTGCAAGCTTCGGCGATTCGCTCTTTTCTTCTTTCTTCCCTAATTTTGGCGATATGTTTCTTTCTCTCTTCCGGCAAACTGCTTTCAATTCTATGTTCGACGGAATCTTGCAGCGAACCTAAGCACATCTGGATGACGATAGACGAACTGAAGGAGGCATTGCGAATCTGACGACCCTCACAAAACATTTTTGGCGCACATCATTCCCGACTGCGCATGATCCGAAATCGACGCTGCTACATGCTTTCCACGTACCCTATGAACGTTCTCCGACCTCCAATTTTACCTTCGATGAAACCCCGCCGACAATCGACCCTTCCCATGGCTTCGGTGAAAGGTACGCACCCACGCGTTTTTGAGAACAATCAAAGGAGATGAACAGTGTGTTACTGTAGCAAATAATCCTAGCCATTGATTCTTTTAAGATAATCGAATCTCATTTATTATTTATAAGGTCATTTACTGCCCACCTGATCTCCTCCATTTTTTTTATTTTCAAGATTGAATTCATTTATTATTTGCAAACATTATACTGATTTCCACGATTAATTATTTTAAATTAATCAAAGAAATATCATTAATATTGATTTCGTACGAATTAAATATGGAATTTCGAATTTCTCTTTACAAAATTTTCAAATTCATGTATTTTTACCCATCAATATTGAATATTGATTTAATTGCAGTGTTACCTAAACAAATTTTTGTTTGAATTTACTTGCGAATTATTTTCTTTAAGAACTAGATATTAGTTTGATTGGTGCATTTTTTTTAAAATTTGTTTTAAACTTTGTTAGTACTCCATAGCTATAGATCCCTAAACTTTAGTTGTTTATATACAATTTTTTAATTACAGCCGTATAATTATTAGATAATTATGTGTACATTCTCAGATTATTCATCATCTAAATTTTTTTCTTCTATTTATTTCTTTTAGTCATCGATTTTCTTTGAAACGTCTTTCAAAGATTAAAGTTTTCTTAAATCTCCTTCTCACCTTTAAAAATTTTGGGAATTTTTCAATTCAATTATATTCAAAAGTTGATATTTTATTTATTGAAAGGGATCAATATATATTGTTTGAATTTATTGGTTATTGAAATTTAAATACTTTATATATATAATAAAATTATTTTCTTTAAAGTAGAATATTAATTTAAGATAAATATTTTTTTATCTAAATGTATTCTTGTTTCTTAGATTTTTTTTTAATTTCTTTTAAATTCGAATTTGACTTTATATAAATATTTTAAGGGATTTTTTTGACATAAATTTTTGTTGTTTCTTATCCTTCAATATAATTAGCAATTCTCATTCTATTCCTTTTACATCTAGATCAACCTTTTAGCAAATGTCTTAAAAAATGATTGCATATGAAATGACAAGATGGGAAAAATTGAATGGCATGAATTATGTCATGTGGAGCCGAAAATTCGCTATGGACTAATGCATGAAAACTTGTATAAAACAATTGATACTCCTGCCCCTAAACTTTCTAAGGAGGTCACTGATGAAGAAAAGAAGGCACGTGAGAAAGCAATGGAATTGTGAGAGCGAAATGACAACAAAGCAAGATCCTTCATAATGATTCACGTGGAGGATGATCTAATTAGGGTCTTTGAAACTAAAGAAACTACACATGATCTGTGGAATGCCATCAAAGATAAATATGATGACAAAATAAATACTAATGTGCAACTCCTTTATAATTACAACAATTATAAAATGAAGGAAAATGATCATGTGATAGATCATGTGAACAGAATGGTCGTTATGGTCAAAGAAACCATGCAAGTAGCAACTATTTTAAATAGTTTGCCACCCTCTTTTGATATGGCTGTCACTACATTTTGACTTAACGAAACAGTTAAGTTAGTTGCTAACTCAACTAGTCATGGAACAAAATATGGCTAAAGGCAAAAAGAAAATTGAAATATATGAAGCTGAAGAAGCTGGAGAAGAAGAAGCTCATGCCGTTCACCATCGGAGCAATTCAAAGGACATCATTCAAAAGTACCAAGGGGAGCGTGCTACAATTGTGAAAAATTTGGGCACTTCAAGTCCCATTGTCCAATAGGAAAGAAGCCGAGTCAGAATAAGACTCCGCAAAATAAAGTCCCCAACAAGATTGAATTTACTGGAGTCATCGAGTGCAATGCTACGACGACAGACGCTGAAGGATGGTGGATCAACTCTGGTGCGACTCGCCATATTGCAAAGATCAAGGTTGGCCAGACCAACTTCAAGGAATTAAAGAAAGGTGAACATAGAATATTCATGGGGAACAACACCTATCTTGACATTGAAGGTGTTGGTATATACAAGTTAGATCTGGGTGATAGTATCATGGTCCTCCATGATGTGCCATACACACCTGGAATTCGTCGAATCCTTATCTCTGTTCCTACTCTCCTCGAGAAAGATCTTGAAGTTAGACTCTATAAAGGTCGTGTAGCTATAGGGAAGAACAACAAAGTCTTAGTCATGGGAAAGTTTGAACCTATTCATGACTTATTTTGTCTTTCAGTAGTCAATAATGAATTAATGAATGTGACTTCTGAGTATTCCTTGTATCTTCTATCTGATTTTGATATCTGGCATGAGAGATTAGGACATCCAAGAAAAACAAAAATGGAAGAAATAATTATAATGAACTTAGTACCTAACATATCAGGAGCAAGAACATTGCCCTATGAACATTGTTTGACCGGAAAAATGACCCGAAAATCTTTTCCGATAGGAACAAGGTCAAAAGAATGGTTAGAGTTGGTTCATTCAGATATTTGTGGTCCATTGAGTGTCACAACACACATGAATAAAGAATATTTTATAACATTCATTGATGGCTATTCCAAATTCTCTCATGCATATCTCTTGGAAAGAAAAGTTGAAGCTTTTGAAATGTTTAAGAGATATAAAATGGATGTGGAAAATAAATTGGGGAAACCAATTAAATGTTTAAGGACAGATAGAGGAAGGGAATACACCTTCCAAAAATTTGAAAATTACTGTATTCAGTGCGGCATAAGAAGGCAAACTACGATGCCTTATACACCACAACAAACTGGTGTAGCAGAAAGAAAAAATAGAACCTTGATTAATGTAGCTAGATGTATGTTGTCACACCCAGGTCTCCCTAAAAACTTTTGGGGTGATGCAGTGATGATTACAAATTACATAAAATATAGAATTTCTACTAAGTCCGTAGAATCGATGCCATATGAACTTTGGAATGACAGGAAGCCCGAGTTGGGTCATCTCCGAAAATGGGGATGTAAATCGCATGTACTACTTCCAAGTCAGCTTACGGACAAGCTGGACTTTAGGATGGTGACATGCAGGTTTATTGGTTATAGTGATAAGTCCAAAGGGTATAGGTTCTTTCATGATGAAAGAGGACTAATCGAGAGTCGTGATGCAACTTTTCTTGAAAATGAAAAGAAAAATATGCACGAAGAAGAGGACAGAGAACCTCTAATTATCCTTGGTGATAATGACGACTCTGAAGAAGACACATTGGATATATGTCCAACAGTGTGGGAAGAACCTATATATGATAATGAACCTTTGGCAGAAGTGAAGGAACCCATACAATCTACGAGTATAATCGGCAACAAGAGGCCCCGGACGATGCCCGCATATTTGGATGACTATTATCTATATGAATGCGAAGCTTCGTGTTACGCCGTCGATGTTGATACAGAGGATTGTACATATCTTATTTCATATGATGAAGAAGTTGCTTCTTCTAAGTCAGAATCATGGTTGGCCGCCATGAGAGATGAATTAGACTCAATCGATCGAAACGACATATGTGCGCTATGTGACTTGCTAGAAGGTAGGCAATCCATAGGGTGCAAATGGGTATTAAAAAAAAATACTGAGTTGATGGTACTATTGAAAAGCACAAAGAAAGATTAGTTATCAAGGGTTATACTCAGTAAGTCGGAATTGATTTTCAGGAAACTCATTCTCCAGTAGCTAAGTTTGCATCCATAAGGGTCATCTTAGCATTAGTTGCATATATGGATTTGGAATTATTCCAAATGGATGTAAAAACTGCTTTCCTCAACGGAGAATTGAGTGAAGACATATATATACAACAACTTGATGATTTTCAGATAGAAGGTCAGGAGAACAAAGTTTATAAGTTGAAAAAAATCATTATATGGCTTAAAACAATCTTCACATCAATGGTACAAAAAGTTCCATGGGACGGTCAGCCAATTTGGTTTTATTACAAGCAATTGGATCATTGTGTACAACAAGAAGAGAGGGAGCAAATTCATAATAATGTCATTATATGTATATGACATTTTGCTCGCAGAAAATGATGTCACAATGCTCGATGAAATAAAAGAAAAATTGAGCAAAGAATTTAAAATGAAAGGCATGGGCGAAGCATCCTATGTTCTTGGACATTGAGTTTAAGTCAAAAAAAGTATTTAAATAAGATACTCAAGAGTTTTGAAATGCAGAATAGCACTTCAGCACCAACACCGATTGTGATTGGGAAAAGACTTAGTAAAAGTCAATGTTCCAACATAGGGCAAGAACCTCTAGATGTTCCCTATGCACAAGCAGTTGGTAGCTTGATGTATGCGATGTTATGTACAAGACCTGACTTGGCTTGTGCAATAAGTTTAGTTAGTACATATCAAAGTAATCCCAGAAAAGCACATTGGGAAGTCATTAAAAGAATTCTTAGATATCTAAAATGTATTGTACAATTAAAATTGACATACCAAGTTGATACATTTGATGTTATAGGCTACTTAAATGCGGATTTTGGAGGGGATCACTTATTTTTTTTGGGTGGTGCAGCTATTTTGGGGTAGCAAAAAATAAGGATGTGTGGCTATACATACACAAGAAGCTTGGCAACCACCAATGCTGTATGGATTTGACGTTTTCTTTTAGAACTAGGGCTCAATTTGGTCAATGGACCATTACAAATGTACTGTGATAATCAAGCCGCAAAAAGTTTGATTGATAGTGGAACAAACAGTTCTAAAGGAAAGCACATAGAGAACGAATATCAATGTGTACATGACATAGAAGAAAGAAGTGACGGTAACCTACATGCCGACAAATAACATGCTAACTGATTCTCTTACAAAGGGAATTCTAACAGGAACATTCATTAAACATGCGAGTTTAATGAGACTCAGAAATCCGTGAGTCAAAAAGAAATTTTCATCTCCTATTAACACCTCATGAATAGTGGAAGTATTGAAGTCGCAATAACACTACGTGGATAATAAAAGGGTTGAAATTGCATGACCACATCGGTCAAGTGGGAGATGTAACCGAATGACCTTCGTGGTCATCATAGGAGCGAAAGATTCGCTCCTATCACGACCGCTTCATGCGGCGACGGTTACGACGCGCGCGGGAGGGGTAGAGTTTGTGAAGGTATCGCGCTATAAATTTAGCTCCATGTAGAGCTGAATACTTCACTTGATCGGAGCCCCAAAATACTATAGTTGGATTGAGGCGTCGTGTTTGTTGGGAAATAGGGGCTAGTGTGGGTGCTGTTGACGTTTGGATTTTTCTCCCCCAAACAACTTTAGATCTCATTTACTTGACTTACATGTGTAAACCAAAAAGTGATTTACACACCCATTATATATATTATAGAGGCAAAAAATTGTTACGAGACGAGTGTGTCACCCAAAACATCGAGAAAATAAATAATATTTTTTTATTACTTTAGTATAGAAATTAAGGATATATAAAAGAGAATTATGTTTCTGAAAAGAAGCAAAAAGTATAGTTAGAGCACAAGACAAAAAAAAAAGAGAAGAAAATAATAGCTAAAGGCTTACGCATGTTTTATATGTTATCTTATATGGTAACCCCAGAGTTTTATATTCACCGTGGCATGAGTTTATATGTCACATAACGAGTTAGATTAAAATTGTGTGTTTCGAAATCCAATTCAACCTAGTTCTTGGGTCGATAAAAAAATGAAATTCCTCAACTACTTTCCTTTGGAGTGCGAATTTTAAAGTGCAGTTTCCTTTACCATTAGTTTTTTCATCTCTCAATTTATTTAGATGCAAAATAAAATGGCAGAATTTTCCTCAAAATATTTATAACTTATAAGTAGTGTTGGCCACTTGATAATGATATGATGATGCAGAAAATTAATAACTTAGTCATTCTCTGTCTCTCTCTCTTTCTTCTTTATCTTTTCGTCTTTGTAATAGAAAACTACATTTTTGTTTAAATTGGGTAATAATAATAATAATAATAATTCAAACCTCAATATATTGTCAAGAAATTCTTTAAAAAAATTACATAATCTCAGTTTGTGACATGAGCAATGGGCTCCGACAACTGCAAGACCAATATACTTTGTATGCATACTGGTAACTAAAAACGACACGTGCAAAGAAAGAGCAAAACTAAGAAGATAAGGGACAACATGAAGTTTACGTAAAGACCGCCACAAACTGCTGTAGCACAAAACTACACCTACAAAGAAAGAGCAAACTAAGAAGACGTGACGAGGAACAGGCTCCGGAGCTCACAGCCTTCGCTGCAGCTGATGGCGAAGAACCTTTCTTGGCACCGATACTGGAACAGGAGACGCCGCCGCCGCTGGAGGAGTAGGATACAAGTTGTCGTTTGGACGTGGCAGCTCCTTTCTGGTGGCGCGGTGCACGTCGGCGAGCCTCACGACCCCCTTCTTCACCTCATTCAGTGAGAGCACTGACGCCAACCTTGGACCTCCGGGCGCGACGTCAGCGGCGCCGAAGCCGATGGCGGCCCTGGCGATGACATCGAGCATTTTATTCAGGAGATTAGACGAATCGGCGGCCCTGCCTCCCGGAACGTTGTGGATGGCGACGTCAAAGATGATCCTTGACATCCACACCTTGAGCGCATGAAGGTCCATTCCGGGGTAGCCGATGAAGCGGAAAATTCCTTGGTACATGGCGCCCATCAACGCATCCAACACCTTCATCATGAACGTGTACCCGTCGGAATCTTCCCGGCTGATGCGGTGCGACCCTGAAGCTGCTGCGTCGATGGCTCTCTGTTTCTCTGCAGCTGTCAAGGTCCCGGCGATGGTATGGAGCGCCTTGAGCAAGTCACGGGAAGACGAGATCGCGAACGGCGCGGAGCTGCCGGCGCATGGAACGACGAACGACGACGCAGCGAAGAGGACGAGTAGGAAGAACGCCGAAGACTTCATGCCGGCGAAGGGTCTCTGTAGCATCGCATGCAGGTGGGCACCTCGCATCGCATGCATGTTGCGCCGTATTTATACACCTGACCAACTAGGAATTTGGTTTTTTTCCGACGTCGACTTTGGTTAGTAGTAGGACTTTGGTTAGGAGTAGTACTTTGGTTTTCTTCTACTTAAATTATTTTTTTCTTACATAATTAATTATTTTCCAAACATAGAATTATTTTCTGATTTATAATTTTTTATTCCTTTTATAAGAAAATATTAATTTTCATTGGACTCAAATTGATTGTTTTTTGTTTTAAATTATTTTTTTTTTAAATTTGAAAAGAAAACAATGTCTTCTACAAATGAAATAGTATAATATGTTGTTATATTTTTAAATATTAAATAAATATGAAATAATTACTTTCTCTTTTTCAGAGAACCAATAATAGACTAGGTGAATCCATTATTGCGAAGGAACTTCTTTCGGAGCGTCTCTCGCTACATCTAATTCTGACCTCAAATCGAGCATATGATTTACTTTGAGACCTGACTTATAACTTTTTTCATTTCTTAGCAGTTGAATTTAGGGCTGAGCACGGGCCGGGTCGACCCGGTCGACCCGGCCCGGCCCGACCCGGAAAACTGAGAAAATAACCCGGCCCGGATTAGATCCGGGTCGGGACCGGGTCTCTGAAATGAAAAATCCGCCGGTATCGGGTCGGGACCAGGTCTACAATACATATACCCGATCCGGACCCGACCCGATATCATTTACTATATAAACCTTCTCTCTCTTTTCCCTCCCTCTTTTACCCGATCCGCTCTCTCTCTCTCTTTTTCTTTCTCTCTCCCACCTCTCTCTCTCTCCCTCTCCCTCTCTCTCCCCCTCTCTCTAGCCCTCTCCCTCTCTCTCACGACAACGGCGGCGGTGGCGATGACGGCGATCCTCGACTCCGGCCGTCCTCTCCTCCCCTCTCCTCTCTCTCTCTACTCCGGCCGCCTGGCGGCCGGATCCGGTCGCCAGCGGCCGCCTGCGGCCGGATGCGACCGGATCCGGTCGCCTGCGGCCGGATCCGGTCGCCTGGCGGCCGGATTGGTCGCCTGCGGCCGGATCCGGTCGCCTGCGGCCGGATCCGGTCGCCTGGCGGCCGGATCGGTCGCCTGGCGGCCGGATCGGTCGCCGGCGGCCGGATCCGGTCGCCTGGCGGCCGGATCCGGTCGCCTGGCGGCCGGATCCGGTGACGCGGATCGGCCACTAGCGGCCAGATCCGACCGCTGGATCCGCCTGGCAACCGGATCCGGACGCAAACCCGATTCGATTCCCGGTCTATCGGGTCTGACCCGGTCCCGGACCCGGCCGGATCCGGGTCCGGTATCGGGTCGGAAAATTTCCGACCCGGCAAAAGTCGGGCCAGGACCGGGTCCGCCTAGACCCGGACCCGGTCCCGGGTTTGCTCTGCCCTAGTTGAATTTAGAATCCATTTATCAATTTCAGTATTAGGAGGAAGGACATATTTTTCCTATAGCAAATAAATGAATTATTGTAACACCCCGACATTTTTCCAAATTTAAAATTAATTTTCATAATTAAAATAAATCCAAATTTTAGAATTCACTAAAGAAAAATAAAGTTTGAAAGTAAATTGAAATATATTTAGAGGATGAATAAAAGAAGAAAATATGATAAGATAAGATAAGAAAAGTTTGAATAAGAATAAAAGTATTATTGGACAAGAGGTAGGAAAAGAGGATTCCTAATTACAGTAGGTAGGAGTTGAAGTTATAATGAGATTGGTAATTCAAAATTTAATTTGAATCTAACTAGAAGTTTAGGATATAAAAAGAAATCTAATGAGGTATGATAAGAGTTTTATGTCCAAAAATATTTAGAAGATAAAATAATAATATTTTATTATTTTATTCCGAAAATTAATAGATAAGAATATTAATTATTTATTTAATTTTGAAATTTGGGAATAATTATGTTTAGGAGAGATACAATAAAGAAAAGATAGTTAGAAAAGGATTAGGGATAAAGTTTGTTGAAGGATTGAATTAGGATTGCTAATGAGATCGAAATTAGGAGTTTTAAGTATAAATATATTCAGGAATAAAATAATAATAAATTATTATTTTACTTCTAAAATCAAGAAATACTATTATTAATTAGTTATTTAAATCCAAAAAATCATGGAAAATATAACTTAAATTATAGATAGGAAGTATGGATAAGAGTTCTAATTAGATTAGCACTTGTGAGACTCTACCCTATAAATAGGATTCCAAAGCTCTCTTCCAAACCATCTTTCCCTACTTCTCCACTTGAGTTTTTCTCCACCCTTGGGCTACGTTTTCTTCTTTCTCGGTGTGCGTGAGCGGGAATTCCAATCGGCCATTGAATCTCGGATATACCCTCTGTCCCGACCCCATGGTTAGTCATTGTCGGGTCTCGCCGGAAAACACACCCAAAGTCTCGGTTCAGGTAGTCTAAAATAGTAAAGGTACGTAAGATTTCATATTCACTTTTGGATATGATTTCTTAGTGAAATAGTTAAGATAATGAATGAGTTAAGATTGATATGTGTTCTACTATGTTCCATAAATAGTTTCATATGATTTTTATGTCGAACAAAGTACTGTACCGAAAGTTGTGATCGGCCAAATACTCAAGAAAATATCACTAGAGTTCCGACAGTCGAAACCTGACCCGCATAGAGATGAACCCGGTTCGGGTTCATCTATATAGTTGAGATCCGGTGCGGTGTCACTCTGAATCTGACCCGAATTTAGAGTGAATCCGACCCGAATTTAGAGTGAACCCAACCTGAATTTAAGGCAGCCCGCCGGCCCGGGCTTTGACACGATCATTTTTGGGCGTTTGGATTCTTTTCCGGCGTCCTGGCCTACGTTGGGATTACACCTAGCCCGGGTAGATAAACATCACTCTGTGTGATGATGAAGACAGCGAACTCGGCCCGAGCTATCTTGGACCCGGCCCTAGTTCTCTTAGGAAAAAGTGACACAACATCGAGAGCTCGACCCGAGTCTCGGTGAACACGGACCGAGTTCAGTCACAACCCGACCCGGATTCATAGAATAGAAAAGAAGTTATTTTATTTTAAATTGTTATGATTTGCAATGACTATTTTACCCTTTGTGTTAATAATGCTTAATAGAGAAGTAAGGATGTTAATCAGGTCAACGGATAAAAGATGTAAAATGGAACTTCTTGGTACGGATTGTCACCGAATCGAATCGTATAAAAAAAGTGGTGTGTATTAATAACTCCACCACCCTTATTGTTATCATGGGTAAATAAAAGCCCCACACCTTTTTTTTTTGGGCCCATCGTTGCCCTACTTTTGATCGTAGTTTGATCCACTTTGACCATGCATGAAATGCCATGAATGCTCATAATAAAATAAGTCGAGCTGGCATTAGGACAACACATATTAATCTTCTAGTTAAATTTGAATTTTCCACCATCTCAACCTTTACTTAAATTATTTTTTTTCTTACATAGTTAATTATTTTCCAAACATAGAATTATTTTCTGATTTATAATTTTTTATTCTTTTATAAGAAAATATTAATTGTCATTGGACTCAAATTGATTGTTTTTGTTTTAAATTATTTTTTTTAAAATTTGAAAATAAAACAATGTCTTCTACAAACGAAATAGTATAATATGTTGTTATATTTTTAAATATGAAATAAATATGAAATAATTACTTTCATTTTTTCAGAGAACCAATAATAGACTAGGTGAATCCATTATTGAGAAGGAACTTCTTTCGGAGCTTCCCTCGCTACATCTAGTTCTGATCTCTCATCGAGCATATGGTTTACTTTGAGACCTGACTTATGACTTTTTCATTTCTTAGTAGTTGAATTTAATCCATTTATCAATTTCAGTATTAGGAGGAAGGACATATTTTTACTATAGCAAATAAATGAATTATTGTAACACCCCAACATTTTTTCAAATTTAAAATTAATTTTCATAATTAAAATAAATCCAAATTTTAGAATATACTAAAGAAAGATAAAGTTTGAAAGGAAATTGAAATATATTTAGAGGATGAATAAAAGAAGAAGATAAGATAAGAAAAGTTTGAATAAGAATAAAATTGTTATTGGATAAGAGGTAGGAAAAGAGGATTTCTAATTACAGTAGGAGTTGAAGTTATAATGAGATTTGGAATTCAAAATTTAATTTGAATCTAACTAAAAGTTTAGGATATAAAAAGGAGTCTAATGAGAGGTATGATAAGAGTTTTATGTCCAAAAACATTTAGAAGATATTTATTCTGAAAATTAATAGATAAGAATATTAATTATTTATTTAATTTTGAAATTTGGGAATAATATGTTTAGGAGAGATACAATAAAGAAAAGACAGTTAGAAAAAGATTAAAGATAAAGTTTGTTGAAGGATTGAATTAGGATTGCTAATGAAGTCGAAATTAGGAGTTTTAAGGATAAATATATTCAGGTAATAAAATAATAAAAAATTATTATTTTACTTCTAAAAATCAAGAAATATTATTATTAATTAATTATTTAAATTCAAAAAATCATTGAAAATACAAATTAAATTATAGATAGGAAGTATGGATAAGAGTTCTAATTAGATTAGCACTTGGGAGACTCTACCCTATAAATAGGATTCCAAAGCTCTCTTCCAATCTATCTTTTCCCACTTCTCCACTTGAGTTTTTCTCCACCCTTGGGCTACGTTTTCTTCTTTCTCAGTGTGCGTGAGGGGGAGTTCCAATCGGCCATCGAATCTCAGATATACTCTCTGTCCCGACCCCATGGCTAGTCATTGTCGGATCTCGCCGAAAAACACACCCAAAGTCTCAGATTTCAGGTAGCCTGAAATAGTGAAGGTACGTAAGATTTTATATTCACTTTTGGATATGATTTTTTAGTAAAATAGTTAAGATGATGAATGAGTTAAGATTGATATGTGTTCTCCTATGCTCCATAAATAGTTTCATATGATTTTTATCTTGAACAAAGTACTGCACCGAAAGTTGTGATCGGCCAAAGACTCAAGAAAATATCACTAGAGTTCTGATAGCCGAAACCCGACCCGCATAGAGATGAACCCGGTTCGGGTTCATCTATATAGTTGAGACCCGGTGCGGTGTCACTCTGAATCCGACCCAAATTTAGAGTGAACCCAATCCGAATTTAAGGCAGTCCGGCCCGGGCTTTGACAAGATCATTTTTGGGCGTTCAGATTCTTTTTCGGCAACCTGGCCCACGTTGGGATTACACCTAGCCCAGGTAGATAAACATCACTCTGTGTGATGATGAAGACAGAGAACTCGGCCCGAGCTATCTCGGACCCGGCCCTGGTTCTGTTAAGAAAATGTGACACGACACCGAGAGCTCGACCCGAGTCTCGGTGAACACGGACCGAGTTCAGTCACAACCCGACCCGTATTCATAGAATAGAAAAGAAGTTATTTTATTTTTAATTATTATGATTTGCAATGACTATTTTACCCTTGTGTTAATAATGCTTAATAGAGAAGTAATGATGTTAATCAGGTCAATGGATAAAAGATGTAAAATGGGACTTCTTGGTACGGATTGTCACCGAATCGAATCATATAAAGAAAGTGAAGGTGGGTATTAATAACTCCACCACCCTAATCGTTATCATGGGTAAATAAAAGCCCCACACCTTTTTATTGGGCCCATCATTGCCCTACTTTTGATCCTAGTTTGATCCACTTAGACCATGCATGAAATGCCATGAATGCCCATAATAAAATAAGTCGAGCTGACATTAGGACAACACATATAGATCTTCTAGGAATTGTTTATAATAAAAGATGTGGAGAAAGAACAGAAAGAATCAAACAGAAAAGCATCGAATGAAAACAAATCGAGCCGAAAGGAATAGAAAGAACCGAACCGAACCGAAAAGAGCAAAATGAATAGTAATAAATGAACCGAATTAATAGCATGATTTTCTCATACTGAAAGCATGCCTATTTGCATTAAGTCTTATTATCCAATTATATTATCTTATGTATTAAGTTTTTTATACTCATGAAAATTTTATTTCCATGTGTTTGAATCCGACATATAACTGAACTGTAAGGATGGAAGAGATGTTCGTGGTGTTGCAGCTGCACATGAGATAGATTTTTAACTTATGTTATTTTCTTTTAATTGCTACTCTGATATAATAGAGTGGATAGGAAGGCCACTTGAGAACAATAGATATGTTAGCTTCCGCACTATTATATGATTGATTGATGAAAGTTAATTGTTAGTTTATTTTGTTATTGTTTATGGACTATGTGAAAGCCCAATGGATAGAGATGACCCAAATAGACCCAAATGCCACGTGACAAGATGGTGAATTTTCAGGGCGTTGCGATTATCATATATATGAAACACTTAAAAAATAATGATAGTTAAGCAAACACAAATAATATCTTTTACTCGCGTTAAATCAATCACCTTTTTTTAAAGTATTAAGCATCCATATCCAACTTAGATAGTTTAAAGGGCACAAATTTGGACTTTGAGCAATTGTACCGGTCGCCCATCCAAAACTCTTCCAACTCTATTATCAGGTTGGTGAAACTCATTACATTCGATGATGATATGATCACCATCACGAAAATTCCACGAAAAGGCCCTCTCATCATTACCTAAATGTGCGTACGTTTACATATTAATCAAAGTATCAATAAACAAACTAAAAGAAAACAAATATTACTTTGTATTACGACATCAATATCATCTTCCTCTTCACCATTAACATTAGGAGAGCGTATTTATTATTCACGAATATTACAAAAAACATAATTTATAATAAAAATATTAATATTTAAATGTAATAGATAGGAAAAAGTTTAAAACTTAATTTAAATTTTCCAGCATCTCAACTTCTACTTAAATTATTTTTTTCTTACATAATTAATTATTTTCCAAACATAGAATTATTTTTTGATTTATAATTTTTTATTCCTTTTATAAGAAAATATTAATTTTCATTGGACTCAAATTGATTGTTTTTGTTTTAAATTATTTTTTTTAATTTGAAAATAAAACAATGTCTTCTTCAAACGAAATAGTATAATATGTTGTTATATTTTTACATTTCATTTTAGAAAGAAAAAATTATTTATTTGTCATACTCAAATTGAGTATTTATTTTTATTTATGAAATAATACATTATCTTTTAAGGAGGAAATATTAATTTATTTTTAGTATACTTGTCCATTATCCTTTAAAAAGAAAAACAATCCTTAATTTAGTATCAATTTCTTAAATTTGAATTATTTTTTTAATGCCAAAATAACTTAATGTCTATTAAAAAAAGAGTAAACAACGCTTGCTTAGCAGCTTGCATGAGGGCATCGGACATGATCCAACGGTCGTTCTTCTTTTTTTTTCTGAACCCTTTATTGTCATCAGAACGTGATCTCTCTCCTCTTCCTCTTCTCCACATTTTCGCCGATTTCGTCCACCCTCCACCATGAACACAAGACGTTCGAAAACAGCAGTGGCGCGACAACATCGCAACAAAAGCAACGGCACGAGCAGTGCTAGTGGCAACGACGTCCGGTAGCGGCCCCGACAGCGAGCAGATTGATGGATCCGACGACGGAGAGGAGGAGAAAGAGGAAGAAAAGAAAGATGACGAGAAGGCTACGACAGCACCAAATCAAAAAAGCACATCAAAGGAGGAGGGAGATCTGAGGACAGAGGCAGAGAGGTGAAAAGGAACACCGGCGACACCAGATCGGAGGAGTAGGAGGGGAGAGCAGGATGGCACCGAATGGAAGGAGGAGGAGGAGGAGGGCGGAGAAGGAATGCCGGCTGAGATGTAGTCCGTATCTGCAGTTCCGGCGACGAAGAGGACGTGGAAGAGGGACCGTCGGATTGTATCTGTAGTTTCGGCTCTCACGCCTACTTAGTAGGTGCTCTTTACTCTTTAAAAAGATAATATTATTAATTTCATTATACTACTATGATATCTTTGAGAAAGGAAATATTATTTATTTTAATCAAATTGAATAATTTATTTTTAAATTTATGAAATAATATTTTTTAAAAGAAAATATTATTATTTTTAGTGTACTTGTCAATTATCTTGTAGAAATAAAGATTTAATCTTAATTGGACAAAAATTGAATTCTTTATTTTAATTTTTTTAATTAAAAAAATTATCTTTTAAAAAGGAAATATTACTTACTCGTACTTATCTTTCCTTCTAATTAATTTATGCTATTAAATCTTCTTTTATTTGTGTTACCTTATCAAATGACCCTTATAAGATCATTTTTATTTTCTGAAACTCAATTGAATTCATTGCTTTAATTTCCCTTTCTAATTCAAAAATTAATACATTTATACTTTAAAAATAAAAGATTATTTTTTAATATATTTGTACATTGTCTTTTAGAAACTAAATTTAATTTATCTAATTATTTTTTTCAGAAAAGTATATATTATTTATTTTAACATATTTTGTGTGTTGCTATTTTGATCATACTCAAATTTATAAAAAGGAAATATTAATCTTAATTTGATTCAACTTGAATTATTTATTTTAAATTAGTTTTTTTCCAGAAATAAGAAATTATCTTTTAAAAAAGAATTATTATTTAATTTCATATTATCTTTATGAAAGAAAATATTATTGATAAAAAAAGAAATATTAATCTTAATTCGATTCAAATTGAATTATTTTTTTAATAAATTTTGAAAATAACTAATTATTTTTAAAAGAAATTATTATTTACTTGCATAGTATCTTTTAGAAATAAAATATTATTTACTTTATAATACTCGAATTGATAAAAAGGAAATATTAATCTTAATTTGACTCAAATTTAATTATTTATTAATTCTGAAAATAACATGTTATCTTTTATAAGGAATTATTATTTACTTCCACGTTATCGTTTAAAGAGAAAATATTATTTATTTTAATCATACTAAGAAACTTTGCTTTTAATTAAAATATGCTCATAAATTTAGTTTTCTTTTTTTATATTATATAATAAAATATTATGAAATATTTTTTATTTTTTGAAAATTTTAAATTAGATATATATATATTAATTGATATAAAAACTTTACAGTTGTCATCATGTTATAGATGCCACTTGTTGTGTTGTCATACTTTCGAGGAAATATTATTTGTTTAGTACCAAAAATAATACATTACATTTTAAAAATTACATATTATTTATTTTATTTTAAAAATTATATAATACATTACATGTTATCTTATACTTATTTTAAAAAATCTGAAACTTTATTGTAGGAGGTAAAACAAGATGATATTGTAGACTTTCGTGCGGTATACGAGGCCACACGTAAAAGCAATGACTTGGTTCTTCACGTTAGCATAAAATAAATTTTCAAATATGCAATGTTTAATTTTTTTAGGCTATGTATAATCAGAAGGGCTCCTATTAGTGAGAAAATGGTAGAGAATCGTTTGAGATGGTTTGGTCATGTTCAGAGAAGACCATTAGATGCGCCAGTAAGAAGAGTAGATCAAATAATCTGGAGTCCGATTAAAAGAGGGAGAGGGAGGCCAAGGCGGACACTTGGCGAACTAATAGAACAAGATCTATTGGTGAATAATATACCGAAAGGTTTGGTTACTAATAGAGCGGAATGGCGTCGTATGATCCATGTAGCCGACCCCACTAGTGGGATAAGGCTTTGTTGTTGTTGTTGTATAATCAGAAGATGGCCGAGAAGTACGAAGATGATGATTCATATTTTTAACGTTATAACACTTTGTATATTTATATGTTTCTTGAAGTTGTACAATTTATATGATTTATAATGTTATATATAATTTGTCTATTTTGTAGAGGGCACTGCTATTTGGGAGAAGATGACCGGTATGACACGAGGAGAATACTTGCGTGGCCTAGGCACAGCCGCTCAAGTTCTTTGGAGGAGCAGAGAATATGCAGGCGACTCATCTGCTCCGATTTCATCCACCGCACCTGAGATCACGTTGGACAGCATCAAGGGATTCATGTCAGAGCAAGTAGCTCAACATTTAGTTCCCATTTTGCAGGCGAGCTAGACCACGCTTCAGCCACATACTCAATCCCCACGAGGCCAATGATCGAGTACGTCGGCGTCGAATGTCAGGAATAACAACGACGATGTTAACAATCTAGGATAAAAACTTTTCGATCATATATCTTTTATAATATTTTATTTAAGATATATGATATCATTTTGTTATCTTATTAGTACTTTTGTGATGGTTATTAGTGTTTTGCTTTATTGTTATTGTTATTAGTGTTTTGCATTATATATGCATTCTATAATTTGTATGGTGTGGGAAGCGAACAAAATGGTTGGAATTGGGAAAATTTTTTTATATTTAGTGCCACCTTAGCATTGCAATAGCGAAGCAATGTGATCAGATGCTATTTTAAATTTATCGTAAGTGGAGAAACTTTAGTATCTAGTTAGTGTCGCAAGAATTGGTGCCACATTAGCCTCGAAGTAGAGATGACGCACACGATCACGTTAGCGTCTAATTAGCGTCACACTAAGTAGAAGGTTAGCGTCTCATCAGCGTCGCAACATTCAGCGCCACCGTAGTGTCGGCTTAGCGATGCCCTTAAATTCCTCGCGAGTACACATTTTGCGTCATGTTAATGTCGCAATGACGCTAGTAGCATCACATTTGTCGTCGGCGCCCATGCTAATGGCTACCAAACGCCAGCGTCTCCATCCTACAATGCCATTTAGATTCTAAAGTGTGGTTATTCCTTTTAGTCACGCGTTAGTGTCACCTTAGCCTCTGGTAACAAATTTTTGCCTATATGATATATATATATATATATATATATATATATATATATATTGCGTGCTCTTGAGGTTATCTTTCCTCCTATCTATAAGTATAGCTATCTCATATTTTCTTGGGAAAATTTGTAAACTTGTATGATTTTTTAGCAACACTCATAGGTAGGAGGAATGACATCCCGGAGCGCATATATATATATATATATATATCATACACTACAAGAAAAATGGAATTTTTCGACGGACAAAAATTCTTCGCAATTTGCGAAGGATTTTGCGACGAATAGGAATCCGTCAGAATTTTCGGCGGTTGGGACCGTAGAAAATTAAAAAAATAAATTATGAAATCTATTATATTATTATTCTATTTTCCAACGGTTAGGAACTTCAAAATTTTCGAGGGATACATATCCGTCGCAACTTCCGACGTTCGGTCCCATCGATAAGTGAAAAAATGTAATATTATATAATATATAACATCATATAATATATAACATCATATAGTATATAATATGAATAGTATTTTATTGTTATAATTACTAACAGTTGGGCGGTCTGGTCCATCGGTAGCTGTAAAAATAATTAAATATTATATAATATATAATATACGATGTATTTTATTATTATAATTATCGACAGTTCGGACCGTCAGAAGTTTCGATGATCTGCATCGGCAACTGTAAAAAGAATTAAATATTATATCATATATAATATAAGATGTATTTTATTATTATAATTACCGATTATTTGGATCGTCGGTAACTGTAAAAAGAATTAAATATTAGTATAATTGACACTTCAAATTATTGGTAATTGAAAAAAATAATTAAATAATATATATCATAATATATTATTATTATTATTATTATTATTAAAATTTATGATGGTCGAGATCGCAGAACTTTCGACGACTCAAAATCCATCGGAAATTCCAAACTCTTCCGCTTTTTTTTCTTTTCCCGCTTCCCCTCTCTACCTCATTTTCACCTACACATCACCTTCTCCCTCTCTCCTCTCTCTACCTCTCTCCACCTATTTCCCTCTCTCCTCTCTCTCTCTCCCTCACCGGTCATCTACCTCCTTCGAGGGATCGGTGCGACGACCTCCATCCTGGACGACGACCCATCTCTCTCTCTCTCTCTCTCTCTCTCTCTCTCTCTCTCTCTCTCTCTCTCTCTCTCTCTCTCGGACTGGATGCCTGGCGGCTTGATCCGGCAGCCCAGACCGCCTCGCGAAGGTTTGGCCCGTGCAGACTGGATCAGCCGCCTCGCGGCGGATCGGCCGCGCGCGGCCCGGATCAGCCACTTGGGGGCTTGTTCTTCTCATACCAATAAATGGTTTGATTATTTGGTTGTTCTTCTCATTATCATTTGTCACAGTTTGTGCTTCTTCATCACCTACTTCAATCTCTTGTTCACTGTAAAAGCATTGTGACTTTAAATAAATATGCAATAGTAAGAAAAGGATTTATATAAATTCTGAAATATACCTCGGTTGTGTGTCATCAAGTTCCATTATTTGGTTATCATCCCAATTAAAATCATCCATCTCCATATTGTTTTCAATATTTGCCAAGACCTAAAAAAACTAAAAAGATGAACTTATAATAATACAAATACAACTGTAACACAACTATCTTGTATAGAAAAATTGAAACTTGAATAATTATAAAGCTTAACATAATCACTAATTTATGTTATGATTGTCAGTTAAGTGAAAAGTAAATAAAGCATATGGTGTCACATGGCATTGTTTGTCATATAAGCAAACCTTATGAGATGGTCTTGTGAAAATCAAGCATATTTTAATCTTAATTGAAAAAAATGAAAAACAAAAGCACAAATATCTTGTACGCAACATGAGCTGCCATATAATTTTAAAGTCCAACATGTATTAAGTATAAATTTGAAAAGTAAAGCAATGAATTGAAAACATAAAATGGGAATCAAACAGTTAAGCTTAAATTAAAAAGAAATTAAAACCACAAATACTTGAAGCCTCTGCGCCAGGAGGGAGGGGCTGAGCGCAATGCACCATAACTGTAATAAAATCAAAACCATAAATACCTAATTTGACAACCTTAACTGTAAAGCAACACTTCAACATACATTGGACCATTGCTCCAAGAGGATGGGGCTGAGCGCCGCTAGGGCAAAGCAATGTTGAGAGAGTGGACCATGGGAGGGAGTTGGTATCACGATTGAAGTAGAGATCACGACGAAAAAACTGAGCGCTCATGATAATAGTGCGGCCAGAATGGAGATCGCCAAGAAGATGGTGTAACAGAATGATTTTCGTGGTCATGGAGTTTCGCTCCTATCATGACCGCTTCAGCGGCGATTACGGCGCGGGAGGGGTGGGGTGGAGTTCGTGAAGGTATCACGCTATAAATTTGGCTCCATGTTGAGCAGAATACTTCACTCAATCGGAGCCCCAAAACACTACAGTGGTATGAGAGCTTCCAGTTGCGAGCCTCGGCGATTCGCTCTTTTCTTCTTTCTTCCCTGATTCCGACGATCTATTTTTTCTCTCTTCCGGCAAATTGCTTTGAATTCTCTGTTCGACGGAATCCTGTAGCGAACCTAAGCGCCTCTGGACGACGACGGATGAACTGACGGAGGCACTGCGAATCCGGCGACCCTCCCTCCCAAAACGTTTTTGGCGCACATCGTTCCCGACTGCGCAAGATCCGAAATTGACGCTGCTACACGCCTTCCACGTATGCTGTGAACGTTCTCCAACCTCCAATTTTATCTCCGACGAAACCCCACCGACAATCGACCCTTCCCCTGGCTTCGGTGAAAGGTAGGCACAGTGAACAGTGTGTTACTATAGCAAATAATCCTAGCCATTGATTCTTTTAAGATAATCAAATCTCATTTATTATTTATAAGGTCATTTACTGCCCACGTGATCTCCTCCAATTTTTTATTTTCAAGATTGAATTCATTTATTATTTACAGACATTATACTGATTTCCAGATTAATTATTTTAAATTAATCAAAGAAATATCATTAATATTGATTTCGTACGAATTGAATATTGAATTTCGAATTTCTCTTTACAAAATTTTCAAATTCAGTGTATTTTTACCCATTAATATTGAATATTGATTTAATTGCAGTGTTACCTAAACAAATTTTTGTTTGAATTTACTTGTGAATTATTTTCTTTAAGAACTAGATATTAGTTTGATTGATGCATGTTTTTAAAATTTGTTTTAAACTTTGTTAGTACTCCATAGCTATAGATCCATAAACTTTAGTTGTTTATATACAATTTTTTAATTACAGCCGTATAATTATTAGATAATTATGTGTACATTCTCAAATTAGTCATCAACTAATTTTTTTTTCTTCTATTTATTTCTTTTAGTCATCTAATTTTTTTGAAACGTCTTTCAAAGATTAAAGTTTTCTTAAATCTCCTTCTCACCTTTAAAAATTTTGGGAATTATTTAATTAAATTATATTCGAAAGTTGATATTTTATTTATTGAAAGGGATCAATATATATTGTTTGAATTTATTGGTTATTGAAATTTAAATACTTCATATATATAGTAAAATTATTTTCTTTAAAGTAGAATATTAATTTTAGATAAATATTTTTTTTATCTATTCTTGTTTCTTAAATTTTTTTTATTTTCTTTTAAATTCGAATTTGACTTTATATAAATATTTTAAGGGATTTTTTGACATAAATTTTCATTGTTTCTTATCCTTCAATATAATTAGCAATTCTCGTTCTATTCCTTTTACATCTAGATCAACCTTTTAGCAAAATGTCATAAAAAATGATTGCATGTGAAATGACAAGATGGAAAAAGTGAATGGCATGAATTATGTCACGTGGAGCCAAAAAATTTGCTATGGACTAATGCACGAAAACTTGTATAAAACAATTGATACTCCTCCCCCTAAATTTTTCAGGAGGCCACAGATGAAGAAAAGAAGGCACACGAGAAAGCAATGCAATTGTGGGAGAGAAATGACAACAAAGCTAAATCCTTCATAATGATTCACGTGGAGGATGATCTAATTAGGGTGAAACTCAAGAAACTGCACATGATCTGTGAAATGCCATCAAAGATAAATATGATGACAAAACAAATACTAATGTACAACTCCTTTATAATTACAACAATTATAAAATGAAGGAAAATGATAATGTGATAGATCATGTGAATAGAATGGTCGTTATGGCCAAAGATGTAGCTGCCGCAGGAACTGTCTTACCTGAAGCCATGTAAGTAGCAACTATTTTAAATAGTTTGCCACCCTCTTTTGACATGGTTGTCACTACACTTCGACTTAACGGAATAGTTAAGTTAGTTGCCGATCTACTAGCTCAACAAGACATGGAACAAAATATGGCTAAAGGTAAAAAGAAAATTGAAAAATATGAAGCTGAAGAAGCTGGAGAAGAAGAAGCTCATGCCGTTCACCATCGGAGCAATTCAAAGGACATCATTCAAAAGTACCAAGGGGAGCCTGCTACAATTGTGGAAAATTTGGGCACTTTAAGTCCAATTGTCCAATAGGATAGAAGCCGAGTTAGAATAAGACTCCGTAAAATAAAGGCCCCAACAAGATTGAATTTGCTTGAGTCGTCGAGTGCAATGCTGCGACGACAGACGTTGAAGGATGGTGGATCGACTCTGGTGCGACTCGCCATATTGCAAAGACCAAGGTTGGCCTGACCAACTTCAAGGAATTAAAGAAAGGTGAACATAGAATATTCATGGGGAACAACACCTATCTTAACATTGAAGGTGTTTGTATATACAAGTTAGATCTGGGTGATAGTATCATGGTCCTCCATAATATGTTATACACACCTGGAATTCGTCGAAATCTTGTCTCTGTTCTTACTCTCCTCGAGAAAGATCTTGAAGTTAGATTCTATAAAGGTCGTGTAACTATAGGAAAGAACAACAGTCTTAGCCATGGGAAAGTTTGAACCTGCCCATGACTTATTTTGTCTTTCAATAGTCAATAATGAATCAATGAATGTGACTTCTGAGTATTCCTTGTATCTTCTATCTGATTTTGATATCTGGCATGAGAGATTAGGACATCCAGGAAAAACAAAAATAGAAAAAATAATTAGAATGAACATCGTACCTAACATATCAGGAGCAAGAACATTGCCCTGTGAACATTGTTTGATTGAAACAATGACTCGGAAATCTTTTCCGATAGGAACAAGGTCAAAAGAATGGTTAGAGTTGGTTCATTCGGATATTTGTGGTCCACTAAGTGTCACAACACACAGGAATAAAGAATATTTTATAACATTCATTGATGGCTATTATAAATTCTCTTGGAAAGAAAAGTTGAAGCTTTTGAAATGTTTAAGAGATATAAAATAGAAGTGGAAAATAAATTGGGAAGACCAATTAAATGTTTAAGGACAGATAGAGGAAGGGAATACACCTCCCGAAAATTTGAAAATTATTGTATTCAGTGTGACGTAAGAAGGCAAACTACGATGCCTTATACACTATAACAAAATGGTGTAGCAAAAAGAAAAATAGAACCTTGATGAATGCAGTTAGATGTATGTTGTCACACTCAGGTCTCCCTAAAAACTTTTGGGGTGAAGCAGTGATGATTGCAAATTACATACAAAATAGAATTCCTACTAAGTCCGTAGAATCGACATCATATGAACTTTGAAATGGCAGGAAGCCCGAGTTGGGTCACCTAGGGAATGTAAATCGCATCTACTACTTCCAAGTCAGCTTAAGGACAAGCTGGACTTTAGGACGGTGACATGCAGGTTTATTGGTTATAGTGATAAGTCCAAAGGGTATAGGTTCTTTCATGATGAAAGATGACTAATCGAGAGTCATGATGCAGTTTTTCTTGAAAATGAAAAAGAAGATATGCATGAAGAAGAGGACAGAGAACCTCTAATTATCCTTGGTGATAATGATGACTCTGAAGAAGACACATTGGATATATGCCCAACAGTGGGAGAAGAACCTATATATGATAATGAACCTTTGGCAGAAGTGGAGGAACCCATACAATCCACGAGTATAATCGGCAAGAGGCCTCGAACGATGCCCGCATATTTGGATGACTATTATCTGTACGAATGCGAAGCTTCGTGTTACGCCGTCGATGTTGATACAAAGGATTGTATCCTATTTCATATGACGAAGCGGTTGCTTCTTCTGAGTCAGAATCATGGTTGGCCGCCATGAGAGATGAATTGGACTCAATCGATCGAAACGGCGTATGGGTGCTATGTGACTTGCCAGAAGGTAGGCAATCCATAGGGTACAAATGGGTATTCAAGAAAAAATACTGAGTTGATGATACTATTGAAAATCACAAAGAAAGATTAGTTCCCAAGGGTTATACTTAGTAAACCGGGATTGATTTTCAGGAAACTTATTCTGCAATAGTTAAATTTGCATCCATAAGGGTCATCTTAGCATTAGTTGCATATATGGATTTGAAATTATTCCAAATGGATGTAAAAACTGCTTTCCTCAATAGAGAATTAAGTGAAGGCATATATATGCGACAATTTGATGGTTTTCAGGTAGAAGGTCTGGAGAACAAAGTTTATAAGCTGAAAAAATTATTATATGGCTCAAAACAATCTTCATGTCAATGGTACAAAAAGTTACATGAGACGGTCATCCAATTTAGTTTTATTACAAACAAATTGGATCATTGTGAACATCAAGAAGAGTGTGAGCAAATTCATAATAATGTCATTATATGTAGATGACATTTTGCTCGCAGGAAATGATGTCACAGTGCTCGATGAAATAAAAGAAAATTTGAGCAAAGAATTTAAAATGAAAGACATAGGCGAAGCATCCTATGTTTTTTGACATTGAGTTTAAGTCAAGAAAAGTATCTAAATAAGATACTCAAAAGATTTGAAATGCAGAATAGCACTCCAGCACTAACACCGATTGTGATTGGGAAAAGACTTAACAAAAGTCAATGTCCCAACATAGGGCAAGAACCTCTAGATGTTCCCTATACACAAACAGTTGGTAGCTTGATGTATGTGAAGTTATGTACAAGACCTGACTTGGCTTATCCAGTAAGTTTAGTTAGTACATATCAAAGTAATTCCAAAAAAGCACATTGGGAAGCCATTAAAAGAATTCTTAGATATCTAAAATGTACTGTACAATTAAAATTGACATACCAAGCTGATACATTTGAAGTTATAGGCTACTCAAATGCAGATTTTGGAGGGGATATTGATGATCGAAAATCCACATTAGGTCACTTATTTTTGTTGAGTGGTGCAGCTATTTTTTGAGGTAGCAAGAAATAAGGATGTGTGGCTAGACATACACAAGAAGTTTGACAACCACCCATGCTGTGTGGATCATACATTTTCTTTTAGAACTATGGCTCAATTTGGTCAATGGACCATAGTCAAACTACAATAAGTTTGATTGACAGTGGAGCAAACAGTTCTAAAGGAAAGCACATAGAGATCGAATATCATTATGTACATGGCATAGAAGAAAGAAGTGACGGTAGCCTACATGTCGACAAATGACATGCTAACAAAAATGGAATTTCAACAGGAACATTCATTAAACATGTTGGTTTAATGAGACTCAAGAATCCATGAGTCAAAAAGAAAATTTCATCTCTTATTAATACCTCATGAATAGTTTGAAGTATTGAAGTCGCAATAACACTACGTGGATAATAAAAGGGTTGAAATTACATAACCACATCGGTCAAGTGGGAGATGTAATAGAATGACCTTCGTGATCATCATAGGAGTGAAAGATTCGCTCCTATCACGACCGCTTCATGCGAAGACGATTACGACGCGGGAGGGGTAGAGTTTGTGAAGGTATCGCGCTATAAATTTAGCTCCGTGTTGAGCAGAATACTTCACTCGATCGGAGCCCCAAAATACTACAGATGGATTGAGACGTCGTGTTTGTTGGGAAATAGGGGCTATGGTGTGGGTGCTGTTGACGTTTGGATTTTTCTCCCCCAAACAACTTTCCCAAACAGCTTTAGATGCAATGGTCGATGCATCTCAACCATTCATTTACTTAACTTACATGTGCAAACCAAAAAGTGATTTACACACCCATTATATATATCATAGAGGCAAAAAATTGTTACGAGACGAGTGTGTCACCCAAAACATCGAGAAAATAAATAATATTTTTTTATTACTTTAGTATAGAAATTAAGGATACATAAAAGAGAATTATCTTTCTGAAAAGAAGAAAAGTATAGTTAGAGCAGAAGACAAAAAAAAAAGAGAGAAGAAAATAATAGCTAAAGACTTAAGCATGTTTTATATGTTATCTTATATGGTGACCCCAGAGTTTTATATTCACCGTGGCATGAGTTTATATGTCACATAACGAGTTAGATTAAAATTTTTAACTCATGTCATATGGATTGATTGAATAATATCATTTATATTATATTCTTAATATTTTTTTGTGTAGATTGTTGATAATTGGAATGATACTTTGAACTCTGGATTTTGATATCATATTAAAATTGATGTGCTAATTATTTTTTTAATTCTTTGGAGTGCGAATTTTAAAGTGCACTTTCCTTTGCCATTAGTTTTGTCATCTCTCAATTTATTCAGATGCAAAATAAAATGGCAGAATTTTCGTCAAAATATTTATAACTTATAAGTAGTGTTGGCCACTTAATAATGATATGATGATGCAGAAAATGAATCTCTCTCTCTCTCTCTCCTTTATCTTTTCGTCTTTGTAATAGAAAACTACATTTTTGTTTAAATTGGATAGTAATAATAATAATAATAATAATTCTTCAAACCTCAATATATTGTCAATAATTTCATTAAAAAAAATACATAATCTCAGTTTGTGACATGAGCAATGGGCTCCGACAACTGCAAGACCAATATACTTTATATGCATACTGGTAACTAAAAACGACACATGCAAAGAAAGAGCAAAACTAAGAAGATAAGGGACAACATGAAGTTTACGTAAAGACCGCCTCAAACTCTTGTAGCACAAAACTACACCTACAAAGAAAGAGTAAACTAAGAAAACGTGATGAGGAACAGGCTCCGGAGCTCACAGCATTCGCTGCAGCTGATGGCGACGAAGAACCTTTCTTGGCACCGATACTGGAATAGGAGACACCGCCGCCGCTGGAGGAGTAGGATACAAGTTGTCGTTTGGACGTGGCAGCTCCTTTCTGGTGGCGCGGTGGACGTCGGCGAGCCTCACGACCCCCTTCTTAACCTCATTCAGTGAGAGCACCGACGCCAACCTTGGACCTCCGGGCGTGACGCCAGGGGCGCCGAAGCCGATCGTGGTCCTGGCGATGACATCGAGCATTTTATTCAGGAGATTAGACGAATCAGCGGCCCTGCCTCCCGGAACGTTGTGGATGGAGACGTCAAAGATGATCCTTGACATCCACACCTTGAGTGCATGAAGGTCCATTCCGGGGTAGCCGATGAAGCGGAAAATTCCTTGGTACATGGCGCCCATCAATGCATCCAACACCTTCATCATGAACGTGTACCCGTCGGAATCTTCCTGGCTGATGCGGTGTGACCCTGAAGTTGCTGTTTCGATGGCTCTCGGTTTCTCTGCAGCTGTCAAGGTCCCGGCGATGGTATGGAGCGCCTTAAGCAAGTCACGGGAAGACGAGATCGCGAACGGGGTGGATCTGTCGGCGCATGGAACGACGAACGACGACGCAGCTAAGAGGACGAGGAGGAAGAACGCCGAAGACTTCATGCCGGCGAAGGGTCTATGAAGCATCGCATGCAGGTGGGCACCTCACATCGCATGCATGTTGTGCCGTATTTATCAAAGGTGGAGGCAGATGCCAGTGTCACGGGGCGCTTTCCCGTGACACGAAGCGTAAAGCCTCGCGGCACCAGTGTCGCTCAACTTATAGCTCTCGGTCGCTCAGCGTCAAAACCATGAAACACATGCAGCCGTCCCGCACTGCGTAATATTGCGGAGTATCAATTTATCCGTCCTTATGGCATTTATCTTGTAAGGCCGTCCTTATGAATGATCAAGTAGGTGACATTCCCGTAGGGTACGTCTTTTGCATCTTCAATATGTAATAAGACTCCTATACCTACGATATACTGGGAGGAGTTCACTAGTGCCTTCCGAGGCCCAATTGTATGTTACGTTTCATTATACTTAATACAAGTAAGCTTTTCTATAATTCTAGTATCATGGCATTAAGCGTGGGGTAGCAACCCACATCGGTGTCCCTTCGTGGCGTCTCTTGGTACTTGGCTGCCCCTTCAGACTTTAAGCGCCCAAGCGCCTGCATTGGTGCCGTAACGTGCTAATGCCACGGTCCCATGACGAGTAGTCCAATACTCTAGTCATGTCCGTGATTGAATGCCTATAATAGCGACTTTCGGCATAGTCATCTCGACCATAAAACTTTCGCTGCAAATTCAAAATAGGCTTGGCTAGGTGCATATCCGCCTAGTCGTCGCACGTGGTCTAGTGTCCGAGAATGACCCCGTGACAAGTGGTATCAGAGCAGTTCTTCCTGCTCGGATTACCCAGCGACGATGACTTGCTTGTATCGTCGCAACGTGCCCTGGCATAGGAAAAGTGCTTCCGCTCAAAAACTCCGTCACGCCCGGGTGCACTGGTACCATGGTCTTTGATCATGGACGCCAACGAGGAATGCGTGGCAAACTTCCTCGTCGCACGCCCAGTCGTGCCCCCAGCATGTTCCTCATACACTCGTGTCGTGTCAAGGAACGTCCGTCATGCATCATGATGGTGGATTGATCGCCCCGTCTAATCGAGACGGTCATGCGTCGCTCACTCGAGTAGATCAACCACCCCAGGTATACAGTCGGGAATCTTGAAGTGTCGCGTTGCGTCAAGAGTAGTCATATGCTCTGCATGATGGTCTTGCTCTACTCATACCATGAGATCGCTTACACAAGCATCATGTAACTCGGAGGACCCATGTCACATTCAGGGACTGTCGGTCATGCATTATCGTGATGACCAGGCGCTGCTCAGTATTTTGTGACGTCGCATCACCTGCCCAGTCATGCAACGTGAAGTGCACAACCACTTCACGAGAGAAGTTGGCTCAAGTTTAAACATCAAGGTTCATGGTCCCTTTCGACGAAGGAATATCATCCTATCGGCTAAGGAGCATCAATCGTAAGCATCTTGTCGTGCCACAGCATCGCCTGTCACGCCACGATAACTTTCATAGATGGAGCAAAGCGTTGATTACTTGAGAACACTTGCGGACGAGCTGTCAGCCTTACCTGCCTCGTCAAGTGTCGCCCCGCAAGCGACGTGATGTCATCCATCAAGGGTTGGGACAAACCTGCTACTTGCCAACGCAAATTGATGCCTCAATTCAATGACCAATTTGGCAAATGGTCTGAGTGTCGAGTATCGGCGAACCTTGGCATGTTGTTGTCAAGCGTTCCGCCGCCAACCGAAGGAAAGAGTGCCCTTTCCTCTCGGGCAGCGCCTCGAGTAATCGAAGCGGCCTCCAAGGATCGCAATCCAAAAGTTTCGAAGGACATACTGGCGATGTCGTCCCTTCGAATGGAGATGGAGGTGATGTTGGGAGCTCATGTCATGAGTTCATTAACCACAATCCGCTTACCCAAGCGGGAGCGTCTTCGCGAGCATCCCTATGGTTCGTTGAAGACTCAAATGGTTGTTCTTTCACAAGGGTCAGCCGCTCGAAGGACAAGTATGTCAAAGGCGCATGATCCCTGCCGACAAGCGCAATGGCATTACTTTGCCCAAGTTGCGGACGGACGAGCATCCCAGGTGCATCCTCTTCGTGAACGAGCACAACGATCTCGCCCCGTCCATACCCAAAGGTGTTGCCTAAGCTTCAAAGAAGGTCCCAGGATCGGAAGAAGTCATATCCCAAGAACCCTGCAAGATGTGACAGACTCAGGATGGCGTTGCCATCGCGACAATGTGGAATGTGGCAAACATGCATCCCATTGAGACGTGGAATAGAGGAAGTGACAGCTCATCAATTATGCAAAGCCCTAACAAGTTGGGATTGAAGGTCAAGATCGCATTGTTCAGCATCGGCTAGATGGGCATGTTGAAGGAGGACATGAAAGGTATCACCGAACTCCGCCTACAATGTTCTCAGGAGGATGAAGGCCCGGTGTTGGTGCTCTTCAAGTAGAGGGATTGAAGCTTTGGACTAGAATGGAGTTGGAACGACAGGATCGGCCAACTTTCGCTCGTTAGTCGCTGCTGCCAAGGCGTTCATGCCAAGACATGTGCCATACCACCAAAGCCCTTGGGCAAGGGCAATGGTGGGGGAGAGAAGTGCAAGTCGCACAGAGGAAGCTATCATGCCAAAGACAAAGACAGCCCATCGAAGCAGGAGAATCGAGTGAAACCACAAGAATGTGGGGAGACTCCCGTCGCTCACTATAGCGACTTGAAGTGGACAAGGTACAGAATGTCATATCCGAGAATCTTGCTCTACCTCAAATCGTCGAGACATGAAATGACCGCCAAGGATAAGGTGGTCCCGCACTCGACACTCGACGGATGAAGGACTCTATGTTGCAGCCATTTGCAACTTGGAGACAGTGAGTTGAACCACAAGGGAACGTGGGGAAAGTCTCGTCGCCCACTATGGCGACTCGGAATGGACAAAGCATGGATTGTTGCATCAAAGAACATTGTCCCGTCCCAAGACCGCCGAAGCATCAAGTGATCACCAAGGAGGAGGTGATCCTGCGCTCTTCACTCGGCATAGGAATGAAAGACTCTACGTTGCAACCATTTGCAATATAGAGACGTTGAGTCAAGCCCACAAAGAGATTGGAAGCATCCCGAAGCATCAGTGGGAAGACGCTTGTCGCTCATCATAGCGACCCAATGCACCCGAAGCAGACAAGTTGCAAACGTAGTCATCGAAGAGCTTGTGTTGTTTCAAGCCGTCGAAATTCTAGAACGATCATCGAGGGTGAGATGGTCCGGTGTTTCGCATTCGACGAAAGGGAGACCTTATGCTGCGGCCATCCACAACATGAAGGCATCGAGTCAAGTCATGCAGGTCGAATGGCGAGACTCTTCATCGTGTTCTACACGACCCTGAGACAACACTTCTTCGAGCTATTCCTGAAGGCATACAAGAGTTGTTTCACCCCAAAGAAGCCAAACCACACAAGTTGACACTGCGTAAGTCGAAGAGAAGTGAAGCCAACAGAGACTTGATGGACGAATAGTTGCTTGATGAAGTCAGACCGCCCATGGCGGACTCCACTGGCGCTGCACAAGTGATGACCCCGGGTTAGATGAAGGATCAGCAAGCGAAGCAGGCCTGAGGAAGGAGTCTTCAGCGAGACCTTAAGGAGCGGGCAATCCTGGCGCTGCGCGATGCTGGTGAAGTCGAAATCAAGACAAAGAAGGCAGAATTGAACGAGACAAGCGAAGTCAAGACTGAAGACGAAGACCCCGAGGAAGCCCGAACAACGGCGTCGGGGGCATCGCCGACTTTGGTGGGGGAGAATGTCACGGGACGCTTTTTCGTGACACGAAACGTGAAGCCTCGCGGCACAAGTGCCGCTCAACTTATAGCTCTCGGCCGTTCAGCACCGAAACCATGGAACACATGCAGCCGCCCTGCACTGCGTAATATTGCGAAATACCAAATTATCTGCCCTTAGGGCATTTATCTTGTAAGATCGTCCTTATGAATGGCCAAGTAGGTGATGTTCCCATAGGGTACATCTTTTGCATCTTCAATATGTAATAAGACTCATATACCTACGGTACACTGGGAGGAGTCCACTAGTGCCTTCCGAGGCCCAATTGTATGTTATGTTTCATCATATTTAATACAAGTAAGCTTTCTTTAATTCTAGTGTCATGGCCTTGAGCGTGGGGTGGCAACCCACATCGGTGTCCCTTCGTGGCGTCTCGTGGTACCTCGACTGTCCCTTCGGACTTTAAGCACCCAAGCGTCTGCATTGGTGCCGCAACGCGCTAATGTCACGATCCCATGACGAGTAGTCCAACACTCTAGTCATGTCCGTGATTGAATGCCTATAAGAGAGACTTTCGACATAGTCGTCTCCACCATAAAACTTTCGCTGCAAACTCAAAACAGATTTGGCTAGGTGCCTATCCGCCTAGTCGTCGCATGTGGTCTAATGTCTGAGAATGACCCCGTGACACCTGCGCGTGCCTGCGCGTGCAGGCGCTAAAATTATAATATCGATTTAGTACTCATATCACATATCAACTACTGCCTTGCTGGTTTTAACAGTCACTATACATGCATGAGACGCAGGTTCTACTCCTGATAGCTTTGGTTTTTCATATTATTTTTTCCTAGTTATATTTATTTTTCATCACATGCTCAAATATATTGGATTTTATTATTGTGTCATATAGGTATTTAAGTTTCCTTTTTTTATTTTTATGTGATTGTGTCATTTATAATACATTTATTTTATGCAATTATTTCACTTAACTTTTAAACAATCATCTCTTTATTATTATGTATCACGCTCAATTATTTAGTACATTTTATATATGGGGATATGAAAATATTAATTAAGTAATTTTGCATGTTTACTCTACATTAACTTAGTTATCATGTTAATTATTTTAATTTATTAAGAAAATTTTAACTTAATGTAAACATTTTACAATTAATTATGTCATTGAAAAAATATTTTTAAAAGATATATCCTAGTCTTGAAAATGATGAAACAAGTGAAAAATATTGAGGAAAAATACTTCAAATGAAACATCATATTTTTTAAATGGAATCGTATTTATTTAACAATTCGTTCGTCTAATCTAGGAGATAGAATATATAAATTGATTAATTATTTTATTAGTCGAACTTTAATCTTTATCTTGGTATTGAAATGTGAACCCACTCAATATTTTCCTGGCTCCGCCATTGGTATTTATACACCTCATGTCATGACCAACTCCACGTCGGGTTCGGAGTAGGACTTTGGTTTTCCGGGCTCTTCCGATGTCGACTCGGTCTATTTATCTATTTTTTTTAATATGTACGTTTTGTTAACACACAAACATTGAAAGAAAAAAATAACACTTATCAAACCGTATATTTTTTTCTTTTTATAATAACTATTGCTAAATCATGTGTCTTGCACGCAAGGATCACGAAAATTACAAAAAATATATAATTTATAATTAAAATATCACAATTTATAATAATTATTAAAACTAATTTATTAATATTTAAATGTAATAAATAGGAAAAAAGTTTAAAACTCAATTTAAATTTTCCTCCATCTCCGCTTCTACTTAAATTATTTTTCATATGCAAGCTTTATCATCAAAATAGATATTAAAATGCAACTTGCATGAGAAAAATATTTAATATATTAAATTTTCTTTAAGTCACAAAAATAGTCAAGAGTTTAATATATCAAATAAAAAATGCATATGCATACTTAATCATAGAAAGTATTATTTTTTTTTCAAAGTAAAGATTTCAAGGCTTTTATGCCATCAAATGCACATTTTAAATATGATATGTCATAATTAAAATTTGCACAAAATAAATTTAAAGTTTTACCTCAATAATATTTTTACCAAAATGCAAATGAGAAGCACAAGATTGTTTAACATTAAAAGAGTGATCATAAGAATATTTATTTTTCAAATAATAATCATTAGCATGCTTTGATTTTGAGGAATATGAATATTTTAAATAATATTTTTTTGTATTATTGACAATTTTACTAGGGGTGTACCTAAAAAGCTAAAAAAACAAAAAAAAACCTATTCAACCTGAGAAATCATTAGACACAGGTTCAATTCCTGCTGACAGCTTCGGTTTTTCATATTATTTTTTCCTAATTATATTTATTTTTCATCACATGCTCAAATATATTGGATTTTATTATTGTGTCATATAATATTATAACCATTTGTGCCCTTCGTGCAAGTGCAATGTATTTAAGTTTCCTTTTTTTTATGTGATTGTGTCATTTATAATACATTTATTTTATGCAATTATTTCACTTAACTTTTAAACAATCATCTCTTTATTATTATGTATCACGTAAATTACTCAATTATTTAGTGCATTTTATATATGGGGATATGAAAATATTAATTAAGTAATTTTGCATGTTTACTCTACATTAACTTAGTTATCATGTTAATTATTTTAATTTATTAAGAAAATTTTAACTTAATGTAAACATTTTACAATTAATTATGTCATTGAAAAAATATTTTTAAAAGAGATAGCCTAGTCTTGAAAATGATGAAACAAGTGAAAAAAATTGAGGAAAAATACTTCAAATGAAACATCATATTTTTTAAATGGAATCGTATTTATTTAACAATTCGTTCGTCTAATCTAGGAGATAGAATATATAAATTTATTAATTATTTTATTAGTCGAACATTAATCTTTATCTTGGTATTGAAATGTGAACCCACTCAATATTTTCCTGGCTCCGCCATTGGTATTTATGCACCTCATGTCATGACCAACTCCACGTCGGGTTCGGAGTAGGACTTTGGTTTTCCGAGCTCTTCCGATGTCGACTCGGTCTATTTATTTGTTTTTTTTAATATGTACATTTTGTTAACACACAAAGATTGAAAGAAAAAAATAACACTTATCAAACCATATACTTTTTTTTCTTTTTATAATAACTATTGCTAAATCATGTGTCTTGCACGAAAGGATCACGAAATTACAAAAAATATATAATTTATAATTAAAATATCACAATTTATAATAATTATTAAAACTAATTTATTAATATTTAAATGTAATAAATAGGAAAAAAGTTTAAAACTCAATTTAAATTTTCCTCCATCTCCGCTTCTACTTAAATTATTTTTCATATGCAAGTTTTATCATCAAAATAGATATAAAAATGCAACTTGCATGAGAAAAATATTTAATATATTAAATTTTCTTTAAGTCACAAAAATAATCAAGAGTTTAATATATCAAATAAAAAATGCATATGCATACTTAATCATAGAAAGTATTATTTTTTTTTCAAAGTAAAGATTTCAAGGCTTTTATGCCATCAAATGCACATTTTAAATATGATATGTCATAATTAAAATTTGCACAAAATAAATTTAAAGTTTTACCTCAATGATATTTTTACCAAAATGCAAATGAGAAGTACAAGAATGTTTAACATTAAAAGAGTGATCATAAGAATATTTATTTTTCAAATAATAATCATTAGCATGCTTTGATTTTGAGGAATATGAATATTTTAAATAATATTTTTTTTGTATTATTGACAATTTTACTAGGGGTGTAACTAAAAAGCTAAAAAAACAAAAAAAACCTAATCAACCTGAGAAATCATTAGACGCAGGTTCAATTCCTGCTGACAGCTTCGGTTTTTCATATTATTTTTTCCTAATTATATTTATTTTTCATCACATGCTCAAATATATTGGATTTTATTATTGTGTCATATAATATTATAACCATTTGTGCCCTTCGTGCAAGTGCAATGTATTTAAGTTTCCTTTTTTTTATTTTTATGTGATTGTGTCATTTATAATACATTTATTTTATGCAATTATTTCACTTAACTTTTAAACAATCATCTCTTATTTAGTGCATTTTATATATGTGGATATGAAAATATTAATTAAGTAATTTGGCATGTTTACTCTACATTAACTTAGTTATCATGTTAATTATTTTAATTTATTAAGAAAATTTTAACTTAATGTAAACATTTTACAATTAATTATGTCATTGAAAAAATATTTTTAAAAGAGATATCCTAGTCTTAAAAATGATGAAACAAGTGAAAAAAATTGAGGGAAAATACTTCAAATGAAACATCATATTTTTTAAATGGAATCGTATTTATTTAACAATTTGTTCGTCTAATCTAGGAGATAGAATATATAAATTTATTAATTATTTTATTAGTCGAACATTAATCCTTATTTTGGTACTGAAATGTGAATCCGATCAATATTTTCCTGGCTCCGCCATTGGTATTTATACACCTCATGTCATGACCAACTCCACGTCGGTTCGGAGTAGGACTTTGGTTTTCCGGGCTCTTCCGATGTCGACTCAGTCTATTTATCTGTTTTTTTTTAATATGTACATTTTGTTAACACACAACGATTGAAAGAAAAAAATAACATTTATCAAACCGTATACTTTTTTTTCTTTTTATAATAACTATTGCTAAATCATGTGTCTTGCACGCAAGGATCACAGAAAATTACAAAAATTATATAATTTATAATTAAAATATCACAATTTATAATAATTATTAAAACTAATTTATTAATATTTAAATGTAATAAATAGGAAAAAAGTTTAAAACTCAATTTAAATTTTCCTCCATCTCCGCTTCTAGTTAAATTATTTTTCATATGCAAGTTTTATCATCAAAATAAATATTAAAATGCAACTTGCATGAGAAAGATATTTAATATATTAAATTTTCTTTAAGTCAAAAAAATAATCAAGAGTTTAATATATCAAATAAAAAATGCATATGCATACTTAATCATAGAAAGTATTTTTTTTTCAATGTAAAGATTTCAAGGCTTTTATGTCATCAAATGCACATTTTAAATATGATATGTCATAATTAAAATTTGCACAAAATAAATTTAAAGTTTTACTTCAATGATATTTTTACCAAAATGCAAATGAGAAGCACAAGAATGTTTAACATTAAAAGAGTGATCATAAGAATATTTATTTTTCAAATAATAATCATTAGCATGCTTTGATTTTGAAGAATATGAATATTTCAAATAATATTTTTTTTGTATTATTGACATTTTTACTAGGGGTGTAACTAAAAACCAAAAAAATCTAATCAACCTAAAAAATCCAACTCGAAAAAACAGTCATTTCGAACTCTGACAAAAAATTAGGGTGGTCTTTTAGAAGAAAAAAAACATTCCATTTAAATTAGGGGCCTTAACCAAAACACCCGTTGGAGCCGACCAGGCCTTTTAGAAAATATTTAGATTTATTATTACGTTCTAAATTTTGTGTGTGCTGTTTGATTTTCTTAACGTGAGGTTAGCTACCTACTTTCCCCTTCCGGACTTTTCCTTTTTCCCCTATTTTCTTCCTTCACCTGGTAACCTACTTTCACCTTCAAACTTTTCCTCTTTCCCATATTTTCCCTTTATCGACAAGTTCTCTTCTTAGTTGTTGGCCTTCCATCAGTGGCTTGAAGCAAATCTTGTAGAAGGTCATCACTCATCATCTATCCATGTGAGTATTTACTCTTTTAAACCCTATTTATTTGAATTTTATTTTTAAAAAATATTACTATAATTATTAGTCAATGACACAAGAGACCTCCTGTGCTCACTTGTCTTTTTCACATGGCTGAAAACCCTTAGGCAAACAGTCCCTTGGCCACGTCTTTTTATTTATGAAGTCCTCATCCTTATGGCCAACATATCTTTATAATATATTTTTTTTATTTATCTATTTTTTTTAATATGTACGTTTTGTTAACACGCAAAGATTGAAAGAAGAAAATAACACTTATCAAACCGTATACTTTTTCCTTTTTATAACATATCTTTATCCTTATGGCCAACATTTTTATTTATCTATTTTTTTAATATGTACGTTTTGTTAACACACAAAGATTGAAAGAAAAAAATAACACTTATCAAACCGTATACTTTTTTTACATAATAACTATTGGGTTGTTAATTTGTGCTTTATCTATTTGATATTACATCATTAATGTCTCTAATATAAGGACATTATTATATCCATCGTCCTGTGTTGTCAATTAAGAACGTTATAACAAGCCTCATAAATAAATGTTGTTAATTTAATAATACTTTTATTTTTGTGTCTTCAATTCTCTTTTTTTAACTTTTTTTTTAAAATGTCACAGTTGAAAATTGACACATACTAAGAAATGTGTTCTTTAAAGACGCATAATTATATAATTTAATTCATTATCTCATTTTATAAATTATTTTATAAATAATTAATTTTATTAGGCTAAGAAATGTCTTAAATTATTTTATTATTTTATAAATATTAATTCATTATATCATTTAACATGCAAATGGTATACACACATATATATATGGCTTTGCAGACCAGATAAATAAAATATAAGCAAGAAGACAATGTAGATATCCAATTAAAAACTCTGAAAAATTTATGACACGTCATTTTTTAATCACCAACATCCTTAGTAAAAAAAGGAAAATATGATACATCTAAAAATCTCTAATAGAAGACTTTTGAAGCTTTATCATTTCCTTCCATCTTCACGTTCTTTGTATTTACTTGATGTTGTATCAATTTGAACTTGCATAGCTAATATATGTTGTTGATGATTATTTTTCATTTTCCGCATTTTATTTTGAAATTGAGATTCTATTTCATCATGTTCACGTCACATAATTTCCTCTGCACGAGCAACTTGATGTGCACATGCTCTTTTATCTATTGCAGAAAATATTCTAACAAATAATAAAAAATCAGCATCACAAGCACCATATTTACTTAAATATTAAATAAATATGAAATGATTACTTTCCCTTTTTCAGAGAATTAATAATAGACTAGGTCAATCCATTGTTGAGAAGGAACTTCTTTCGGAACTTCCCTCGCTACATCTAGCTTTGACTTCTGATCGAGCATATGTTTTGTTTTGAGACCTAACATATGACTTCTCCATTTCTTAGCAATTGAATTTAGAATCCATTTATCAATTTCAGTATTAGGCGGAAGGACATATTTTCCTATACAAATAAATGAATTATTGTGACACCTCAACATTTTTTCAAATTAAAAATTACCTTTCATAATTAAAATAAATCCAAATTTTAGGATCTATTAGGAAAAATAAAGTTTGAAAGGAAATTGAAATATATTTAGAGGATGAATAAAAGAAGAAGATAAGATAAGATAAGAAAAGTTTGAAAGAGAATAAAAGTGTTATTAGATAAGAGGTAGGAAAAGAGAATTCCTAATTAGATTAGGAGTTGAAGTTATAATGGACAACATGAAGTTTACGTAAAGACTGCCACAAACTTGTGGCTCAATATACAAATCATGATCAATCAAACGTCGGACGAAAGGTGACGAGGAATGCAACCCCCGCTGCAAAGAGGCTCCGGAGCTCACAGCCACTGCAGCTGATGCCAACGAAGAACCTTTCTTGGCACTGTGATTGGAAGGGGAGACGCCGCCGCTGGAGGAGTAGGATACAACTTGTCATTTGGACGTGGCAGCTCCTTTCTGGTGGCGTGGTGGATGTCGGCGAGCCTCACGACCCCCTTCTTCACCTCATTTAGTGAGAGCACCGACGCCAACCTTGGACCTCCGGGCACGACGTCAGCGGTGCCGAAGGCGATGGTGGCCCTGGCGAAGACATTGAACATTTTATAGATGCATCGGCGGCCGTGCCTCCCGAAACATTGTCGTGGATGGCGACGTCAAAGATGATCCTTGACATCATCACATTGAGCGCAATGATGTTCATTCCTTGGTCCAGGGCACCCATCAATGCATCTAACACCTTCATCAATAATGTGAACCCGTCGGAATCTTCAGGTGTCAAGGTCCCGGCGATGGTATGGAGCGCCTTGAGCAAGTCACGGGAAGACAAGATCGCGAACAGCGCACATCCGGCATCTCCGGATCTGCCAGCGCATGGAGCGACGAACGACGTCGCAGCAAAGAGGACTAGGAGGATGAACGTCGAAAACTTCATGCCGGCGAAGGGTATCTGAAGCATGCATGCAGGTCGCACCTCTTCCTGACTGTATTGCTTCCTTCTTCCCCGTCTTTGGTTCGAAGCGCTGCATTATAGCTTGTGTGTTCTGATCTCTTCGCGCTTCCTTCCCCATCCGCCACCTCACCTAAATTTCACGCGCTACTAGCACTTGACTAATTCGGTGTTCGGTGAGAAGTGGTAATTAAGAGGATAAACTGACGGTACGAGGATAAACTCTAGTTAATGTGACGACTCTAAATATTGAACCTAAAGCTAATAGCACCCAATGACCTCAGGACACAACTCCACTGTCTAGTTATGCTAACCACTCTTGGTTAACCTTATGTAAGTTTTGTTAACACACAAAGATTGAAAAAAAAACATTTAACAAAAACATATACTAGTGCTAAATCCCATGTCAAGGATCATTAATATTACAAAAATATATAATTTATAATTAAAATACTATAATTTATATAACTATTAAAATTAATTTATTAATATTTAAATGTAATAAATAGTAAAAATTTTAAAACAAATTACATAAATAATTAATTATTTTCCAAACATAGAATTATTTTATTATTTATATTTTTTTTCCTTTTATAAGGAAATATTAATTTTCATTGGACTCAAATTGATTGTTTTTGTTTTAAATTATTTTATTTTAAAATTTGAAAATAAAATAATATCTTCTAAGAATGAAATAGTACAATATTTTATTATACTTGTACATTACCTTTTACAAAGAAAAAATTATTTATTTTACTCGTACTCAAATTAAATATTTATTTTTTTATTTCTGAAATAATTCATCAGCTTTTAAGGAGGAAATTTTCTTTTTTAGTATACTTGTCCATTATCTTTTAAAACGAAAAATATTTCTTAATTTGGTCTCAATTTCATAAATTTGAATTATTTATTTCCAAAAATAACAAATTATCTTTTAAGAAGGAATTAGTATTTACTTGCACATTTTATTTTAGAGAGAAAATATTATTTATTTTAATCATACTAAAAACTCTGCTTTTAATAAAAAAATATGGTCATAAATTTAATCATCTTTTTTTAATTTTTTACCTTATATAGCAGAATATTATAAAATAATTTTTATTTTTTTGAAAAATTTAAATTAGATCTATATATATAAATTTGACACCTGTCATCATGTTATAGATGTCACTTGTTGTGTTCTCGATACTTTTAAGGAAATATTATTTATTTAGTACCAAAAATAGTACATTATTTTTTAAAAAATTACATATTATTTAGTTTATTACCTAGATAAATGATACGCCAACATTTAATGAAAATTATGTCTATCATGTTTGGCTCTAGTTCCTGACATTCATAAATTCAATGTTCTTATTATTGATTGATTTATCGTGACATTGATCCCTATTAGTCTACGTACAAGTAGCATGTTGTCCCTTAATTGATTGAGTGCGCCTCATTGAATTGGATATGATCGAATATTGAAATGACTTGAAATTAAATAGATCATAACCATTTGATAAAATTGATATTAAATTGACATTTATTGTTGAATCGAATTGAATTGTATTGACTAATAACTAGTTATTATATAGTCGATAATTGATTATTGATAAGACCATTGCTATTTAAAAATTATTAATTACTAATTATGATTATTTTATTAGTCCTTCTCTAAACTATTATGATTTTTCACTTTTGATCCTAATTCATGAACTCACCATAGCACCTCCTTAAATTATTCCGATTTTCACTTTAGCCCATGAGTCTAGTTCTGTTAACTTTACCATTGTTTTCGATTTTTCTGATTTATTAAATAACTAAACTACTCTTCTCTCATCTTTTTAATATTTAAAAATTTAAACTATTATATAATAAATATTTTTAAAATGATAAAAAAGGAGAGGAGGTGCTGCCGCCATCCTAGGGGGCCTACCCTCACATACACTCCACCCCACCCACCCCACATCACCGGAGACGCGGAGTGAAACCGTAATGCCCCAGAACTTTATGAAGGGTAATATAGTAATTTTATAATTGAACTAGAGTATTTGATAGATTGAAGAAAATTAAATTCCATTGGAGTAGAAATCAATAATTAGATTGAGATTACGAATGGGACTATTTAATTAATTTCGGAATTTATTTGTTCAATTATTAGAATAAATACGAATTGGTTAAAGAGATAAATTAAAGGATTAAATTTGAGTGAGTTTAGATATTATAGTTAGAGTTAAATTAATGATTTATAAATTTTATAAATAAGGAGTTGGTCAACTAAACTTAAAAAAAAAGAGAGAGAGAGAAAAATTATTTTCTTTATCTCATGGAGTCCTCGCGTCGGAGGTGTAATTTTCGCGTCGGGGTCGTTCGTCCGTACAGGTACGAAGGATTCCTTCTTGGGTGATGGATTAATTCCATCATCTATTCATTTAATCACCTGTATTCAAAGCACTATTGATTTAATCACCTGTATTCAAAGCAATTTTGTGGACGTCATAATGTCATATATCAGACGTTTGGCTCCGACCCAATAGAGGTAGAGAGCGAAGGATGAAAAAAGGGGATCTAATAATTTTCTCGGACAGAAATTTATTTGACTGAGGAAACACTATTTCTACCGTGTCTAAGAGAGAGAAAAGAGTAAAAAAAAACAAAAGAGAGGGAGTAATAGAAGGAAAGATAAGACATTTTGCCCAAAACATGAAAAAAAGAGTTTCGTGAGGGAGTAAGAGATTTGGAGAGAGAAGATGTAAGAAAATAATGTAGGAAAAAAAAAAGAGAGGGAAAAAAGAAGAATGTAGACACGTGGAGAAGAAAGAAGAAATAGATATTTTCTTTCATTTCATTTATGATTTTTTTTATATAGTTTATTTATTAAATTTTTCGGACAGGAAAATAAAATAGAATATATAGAAAAAAAGGATTGCAAATAATTGCTTATCAAAATTCGGCATTGATGCAATCAACTGACGATCGAAAATAGAATTAATTTTTCAACCAACTTGAGGTACGGGAATCCCCATGGCGTCGGTTTTTTTTTCGCGACATGGACCCGGAACTCTTATCCATTTTATAGAGATTACATTATATATTGTTTGCATCTATTAGATATGGTATGGCATACATAAGATGATCGAAAGTTGTCCGAAACATAATTTCCTAATGACGATAGAACTCGGCTCGAGTTCTGTTGTGCCCGGCCCGAGTTCAATAGAATTTGGACCGTTCTCTTACCTGAGTGTGACGCGAGATTATATCATAGAACCGAATCGGGTTTCGGCTTATCCGGCTCAGGTTTCGAAGACTCATTGATAATAGATTGAAATCGAGCCAATATGGCCCGGGATCTTATATGAAAATTGGAGAAAATAAAATAGATGAACCGGCTTGAGTTTGTCCTAACGCGGGCCGGATTTTAAGGGTTTAAAATATATTTTTAAACAATTGTGATTAATTGTATTGTTTAATAGCATTGATTGTTCCTGATCATGCATTGATATGTATTGGTCAATTGATTATGATTGTTATGTTGATTAATGTTAATCAATTATAATTGTAATATGCTAATTAATAATAATTAATTATGGATTAATGACATATTGTTCAATTGGCATAAATTGATAGATAATGGAATTATTAATATTGGTTGTGCATCATCCAAGTGATGATATGAAAAATTGTTATTATGGAATTGTAAATTGATAATTGAGGTTGTTATGGTCGATAGAGTCTCATGGAGTCGATTGTTGATGCATTATGAAGGCCCTTGCAGTCGATTGAGACCTTTATGGTCGATGGAGGCACATGGAGTCGATTGTTAATGCATAATAGTTAATGGAGACCCTTGTGGTCGATTGAGACATTTACGGTCGATGGAGATCCTTGTGATCGATTGAGACCTTTATAGTCGATAGAGGCCCTCGTGATCGATGGAGATCCTTGTGATCGATGGAGACCCATTGTGGTCGATGGAGACCATTATGGTCGAAGGATGTTTTCTTAATTGAATTAAATTATTAATTGAATTGAATTGTTAATTAAATTGAATTGTTAATTGAATTGCATCGTTGATTAAATTGTGCCCTAATGGTTGATTGATAACTGAATTGCTCCCTAGTGGATGATGGAAAATTGAATAGATAAATTGTTAATAGAAATGATAATTGATAATTATTTATTGTGGCCTTCACTGACCTATGGTCAATTGATAATTGATTTAAAATAATTGAATCAAATTGAATAGATATTGGTCATCAATAATTGATGATATGGATAATTACTATTATTGGTCAAAGTGTTTATGATTTATTGATTACTATTAAATGTTATCTATTATGACCAATTATATATTGTTGTTTATTGATAGCATTGATATTGATGTTGAACATAGTTCGTATGATTATTTTTATGGGTGACCCTACGTACAGAGTTATCTCATTGGGCTTTGCCCCTGTATTTGGATTCATACAGATAATGGTAATGGCGATGGTGAGACGGTTGGTTACTCCTGAGTGACATACACATGGATATAGGATCCATTATTGTCTAGACGTGAGCCCTAACCCACATGTTATTAGATATTGTATAAATAACTTTCGCATATTATAATAGTGTTGTAAATTAGACTTCCGCTTATGTAAGTCAGTTAATTGACTGATCAAAGTCAACTTATAGAATTGAGTGGCGCCGCCGAGATAGCCTTCTGACAGGCGAAAGAAAAAAAAATCTCGCGACGTTACAGAAACGAAGGGAGGGGGAGCGACGCGCCCCTCCTTTGTTTCGACGCTAGAGGGGAGACGCCACCCCCTCTTCCGTTGTTTAATCATTGAAGTTTATTATTATATTAATTGCTTAATTGATCTATGATTAATCATACTTCATGATGGATTGGGCATATTTATTATTTATTTAGACCATTAGTATTGAACACTTTTACTCATCGATTGTTTGTAGCTAAATCATTGCAGGTGAACAACAGAGGATGACCTCACAGGTGCCTCAACTAAGTGACAATATGCATTGAGTATTAGTTGTTTAGTTTTCTATTTTTCACATTAGAATTGGGAACTCATAGATATTTTATTTTGAATAATTTATTTATTATAGTTATTATTGAAAATCTTCTATATTTTTTATATTTTGAAAAATTATATTATGAAAATTGATAGCCTCTTTAGGACCGTACTTTTGCGGTGTTACATTTTTTTTTAAAACAAAGTTCGATATATTAAACTGGAGGACCAAAACAGTCGTTGTACAAAAATCTATGTAAACCCGGCGGAGGATTTACATCCCAAAATACATCATGCTCGATGGATTTAGCTTGTTTTGCAAGGTAGTCAGCAGCCTGATTACAAGTTCTAGGGCAGTAGATACAATTTGTTTGCTCAAAAAGTGTTAAAAGATAGTGGATCTCCTTCATAATTGTCCAGATGCGCCAAGGTGCGTCCTGCTTGCCATTGATAATGTCAACAAGAGTGGAAGAGTCCGATTCAAGGATGACCAGCTGGAAGCCTTGCTGCCTGCAAGCGCGCAGACCAATGAGTGCCGCAAAAGCCTCTGCCTGAAGAGTGTTCTTGAGCTGATGGTTCGACATACCAAGGCGTCGGATAACTGTAGGGGCAGACTCGGCAGTGGCATGAGTTTCTTGCAAAAGTAGAAAATCCGGCTTATGTTCTCGAATTAAGTCAGCGAGGCGGTCCCGGACACAATCACGTAAGGCCCCCCGACAGTTCTAGGATATGATCTTCATGTGTTGAGGTCCAGCGTTGCTGGCCCAGAAGCAGAAGTGTGGCCTTTTACCTGCACATGCACAGATTTTCCATTAGTGTTAAGATCATTGCGAGATTTTCCTTTACCTTTTTTGGGAGCTATCCGCTTGTCCTTCAAATGCAACTTCGGCTCCAGGTTTCTCGAAGGTTCAAGTCTGCATCCCAGGAGATCCTTCTTTGGCACAGATCTGGGAAGGGGCATGATGTCAGTGTCCACTAGTTCTTCATCCGATTCACTATGCGATGAGGCCTCTAGAGATGCTGGTTTCTGGGCTACAAACAGCAAGTTAGTCACATGCTTTACCAATGTTTCGTGATCCCGTTCATTAGCTGGTAATGACGGCGGCGTGGCTTGGCGGAGGGGACGAAGGGGCCCTGGAATGTATGAGGGTGATTGGCAGTATTGAGGGGGAGGCAGAGGTGCTGTAGCCAGGGAGGAAAGTGCACAGGTCTGGCTAGGGATTTCATGAATAGTGTAGGAGGTTGGTGGAGGTGACGCAGTAGCGGTGCCCGTGAGGTCTCGCGAGTGCGATAGTGGGTTTTGGGGTACGGCTTGGACATGTGGACGGTGATCTGGGGGTTTCGTGGCGGGCATCTGACGGTCGAGATCACTAGGGCAATGTAAGTCAGATGAGTTACAATCAACCATTGCCTGACAATCCGATGATAGAAGAGAGTGAGGCAGACTATCAGACCCACGTGGGCACGCCGAGGGGTGCGTGACAGCTTGCGCGCAGTGGAGCAACCGAGGGATGGCGTCAACGGTCGGCATCGGGCCATGTGGCAATATCTCTGATGATACGATGCCATCCGACGGTGCAGCTCCACCAGTCGGGTTTGCGAGTTGAGGGGTCTCAGAGCGGGTCGCCGGTGGATGCTCTTGGTCGGATCCGGCCGGCGGAGGGGTTACCTTGTTCGGCCGCCAACCTCCACCGTAGGCCTTCAGCCAGGGACCAAAAAGCAATACCGACGAGCCCGAACCGCCATCCAGCTCCCGATTCCCAAACCCGGCCGCGGAACATGCCTCCAGCCGGTGTCCGATCATCCCGCACCTGAAACAAAATAAGGGAAGATTTTCATAGGTCACATGTTGAAAGAACCTAGTGTTATCTGGTAGATTAATCCAAACGCCCTATTTCAAGGGCCGTGCCAGATCTAATTCAATACAGCATCTTGCATTCACCGAGCTGTCGTCTACCCTGAGAAATCGACCAAAAACATTGGAAAGGCGGATGAGGAATTGTCGAGTTCCGAGTTCCCAGGGTATGCCGGGAAATCGGATCCAAACAGGGGCAGAGGCAAGATGATCTTCAAGGGGTTTGAAGAAAGGTTTCGCCTACGCCACATGGAAAGATGTACCTTGGGCCGGCCACGGTGTGCCGGTGAGAACCATCAACCTATCATCAGGGTTAGAGAACAAGAGTATGACGAATCCGTTACCTATTTCTTGAACTTGGAGGGAACCCGAGCTTCCAGCGTGGGACAAGCTCATTCATAAGCATATCAACAGATCTCTGGGGCCAAAGGTGCGACCCAGAAGGCAAAGTTGCAGCTCTTCGGATCTTGCAGCAGTGTCTTCAAGAGGAATAGTGATTTCCTCAGTGACGGTTGCCTTCAATGTCCGGAGTTGATTCGGCGTAATAGAACCCAACGGCCGGCCCGTTGCCTTGCCCGGTTGTTGTCATCGCCGCACGACATCCGACCAGGATGTCTGCCGATGAGAGGTGTTAGGATGAGGGCACGGCGTTGGGAGGAGTGGGGGGAGAGATGAAGAAGGTGTATTAGCACTCGGATCTTGACCATGAAGAGAGAAGGGGGGATTTAGGACTATTCACTGTTACGATCTGGATGAGAAGGGTGCAAGGGAGGAGTTTCAAGGGAGGGCAGATTGATTTGGGAGAAGATTGGCATGGAAGAAGGTTTTCAGCACTCGCCGGAGGGTGAATAGTGGTCTGGAGGTGGGGGGAGGGGCTTGGGAGCTGTGGGCGATCAGGTGGCTCCATCGATCAGCCTCTCGTGGTCTCTATTTGACTTCCACGCCTCCTCCTACTACTTACTACTACGTTATGGTCAAGGCTCTGGGAAGAAGAAGAGAGCTTTGATGCAACATTGCAAGAGAAAACAACACAGGCATATGTGTTACAGCTTTGCCTCATCTGTCTGCCAAACCATTAATCCTTTACAGTGGAATGGTGTTACATTACTAAGAGTGTATTGCCTTTGTAAGAGTCGTCTCAACCTAAACTCCTTCCAGTAAATCTTTACTTTTTAGAATTAATTAATAAAATATTATTGACAATGCATACTTTTGACATAAAACTAATGAAACATTATTTAGTTAATTTCTGAAGATAAACGAATAATCTATCCAGAATTTTCGATAGAAATAAGGCCTGAAACAATTCTCGCATTCCAAGTCAAGTTTAGATACAAAAAAGAAATATCAATAAAATATTTTATCCTTACTTTCTTTTTTCATTGACCTGCTTTGTCACAATTAGATGTTTGACAACTTTTTCTAGTAGGAAAATATTTTGATGTTGTGGACCAAAAATATTGTAAAAAAATTAAAGGTAAGAACTAAGGTTTTTGTTTTCACTCCTATATAAACTTTCAACTCTTAAACAAAATAAATGACATAGAATTATATCCAAGCATCTGATTGTATAGGCATACTTTATAATCAGTTTTAACCTTTTTTCTCTTTGTAAAAAAAAAAAAGTTGAAGTGATCTTGGAATGCGTTGGTAGCTGGTAGTCACACGAAAAGTATAGTATACAAGAAAATGACGACAGTGTCACAACCAGAATTTATCCGATACATTTTTGCTTCACACGACGAATTAGAATTTCCCTAAGCAAAAATTTTGAGTTTAAAAATTGATGATCATAGAAAAATTTTCGCTGAGAATCTCGTTCGTTAAAAGTTAAACGTGTTATTGAGATGTTACTGATTAATTAAACTCGGTGACTAATTAAGGCAGTATTTGACTATCGGAACTTGGGCAAGAATTTGCCCAAATTTCGATAAATTTTGTCAAACACTGTCTTAATTAGTTACGTGACAATTTAGAAGAATAAAAGTTTTCCCAAGTTCTCGTTCGAAGCGGGCGAATTTTTTTTTTTTTTTTGCCTTTTTTCTTTTAGCTTTCGATTAGTAGAATATTATTAATTATTATTTAATGTTAACATTATTCATAAACTATTTATATATTATCTTAAATTATAATCAATTATAATATTTTATTTATTAATATATTATCATTTTGCTTATAAAATAATTTTTTAACTTAATATAAATATTTTCATAAATTATAATATTAATAGCATATTTAAAAATTAATCAAAATTAATATTAACATATTACGGCACAATTTATTTTTAAGGAAATGTTAAACTAATAATTATGTATTATTATTTTAACTAAATATACATAATATTTTAATGTACTATAATTTTATACCTTATAAAATAATAAATTATATCCTTAGTTTTTACTTTTTTTTTATTCAAACACCTATTAAAATTTATCTATCAAATTAATTTTTTAAATACTCATCATAACTTTTTTTCATCCAAACATCAAATTTAACTTTTGTATCAAATCAATTAATTATTAAAATTCTCGTGCTAGCTTAAGGTGGCATAGATAAAAGGATCGAAACCTCCAATTTTTTTGTTGTTACTTTATGCCCGTCGTCTGTTGCACTTGATCCTTTTCTTTCCCCCAACACATGGAGGTTCCATCGGAAAGAAAAAGAGCAAGCGAAGTGCAGGAGAAGTAATGAATCCAGCAAAACTTGCAGGGGAAGCGCGCCAAACGATATCTAACTGCTTCTGTCACTTCTGACCATTACACCAATCATTACAGACAACAATTCACAAAAGAGCAGGAGAGAGAGAGAGAGAGCGGGGAGAGAGATGGCAGCTGCGGATCTGCGGTGCTTGCTCGCGGAGCTGGAGGAGATGGAGGAGTTAGGCCGCTTGCTCGGAATCGAAGCAACGCTGCAGGAGCTTCGAACCGCCGCACGGTCCGCTGCCGGACATCGCAGCCGCCCGCGCCAGGAGCTCCTAGAACTCAACCACAGAACTGACGTGCTGCTGGAGAAGATTTGGAGCTGGCACGAGAGACATGGCGGCGGCGGCGGCCGCCCGAGAACAGGGGAAGATTTTGTGAAGGGAATCACCCTAATCAAGAAGTACAAGTTTCGCCGTGAAGTTGTCGAGGAATTGAACAAGATAACAGCGGAATATCGCAAAAACGTGGGGGATGAAGATGAGACCATTCTGTTCAAGGGGAGAGTAACTGGTAAGGAGAGAAATGTTACCAAAGATGAAGACTTCGTTGGCCGAAATGAAGATGTCAACAACATCTTAGTGCTGATGTACAGCAGATCACTGTACATCCCCCGTAGCAACTACAGAGCACTACGAAAACGGCTGGCCGCAAGTAAATACAACACCGAGAAGCTGCAAGATATCTTAAAAGGGAGATGGAGGCCAGTAGCAGAACTGGTGGATGACTCGCATTTCCTCAGCATTATTCCAATCGTCGGGACGCCGGGGATCGGGAAGACGGCCGTGGCTCAGACGGTCCTTCATGAAGCCTTCTGGTTCGATGAACGAATTTGGGTGCACGTCTCACCGTTGTTCGATCGTAAGAGGGTGCTGCAGCGCATGGCGGAAGAACTTGGATACCACCATGATCAGCAGCAGAAGCAGCAGGAGCAGCAAAAGCAGCAGCAGAAACACCGGTCCCCTGACGACGAGGAGGACGACGAGGACGATGAGGTCATGACGTTCCTGAAGGAAAGAATGAAGGAGAAAAGTTACCTCCTTGTCTTGGATGACCTGTGGAACGAGGACCAGAAGGCGTGGGACGCCCTCACACGGCAACTCTCAAAGGTGGCGGCAGCGAGCGGGAAGATCGGGAACATGGTCATCGTCACCACTCGAAGCCGCGTCGCCGCCAAGATGAATTCTGACTGCTACGAGTTGCAGGGTTTGTCGGAGGATAACAGCCGGAAATTGCTGCGTGAATCTGCGAAAGACTCTCAAGAAAACCACGAGCAACTGCCCCAAAGCGTTCAAAAGACTCTTAAGAAGTGCTACGGCGTGCCAGTAGCAATTGATGCTTTAGACAAATTCATTCGCCGTTCCCTCAGGGACGAAAATTTCGACACCAACTTTAGATTCATGCCCGAGGACAATCCTGAACTGCTTGATTCCTTCCGTTTGAGCTATGAGCTACTTTTCCCTGTTCACCTCAGGAACAGCCTCCAGTTTTGCACCTTGTTTCCGGAGGAACACGTATATGACATGGAGGAATTCAGTGACATTTTGATCGCCCAGCGCTACGCACCGCAGATCGAAGACCACACGGCACCACGGCCAGAAGCTGCCCACTTTGCTAATCTGTGGAAGGACTGCTTTCAGAAGGTCGAGTCCTCTTCGTCAGGCAAGGCCACCTATAAATTGTCTCCTTTGATGCGTGAACTATCACTCTCGTATTCTTCTACGAGAGACAATACTGTTCTAGAGAGCGTCCATCATCTGCCGTCGCTCGTTAATTCTGAAACATCAGAATTCCCAAGAGCACTGTCTAGAAACCTGAAAGCACTTGTTCTAGTCAGAGAACCCCAAATGGTTCTTTCTGGTGAAAGGTGCAAAATTTCAGTGATCCCAGAGGATTCCCTTGCGGGACTCAATCACCTGTGCGTGTTGGATTTGCAATGCACTATGATTAAGAAGCTACCGGGTACCATCGGAAAGTTGCTCAGCTTGAGGTACCTCAACCTTTCAGAAACTGATATCGCAATTCTTCCTCAATCCATCCGTAAACTTAGAAGCCTGATGTTTCTCAAGTTAAAGAATTGTAAACATCTACGGAAGCTCGACGATGGTGTCACTGACCTAGTAAACCTTCGAAAGCTGGACCTTTCTGGCTGTCGGTGCCTTGTTGAGGTACCCTGGGGCATGGAGAATATGAAGCAACTGAGTTGCCTCAACATAATGGATTGCACGTCGATGGAACGAATGCCTTACGGCATCGGACAGCTCACAAACCTGCGCACTTTGCCTCGGTACATCGTCGGAGAAAAAGATCTAGACGCCATCTCTGAGCTGCAACGTTTAGAAAAACTTGAAGGCGAACTGCGTCTCGAGAACCTGGAGAGGGTGCGGGTGGGCGGTAAATATTCCAAAGCATGGCTGCACGAGAAGGGAATGCTCAAGTCATTGGCACTGGTGTGGAAAGATGATTCCAAGGTCGACGGAGTAGCCCAGGAGGAGGTACTTCGAAGACTGCAGCCGACAGCAGAATTGATCAAGCTAGAGATCATTTCTTATGCCGGCAAGGAGTTCCCCATTTGGATGACAGGAAGAAGACCATATCTTACTTCCCTGGAGGAGATCAGACTGTTCAATCTGAAGGGATGCCAAACGCTGCCGCCCCTAGGAGCACTACCTCGTCTGAGGATCGCTGAGATCAGTGGAATGGACGCCGTCACCAAGGTGGACAAAGATTTCTTTGGGGTCGGGGGCAATTTTCCTTGCTTGCAAAAGCTCACCTTCTCTGAGATGTTGAATCTGGAGAGATGGCTGGACGTCGCCGGCGAAGGGAAAATGCTCCCTTGCCTTACAGACTTGAGATTCATTCACTGCCCTAAGTTGGTGGCGCTGGAGATGAGACTTCCACGTCTCAAGGAGCTGTCCCTGTGGATGAACAATGAGAGGTTGTGCACCTCGAAAGATGGCCTCAAGAGTTTGTCAGGAAGTCTCGAAAAGCTTTCAATTGGCTTATGCGAAGACCTGCCGGAATCCTCACAACTCGAGGGCCTTCGAGGCCTGGGCAGCCTTCAAGAGCTCAAGATTTCTGGGTGCCAACTGACGCATTTACCGGATGGTATTGAGTATCTCAACCTGAAACGCTTAATAATCATTACCACCAAGCCGTTGGAGGAAACTCAGTCACTTCCGTGGCGGCTGGTACCAGTGTCACTCCCTCTTATACTTATCGATGGACGCCCAACCGATCCAGAACGCCACAGCAAGTACTTAGCCCAGATCCAAAGCGCTCCAATTCAGCGAACAGAGGAAACCAGTTTTCGAAGAATCTTTGAACTGCTAGATGGTGCAGAGCGGCCGGGGCACGGAGGCGGAGAGGATTCAGATTCGGAGGCGAATCCTGAAAGGGAAGACGCGATATGATCAGTATCAGATGACCACCAACAATCCCAGCCTTAAACAACGTTTTTTTCCCCTCTTCTATCGTTTTTTTTTTTTCTTTTTCTTTTCTTTTCTCCTCTTCAGTATCAGTCGAACAACGTTGTACGTACGTATTTGAAGTCGAGTGAATTGTAGACTAAAAACAGTAGAACTCGACCGTGGATAGAAATTTTAACTCGTGATCAATACACAAACTTTAACCTTAGCTGCGTGGGACGAATGCTTTTCGAATAGTCGCTTTCCGATTAGTGAAGTGACAACAACAAAAATTTGTTGTACGTCTATAACATTTTTTTATTTTGTTTTGTTTTTCTGGAGTGATGGTGTGCTCTGTGTGTATAGATAACTGTGATGTTTTTCTTAAAAAAAATAGTTCTTGAGTGGTTTGATGCAAAATTTTAAGAAGCAAAAAAGTTCTTAGGTTCAATCGGGCCGGTACTTAAAAAAAGTTATCGAGTGTTTTAATAGTTCGATAATAAAGAGACAAAATAAAATGTCAACAAAATTTCAATTATTATCATTTTATAAATCATAATCGGATAAATTAGTTTTAATCAAATCAAATCCACTCCTAACATGCATAGTTATGTAATCTAACTACACGTTGAGAAGTTTTAAAATGTATTCCATAGGGTATTGTTTGGATGAGAATTTTTGTTCAGAACCTTGTACGCCCTTTGTGACGGGAACTCTTCCAAGTTTTCATTACGAGAACTTTTGTCGAAAAAAATTTGCCCAAAAATTCTCTGGCAACTCGAGAACTACGCGAGCTTCCCCAACATTTCTCTCACTCTCTCTCATTCTATCTCTCCCTCTTCCCTCTCCCTGTCAACTTCGCCCCACACATCCGTCGCCGTCTTCTCCTCCGCTTCCCTCTTCCCCCTCCTTGAGTCCTGCGTCTTTCGGATGGCCGGCATGGAAGCGACCCTCTCCACCTTGATCCGTCGAAGTTCCAAAGAGGTGAATCCCTCCTCCAAGCCATGATTATCGTCCAGCGACTCCTCCATGGCAGGCCGCGAAGAATGCAAGTGGCACTTTGGGTGCTTCCCGGCAGAGACGACGGCGAAGGTGGATGCGACGGCAGCCTGTGGACCACCACATCCCGCGGCATGCGCAGCACCGCCTCCGAGGCCTCCACCCACGCGTCCCCGTTCTGCGATGGCAGTCCGCGGACCGCGCCAGGGCTGCCTGCCCGGCCATCGCCTCATGCGTCCGTGCAATCAACTCGGAAAGCCGATGCTCCACCGCGGCCATCTTCCCCTTCAGCTGCTCCACCGTCATTGTTGTTGCTGTTGCTGCATCATAGTTTCCGGGGAGGAGGCGGAAGGAGAGGGACGGCTTTCAAAAGTTCTCGCCAATAGCGGAACTTCATCCAAATCTTGAACTCGAATTTCACTCTCTTGTCACTGGTTCTGAGAACATTGAAACTGTTAGAGTTGGTGAATACTTCAGGGCCCCTTGTTTCTCACACCGGGTTCGCCCACGTGAGCTTAGGGGAATTTGAGTATTACCCAATTAACAGTATTGCTGGCGTACGAACGAAAGGGGGGGTTCGGGGGGCCCCGCCCCCCGACGGCTGCCCCCGAAACCTAGACGGGTTTTGGGCTTTTGTTTAGCCGGCCCGTGTGGTTCGGATTAGGTTTTTTCTCTGTTTGTTTGGATTTTAAACCCGGTTTGGAGAGGCTATTAATAGCCTAATTTTTGATGTAATTTGGTGTGGCGGCTGTAAACCTAAACGATATAGTGGAACCTCTTTGCAGGACGTAGCCCTCATCTCAAGGGTGAACCTGGGTAAATTTCGTGTGTCTCCTCTATTTTTCTGCAATCTCTCTGCGATCTTCTCTCCTTGTTCTCGGATTTTCCCATCAGAAACACTGCTTACAAGTATTAACGCATCGGTGTTAATCACTTAATAGTCATCTCTCAAATTATTCGGATGCAAAATATAGACAAATTTTCTTCAAAATATTTAGAACACATAAGTGATAGTCTTTTAAGAATGATATGATGATGCAAAAAATGAAAAACTTCGCCTTCGTGGGATTTGTAGGGTCTTTTTGTGTGACCTTGGTGGACTTTTTGTAAGGTGTTGCTCATCTATTCATTGTACTTGATAATCCCAAGATAACCTCATCTCATAAGAACATTTGTGTTTAGGAGTGCCAACCTGACTCACGAACAAATTCAACCTAATCTAATCAACACTCAATGACTCATATTTGGTCGAGTCTAGTCGTTGAGAGTTTGAGAGTCAAATCGGATCGAATGGTCAAGCTACCTAGTCACCAAATTTTCTTTTCTTTTTTATTTTTTCTCACTATTTTATATTTTAATATAAAAATATTATTAAATATTTATTTTAAAGCAGAAAATAAGTTTCTTGAATATATTAATATTATTTTGATATTAAAATAATTTATTTTATTTTTAACATTTTTAAATCAAATATAATATTAAAGTTAAATAAAAAGTAAAAGATATAAAAAATGGAGTCATTGTGTTCGAACGGATTGGGACTCGTCGAGTCGAGGCAGACCATCCTTCAAGTCGGGGATCCGACCTGACCTGACTTCGGATCGGGTCATCAAGTTCATTCGGATCGACAGCCTATTCATGGGATGGTGTGGAACACATCTAGGGGTATTCACATTTTATGATGATTAAGGTGAGGCCCATGTCTCTCAGAAAATGTTGTTTCACATCAAAACTAAGAACATCCATTTATTCTTATTGTTGCTCCTCTACCAAACGTGGCCATTGGTCCAAGGAAAATTATAAAGAGTGTTAAGTTGAATTAAAAAACATGATGACTAATTTTTATAAGAAAATATTCCAAAAATATAGTGAAACTTTTTTTATAAAAATATAAGATAATAATTAATATTCAATTAATCGTATTTATAATAAACATATTATATATAATAATATTCTTTTTCATTAAAATGTAAATAAATATATTATATGTCAATACTCCAATCCCTCCACCAAAAAATGAGAGTTTCCATCAAATGTGTATATGAGTCATGGACCCGGTGAGCCTAGCCGGATCGGGTTGAATGTAACCAAGTGGAATTCCGATCAAGTACGAATTGAGATTTTCCAATCCAACTGATCCAATTTTTTATTTTTTAAAGATTAATTTTAGTCCTATATCTGATTTAGAAAAATTAAAATAAAGCAAGATAAATCATTTTAAGTATGGAATAATATTTTAATATTTAAAAAACTTAGTTTATGTCTTAAAAGAAATATTAAATAATATATAAAAATAAAAATGGTCGGTGACCCAATCACCCAATCCGACTTGATTCGAATTGGATCAGGTTAAATCGAATTTCCTACCCACATGGTTGTGACCTAACTCAACCAAATTTGATCGACTTAGACTGTGAACATCCATATTAGAAATAATAAAAATAAAATAATAAGTAATACTAAAATGTTAAAATAAAAATAAAAACAAATTTAATAACTTTAAATTAATTTAAGAAGGTCAAATTTTAAAATTTTAAATATTATATGCATATTAAATATATATTTAAATATGATATAAAGTAATCATTTTAATTTAACTAGCCACCCCCCCCCCCCCCCCCATTAATACATGGTCCTCCCTATCAATGACTTCGGCCCCATTTGTCTAAGCTTATAAGTAATTTATAAGTTAGTTTAAAAAAATAATACTTATAAGTCAAAAAAAAAAAGCAAGCCAGTAGTGCTTATGTTTTTAAGTCAATTAATTATTTCATAACTAGTTACTTGTTATTAATATAAGTAATGTTATACAAATGTATAATTATTTATTTTTAAAAATAAGTTTCAGTCAATAAAATATTTATTAGCACTTCTAATTTGTCAATTGTTCTGTCATCTTTCTTCCCAAGAAGTGAGTTAATTTATTTATATTTTTTTCTACTTTGTTGTCAGTGGCTAATAGAAATAGAACTAGGTTTTCAATATTTGCAAACCCATGATTGATAATTCCATGAATATAACTTGCATTCTATTTCTTTTAAAAAAATGGATAAGCTATTTTTCCTAGAATATTCTAAAATAATATTTTATTGATTTTAATTCTTCATCAAAATCATATTTATCTTGTATAATCTCTTATCATTTTGAAATGAAATTTTACATTAAATTTTCATTTTGACATAATTTGTTTATCTTTGATCAATGTTCTAACTAAATTAATGGATGAGTTTCCAATTATTATTATTATTATTATTATTATTATTATTATTATTATTATTATTATTATTATTATTATTATTATTATTATTATTATTATTATTATTATTATTATTATTATTATGTGTATATATTATTGCATGCAAAGTAGGTTACCAATATTAGAATTCAGAAAATTTATTTCACAAATATTAGATCACTGAATGTTATTAAATTAATAAAATGATTAATTAATAAAATAATTAATTGATAAAATAATTAGCATGCTTAATTTTTTCATTTTATTATTACATGTAGACCATATTATATATATATATGTGTGTGTGTGTGTTTCAAAGTCAATGTTATAGTTAATATGATTTTTTCAATATTTAGCTGATTGAACATAAAACTAAGGATTATTCCGGCAGACATATCTCTTGGGGACTTCAAGGTATGCAATTTAAAATTTGATAGTTATTTGCTTTCACTAAATATTATTTTCTAGTATATTCAAATATTTTATCCATATTTATGTTTTTTAGATATAAATGAATGAATCAATTGATACATTTTTAAATGAAAGAATATTAAAACTCCAAGTTCAATTGATGAATCAAATATACTAACAAATATTAGTCAATTAAATTATGATAAAAATCCAACTAAATCTCATCGAATTGATAGCAAAATGATATCAATTCATTTGAGTGTGATTCTATTTTGTGAAGGTAGATATTCAAGTATCATATTGATATGTGGGACGAAATTTTAAGAGTTTATATTAAAGCAGGTCCATATGAATATATTCTTTTAGCGTGTCCAAAATCTAGAGAAAATATTAAAGAAGATTTCAACCACAATGGTTTAAACTATTGTCATCGTGATTAAAATATTCTCTATCTAAGGATGTAACATTCTATCTTCCATGTTCTATTTCATAGATAAAATGGACCTTCGAATCAAATACATTTATTGTAACTGAAATTTGAAATTGAAAAAGACGAAGGATGATAAAAAAAATTGTGCATTTTTAGCTCAAATAATAAAATAACTTACCTCCCCTCATCGGAACACTAAAAAACTTGGATCAATTAATTGATCAATCTTGACAAATTCATAATAGACTTAAGTATTTATGCATCTCAACAAATTAAAGGGAATAGAATTCATTTAAAATTTTCAATTGACACGGTCAAACTGTTTGCATTTCATGGATATTCCTTTTGAGGAAATTATGAAACTAAAATATCAGAAAGATCCAAAAATTTTCGTGAATGGTTAAATTTATTGAATTCTCACAAGAACGAAGTAAGAAAGTCTCTAAATAAAGCTCCTCATAGTACTTCCTATACTTCACCACAAATACAAAAGAAATTTTATAAGTCCCCTCAACAAAATTAAAAAAAATATGATTCCTAAAGAAATTGATGAAGCAAAATTTTGTATTATATTTGATGAAACTTGAGATGAGTTTAAAAAAGAGCAAATGTTTATTATTTTAAAATTTGTTGATCAGGAAGGATGCGTAAAAGATTTTTTATCTCATTCATGTTAAATATACTACCACACTCACATTAAAATAGGAAATTTTGATAGTCTTATCAAATCACATGATGTTCAGAACTAGGGGTGTAAGGAAAAATCTAATCAAATCGAAAAAACGAACGCAAAAAACCCGTAAATTTGGACTCCGTTTAAAAATTAGATTAGTTTTTTAGAATAATTAAAACCACCCATTTAAATTAGGGCTCCTAAAAAAATGAAGGGCCCGACCTGAATCAAATATATTTTATAAAATATTATCTCAACTTTCAAATAATATTTCATAGTTTTACATTTTTTACCCATATTTATTAGATTAAGTATATTGTTCACTTATTATGTTATAGTTAAACTTGAATATCATCAAGTTATTAACCTATTTTAATAAAATTGACTATAATATTTTAAATTATAATGTGATAGTTTAGTTTCTTTATGAACTTAGAGTTAAATATTATTTTTTTAAACATAGTTTGGATGTATTTAATTTCTATTAATTTTTTAAAAAAATATTATTTTAAGTAGGTCCCCAATCCCAAAAATTGAGACTGCCTAGGTCGGTTTTTTTTCTCCAAAAAAAATTTTAGCTATTACGCTTTAAAAAATCAACCAAAATTTAAAGGTTAGTTCTTTTCGACGTAAAAATCAACCGACCCGAACCACTTTCACCCTTATTTAGAACATTAAGAGACAAGGTTATCATGAGAGGAGAATCGAATGAGCTACAAATGTTAATTTTAAATATATGTCCTTATGCTTATTATATTCATTGTATGACACATCGTCTACAATTAATGTTGATTGTTGCTTTGAAAGATGTAATTATTATCCATTATTTTTATAAATTTTGATTGTCAACATTACTTCTGCTTCAAGCGAACTTAATAATCAATTGAAAGATGCACATATTGCAAAGATGGTTTACTTACTTGCTAATAATAAGCTTTAAATTGGAAAAGGACAAAATCAAATTAGTACTTTGCAAAGACATGGAGACACAGTACGGAGTTCACATTTAAAATCAATCTTGAGCTTAATTAAGTATTTTAATGCAACATGTTAAATTTTCTTGAATATTATTGATGATGGTGCCACTTCAACTCAGCGTGCAAAAGTAGATGCAATATATAAGACATTTACCACTTTTGAGTTTATTTTCATTTTACATTTTATGAAAAAAGTTCTTGCAATATCTGATTCATATATCCATGTGCATGTCACATGTTATAGAAGCCATCAATCGTCTCACAATCATCGTCGTCTCATCTGCACAAATCCAAGTACAAGGGCAAAGCCCAATAAAAAATAGCAGTACATAGAGCCACCCATCACAATAATAATTTGAATCATGTATCAATATTCATAATAATTATCAATTCTATGAATAATGCATAATATGTAATCAATGATATGATTAACAATAAACAATTCATACAATAATAATTATCAATTAACAATAAGCAATTGATCAATTATAACAATTATTTATACCATCAACCTAATTATTATCAATATCAATCATTTTTATAATCAATTATCGTTAATCAATAATTCAATTGGTCATGATCAATGAAGACCTTATTTAGCAATTACCAATCATTTATCTAATAGGCACAAAGGCCACGATTTATTATCCATCAAGGCGAAGTCAATAGTCCATCAACCACTAAAATCAATAGTCTATCAGCCACTAGGGCGAAGTTCAATTTTCTATCAATCGCAAAGGCCGCAATTCAATTATCCATCAACCATATATGTCGTAATACAATCGTCAATACCATAATGATTGCCATATGATTGTCAATTAATCAATTATCTCTTCATCCGCAAAGGGTGCAATACAATTGTCAATACCATAAAGGTCATAATATGATTGTCGATTAATCAATTATCTATTTTCCATTCTTTAACCACTAAGGTTGTAATACAATTGTCAATATCATAAATGTCACAATATAATTGTTCAATAGTCAATTTAATCTTTGAAGTTATCATATGATCCATAAGGTCATGTCGAGAGCTCTCATTTATTGAGGGAGCATCATGTCGTGTGGAGTCAATCAATCATAAATATCGCAATACGTAAAGCATGATGACCCATAATTTTTGTTTTTTATCTTATTTACCTATGACGTATATCTTTATCAATTTATGTGTCTTTTCAATTTGGGGCACAATCATGAGATCATATTAACCATTCCATATCAATTAGGTGTCAATCAATAAATTAATACACCTATCATCCGTAATCGATTTCCATCGATTCCAAATATTTATTATCAATTTTTCAGTAAGCAATATGTGATGAAGTGTTATCATGCCCATAATTCAATCTTATCGATAAGTTAATTATCGATAGTCAATTAACAATCAATCTATATATCAATTTATGATAATTTATTATCATATCAATAACTCAATCAATAATCAATAATTAATGATCAATTATGATACTACTATGTTCAAGAATCATTAATATAATCATTATCTTAATTAACTATAATCAATAACTCATCAACATTATTTTCCTGAACTAAACTCGGGCCTGGTGGGGTGAAACTCGGTCGGGTTCTATCTCGTTCGACATCCAAACCTCAACCAAGGAAGAACCCGGGTCGAGTGTGAAGTGAACTTGGGCAAGGTCGGCCCAGTTCACCTAATTCAATTCTCTATACCAAAACCCGAGCCAAGTCGAGTGGCACCCAGGCCGATTCAACCTCATCCAATTCCTATTCGCATTCGGATCACAAATCTCGGGTCGAGTAATTTGAAACTCGGTCTGGATCCCACCGTCAGTCTTTGCATCGCACCCGAGCATCACAATCGAGCCACGTTATATGATAACCTGGGCCGGGTTCATTGAAGTCAATCCAATTTCAATCCTATTCACACCAGGTTCATAGGAACCCGGGCTGAGCTATGCAGAACCCGGGCCGGATTCTACTATTGCAGGGAAGTCACATTTTTGGCGCGACTTCTGCCCTCTTATATATGTCATATCATATCCAATTGATGCAAACGATATGTCAACTAGGTTCATGTCGTGAAAAATTGACACCGTAGGGATTCCCCTACATACCTTAAGTTGGTTAAAAAATTAACTAAGAATCCTCTAGTTTGTTGGTTGCACGAATGTCGATACTTTGGTCGATGCTTTCTCCGTGATAAGATTTTGAAACTCGTGCCTACCAGTTGGATCTTGTTCTCCTATGTCGGAATTTCGAAACGATATGTTGGTCGCACTCTCAAGGGTCTCGATTTGTGACAAAACGGAGGAGAAAAAGGGACTCATGGTGCAAAATTTTTTTGGAGGTTAATCATTCTTTCTAGACACCCTTCAGACCATATTTATAGCTCTTAATTAGGATTTTTTATTCCTATTAGGCCTTAGACTAATTCTCCATCAATCATGGCCAAACTTTATTAATTACCTTATATCAAATATTCAAATTTAGTTAAATTCAAATTTCACTAATTATTTCATAATCATATTTATAAAATATACATCTCTACTCAAATTCCTTTTTATCACTTCCATAACTTCTTTCAATCAAACTCTACTTTAACCTTTTTCCTTTTATTTCTTCCTTTTTCTAATTTTTGAAATTATTTAATTCCATAATATTTTATCATCTATTTTTTATTAAAGTAATAATAAATACTATTTTAATGGATAAAATATTTCTAAGCCATAAAACTCTCAATTCTTTTCTATGTGGGAGTCCTATGTCCATTAAACATTCTTTTAGACTTCAAATCAAAGTAAAATCCATAATCCCACTCTAATTATAATTTCTATTCCAAGTAGGACTTAATGTTTCTTCTATTCATATTCCTTTCCAAAATCTCCTTTAATCTTCTTTAACAATTGAACTTGGGTGAAATTACTTTATTGCCCCTATTGAAGTCTTAGGGTGTTATAAGTTGAGTTATAATAAGTTATAATGATTCTAATTCTTATGATGGATTAGGAGTACCTAATGTATTAACCTCTCCAATATGAGTAAATCTAGCTATCTTAATTTCTAACAAAAATGAAAATCACAAACAAAGAGATAATTCTCAGTTTAGCAAAAAAATAAGATGCATTAGTATATATCTTCTAAAATATTATTCACCCACAATACTAGGCAGAATAACATATCGCACGAAATTCAGCATAAACAATTAGTTACTGAACACATGTTTTGTATGCTCCTGCTTTAGAAATAAAAGATCAATTATTAGAGCAATAATAATTTATAAAACTACTCACCCCACTTACATATTTATAATCTAATATTAAAAATCAAATTACTTATCAAAAAGCAATAAACTCGGCATGCATAATCAAAAGAAACAAAAAACTTTAATTAACTCAACTAATAATGAAGTTCAAATAGTTTTTCCTTCTTAAATGGAATATAAAATTTCTTTTATAGAAAAATATAAAATATGAAAACTAGATAAAATAGCATCCAAGTGAATGATAGAGGTGAAACTCATAGTCTTCGAAATATCTGAATCATTACACAAAACAGATGACAAGTTACCGCACAACCTTCTCCTTTGATTGACTTTCACGTTTTGAAATTCATCCTCTTCAGGTATGCTCTCAAGTCTCAAGTACTCCTTGTCTCTGACTCCAAGACGTTCCTATTTATATGGGTTCGAGTTTTCATGTGATCGAAGAACAAACTGAGATCTTTTTCATATAAAATAAGATAAACTCAGGGGAGAATTAATTTTGAGATTTTATCATTGTCAAACTCCAAATTTTAAACCATATTATGTTTCCAATTGATCTGGGACATATGATATGAGTAGGAGTTCTTGTGTAGTAATAATTCTTTCGAAAATATATTTCTACCTCAAATTATAATGAAATCATGACCTCTGAACAACTAGAAATGTCTTGATTAGTATCTAAATTGATATCGAATTCTACGATTGTGATATAAATGTGTAACGACCCATACACTATGATTTTCGGACTTCAAGTGCACTGTGACGTCCATGATGATTGTATGACGAGGCATGATTTTCTATTACTTTTGAAGTCTATAACAAATAATATGAGGCATGAGATTTGCTCATAATGGTCGTGGCTCGGTGCTCACAATAAGTAACGGTTGTAATATGATGGTAATGGTCCGTTACTATTGATAATGGGTCATGAAAGTACCTTGAACAGTCGTAATATGGATAAATATAACAGCTCGTTATAGCTTGATCATGTCTCGTGATGTTAATGTAATTTTTGGTGTAAAACTACAGCATTTCACAATCAAACAGTTGATTTGTCATGAGTCATTATAGCGTGCGTTGTCACATGCCGCATTATCATGGTCGTTACGTTCGATTTTTAGCCTGGTAGCTTCAATTCTTTTTTATTTCTTGCTCTATTTTAACTCCAATTTGAGTGACATATTTATGGCTTCGTAGTTCTTTTCTCTTACTTTTTCTCTAATAAGATACAGAAGTTGGATAATTTTTTCATTTTTATAAAATTAAATTATATAATAAAATGATGCATGCTACAAAAGATGAATTGTAACAAGATTAAATACATGGCTAATTGTATGTTATATTTTGCATATATCACACGACATCAACCAATGATATAACATTGAAACATCATTATGGAATTGATATTTTAATGTTGTGATCTACTCAGTTGGAATAATTGAATAGTAAATTCAAGTATCACACTACCAGGTGAGATGTGTTTATCATTAAGAATTGTTGATATTTGATAATTAGTACATACATTTTATCCTTTTCTTCAAAACATGAGATGTCACATGTTATCATGCTAGCCAACTTTCTAATTTTGAAGAATTATCAATTATATTTAATCTTAGTCAATAATTGGTGAAAACAAAAAAATCACAAATGTATCCTTTTGTATATATAATAGTGACTATGATCTAACTCTTTCGGTTTCTTTAGCAATGAAGATAATACAAAATAAGTTTTGAAATAAGATTGAAGATGAATTTCTTTTTTATTGTTTGTTGGTTTATATTGAACCCAAAAACTACAGCAACCATTATAGATTATTTTTTATAATTTAAGAGAGTGTTGATCTTTGTTTTTTTTTTTTTTTGGCATGGCAATTGTATTATAGAAACAGTTTATCAATAAATGATATATTTTAAAAACTTGGTGAGTTATCGCTTATGATGCCTTGCCCCCACCCCAACCTTTTCTCTTGGCTTCATCACTGGTTATTAGCAATCAATCTTTTGAAATGTGCTTTTCTATTAGCAATTCGAAGTCTTAAAAGTTTTGAGTAAGTTTTATTGATGTATTGAATAACAGGCATACATAAAGTTATGCACGAACATAGAACAAAAAAGAATAAAAGAATTATGTAATAAGTACTGATTAAGATTAGGAAGGATAGTTAATGATTCTGTACACTAGAAATACATCTTTAGTACAAATAAAAATAAAGATCTCACAAAGATGGTATATTAGCAATTTTCTATTTATTGATCTCGCCTTTTAAGGAATTGATTTTTTTTTACGTACAAAAAGATATGGAGCTCAGCATGTTTGAAAGCACGGGAGAACATTTTCCTTCATATTATTATATATTTTGGGTACTATACCTTCCATGTTCATTGTACAAGTTTAGCTTAAGGGGTCGTTTGGAAAAAGAATCGCGGTTCTTCGTAAGTTCTCCGTGCATAGTTGAATTGACAGATTAATTCTGGGTGTGATTGGTTGGAGTGGAATTTGATGATAAGGAATAAGGTGGTTGATGTGATGGATGAATTTTGGGTGGGTTTTGAATTAAAAATGATTATTATAATTATGAAGTATAATTTTATTATTAATTAAAATAAAATTGTAAAATAAAAAATTTTATGGGAAAAAGTTTGTTAAAAATTGTATTATTTAAATATAAAAAATCATTTTTAAAATTAATTATATGTAATGAAATATTAAATTTTTTTAATGAAAAAATAGGTAATAAATAATATTATATTAAACACTTATTAAAATTATTCTATATCTATTAAATAATTTATTTTAATGAAGATAGTGTGTGAAGAGAAAAGAAAAAAAAAGAAAATAAACTTTGAAAAAAAAAAGAAAAGTCACGTCAACTTCAAAATAAAAAAAAAGAGAGGCAACCTCCGGTTCCACCGGAGTGGTGGAATCGGGGTCACATGACCCCGATTCCACTAATGTTGTTCCCGCCCCGGAATCATATTTCGGGAGTTTGGCGGAATCGGACGGAATAAAATCGCGGTTCCCGCTCGGTTCCGCAACCAAACGAGACCTAAATGCTCTTATTGGACGATTTTGTATTCCGAGATTTATGTTTGTTCGAACTACTTGCACATAAATATGAGCATATATACGTAGGGATCTAATTACTGATATTCTTAAAAATAATAGTGTATATATGTGAGTACTTTTGCTAGAATCAATATTATTGTATGTAAAATCTTCTGGTATATGAATCGGTATGTGGATTGATTGAAGTCAGAAAATATAAGTTATATAAATAGGCTTGTCAAGAGGTTAGGGTGTGTGTTTCATGGCGTAGCACTGACAAAAGAGATCTAACTTCTTGTGAGATTAAGCTACCGGTGTTTGAAAATTGGTGTCCCTGATTCAATCCACAAACGTGCTGCTAAAGAGCGCACAGTCCATAGGTAGAAGGTCGGTTCATCGTCGAGTTCAACTATCGTCTCTGTCGCATACCTGACAGTAGCAAGTGACAATAGAAATACATATGCACTTCTATATACTGGGCCCCCTTATGAATTCATTCCGGCTCTGTTAGAAGGAGTTGCTTATTCTACCCCCAACTCCTCCTGTTGGTAGATTAGATTTTTAATAAGATGAGTTTGAAAACGTGTGTCAAAATTTAGTACAGGAGAGAGAATGATTTCAAAACAATATAATGTAATTACTCTCAATGCTTTTAGGTAATCAACATTCATCATCACTCTCAATCAAATAAATAAAATATGTATACTGCTGCATGCAGCATACTCGTAGGAATGAGTATAAAAATTCCAATTGATATGCATGTCTTTCTCCTAGCTAGATTTTGCTCAGCAGCATCATGGTTGCGGTCCCAAGTAGGACTAAGATTGATGACAACTGGAGATGAGGAGGCCCTGTGGCCGAGCTTGGCAGCAGGAGTGGCCGCACCCCACCTTGATCCGCCGGACTAGCAGGTGCAGCAGCCGGCGCCGACGGCGGTGGCGGTGTTGCTGGGAACGGAGCTGCAACCGTGAGAAGGAAAGAGATAACTATGCTCTACAAAAACACAGTCAAATGGATCATGAAACATCAAGAGAAAAGCTACGATATCTTACGCAGTGCAGGTGCAATTGGAGACCCTGAATATGCAGAAAGAAAGAAGAGCATCAGATAAAACAACCAAACGCTTTGAATGCTGCTTACTTCCTGATCAATGTTCATTATATTGATTAAGATGCAGAGAACATGACATACCTGACCCTGAAACTGGCGTTGAGTTGTCTGTTGAAAGAAAGCAAAAAAAAAAAAAAAAAGTTTACTTCAGATCATGGCAAAAAGTAAGAAAATTACTGGAAAGATTTGTGCGTAAAATAAATGCATAGTGCTCGATATTGATCTGTAACAATCACAGATAGAGTACCTGAGCACTTGAGAGGCACGGTCATTGAGTTGCAGATCTTAGGCAGCGCGAGACCCAGCGTTTGGTTGAGGGGAAGGCTGAAGGGGACGTTCCCCAGCAGAATTAAGCAGGCGCAGTCAGCGCTGCTGCTGACCAGATTGGCCAGGGACTTGCAGCACTCCGCCGTCGGAGTCCCGCTGCCGTTGGAGCTGCCGGTGAGGAAGCTGAAGCACGGAGTAAAACTGTTGATCAGAGCGCTGGTGCAACCAGTAGTGATCTGCCCGGAAACCATGGTCGCCGGCACCAACAGCATCAGTGCTACCATGGATGTGACTGTCATGCTGCAACATCTGATCTGCTCCATGTCTTAATTTCCTCTCCCTTTTCTCGCTAGTTGTCCGAGATGTAGTGACTGATGTACTTTTATGTTAATGTCATATATAGCCAGAGATGGATTACAGGAATTCTAAGGTAGATATGATGTTAGTTAAAGCAGTTACCAACTCTTAGCTAACTGATGGTCATCACTTCAGGAATGTGATTACTCGAGCAGATTGCGTGCGAGGGTGTGCAGGGATGACTTGCTCAGCAGTCAGCAGCCAAGGTGCAGAAGGAATCATGGCAAGACATATGGCTCAATCTGAACAGTGGTCAAATGAAATTAGTGCCTGTCAGCTGCTGACACGATGACATTGCTGTTGCTGTTATATGAGAACACAAGGGTCAAAAGTATTAGCTGCGGTTGGTGCACAACCTTGTTTTTTTAATACTTGTGCCTCTGTTCTAACGGGTCCAAGCAGCTCAATTGGATTACCTGGGAGCCTTCTGCATGTTTTCTGGTTAAGGACATCAAAACTGTTTAAGGCAGAAGTTTTCCTGCTTAATCATCCGTAGCTCAGAAGGAAATATGAACTCATAATCTTAAAGTTATTACTTTCTGAATCATCAACTGCATAATTTATTAATTTGCTGGATGAATGTTTTGGATGATGTTCCTTCATCAAAATGATCTGAAAAAGAAATAGGAACATCTTAGAAAAGAACAAAGGATAGATCACAGGTACTTGATAATCCATCCATCTGTTACTTCAGAAAACATGATAAAGTTTACATGTTTTTAAAATTGGCTAACAGAAACGTTTGAGCATTTTTATCTCAGCAGATGAAACCTCAGATACTTAACATTATTACTCGTCTCTTAGCTACCAAACCATTAGGAAAACTTTGTCTGCAACACTAAGCGAAATATTTGGAACTTTCCTGTTAATGGAGAGGAAGTCTAATTCGCAGCTCTGTATATTGCAGACCTGGTAGGTGCTCCGTTATCATTCAAAAAAACCTCATGAGTTTGATGTCCCAATTAAGACAAAAGGACTCCATCGACAGCTTCGAATGTAGCTGAACTAATATTGTCCCTCATCAACCACATTGCGATTGCGTAGAGAAATCATACTGAGTTTTTTATGTGACTACAAAATAGTCCCTAAATATATGTCTCATAGTTTTCATTTGGCGGCAGATCAATAATTAAGTGAAGAGAAGGTGAACAACAACAAAAAAATAAGATCTTGAATGCTACTTACCAACTTCTATGAAAATCCGTAACCGAGCTGTGCCTAATCATTGTGTTCTCTAGTTAATCATCTGAGCAAGCCCAACATGTTTCTGAATCTGATCACTAGGAACTTGTAGTCGTCCCCTGTTAAAATAATTCAGATTTCTTCCTCATGGTCCAAGTCGAGGGACCCGTTAGTAGGAGTTGTTCAACCACATAGAGCCCCAGTTGCAGGCCCCTGTCTTTGCCACTCAGACCTCTCTGTATATATATGAACCCTTCACGCTCCCCCTCTTCATCACCACCACCAGCAGAAGTAGCAGAGAGTAGAGCAAGACACCACATAACGTCCTGCAACTCTTCCTGCTCCAAGGCACCATCGCAATGGCCTGCAGAGTGTTGGCGATCGCCCTTGCGCTGGCCTGCACCACGGCGGCGCTCTCGGCGTCCCTCGGCTCGGCGCAGTCGACGTCGAGCTGCTCGTCCGAGATCGTGGGCCTCGCGCCCTGCCTCAACTACATCAGCGGCAACACCACGACCCCGTCCTCGCCCTGCTGCTCGCAGCTGTCCAGCGTCGTGGAGTCCGCGCCGCAGTGCCTCTGCGTGCTGCTCAACGGCGGCGCGTCCTCGTTCGGCGTCACCATCAACCAGACCAGGGCCTTGGAACTCCCCGGGGCCTGCACCGTCCAGACGCCACCTGTTAGCCTCTGCAGTGGTACGTTCTGAGTTCGTCCTTCAGCTGTCTGTTCATTCTTCTTACCCCGTTGAAGCATGCACGTAATAAGTAATTCTAAGCTGCTTCTCTCGCGCTGCAGCTGTTAGCGGAGCAAAATCCCCGTCGGCGTCGCCGGCGACGACAGCTACTCCGGCGACAAGCACAGGTATAACATAATTGAGTTTTTTTCTTATATATATATACACAAGTAATGAAATCGCAAAAATCATGTTTCTGAAACAATACGTTCTGCAAATTGTGCAGGAGGTGGATCCAAGGCCACACCATCGCCTCAATCCTCTGATGCCACATCTCATAAATGGAGCAGTTCAGTGGTGCTTGCCGTCATCTTCGTAGCTGCATCTGCCTCGTTCATGAAGCCGTAATTGATTTGCGGACTGCATGCATGGCGCAGTAGGTCGATCGAGTATCTGCGTCATCATTCATATTTATGAAGCCTGAATTGATTTGTATTCATATTTGTTTTCCATCTTGGTTTGATATTATTGAGATGATATCAGAGTCTGTCTTTTGCTTCTAAATGTAATATTGGATTGAAACGGCATTCTTTGTTTATGAACAAAATGCATTGGATCACTTCTCTAGAGTTCGTGGATACAAGTCAGAAAAAGCATTTTTTTATCGGCAGTAATAGCTACTCATCGTTTAAGCAAATATTTTGACTTTGAATTTTTGTGAACGTAAAAAATTTTAGATGGAGTCGATTTTCATATTCAGACATGCTGTCCGTGTCGGTCCACAATTCATGATAAATGTACATAACTTTTAACGTCAATCGAGTCAAACCATCGGCGCAGCATTTCGAAGGAAACAAAAAAAACCATTTGTTAAAAAGGAGGGCTCATAAGAAAATAATCAAAGTTATCATCATATCATAATATAAAACAAAGTGATAATTTTTCTGAAGTGACCATGAGGAAAGCATGTATGTGGAGCAGAGAGCCAAGCAACCTATATGAGAAGTCTTCAGTTCATTGAATGGTTTGCTTAAAATTATGTTTAAATCAAAACATGTGGAGTAATTTTTACATTAAACTCGAATTGCTTCAATTCGCAAAATAACATATATTGAGTTGGTTAAGGTCAATCTTTTTAAAATCAGACCGATCAACCAATTGAGTCATGATTTATTCGATTCAACCGAGTTTGACCGAGTTGAACCAGATTTTTATTAAAATAATATTATTTAATTATTCAAATTATTTTTCTTATTATCTACGTCCATTCATTATAATCAAATCACTTATATTACACCCCTTTCTATAATTACAGATTCATGTTATTATACAGTTTCCTTATTTTTTTTCTTTCATTTATTCACCTCTTTTTCATTGTTTTTGAAAAACGGAATTGAACTAGTTTTCTGATTTAATCCGATTTTAACCCGGTTCAATCCGGTTATTTACAAAAAATGATTTTTATATATTAATCGGACTGGATCAATGATCGGTTCGTGGTTGAACCGATCGAACCGACCGATCCGGTCCAATTTTAAAAACGCCGGTTAAGGTGCATCGTTCGACTCACAATTCTAGAATATTAAGAAGTAATTTATGGCATCAGGGTAATGCATTAATTGGTGACAACATGGCAAATTAGGCCAAACAAACTCACACTGTTGTATTCACCAAGCAGACGTACTTGGTTTGGCTCATCCATGTTCACAGATCATTTATTAGATTCGCAGATCACACTGTTATAATTAAACAAACATATAAAGTCTTCTAGTCGCCTAGAAAAAATTTAAGCAATGTTTTTAAAACCGAATTGAAAATCGAATCGGGTCAAGGTTCAACCGATTTAATCGAGTTCAATCGGATTGAACCAATTTTTTAATAAATTATTATTATTACTTCTTAAATATACTACAAATAAAATTATTAAAGATAAAAATAATGGAATTAAATCATATTAATCATCATTTTAAATTAATCAAATAAGAATGAAATACTTTTTATATTTTCAATATCATTATTTATAGCAATTTCAATTTTATAATAATTTTTAATTTCGTGAATAATTTTCTCTTTTACTTATAGTCCCTAAAATATATTTTATTAATTATTCCTTTATCTCATGTTCTCACACATTCTTACCAAAATCAACTTTACTTTTTTAAAATTATTTTTCTGCAGGTTTTTAATGTTTTGATAAAAACCAGATTCTATCGATTTTCAGGTTCGATCCGATTTTGATCCGATCGATCTAGTTCAGTCCGGTTTTCTTGCAAAACTAGTCTTTTATCAACTCAAAGCGGACTGATGGTTGGTTCAAACCTACTGGTTAGATTCGATTTTAAAAATATTGAAAATAGTATAAAGTTTTCCAGACCAGTAGACCATCTTCTATAGCTTGGATTTTCTTAAAATACTAATAGCTTATTTTTTTCTTAGATCTCGAGTTTGAAATTATAAATATTTAAAACATTTTCGTGAAAAATTTGGCATAGGGACAAATCTGAGTTAATACTAAACTAAATCTCTATTCCATGATTCTCACTCTTTTGGAGATTAAAGTAGAGATGTACGAAGAAAATATTAGGAAGCATTGACCAACCATACAATAAACCAAGTTGTAAGAAACCTCATTGATCCATATAAATAGACCTCCTCGTTCGCCATGCAAGGAGAACACAAGAACGCACACTTCCCCCCTCACTGAGAACAGCCAGCCAGCAGTATGCAACGCCTGCCAATGGCCAAGAGCAGCCTCGTCTTGGTAGTCTTGGCACTGGCCTCCATCTCCATGTGCACGCTCCCGAGCTTCGCTTCGGCGAACACGTCCGACTGCACCAGCGCCGCCCTGAGCCTGGCCCCCTGCCTGAGCTACATGACCGGGAAAGCGTCGACGCCGTCGCCGCCCTGCTGCTCGCAGCTGGCCGCCCTCGCCCAGAGCCAGCCGCAGTGCCTCTGCGCGCTTCTCAACGGCGGCGCCTCGTCCGCCGGGATCACGCTGAACAAGACCAGGGCCCTGGCCCTGCCGGGGGCCTGCAACGTCCAAACTCCGCCGGTTAGCAGCTGCAGTGGTACGTGCCCCATCTGAATCTGAACTCAATTACTTTCTGAGGTGATCGAACATCGTGACACTGACGTGAACAGGACCTGCCAAAGCCCCTCCGGCCTCTCCCACTGCACCGAATGCCCCTGCCGCGCCGGCGTCGGAATCGCCACCCGCGCCGGAGACCCCCGGCGGCAGTCCACCTGCGACGCTGCTCACAACTCCGGGAGGAGGATCTACGACGTGCACAGCTGCCCAGAACTCCGGTGGCAGCTCTTACAGCTCTTCACTTCTGGTCGCCGTCTTCTCGGTGACGGTCGCCGCCGCCGCCTCTCTCTGTCAATTCATGGACTTCTGAATCTGACGCAATGCGTCTCTCCCCATGAGAGGATTCAACGTGTTGCTGCATGCATTCATCACCGGCGTCGTCGTGCTTATTTGAAACATCACACCAATTTGCTCCATCTGTTCAAACACTCTGATGAACTAATGTTAGCATATTTTTATTATTATCACTTCAGAGAAATGGGCCTTATTAATTTGATGTTAGCGGTGAGTTAGACGAACCCGCTTTTTGAACGGTGAGGTGGCAACTAAAAAAAATTTAACAAATGGTGTTTTCACAAGTTAAGTTGAAAATAATAAGTCAAACTTTCCTAATTACTTACATCTACGCTTCAATTTTGTTTTGCAACAAAAAAAAACTTATTTATTTGTTTTATGATTTTATCATTGTTGATAGGCGTTGTTGAGACGTCCCAACCACTTAACAAATGTTAAAAATCATTAAAATTATAAACGGAGGTTGAAAATTTCTTAAATATGAATATCCTAGAACTAAAAAGATAATTGAAAGATAAACATCATACATTTATTTACGATAGATAATAATAATAATAATAATAATAATAATAAAGGTACTAAAATATATATAGCTTAGATGACTAAGAAAAATAATTAAATGATAAACATCCATGACATTGATTTAGGAAAAATTAGCTTTCAGAATTTTAATATTCAGTTAAATATAAATATAGAATACTACTTATATTTATAATCTTATAAATATAAATTTATTTTTACAACATCTACCGATAACGTTCTATATATATATATATATATATATATATATATATATATATATATATATATATATATATATGAATTAATATATTTACAAAGTACTTTTCACTTTGAAGAAATGTCGAGCGCATCTCAATCGTTGATCTATTGATTAACGATTGAAATAATTGATATTTTTAAATTATGAGGTTTAATCACTTTTAATCAGATTCATTGATGAGTGGATCAACGTTCAACATCCTTTCAAAATGAAAGATACTTCGCAGCTACATTAATTTTATATATATATATATATGCATTGAAAACAATTGCCTTTTTAAAAAAAACTGTTTTCGAAATATTATCATTTTAAATTTAACTTTTATATAGACAAAAACCATAATGCATAGTTTTTAACAAAAAATAGTTATTTATTTTAAAAAAATCAATTTTTTTTTAATTTTTCTTCGTGTGTCACATGGGCGTCAAACACTAACAACAAACCTGGGAATCTAGCTGACATTCGATTAACCAATAGCGAGCTGAGTCTTATTTTTTATACGGGTGTTCAGCCAATTGGATCGCTGGTCCTTGGCCAAATTCAAAACTTCATCGTACAAAAATTAGTTAGATCTCTTTCATTAATTATAGCTCAAAAGATCATTAATGTCGTCAATGGCCCTCCAAATTAAAATTATTGTTGACTATCTAAAAAAATATGAAGGAAAAAACGCGTAATATTGTTATTTTTCCATACATATATAATGGATTAATGTAAGTGTGCGATTTTATACATTTTTTTATCTTTTTTGATATGTTCCTTCAATAATAGTTTATAATATAAATAATAAAAAAATAAAAAAATAATGTTAGAAGTTATAAAAAAGTAATTATATTTATTATGAAGGATACTAATGTGCATAAGTTCATAATTTTTTTTAAATGATAATTTGAATCGCATTTTATCTATATTATTAATGAAGAAAGATATAAAAAATAAAGAAAAATATATAAAAAAAATCGCTTGACACCTCGTTAAAGCCATATGTAATATATTAAGTTGAGTCCATTGAATTTAAGTTAGTATTTTAAATTAACACCTATGGTAACCTTTACATGTTAGAAAATAGATAAATTCTTAATTATCAATAATATAATTGATAATTAAATATTATGAAAGACAAGAAAAAGATCTGCTCTGGCCGAGTTAATGTGAGTTGAATATAATCATATTCAAACCAATATTATAAAGCAGTAGGATTAACTTCCAAACGCTCGTTAAATATTAGTAACTTCGTATTCAAGTTTTGGAGTCATTAGTCAAAGAATAAATTATTTTTACACTTTTTTTTATTCTAAATGAATCTAACGTTAATAATTTTGAACACCGAAATTTTGGCCGGCACAAAAATATATATAATCAAGATTCAACAATTCAATTTGTAATCAAATCCGATCCGTCCATCAGTCGGATTGAGTGAAACTTAGATTTGGGCTCGGTCAAAACCTGTTTATAATGGGCTTTAATAGGAGATCAAGCCTAAGCCCATAGAGGATCAAAGATTCTGACGTAATCCTTTCTTGGGCCGAAATCTACGGACGGTGCAGGGCGGCTTCTACTCCCTCGAGTCTCGACACATCTTACGGTCAAAAAGAGGTGGCCAGGAGCTCAAATGGTTTTAGAAATCTTTTTTTTTTATTCTATGTATCTTAATCAATAAAATCTCAAGTTCCTTTCCATCGTTTAATCCGAACATATGGAGTTTAAAAAATCCTCTGCATGCACATCCAAAATTCGTAATCTTATTATTAACAAAAATAAAATTTTCAAATTAAAAACTTACCTTATTTTAATTTCATCTATCATAATTAAGCATGCTATTCGAGATGACACACATTAAAATATGTGAATCTGGATGACAAATATTAACAGAGAGAGTGAATTTAAATCTTTATCCTGTCGAGCACTCGGAATACGACAACATAGAAAAAAATCGTAATCTTTATTAGAATTTCCACGTTCGACATGAGAAGTCTACTAATGGACTTAACTGAAACAGTCCAAAGACGGTCAAAAAACAGCGCCCTATGCCTTGAAAACCTCGGTATTAATGGTGGCGGTAAGACAAGATATAAAGAAAAGGTGGTGCCTCATTTTCGCACCAGTTCAGTCTTCTTCTGCTGCTCTGGGAAGCATGGAACACGCCGCCATGAATGAGACCTCGCAGGCCACGCGCCACGACCACAAGAAGCCCCCGCCGAAGGTCACCCTCCGACCTTTCGTTCCCTCGGACGTCGACGCTTTCATGGCGTGGGCGTCGGACCCCCGCGTGTTCCGCTACCAGCGCCGGGGCCCTTACGCCACCCGAGATGAGGCGCTGAAGTATATCACGGACTGCATCATGCCGCACCCTTGGCACCGCGCCATCTGCGTCGCTGACGAAGACGACGTCCCCCGCGCCGTCGGTTCGATCTCCGTCAGTCCCGCGCCCCCCAGCGGCGGCGAGGAGCCGTTCAAGGCCTCCGTCGGGTACCGCGTGGCCTACGACCAGTGGGGGCGCGGCATAACGACGGCCGCGCTGAAGGAGGCGGCTACGGCCGTGTTCCAGGAGTGGACGTGGCTGCAGCGGCTGGAGGCGGTGGCGGAGGTGGGGAATCCGGCGTCGCAGAGGGTGCTGGAGAAGGCGGGGTTCAGGAGGGAAGGGGTGCTGAGGAAGTACATCATGCTGCGGGGGGAGACCAGAGACGTCGTCATGTTCGGCCTTTTGGCCGCCGACGTCGAGCGCACATGAGACGATGGACGAATTCTATTGAAATATACATATTTGTTTGTGATCTTAATTATGATGGTTTCTAGTTTCAGTATGTTTAAAATTATCTATGAGAAGATGTTGCACGTAATAAGCACAGAGAACTTTGTCTTGTTCATCTAGAATTCGTCCATAAGGCTTGACTGGAATGTCTCGAAGTTCGATCCCGTCATGTGACGAAATTTTCTTTCGGTCGTTATTTTTTTCGATCTTTCTTTGACATATAAACGGAAGACTTAATAAATAAAATAATATGACAATAATAGAAATACAGAAGCTAAATAGATAATGGTATATCCACAAGGCATGATATAGGTTCTATATAAACACTAGATAACCATGCGAATACGCCACTGAGCTGTAATCATCGTGCAAACATTAACGGCTCGCAATTATTATCAAGTGCTTATGGAGATCACACAGGAAAGCAAGCTCTATCGTTAGCATAAAACTAAGTGTGAGTTCATATTAGTTCCATCCGAATAAGCATGGGGTAAACATTTTAAACAAGATATGAGAAATATTATAATGAGAAATCAATAAAGAAATCATGAACATAGTTTATTTCTTTTACACATTCATATTTCTATTCTTTGTTCGTATCCATTGTTCATATTATTGAGGTCAAGGTCCTTTCATTCATCACACGAGGCAAACCTAAATCATATAGTAGCATGGATTAATATGAAGGATTAATAAAGAGATCATGGTTCGTATTTATTCATTTCATTTTCATATTTGTAAGGACAAAATCATTTCATTCATCTTTTGACCATTCGTATTCTTCCATACTTTCGTACTTCCATACTTCAAAAGAGCTCTTTCCTTTCAAGGATTTCCATTGTTGACACATAATCGTGGGGTCAATGGGGTATCAGTGCAACGGCTAGCCCTGTCGGACAAGATGACATCGCACAAGGTAGAAACATCTATAAAGGTGTATACGACCTCGCACTAGACAGTAATATCTTTCGGTGGAAATGACCTCGCAGTAGACGAAAACATCCGTAGAGGTGAGGATAATCTCGCATTAGTCGAAAACATCCCTCAGAAGAGATGACATCATACTAGGACGTAAAAGCTATGAAAGTGAGGATAACCTCGCACTAGGCGAAAACATTCCTTTAGACTATAACATCAGTAAAAGTGAGGATAACATCGCACTAAGTGGAAACATCCCTCAGAGGGGATGACATTGCACTAGGCCGTAAACATTCGTAGGGGAGAAACTTCCATCTAAATAGACAAATGAAAATTTTTTATAATTCGTGGACCTCTCTTTCTATCCATGAATTGATCAAGACTGTAAGAGGCATAGCTCCGATTCATCATTAAGGGTCTGCTGGATTGGGGTTAGCATGGGGATTAGAGGTCCTATCCTAGAACATTTGCCAAACAGCTAATTTTTACAATGATGAGTCCCATATTCATGATGACAAGAACAAGAGTTTTTGTATGCTCTTGGTGTCACTAGGAACTTGATCATCCCACCATGAGAACATGGTGAGATTTTCTCTTTTTATTCCTATGTGCTGCCAAACGAGGCTTAAATGCATATCATTCAACTTCAATCAAGTGGATGGAAGCTTATCAAATCAGAGGGTTCATTTTAAAATCATACTCTTCCTATCCATGTAGCGGACGCCCGAAAGTCGAGAGTCATCCGCTTTGGGTACATTCAACGGTCGTCCAGAAAAAGGAGGGCGAAAGCTCATTTATCACTATTCATCGGTCGACCGAAGAGGAAGCAGTCGATCACTCTGTATTCATTTTTTTATCCTTTTCAAGATTGTATTCTTTCGATCACTTAGATCAATCAAACTGGTAGTAAGCAGGAGTGGCTCCGAATTATCTTTAGCATCATGTCATTCAGTACCAATCAAGTGGACAGGAGCTTGCCAAATCATGAGGATTAATTTAGGGTCATATTTTCCCATGTCCATAAAAGCAATCGTTCATTTGAGATTCATCAACGATCGTCCAAAAAGGGTTTGGACATCAGTTTTTCAGTATCCACCGGTCGACCGGAAGAGGTGAGGTCGTCCGTCATAACATGAGAACATCCTCGAACTTTGGGTTGAGAGTTTCGTCGGTCTAAACTGGACCGGTCGTCCGCTGATAATAGTGTCGTCTGATCCGACAATCCACTATATTCTACCGATCGATAATGGACGTCCGATCCAGGATCGGTCGATCGTCTCTACCGTAGGTCATTTGCGAAAATCCTTATGTTTTCAATTAGTTTCTGATACAAACAATTCTAATCTACATCTAAGGTTAACTAGCATCCAGAGAGCATACAAACATATTTCATATTCATTTAATCATTTCATGCACCATATCTTCTTTGCTTCATTCGTAGCTATGTCCATTTTGATAACATACCATAGTCCATTTCCATATCAAACTTTAATTCATTTTCATGTCATACGTTGGTTCATTTTCATGTGAATGTCCATTTTCATAACTTAACATAAATATGTAATCATCATTAAACCTTTAACAATAATCATAACTTCATACATGTTCATCCTTATCATTTTTAGGCATATATCTTAACAAATTAATAATAAGAGTTTCCATACGTCATCAAAGCACCAAAACTATAACATAACTTCTACAACCTTAAGCATGTATAATCATATGAGAAGATCTTCCGATACGACAGACTAAGCAATATATATGGCAGCAATTCTCCAACTTAGAAATCATCTAATACATGCATCATTTGATGGTATATAAGAATTCATATCATGGCATCAACTACTTTCTTCTTATCATCATTCTAAGCTTTAAATATCCTTAGAACATCCTATATGCATCCATGGACAGCAAATCCTTCAGCATGCTATTTCCCAAATTAAGCATCATAATACTAATAACTTGGCATGCATTTCATTATAACAACATAAAGCATCAACCTCCTTCTCCCTATTCATTTTCTTGTTCATTGTTCTTGTTCACCATTCGTATTCATAGTTCCCATTCATATTCATAGGGATTCATAACAATTCATAATCATTCTTCATGGTCATTTGGATCATGGTCATCCGGTATTGAAGGATTATAAGCAGATTGACATAACATTTCATTAGTTCAGTTTAGTCATAAAGGGTAATTACCGATCTATTGAGTATGGTTAATATTTCAAATAGATTAGGGATCACATGTGTAAATCAGGGGTCTAAATCATAAAAGTCATGGTTTTGTTAGTCTGAAGGATAATAGATTACCTAGTAGAAAAGATTTCAAAATCATCACAAACCCCCTCCCGGGCCGAGTTTTGACAAAATCAATCTTGGAAAAACCCGAGCAGAATTCAGGCCGGGTCAAGACTCAATCGAGTCGAGAGGGTCCTTCTGCCCGATTGTCTTCTTCGTTGATACCTGGGCCGAGTCGGGCAAAACTTGAGTCAGGTTATTGGTACGCGCAGAACTCGGAGTTCCGCGGTAATGGCGGATGCGGGCCGAGTTAGGTGGAACTCGGTCCGAGTTGGTCTTCCCAAGTTGGTTATGGGCAACCCGGACCAAGTTCTTGCTATGCAGAAAACTACGTGAGTTACGTAGTTCTATCATTTCGATTTCTTAGTGTTCCCAGGTATCATGCATTGATGTTTCAAGTTCAAAATCATAAAGTAGGCATCACATAGCATCTGATTCGTACTAGATCAATTTAAGCATGCATTATCTAAACGAATTCGTAGCTAACATAGGTGTAATCAAATAAGTTCCTAAAGTTCACAAAATCATTCTAAATTATCATGAATTTAAGTGCTACGACTTCTAAGTATACAAACAGGGATTTTTGTCTAGCCAGATCCTTAAGAACATGCTTCAATTCGTCCAAGCGCTAGTCTATGAAGAAGATCCCAAAGACACACCTTTTTGCCGGTCGTCGATTTGTTGTTTCGTCGGATTGTCCTTAGCTCCTTCCCCGTTGTCTTCCTATGTCGCCCGCACTTGAAAAGCTCGCTAGAACGCATTCTTCTTCTTCTGGCCAAGCAGGAGCAGGATAAGGGTGCAAGCCGACAAGGGAGGAAGAAACGAGAGTGGAAAAGCCAAAAATGAGAAAGAGGGAAGTGCTGGGGGCTTTAAGGTGATCAACATGTCCTTTGGCCTCCCATTTTGTGGGTGGAAGAAGTTACAGATTGGCGAGGAGGGGGGAGAGAGAGAGTGCAATGAAGAGGGGAGAAGAAGGATAATCCGGCTGGTCGTTTCATTTTTTTCTCTTTTTTTTTCCTGAAATGGTGTTTTACATGGACATACGCAAGTTCCATCTTTTGCAGGTTCGCATCGTGCACACTTTTTTTATGAAAAAAATGAATAGTGCACACTTAATTGGTAAATATATTAACATAACTATATAAATGATTAAATTTCATATATAGATATAAGAGAAAAGTACAAGTATGTGCTATTGTAATTACATAAGAAATTAGCTTACATAATAAATTAATAATATAATACTTCAATTTTGGTTCTTTCTTAAGTATGACTAATTGTACAATGCTGCATATTAATACAGATATAATTATACACTCATATTATAGACTTAAGATTTTACTTGTATCAGAGTTATAATCTTAGTGTATGATTAAATATTTAAATAATATAATATTTTCATTTATTATCATTATTATCAAATAGAAAAGTAATGTCGGGCCGGGCCCATGATTTGGCATAAGATAGGCCAAGGCCTGGAGGCCCACTAAAAAGTCTATTTCTGGATCCACATAATTAGTTGGAAATAGTTTCCTTTACTGCACATGGGAATCAAATTGAGAGCTAATAACTTAATAAGCTTTATCTTCTCTTTTTTTTTCACCTGACATAATTGGGCATCATGATGTGGATCCTCTGGCAAAAAGCCAAGCATCGCATGGTTTCAGGAAAACAACTATTTCAGAATGGCAGGTGAGGCCATGACAGATCCTTGGACCATCGAGCATATGACCAACGTTGTCAAAATGAGATCGGACGCCCTCAACTAGTTCAACCGGGAATTGATGGATGATTCGTAAGGTTGGATGTTAAAATTTATTTTGACATTGAACAAAAAAAAAATGGTTCAATCGGAAAAACCGACCAGCTTGTTGAATCGGGTTTAATTTAAAATTTGAATATATATATATATATATATATATATAAGAAAATGATAAAAATAGAAAAGTCAAAAAAGAAAAAGAAAAAAAGAAATATAAGTAAGGTTAAAGAAGAGGGAAAATGATATGTATGAAAGTTCATAGGAATTAAAATAAAAAATGTAAGTGTTTAAAATTGAATAACATTAAAATGAAAAATTATTAATAAAGGAAGTAAAAAGGGAAGTGTTAAAGAAAAAAGAAATAAGAATAACTTAAGATAACATTCGTTAATATAGCATATATCATGATTAAATAATAAATACTAAATCAATAATAATCTATTTACATTTATATGCTAACAATTATGTTTTATCATTATTAAAACTTTTAATAAATAAAAATTATATCATATTATTTTTTATTATTATTAATAGGTTATTAGTGCAATATTCATAAATTATATCATATAACTTATATTATATCTTTAGAATTATTATAAATAATATTATTTTAAATCTTCATTATTCTTCTTTCAGTCTCAACTTGATTCTTTCAGCAAGAATGTTTCCGGAATTCATTCTTGCAATAACAGAAACCGAGACCATATTACAATAAACCTTTTTTTTTTCAGTATGCGATCCGGTCATCATCATCCATGCAGACATGATTTGTTACAATCTACTGATCCAAAACACAAGTAGTTAATGATAGCTTTAGAAATTCAGGAATACTCTTGTCTTTGTAATTCGATGTCGAAAACAGCGTATTTCCAACTGCCATTTTCCGACGGGTACGAATGTTCATCCTTTGGTCAGCAGATCTGACGTTTGAGTATATAATGTTCATACTCCGTTTTACATCTTAACCCGTAAGAGATGATATCATGCTATCATATATACTCATCGTGATTTATGCAGTGCAACTAATTTAAGGTGTGCCTCATGAATTTAAATTTATAATAAAATATAATATACTATTATATAATAAAATAATGACAAAAAATAATATTCTAATATTAAAATTTCTAATGGTCAGAGTCGTCGGTCGTATTGACAGACGTCCATCTACTAATAGCTCTGACGTTTACGTCCGTCCATATCGACGCCCATCCGTCAGTAGTTTTAATGGCTATGATCATCTATATTTGAATTTGTAATAAAAATATATTGTAATTTATATAATAAAATAATGATATAAATATTAATATTTTAATATTAAAGTTTCCAATGGTCAGAGTTCTCGCTAATGGACCTTTGTAGCGACTACGGTCATCAAAATTTACATTTATAATAAAATATATTATAATTAAATTAGATTTATAATAAAATATATTATATATTAAATTAGATTTTTTGACGAATTTTATAAGTTTTTCAACGACTTTGAACATTTGAAAAAATATTCTAGTGAGATGGCTTTAGAGAGATACAGAAAAAGTACGTACACAGATAATACCTGTTTCGTGTTAGATAATACATACCTGTTTCGTGTTAGAGGAGTGGAGCGGTGGCGCCTTTCTCCTCCGGCTGCAGAAAATTTTTGTTTGGAAGTTTCATCATTGCTAAAAACTATTTTATCGGATTAATTAAACTCTATAGACCGGTCTTTCAACTTATGACCAGTGCACTCGGTAGCGTTGCATGAGTTGGACGGTCGACATCGCTTTCGTGATATTGACAGTTGGCTACCGAAAAAGAAACTATTATTGGATCAGGAAATACTCATAAATCAGCAAACAGTCTAACAAATTTTCACATAATTTTATATTTACATAGATTCATTCCACGAGTTCCTCTCATGGAGAAAGCCTGAAAACTTCTCAGCCCCCACCAGAAGAAGTTGGAGGAATGGTGTGTGAGCCTCTTCTCAGTCCCCACCAGAAGTTGGAGGAATGGTTTGTGTGAGCCTGTGGCATCATGGAGCAGGAACCCACAGCAATCATTGGATAGAGCTTAAACATCATCTGGTAAAAGTAACTGGGGTGGAAGACTTGATCACCACAAGAATTTTTCATCTTTTAACTTCCAAGTAGTTTCTCAGGTTGTCCTGAGGACACTGCAAGATTCCTATTTGAACATTACTGTTGCTCTTTGTTTAGTCTTCAAACAAGATTTTTGAGAAGAGATAACAAAGTCATCTAAGAACACACGAGTTGTTGTTTCTACCAATCTTACTTGCAGTAACAACTGATGCAATGAGATGTGCCAGCCCTGAATTATAAGCAGCACTCTGTCATGTACTTCAATATACAATCAACAATAGGCAAAGTTCTAATCAAGCACATTGCTTTCTTGGCCTAATTCATTGGACCTACATGAAAATTAAATTGCTAAAAATCCATTCCCTTCATTCATCAAGTTGTGGATCAGCCCAGTCATCCACCATGTATTTAACATCATTATGATGGAAACAGTAAACTTCATCTCATCCACAAACATATCCTACAGATCATTGCTGAGGTAAAGTTACGATGCAAATTATTCTTGAAAAGATGGTGCTGACTAATAGGGAAACTCATCACTGTCAGTACAATAAACTAATTGAAGCAAAATTCAACAGGCAACCTGACCAGAACTATTTCTGCAAAATTTTACCAGCATTCCAACATTGGCCAAAGAAGAACAACAATGTTGAAAAACACCCATAGTAGTACAAATTATGCTGGAAGTCCAAGGTAGAATTGCCAGCCTTTTGAAGCTGTAAACTCGCAGTAACCCCAATCGAATTTACAACCAAACAAAATGTGATCGACATCGGTGCCTACAGATCCCCAACAGGAATATCATGGAAAAAAAGAACAAGCTTGAGCTAGCTTGTTAGTGACGATCCTGTTGCGTGCTCATCCAATCTTTCATCAAAGAGCATCTCCTGGTATCGGCACTCGCTGCTGCAGAAGGCTTTGTCTCCTCTGAAGGAAAAAAAAAGAAGTAAAATACAATGAGATCATGTTACCAGACAGCAGGTTCAGATCAAACATTTCATGAAAATTTTATCTGAACATCTGTTATCTTATCCGAGTTGCTCGGTATGCTAAGTTAGACTCACAACAGATCACTGAGAATATTCTAAGTGCAGAGTAGGACTAACAATACAGTATGGTCGTGGTGGCTTTTACAAACACAAGTTCAAATTGTAGCATGCCGGCCATACGTTTTTTTATTATTTCTAAATGAAATGGCATCAAATTGAAGGAGGGGACTTATGTGGTAAAGAATTCACTATTGAAAACTTTATATTGATAGTGAAGGCAGCCTTGTCCAGATGTTAGGGGGCCTACAGGCAACCACTGCACGCCATGGACCCCAACACCAATGATATATACACGGTTTAATGCGTACAAATCTGGACAGGAACTCTACTATTACAGGAATAAGGAGTGGCTGATGTCTAATCTTGATGATGAAAGGGACAAGGAATCAATGTGTCACAGTCAGTGGTTAAGCAGACATAACCGTGGTTGATCAATATTCATCTAATTAAGATTGAATACTCCTATGCATAATGAAAATAATATGGGGCTTCATGCTGATCATATTTGTTTAATCGTTTTCCAACCAGCAGGGCTGAATGATGTTGCATAGCTCTCATGTCAAGAGTATGTATGGAACATAAGTTTCAGAAATGGTGTTCACTGTTCAGCAATCAACTCCTTCTTGTGTGAGTTCAGGTGGGACAAAAGGCTTAACGTCATCCAAAACGTTTAGATATTAGAATTAGAATATGGTGTCTAAAGACATAGATGAGAAATTAATACAGTTTTCAGCAAAAACCAACCTGTACATGAAGATATCTGTGCCTTCGCGGAGATCTCGCTTGCATGCGTAGCAGGAGCTCAAAAAGTCATTTGAAGCATAACAAAAGGAGTTGGATTCATCAGAACTGTTCTCCCTCGGAGCTAAGAAGCCATCGCCAAAGCTCTCCATAATGCAGTTGTCAAAGATGTGGGTTGTCTTCGGGTTTGGTCCGTGTGTGATCACACAGGTGTAGTCTTCGGAGAGCTCCATCTCGCTCGCCGGTATGCTCCCGGCGAAGACACGAGGAGAGGAAGCAGCAGGCACGTCTCCGGCCAAGGATCTCCTGGCAGGGGAGAAAAGAGCCAACTGGGAGTCCTTATTTTTTATGCCGAACTCTATGGGAGAGCCTGCAACCTCCACAGAGCCCGCTGGGTTTGGGCACAGAGAGGGGACCTGTATCTTCAACTTCGACCCGAACAAAACCATCCTTCGCTGCAGATTCGATGAGTTCTTCTCGGCCTCGTCGTCGTGGAGAGCATCCAGAATGCCGAGGCCAATGGCCTTCGATCCACCATCCGCCCAAGGGTGGTGGTGTCTGCTCTCTGATGCAGTAGGACTGCAAGCGTTGGCAGCTTCAAGGGGAGGCTTCTTCTGGTTCTTATCAGAGAAGAGGTAGCTACCGATTGAAGAGAAATATTTGTTCTCGAGGATGGAGGTGGGACTCATGGCAACCTCGGGGTCTGAGAAGCCCATAGAGGAGAAGAGCCTCGGAGAGGGGAAGAGGGAGGACATTGCTGGTTTGCTGTGGTTGCTTCCAGTAGGAGACGACAGTGGCTTGGAACCAGGCATGGATCCTTGTTTGCTCACTGTTGCTCTCGATCTCTTCCTCAACATATCACCTCCTTCTTTGGCTCAAAGATCAGAACTTTTTTCCCATTCTGATAGTTGAATGGTTCAGCAGAGATGCTCCATAAGATTCTACTGCAACAAAGTCAATATATTAAACCTCGCAAGCAGGGTACGATCAAGATTAACATAAAGAGAGGAGAAAAAAAATCATATTTGTTGCAGAAGAAACAGAAGAAAAAAAAAGTAAAAAACAGAACAAAGATCGTTCGCAACTCACTCCATTTGAGGGCTGATTCATTTAGCAGGCGCTCACTCTTCCGTGAACAACCTCTCATCGCACGCCCAGTTAAGCCAAACCGGGAACAAGGAAAAAAAGTTGCATTCTTGTGTGCAAGCGCAGAAGCACACAGGAGAGAAAAAAAAATGAACCACAAAAATTTCGAATCAAATATCAGTCATTCACGAAATAAATCCCGTAAAGGTCCCGTTTTGACATCAAAAAACGCAAAAAAGAAGGCTCCTTTCCACCAAGATCAAGGTGTCTGCAGAGCCCAGATGGAGGTGTCGCTGTGTCTGGTGCTCCGCACAGGGAAGCAATGAACAGAGATGAAGTCTTATTTAAAGACATGACCCGGTGCGGTTTCTTGCATCTGGAATCAAACCACAATTTAAAGACATGAGAGAGAAAGAGAGGGGAGAGATGGGGTGGGGGAGGGGGGGGGGGGGGGGGGGGGCGGGGCGGGGTGGAGTGGGTGGTTTAATTTCTCCACTTATTCTGCTCCGTTGCGTCTAATGGAGTAGTTTTCTGAGAGAAGGAAAAAAAAGACATCTTTTTTTTTATTTTGTTCTTGCCATTGTGTGCAGATACGACAGGCAAATGTCCCATCCGCTCGCTACAAATTTGGTAACTTTTCTTTTGCTTTCCTTCTGTGCCGCAGATAAAAGCATGATTGGATTTGGTCGTCAGATGAATAATGAGAACTGTGCTTCTCTTTTCTTTTTTTTCTTTTCGTTTTTCAATGAGATTAATAAATAATAAAAAATAATTGACTTAATTTCAATTTTATAGAGAATAAATTATTATTATTTTATTTTTTCGACCTTTTTTAATCAGTTTTCGATATTTGAAAAATGTTCAACTCGCATGGGAGCGCATTATTCATAGATTGAAGGTCGGTCCACCATCGAGCTTAACTAATTCTGTTAAGTCGGCTTGGGTCGCGTACCTGACAATAATAAGTGAAGCTTCCAATAAGAAATTTTTACGTTCATAAAATTTGAATTAGAAGAATATATGAGCAAACATTCGACTTTAAATTAGTACCTTAAGGACCTCCCGTAAATTTGAGCTGAAAAAAAATATGAGGATTAGTAAATAAAAAAATTGTTAAGAATCAGATAATTTAATCTCTTCCAAAATGGGGCCAAGATGACAAGATCCGAATCACACTGTCGTTAGGTTAAATGTCACTTTATTTGGAAATAAATAATTGTAGAGTGAGGGCAAACTATAGAATTTTAGGGCATAACTAAGTTAACTTATTTATCCTTTTCCATAGTTTTTTTTCTCTTTCCTATTTTTTTCTTCAGAAATGTTAATCCGAAAATGGATAAATACGTCACATATCAACATATTTTTTTTTCTGTCACTATCAAAATATAAGTACATATGACTTCCTTTTTTTATCACAAGAACTCATTTTTTTTCCCCTAACTTCTTCTATCAAGAAATTTTGAAGAGAATAGTTATGTCGATTTTTATTCTGAGTTATAATTATGGAATATATCCAAAACAAAAGGAATCTCATGAAAACTACGAAAATAAGAATAAAAAGTAACGCAAAAAAGTGATAGGTTCTAAGAAAAAAATCGGTAAACCTGAAAAAATTACTCTGTCCAAAATAATTAAATCTAAACAACTTAAAACAACAATCTCATTTTGTTTTTTAAACAAGTTAAATAAGCAATAGTAAAATTGCTATGATTGGAATCTTACGAATAGTAAAAGGATTTAGGAAATTTAGAGAATATCTTATAAGATCGTTAAAATAAAGATCATAACTTTGAAAACTTGCTAAAACTAAGGATCCTACCCAAAAACGACCAAAGTTTTTTTTTCACTTTACAATTTTGCTTCCAATCAAGTCATATTAATAATAATTTTGTATGGTCTAATTAGGCTCTCTTTGGCAACACAAAAATTAACGTTTCGACTAGCGTTTAGCGATTCAAACGTTAATTCTTTTGTTTGGTAAGTGACAAAAATAAATAGCGTTTAGCGTTTTATATGAAAATATTAAAAAGTTACTTTAACCGACGTTTAACATTTTATAATTTTTTTCAATTTTATCCTTATTCAAATATATTATTTCTTTCGAACTTATCTAATTATTTTCTCAATTTTTATTTTATGATCATTAAACTATATTTCTTTTTATATTCATGCTTAATTAATTACAAATTATTTATATGCTAATAATGAATAAAAATAATTTCACAATAATAAATTTATATTATATAAGAACTATTGTCAATATAAATTTCTATATATTTTAACAAAAAAAAGTTGTGAGATTTATTTTTAATTAATTAAGATATAAATATTTAATTTATTTGTATTATAATATAATTTATATAGTACTTAAATCAAATAATTTGTCATATGTTTAATTATGTCATTTTATATTTATCAGCTAATTTTACCGCTAATTTTATCAAATATTTATTTGTTATAATCTCTAATCGTTAATCATCATCCGCTACTCAATATCTGTTAGTGAATCCATTATTCGCTAGTCAAATCGTTATTCACTTGTCAAATCGTTAATAATGTCAAACCTTAATGTAGTCATATTTAGTAATTTAGTTATATAATATATGAATTTATTTATTATGGTAAATTTTATTGTATAACTCATACTTTAAAAACTAATTATGTCAAAGCATAGGCAAAGCCAAGTAGATGTCTGCAGATGCAGGAGAGTCTCAATAAGTAGTGCTCGCAATTATAATTTGACACAAATATTTAGTTAGTAGAGTGATTAGAGGATGTTTGAATTTCAGTGCACCCCTCATCTTTTTTCTCCGCCTCTGTGAGAAAGTAAGAGGCCAATCCTTAGAATGACTTTTTATTTATTTATTTATTTTTTCATTCTTTCTTAGTTTTTATTACAGTTAGTCGTGAAAATTATTAACATCCGACTAATTTGATATTGATATAAGAGCGAAATTATAAATGCTGATCAAAATAATGTAAAACATAAATACTACACTTTATTATTATTATTATTATTATTATTATTATTATTATTATTATTATTATTATTATTATTATTATTATTATTGTTGTTGTTGTTGTTGTTGTTGTTGTTGTTATTATTATTTGGAATGAAACTAATAGTTGACATTCAAATTAAAAAGTATATAGAACATATATTAACAATAGATAATTCCATAATAATAATAATAATAATGTGTTTACATAATATAACCAGAGTGTTATGAATCATAAATTGGTGGTTTAAATGCTCTGTTTTCTTTATTTTATGCAGGTTAAATTGCTTTAAAAACTTAAACTTTAATTTTATTTTGGAATCTAGTCTCAACTTTTATTTTTCGTAAAAGGTCATGAATTTTAAATTTATTCTTAAATATAATCTAAACTTTTATGTTTGTGTAAAAAGTCATGCACTTTAGTTTAATTCGCAAATGTATGATAAACCTTTACTTTAAAAATTTTAAATTTATTATAAATATGGCGTACTATATTATATTTTATTAAAAAATAATAACTCAACGATCATGACATAGATAAGTTGTAAAAAATAAAAGGATAATATTTTAAATATGTTTTACAAGTTCATTGGTAAATTAGGTTAAATTATTATATCTTTTACATTGTTAGGAAGGCTTTAATAGATTATATCTTATTTTATCTAATTACAAAATACACTAAAATTTAAACTAATTTACGACTAAAGTTGTAAAATAATAGTTAAATTTTTACTCTTCTAATTTTTTTTACAACTTGTCTATGCAATAATCACTGAAATATTATTTTTAATAATACTAATAATCTGCTATATTTACAATCAATTTTTAAAATAAAAATTTAGGTTAGATCTGGAAATTAAACTAAAGTTCATAATTTTTTATGCAAAAAAAAAGAAGTTTAGGATAAATTTGAAAATGAACTTAAAGTTCCTGATTTTTTTCGTAAAAATAAAAGTTCAAACTTAATTTCAGAGTAAAATTAAAATTTGAACCTTTTTATGTATTTTACTCATCTACATATATTGTGAATATGTGTGATATGTTTTAATTATGAAGTTAAAGTTTTAGGAGGATTTAACATTTTCCTTTAGTTATACCACAGGAAGGAAGCACTCTCTCTCTCTTTCTCTCTCATGCATCGACTGGATGGGAAGGAGTCAGTGGTGGGCTGATGGGTGACAGCAATCAAGAACACCCTACCACCGAAGCTGTTGATGACACAGTCGTCTCTCCGGCTCTTCGTCCTTGAGATGGATTTGAGAATAGAAATGGAAAGGAATATTTTGAGAGGAGAGAGAGAGAGAGATTGTCAGGCAAAGGTGACGACATGTTGTGTTTAATTGGAAGTTATTTTTTTTACTGAATGCTGCGTACGGATTGGGGAGGAGGGGCAGGGCTCTTTTTTAGAGTCACGGATTTTGAGGACATCACTGGAAGAATGCCTCTCTCTTTTTTTTAAAAAGAAAATAATTAATTAATTAAAGGCAACAAAACTTTATAACCATGACGGTAATAATTATTTTAGGACTGTACCCGGTTTAATATTCTATTAATTATGGATTACTTTTCATAATTAATTAACCTTTGGGTTAATGGGGAGGGGAACTCAAGCCATGGAAGACTCGTCGTAATCCACTAATTAGTCATCATCATAATCACTTCTAATTGGATATTGATGGCTCCTTTTTCGGAGTCTAATCTTAGCATTGGGCTGACTCAACACAGGTGAAATTTTTTCGAGTTTCTAGCGATGAGCGATATTGGATACCTTCTCTGCACTAATATGAGCTATTTTATCTTCGTATATAGGTGCTTCTCACCCCCCCCTCTCTCTGACTTGTGATCGAGATCGAGGCTTGCGGGTCGCTACTTGAACTCTAGCATCACGCTGTTCGTGAGATCACACGGATTCGAATATGTTTGGACTTCGATATACTTGTTAGAATTATTAATCATATATACTTGCCACTGCCCTTAGCAGATTCGAGCCATCATGAATGTGACGTTTTACATAATCTTGCGCCTACATATGTAATTCACTGTCCGCAAAACCTCAACTTGTTGGCAAACCATCTAATTGCACAACCGCTTGCTACAATTTTTTGGGAGGACTTTCCTCTCCTTTGTGGTTCGTCCCATCTTTTGTATCATGATTTCTCTTCTTAATGAAGTTAATTAGTCTCCAAAAAGGAAATAATCACTCCGGATAATTAAACCGCAAAATGCTTCAACTTTCACTTGGAGTGCATCATAAATTAAAAGGGAAAGAAGAAGAAGAAGAAGAAGAAGAAGAAGAAGAAGAAGAAGAAGAAGAAGAAGAAGAAGAAGAAGAAGAAGAAGAAGAAGAAGAAGAAGAAGAAGAAGAAGAAGAAGAAGAAGAAGAAGAAGAAGAAGAAGAAGAAGAAGAAGAAGAAGAAGAAGAAGAAGAAGAAGAAGAAGAAGAAGAAGAAGAAGAAGAAGAAGAAGCTGCCCGTTTTTTACAGATGCATTGATTAACGTTTGCAGGAAATATTGATTGAAATTTGGCAGCTTACAGCCTTTAAAAATCTGCAGCTCCGCGCAGTGCTTCAAAGCAAACGCTGATGCTTTTATTGATGATGCCCTTCACGCCTTTGCAACACACATCTATTAATTACACCCCTCTCCCTCCCTCTTTCTCTCTCCCTCTCCTCTTAAAAATCAATCCGTAACAACAAATATATTGGTGGATAATACTTTGAATCCTAATCGAATGAAGAAAAAAAATTTGTATGCACCTATTGACACAGTGGTCATAAATCCCAAAGCATAAATCACCAAGGAAGGTTCTCTTTTGCGTGCCACCCTTCAACTTATAGCATTAACCCTAAGTAAAAAAAAATAGCTTCCTCGAGACAATTAACCTACAAAACTAATTCTCCACTGCCACATCTAAATCTACATTCAACTCTCTCTCTCTCTCTCTCCTCTCTCTCTCTCTCTCTCTCTCTCTCTCATCTCTCTCTCTCTTCTCTCTCTCTCTCTCTCTCTCTCTCTCTCTCTCTCTCTCTCTCTCTCTCTCTCTGCCCCAAATTTTTGGAGCCCTTGGCGAAGGGAGCCCCAAGGCAAAGCTCACGGATCACGTTGCTGCACCCTTCCCTACGTGGGACCCCGTCCTCCGGCGATACACACATTATTCACCAATTACAGCGTCCGATTATTTTTTTCATTTACAAAATTACTCGGTTGATTCTTGGGTTAAATTTCTAGAATTTTTAGTTTAGTCTTTTTTTTGTTCACTAGTTGCCCAATAACCCGACTAACTCTATCTGTTTTTTTTAAATGTATTTTAAGTGCTTCTCAAAAAAAAATATAAAATTACATAATGTTAAAGCATATGTCATATGATTATCATCAACTTGTGTAATAAAACATTATTTAGCATCGTCTTAAATAAAAAAAACAATGAAGAATATACCCTCGAAAAAATAGAATAGAATATTATATTTTTAAAAATTTAAACACAGGAGCGAGCTGGTTAAAACCCACAAGGGCATTTTATTTTTTTTAAAATAGAATATTTACACTTTTTTAATTATATTTTTTTCATAAATCTCTCATAAACTATTACGATTTTTCACATCTAACTTTAAATTATGAACTTATTTTTTTATTCTTAAAATTAGCGACTTTTCCATTTTACTCCTGCCATCATTTCTATTACATCTTCCATTTTTTTCTATTTATAAAAAAACTAAATTATCCCTCCCTCCAAAAAAATAAAAAATAATAAATATAAAAAATAAAAAATAAAAAATTTATTGCAAGGATTAAAATGGTAAAAAAATTCATTTATAAAAAGACTAAATTACTTTCCCCTTATTATTTTTTTTATTTTTTTATATTTATTATTTAATATGTCACGAAGAAAGAAATAATTTAGTCTTTTTATAAATGGAAAAAATTAAAATTAACAGAAAATATAATAAAAATAAACGGAAGAATTAAAGTGAAAAAATCGTAATAGTTTAAAAATAAAAAAAATAAATTTATAATTTAGAGTTAGATACGGAAAGAATATAATAATTTAAGAAAAATTCACGGAAATACCTCTAAATTTTTTTATTACATTGTTTAAGATTTCAATAGGCCGTAAACAGTGAGGGAGGTGGTGGAAGTTATCCAACCCTCCCCCACCCCTTGTCCCCTCCTTAACCCGTACGTTTCGTACGTAGGGAACGCATGACAGGTGCACGGCGATCCGGGGCGCGCGCATCACCACCACCCGCCCCCAAGCGCCCCACCCGCAACCGACGGCGGGGATGCGAGGAGCTCGACTCCCCACCCCGCGATCTTCCATCCCTCTCCGTACACGTGTCTGTCAGCGTCATCTCCGAGCGCGCCGAGCGCCGGTCCGGTCGCCGGACGACCGGCCCGTACGTACCCCTCCACTGTACTCCTCCTCCTTCAAAGCCTCCCCCTCCCCTCCCCGCCCTAAAAGTGTGTGCACAAGAAGTCTCCCACAAACACCACTGCGTCCTCGACACGTCGACGTCGGGAAAAAGAGGAGGAAAGAGAGAGGGAGAGTGAGAGGAGAGAGGAGAGAGAATGAGAAGGAGGGTAAAAAGTTTGACTGCATGCATTCAAAGGAGGGGAAATGTTACCCGTCGCTGAGACAGCGCCATTCAAAGGGCCCCCCCTCTCTCTCCTGTTATTATTTAATGCGTTTTGGCGGGGGGGGGGGAGGTGCATTATTATCCCTGCATTATAGGCAATCCCTCTCCTATCATCTATTTTTTTACTATTATTATTAATATTTAAATTTAAATATTAATAATAATAGTAAAAAAATAGATGATAGGAGAGAGATTGCCTACAAGATTAGATAAGATTATGAATGACCATATACGTGAACGAGTCGGAGTGGCTTCTATTAGTGAGAAAATGGTAGAGAATCGTTTGAGATAGTTTGGTCATGTTCAGAGAAGACCATTAGATGCGCCAGTAAGAAGAGTAGATCAAATAATCTGGAGTCCGATTAAAAAAGGGAGAGGGAGGCCAAGGCGGACATTTGGCGAACTAATAGAGCAAGATCTATTGGTGAATAATATACCGAAAGGTTTGGTTACTAATAGAGCGAAATGGCGTCGTATGATCCATGTAGCCGACCCCACCTAGTGGGATAAGGCTTTGTTGTTGTTGTTGTTGTTGTATTATTAATATTTAAAATATTTAATCTAGGAATCTAATGGTGTTCTTGAATTTGCAACATGGAGAATTTGATTTGCCTTTTTGGCTGCAATTATTAGTTATCTATAACTATAATTAGGTTGTAGCTAGGGACTATGGGGGATTACATAGTGATTCATTAATTAAAGTTTTTTTTTGTTTCTTAACTACTTTAATTTGAGATGGAAAGATCAAAATAGGTTTTAGTAATGAGAAAAAATTAACTATTCATGTGAGGATGATTATCTTTTTTTGATAGTAGTTTATTGATACTCATGATTATTAACACCCGATTAATTCGACATTCGGACATGAGCAATATGGATAAATCACCAATCAAATTGATGATTCGGAAAAAAAAATTTAAATTTAGGACTACTGACATTCAGTGATCTCAAGACATAATTTCGATTGTGCTAATTATTTTTAGTTATGCGAGGATGATGCTTCATCAATGGAAATCAATTCCATTGGAAACAAATATTTGATTTGCTCCTTAGTCAAACTAATAAAAATGATTCTAGAATTTGGTGGTTGAGGATGAGACTTCTATATCTTTGATAAATAAATAATTAATCAATGCGGGATGAATTTCGGTTGATTGGAAAAGAGTTTTATGAACAAATTTTTTTTTGTGATTAGTTCCGATGTATGGAAAAAGAGGTCGACGATTTAATTCGTACGACACTGTAAAACACACTGTCATGTTCGTCTCATATCGCATATTTACCAGTGACAGATAAAATTCTTAATAAAAACATTCTACATTCATAAAATTAAAACTAGAAATCTTTATTAAACAAGGAGGAATGAGCTTGTAACTCCACCCAACTCACCTTGATAATTATTTAACTGAAAATGGAGGAGTGATTATCAACCACTCATACCGACTATCACGTTTCCCAATGAAAAAAAACTGTGTAATGTAATTTTTTTATTTTGGTAATCTTATTTTATACACTACTAAGTATTAAACATAAAAATGGAATAAAACTGCGCTAAGTATCTTTACCAAATCAATCAACACATTTTTAATGAAGAAATAATTGAGGCACTAAGATTTTTTTTTAAATGGTCATAGTTGAATTAATTTCTAAAAGGGTTTTTAAAGTGACTAGTACTTTTTCCTATCTTCCATTTTTTTAAAAAAAAATTCAATGATGTAATAGCCTTAGTTTGTCTTTTTAAATATAAATAAGGGAATATTTTTTAGGCATTTTATATTTTCTAATTTAAGAAAAAAACATTCAGTATTTTTTTTTGTTATGGGTTGGTTGAAATATTCTTGAATGGAATATCAGATAACCTAATTTATTATTTCTTTTCATATGCCAATTTCCTTATGTGAAGGAACATAACACATTTTAGAATTGTTCTTATCATTCTTTTTTTATGACAGAACAAGCTTAAAGTATAATGGGTCTGAAAGACTCAAGATAATGGCAGGGCATTATCTCCCTATAAAAAAAATATTTTTCCAATTAAAATAATAAAGGATTCTTAAGTATATGCTGCAAAGATACGTGTAGAATGCTGCTTTGCCACCGGTGGGGCAAATATGATACAAGATTTAGCAAAAGTTAACAAGGATTATATAAGAGTTGGCCCCTTTAATCCCCTGGATTCTCTTGATTCTGTAATGACTTGTAGCATTCTGAGTCTTAATTGAACTGAGAGAAGAACAAATAAAGGAAGAAGAGAATGATTCAACTCAACCAGACTTAGCTATAAAAAAAGCTTACAAAAAAAAATATGATTAATTACTTTTTTTCTCCATAATTCTTTCATAAACATATTGATGAGATAATTAATTGAGATTGCATATGTCAGAATTAAGAAAGCAAGAAAATGATGCAACTGGGGCTTGCCTTCATCATTTGCTTCTTCTCCATATTGCAAGAGGGTATATATCTGAGGAAAGGCCAAAGATGGTCAACATCATGATGCACCAACACCAACTTAACACCTCTAATAAACTATTTTTTTTATATTCCCATTTGTCTTCTTTCATCATTATATTTTAGTAGAGATATGACCACTTGTTTCAACCCCAAAGTATAGGCATGTATGAAATTAGATTGAGAAATTAAATTAGGATTATGCAAATAGGAGTAGTAGTACTTTAAAAGCAGACTGATCATGACTAAATTTCAGACATGAATTTAATGTTAATTGACTGATGGAGCAGATGATGTTGCAACTTGCAAGTGACTTAACTCTCATGAAGGCTAATTTATCATACTGTAATGTATCAACTTGCAAACCCAGCACTGCAAGAATCATTTAATCACAATTAATCAGAAGGTACAGAACTTACAGTTTATTGTGACATGAGTACAATAATTTTCAGAAATAGTGGTGGTCTTGACTTAACATTGTTGTTCTGCAACACCCCTTTTTAAGCATTTATTGTCCTTATCAAACCAATTGGATTGAGGAAGATGTCACAGGTGGCCATTTCTTATAAGCTACTTTGGGTATTGGATTGTTCTTGTAGCTAACCAAGTTGTTGAAATAGTTTTAAGCAATTCAATCCAACTCGGCAAATGCCAATGTCATGTCATGTTTAAGAAGGCTCCTATTGCATACTTCCTGCCTTTGTTTTGAGGTCTTCTCGCATAGTGCAAAAAAAACTGTAGAAGGCCTTAAGGCCATAATGATTTCATCCAGATCTTTTTTGTGTCTTGTGGCTATTATAACACAGGTGGTCAAATAACACCACTTCAACTGTGCAAATGGAGTTAATTCCACAATGTTTTGGTCCCTTCATCATCATAGTTCTTGTAAGCCATTGGAGCTTGTTGTGCTTCCAATGGCAAGGTGTGGGGGCACTGAGGTATTCAAAGCCATTAATCATTGTCTCAAGGACAAAGGGCCCCAAGAATGGCCCACTAATTGATGGACTTTATTATTTGGTAGTCATATATAGAGATCAATGTTTTCCAACCTTCACCAACTATATATACTTCTTACCCCAACTTTATCTCATTTTTTGTTAATTTTATAATGGAACAACAGTTCATTCTTTTATATTTTGGACACTTTCCTTCAAAGATTGAAAGAGTGTAGTTGAAAGAAGTGAGGATACATTTTATTCTTGGATTTTTAGTTCATCATAAACATGGTTCAATGGAGGCAAATGATGGTATTCTAACGGCATGTACATGACTGAAAAAAAAATAACATAAAAAAAAATCAGATTTCTTATTATGAGAAAGTTCTACAAGAGCAAAAGAAATTGAGATGATGATAATTACAAAAGAAATGACAAATATCTTCAGAGAAAGAACATAAAAATTACAGGACCAATAATTTTTGCGAGCCTCTTGTATGATAATTTTTTTTCTCTTGAAACTGTAACTCATTAACATTCATGATGCAGATATATAAATGCTGATACTGCAAAGTGCCAAGGGACATTGATGCCGCTCTCTTTCTTTCTTTCTTTTTTGTGGTAAATAAAAGTCCTTTATTTCGTTTTTATGATAGCAATTATGGCAGGTTCCCATTTGTCAAGAACGACATCTTATAAATTGACACAAAAAAAAAAGGAAAAAGAAAGCATCTTTGTGATCACTGATCCAGTAATTAATCTTCCTCCATGGCAGCAATTCAATAGGCTCAGGACTGAGATGCATCACATTACATGGCCATGTTTTATTTCTTTTCAGAACTAAACCAAGACATGTGTGATAGAGAACCTGCAACAACTACTTCCCAACTAAAACTTTTATCATTCCCAAACCTAAAAGTAGTACAACAACAACAAAGCCTTATCCGGGGTCGGCTACATGGATCATACGACGTCATTCCGCATTCCTTAATTCATGTTCATGAAATTCGACAGAGTTTTACGCTGACTGTCGGGGCCTAACACAACCCTCATCCTTTATCCGGGCTTGGAATCGACTATAAAACATAGGCGAAGTTTATTTTTATCACGATGGATCATACGATGCAAAAGTAGTACCATTATTATTTTTATTATTGCATGCTGCATCTCTGTACTAATGATCAGCTCAAGATCTCCACCATGTTCACGTTTCACATTTCTGTTACTCTGCGAGGAGGAGAAAGAGAACAAGGACGTGCATCAAAAGCTCGCTCCAGTCACGTTCATTAGAGTGCCCGTGGGATTGCTATCCGTAGCTTACTTGATACCAATCATGCCTGCCCCCCTCTATATATATCTCTCTCTCCCCTTTATCTTCATTTCAATGCAAGCAGGGAGGCATGGCTTCACCTTAATTCTCTCTCTCTCTCTTTTTATGCACAAGCTCCTGCTCCCCATCAATGTCATCACGCTCAGTTTACGGATTGATTCCTATTGGTTTGCCCGGACCCAAACGTCCAATTCCATTAAAGAACGCCATCATGGCTCTCCCTCCCTTCTTGTTCCTGTCAATGGAGAGAGAGACAGAGAGAGAAAGAGATGTGAAATGTGCAGGAGTGGCGCCAACGGCAGCTAAAGGGGATTGTTCTCACGCACTTTACTGTGTGGAGCAGGGCGAACGCCGCATTGCTTTCACTGAGACGGCGACGGCTACTTTGCTGACAGCCCCCATTTCTTCACAGTGCCTAAACTCTTGATTCAGAGACGCTTCCAATAAGATGCAAGGTGACCACGTAGCCTCTTGCAGCAGCTAGCTAGGAAATGTGCTCATGACGGGGCCTCGCACGATGTGGATGTGCATGGAGAGATGGCTTGATTGGGCGCTCTACGTGGGGCATCCCCTCGGCCCCCATGCCATGCATGGAACGGGAACAGGATGGAAGTAGAAGGAAACAGGACTGACAAGATCCCGTGCTCTCAAAGATGCCTTGTACTCTCTCTCTGATGCAAAGGAGCACGGTTTCAGAACAGAAGAATTGCTGTGAACTCTGCACAGGATCGAGAACAGAAAACTAAACACAGATTGTAGTTGAGGATCACAGACTCGGAGGGTTCCTTAGAATTCTCTCTTTCTGTGATGCCAATCTTTGCATGTATTGAGTTGCAGAGAGAAACTTTGGTTAGCTGAGCTTTCTGCAACTACGCCAATGTCATAGCAGATCTGAGAGCATGATCCATCAACAATTCGTGATTAATATGAAGGAGGTGATTTGATGAATGGGGAACAAAAAGACAACCAGTAGGAGGTAGGAAGAGAGACAGATGGAGTGGGCGTGACCAGCATTTTGACTTTGTAATGCATTTGATTTTACAATGAGACTTTTGTAAGGTGACTGCGACGTCGAACTGCCCATTAATTGATTGCTCTTCCCATTATCACGAACTTTTGTGCGACTACGATTTTTGAGGAAAAGAACAATTTATTTTTGTGTGGAACTAATTTATTCTCAATTTTTTTTCTGTTTGGGTTGAATTGGATTTATCTTGGGCTTAAATCCGACGTCGAGTGTTCATTTTGAAATAAATAAATATAATATTTATTTTAAATAATGGAAATAAATTATAATTTTTTTAATGCTTGAAGCACTATTTTATATATTATTTAAATTAAATGAAATAATACTTTGAGATATCGTAACACTCGGGGCAAATTGCAAATATGGGCTTGCGTATTTTTCTTTATTGGGCCAACGAGGAAACAATTCCATATCTAGACGGGCCAATAATGGGCTCGCGCAACGAAGCAACATAAGATGCCCAAGGCGTTTTTTAGCCCATCCAAATGACGGTCTAATTTTTAAGCTACACGTTCATAATACAAATCGGAAATCCTCCTAAACAAACAAAAATTAATTGGCATAATTTGTTAGAACTGCCTTGGATTAAAATGATAATAAGTTTTTGATGACATATACTTTTACTTTTTATCCAAATTTTAAATTAGTTCGACACTAATAATTCTAAATATCCGAGTCCCGAGTGGGTAAAACAAAGTGTCCAAGTGGTACAAAAGAGTGTTTTCTTACCAAATATTAAGGCTGTTTGGCTATAAACAATTTTGAAATTTTCTTCAAGTATGGTAACTAAAAAAACTAATAACTAATTATTTTAATTACTTATAAGTTAGAGAAATAAGTTGGGGGACTCCTAACCTCTTTTGTATAAAAAGAAAAAAGTTAATGAACAATGAATGTATTATTTTGACCTTATATTATGCATAATTGTTTTTCCACATATTTCTTATATTATAATATTAAGATTTTTTGTCATTTGATTAAAATAATAATTTACATATTTTTATTATCAAATACGTAATTATTTATTTTAAAAATTAATTTTTGACATTAAATTATTTATCAACACTTCAAATTATCAGTTATTTTATATCAACTAAGTCAAAAAAAATCCTAAATCAAAGATAATGCACTAATTTATATCATTACTATAATAATGATTATGATGATGAAAATCGTAACTATCAATTAACCTAAAGAGGGAAAGTAAAAGAGCACATAAGTTTTATTGGTAAAATTTAATTCTTGATCTTTGAGTAAGGCCTCTTAGATTTTAGTGGAGAAGTGAGCCATGTCCACATTTTATTTGTTAGAACTAATTCATTTCATAAATTATATAATAAAAATATTAAATGAATTTGATAGTGAATCACGGCACTACAATAGGGGCCCTACATTAATGTAGGGTGAGTATACTACACATTTCTCCTTAGTATCATTAGGGATAGATGTATCCTTTAAAACCATTCCATATTTTTAAGTCAATTTTTCAAACTAGAAGCATAAAAACTACTGAAAAAAACCTTTTTATAGTGGTTGGTTTTTTTCTCTCTAATTTTTTCGATGTCCTATTTTAGCATACACATATTTAATAAATTAAGATAAATAGTAATACATTAAATTTTATAACTAAATATAAAATATGGAACTAAAATGTTAAAACATATCAAATAAGTTTCATAATGTAAGAGAAGAATATTAAATTATACAAATATCATATCAACAATAAAAAAAATTTAAAACACTTCTTGACTTCTTGTTTTTTTTCTTTCGATTCAATCTTTTTTTTTTTTGGAATCGAACACATTTATCAGATTATTTTTACACCCTTAATAATCAAAGGTTATTTGCTGTGGAGAAAAAAAAAGAGTAGAGCTTATATTTTGATTGGATTGTAAGGTGGACTCATCTTTATATAAAAAAAGGACTTTTGCAAATTATAGAGGAGAAAAAATCAGTAACAGAAAAAAATTTACGTGGAAAGTGAATTCCACTACTTATTATTATTCGTCATTAATTAACTGTTTATTATTTGAGTTCAATTTTAATATTTTCTACTTGACCTTGTTTCATATTTTTTGCACCAACAAATTTTTATTCAACGCGGTTCATAATTTATCACAGTTATAAAAATACGATGACAAAAAAAAAAAAAGAAACACCTTCGTTTTATTCTTATTATTTATATTTAAAAATATTAATATTTATTTTGTGTTTTATGTTTTACATGCCTATTTACCTAATTATACATAAATATATAACAAAGAAGGTGAAATATACAAAAATTAAGGAGAAGAAAAAATGTTTAAATAACTGCTGTACGAAGCATAAAGAAACGTGCTCCAATGGCCGGATTCCTCCTCTTATTAAATCCCGTGACCTCCGCCTCGCTTCGCTCCTTCTCGTCTCCTCCTCCTCCCTCCTCCTCCCTCCATCCGCCACGGCCGCCCTCCTCCTCCTCCCTCCGCCGCGCCTTCTTCGTTGCCTTCGCCGCCCAAGGTCGTCGGAGTCCCCGACGCCGGCGGAGGGAGACGGACGGCGGCATGGCGTCGTCGTCGTCCCGTGCCACGGTCCCGAAGCCACTCAGACGGAAGGACAGCGCTGGCGATGGCTTGGACGAGGTGGCCTCCTTGAGGCCTCAGGAGCCCGATAGGGTCGAGATCGAGATGCCCTATTCGGACCACAGAAGCGGTGAGTTTTAATTGGTTTCTGGTTGCTGCTCGCGTGGTTAAGACTTGTGATCAAAACTTGTTGCTTCGATTGTTCATATTACAATCACAATTTGTGATAAAACTCTGCGATTTCGAGAAATTCTGTTCATTGTTAAAACTGTGATGACTGGAATTACGTAACTCCAATAGATCAGTTGAGGTGTTCTTAGGTTCAGCCTTATATGTACTGCAATTTGGAAAGAAGTGATAAGCTGCTAAATCGGGTTCCATTTTCAAGACAATGTTTTGGCATTCTAGGCGCAGCTTTCTCCCTAGCTTTCGTCCGAAGATAACTTGCTCTGCATTAATGTAGTGTTTGCTGAAACGGATTGAAGGTTCTTTCGTCAAACTCGTTTTGTGTTTTTCTAAAAAGATAGTAAAGGATCCTGCAGATGAAAGCACAGGAAAGCAAACTTTTGTCAAACTAAACTTTCCTGCATAATTTTCCTTGGTAATCACCAAACTATGAATGAAAACATATGTGCTTTCCTTCACAGTGCTGTGATCCATTGGATCTTTTACCACCTTTCTGAGAAAACAAGAAAAATAGTTGTAGAAGATAGAATCCATAGAACAAAACAGTGGAAAGAATTGTCACAAAACGTTGCATTGAGAGAAAGCAAGTCAGATTTTTCTGAAAGACTCACAAATGCAGCCTCCGTTTGGTAATGCTTTGTCAAAAATCTAGACAAAGTTTCTGTGGATTGTTGTGACTGAACCTTTTTGGGAGATGTGAAAAAAAGTACAATAGTTGTGGAAGGCTGAAATCTGTGAACAAAAACAACAACAACAACAATAACAACAAAGCCTTATCCCACTAGGTGGGGTCGGCTACATGGATCATACGACGCCATTCCGATTCGTTGATCCATGTTCATAAGATTCGACAGGATTTTATGCTGCCTGTCGGGACCTAACACAACCCTCCTCCTTTATCCGGGCTTGGGACCGGCTATAAAATATAGGCGGAGTTCTGGGAACAAAAACAATTTTAATTTTTTCATCAAACAGCTAATTAACAGTAAGCAAGTAACCTTTTTTTGCAAAGCACCAATTCCACAGCACTCCCAAATGCACTTATGAAGCTAGGAGTATGCTGGACGCTTAAAGGTGGATTTAGGATTCCTGTGCTGATTTAATTATGCGAGACTGGCTCAGTTTGTTACCTTGTTCTAGATTTTCATGTTTATGTTGAATCTACTTTTTTTAAATGGGAGGAGTGGATGGTTACTGAAAGGAAATTCTCAAGTTTGAGTTGGATAACTGAACTTTGTTAGTATTGAAAATTTGTTTTACCACTTGAAGGGGCTTCCACGTCATCCAGGAGTCAGCTAAATTTGGCTAAAGGATTTGTATCATCTAGAGAGAACATTAATGAAGGAATCCCCTCTACCCTTAATATTCCTCGAAAGGGCCGGACCAGGGCAAGTTATTTAAAGCTTTTTGGAGTGGAGTTGTCTCCTGACAACTTTGCAGTTGCAATCGTTTATTTTGTGCAAGGAGTTTTAGGCCTAGCCAGGCTTGCTGTAAGCTTTTACTTGAAGGACGATCTTCATCTTGACCCAGCAGAGGTAAGCACTCTCCTTGTTGTTCCCTGATACTTCTGTTCTGAATAAGGGGAGAAGATTTCTTCCATGATACTTATGTTGTCACCAGCATTCAGCAATATGACTACTTTGGTTTGCATGATGCATAATTTCTTCAAAATTGACAAATTGTTCATTCTTTAAATAGACAGCTGTTATATCAGGTATTTCTTCTTTGCCATGGTTGATCAAGCCCCTTTACGGTTTTATCAGGTTCGTTTACCCCTTATTTGGATAATTCTTGATATTCTGCTAACATGCTTGAAGTTTTAAGACTTTTCATGATGACAGTGACTCCATCCCACTCTTTGGATACCGAAGAAGATCATATCTTATTCTATCAGGCTTTCTTGGAGCACTTTCATGGGGCCTCATGGCAATGTTTGTGGATAGCAAGTATGGTGCAGCATCTTGCATCCTCTTGGGTTCTCTTTCAGTTGCCTTTTCGGATGTTGTAAGTAATACTAACATTTCCTGATTATTAATTTTCTTTTCGGCAAACATGGGCCATGGTCTTGTTTGGCCTTTGCAATCAGTATATGCTTGAGGGTTTGTTGTTTATGATTTTGCTTAGATGAATTCTGTATTGATATTGAGAGTTGACATCTAGGTGGTTGACTCTATGGTTGTTGAAAGGGCTCGTGGGGAATCACAGAGCACATCAGGATCCCTTCAGTCTCTCTGTTGGGGATCATCAGCCTTTGGAGGAATTGTGAGTTCATACTTTAGTGGCTCTCTAGTGGATGCTTATGGTGTAAGGTTTGTTATTTAGACTATCAAATTTATTATAATGTCTGAACGTCAGTTTTCTTTAGTTACAAGTGAACATATTATTCAATGCGATCGTCTATGTACAACTGCAGATTTGTTTTTGGTGTCACCGCCTTTCTCCCTCTGATGACATCAGCAGTTGCTGTTCTTGTAAATGAACAAGCTGTGCCCTTCTCGAGAAATTCAACTTCAAGCTTTGTACAGAATTCCAAGCAAAGTATTTTGCAGTTGTGGACTGCTGTCAAGCAACCTGATATTTTCCTCCCAACTTTATTCATATTCTTGTGGCAGGCAACACCACAGTCAGATTCTGCCATGTTCTTCTTCACGTAAGCTTCAAATTATGCCTTAATCATCACACCTTTACTTTTTCCACCATTAGGCATCTCACTCTTCATTCTCTTTTGTCCATTAAAGGATCATCTGTTTATGCCATTTTTTGAAGCTTTTCTTTCTGCTTGATTGTCAGAACAAACAAACTTGGATTTACTCCCGAGTTTCTTGGACGTGTCAAATTTGTTACTTCTGTGGCATCCCTAATAGGCGTTGCACTATATAATACATTTTTAAAGAATGTTTCACTCAGAAAGATCTTTCTCATCATGACAATTATTGGTTCAGCTCTTGGAATGACACAGGTGCTGGTCAAATAATTTTCTTACACTGAGATAATGCATTAAGGATTTAAGATTTTGTTGAAGAAAATACTTTCTGTATGCAGGTCTTTCTGGTCACTGGACTAAATCGCCAATTCGGTATAAATGATGAATGGTTTTCGATTGGGGATTCTCTGATAATAACTGTGCTCAGCCAGGTTAGTAGCCCATATACAAACTGCAGTTCTTTGAATAATTACCAGTTAAATTTAGTTGTACTCTGATATGTTTATCTGAATTATCATCTGCCAAGAACAGGATGGTATCCTAGAGTCAACAAAGGAAATAAATGAAAAGATAATCAATCTATTAGCCTATTGTGAATGACTTCCCATTATCTTTGAATGTTTGTTAATGGTTCATTCTGTAATCTCTTGCATACTAGCGTTACAAAACCTGGATATTGCATGATGCACAACATTAATAACATTACATAAGACTTATCTAAGCTATCATAAAATAATTCAGCACCTAATATCATGTTCTATTCTATTTTTTTCTCAAAACAATTATCATGTTCTATTATGTATGTGTTGAAAATACTAGACCTCTTTCACCTCTTTCTTCATATAACACTATCCTACCATAAATCTTAAACTAATATGTTAGTAGTTTTGAGGAAGCTTATACTTTAAAGATGGAGATAGTGCTCTAGGAATCCATCAGTTGATGATAAATTTTCCGAACATTGCCTTTCCATCAAATTGGTTTCATGTTAATCTGCTTTTTTTTTCATTCTATTACATTATTAGAATAATTGTGAATTGCATTGCAGGCTTCGTTCATGCCAGTTTTGGTATTAGCAGCAAGATTATGCCCAAGTGGAGTAGAAGCTACTTTGTTCGCTACCCTCATGTCTATCTCAAATGCTGGCAGTGTTACTGGAGGTCTAATTGGCGCTGGATTGACTCAGTTACTTGGTGTCACCAAAGATAACTTTGGTAACTTGGGTCTACTGATTATTATTTGTAATCTGACATCCCTGCTTCCTTTGCCACTCCTTCGGCTGCTACCAAAGGACAACCAAGAGCCAAAGGTTTTGGACATCGAACAGACAAAAGTAAGTTGAGCATCACCACAATTCACTTTGTCTTGTCTGCGAGATCAGCAAATAGATCCGCCTCCTTTGTTGCAGATAACCCAATGTACCATACCGCTTTCTCCCTCTCAGGCATATAAGATCTACTTGCTTCTTTCTCCTTTTCAAAGTAAAGAGATTATTCTTTAAGCATTTTTTTATGCTTGTCTCAGTTGCTTCGAATTAGCATAGGTGATTATATAATATTATATATGTTTCTTTACACTAAGAGATCATTCCAGTTTACTCTTCATGGAGTTCAAGTTGTTCACCACATTTGATGTACTTCACTAATCACGAGAAAAGCAGGCATAATCGAAACAATTGGTTACCTTTGTGGTCTTGGTTATGGCTCTTCGTTTGGTTCAGACAAAAATATGAAAAATGCATCCTGAGCTCTCAACCTCAGGCCTAATTTTATTTTTTGTGTATTGTATAGAATTTCCATTTGGTTATGTTGAAAATAATTTGGGAAGAGAAATAAATTGTTAGGAAAATAAACCTATTAAAAATGATACTTCTTTCTTCTGCTGTTTTGACCATGTATAAGAAAAAAAAAAAAAACTCAGCATATAGGTGACATGTTTTCCGTATGATCTAAATTTCTTTTGTACGAATTCCTCCAGTGCAGAGTTCATCGTTCCTGACTACATGTGTTTCCTATCCAAAACTAAATAGTGTTCCAGTAAACTATAAAACTTCCTAATCACAACTAATAATGGCCGTATTGTCTTAATCTTCTTATTTATCATCTCTGTACGAGTCAAACATCTACGATCATAATTTCATGCATCTTACATGAATATTAAACGCCATTCAGAGGTGAGGGATTTGCAGATGCAGATCAGAGACCAGATCGTCTTTCTGATCTCTATGCTGCAGATTACTGACGATGGCTTTCATTGGCTCAGTGGAACGTACAAATCATCAACAAATAATAAACTTAAAAGGGGCATCATTTGGTACCTTATTCAACAACTCTAAGGAACATTTTTGGAATTTTTTTTTCGATTGAGATCCATCGATATATAGAACTACTAACACTCAATTAATTTGATGTTTGGACGAGAACGGTACATATACATCCACATGAAAGCGGATCCAACATTTGGAAAATTATTTTGGTCATTCAAATCAACGTGTTCCGCGTTACATGCAACAAATCAGGTCTCTTTCTCTCTCAGTCATGCACATGGATTTGCTCGTGCAATCTGCAAAAATTAATACTACGCGTTCAAACGAATACCTTTGTACATGCATGAGAAGCTGGGGACTTTACACGCATCATGGATCATGATTACTTATATAATGTCTCTGTCTTTCTCTCTCCATTCATTAGGTGTAACAGACCCACTGTTTGGAAGCGGATCATATGGAGTGCATGTGGTCTGATGTGGGTGGCAATTCTAATGGTAGTTCTTAAACACCAAAATCCACCACCTTCTGCTCATGATGATTGTGAAGTCCAAACCAACAGCCATGTGAGCAATCATTGAGCCATGGACTACAGATATCACAAAGCAATGCCACTGCAAAGAAGGGAGCAGTTGTTTATATCCAAAAGTATTAATATTTCCTACTAGATTTCGATGAATTATTCAGATACTGACTGAGACATACTTTACAGGGTACTCAGAGTTGCATGAACTGGAGCACATTTTGAAAAGGTCACCCGAGGCAGGAATAATATTATTATGCACCCACTGGTTCTAAGGCCATGACGCACCATCAACAAACAAACACCAAAGGAGGGCCATCATCTGTTACAAATTTGCTTACATGCCATGTACCAGGCCATCAATCCTGATTCTGATTATGCTGACATGGTGATGTTAGATTCATTCTGATGGATATTTCTGTTACGTATATTGGAGCACACGATGGGGACTTGAACCATTTTGAAGACAAAATAGGGACCATTTTGATCAATCTTCACATGCATCTGTCTGCAGAAATAAATTAATCTTTCATCTGAAAGGAACAGAGGAAAAGAGAATGTGTCAAACAATCCATTAAGCAACATGCTTTTGTCATCCAGTATTACAAAGTAATGAATAAATCTATGGACTCAAAATGTGCAGAAGATCCATCTATTTGGTGATCACTGGCCAATTATGTCTCATTGTAAGGAGGAGGATGAGGACATCACGAACAAAGAATTAAATGCGATCGGTAGTTAGAAGTTGGGCATGACTGACCAGCTCACAATTGAATTCTGACTATGCTTCCACAAAAATGAGGAAAGTTCAAATTGATGATAACACTCATCAGAAACAACCTGGGAGGATTCCACAGACAATTAAGAGCAATCATTCCACCAAGGAAATCATTGCTCACTAAAGAAAGCAGATGAATGGAGTCTGGGATATGGATACTGAATAGAATACCAAGAGTAGGTCATGTTGTTTGAGGAGTGAGATTATTCTTTTTAGACATAATTGGAATTCCTTTTATCCAAAGTGTCTCTTTAGATTTACTTAGTGTTTCCGGCCATGTCGCTCATTAATAAATAGACAGCAAATGCAAAGACTTTCTGCATCTGCAAAATGATATTGCAAGGTCAAGATCCAATTTAAAAGACTGCAATGTTATTAATAATTTCTCAAAGAAAAGCATACTTCAAAATATCTACCATCACATCCAAGTCTCAACTAAATTTTTCTTTGAAAAAAAATTATTCATATATGTCACGATCCTCTCCGGAAGAGAGAGATATCTTTCCATATTTAATAAGGCTGCCACATAGCAACCATAAGATGAGAGCAAACAAAATATTTTTGTTGTTAGACATAGTTCTTCACTTTTAATGCTCATGTGAAGAAGAAGAATTCAAACTTCTCCAGCTTTATTGTTGTTCAAAAGCCTTATGTCTTCATCTAACTTGTGGGCATTCAAACAGTCGAGCACAGAATCGAAAGAAGTCACCAAATGAATCAAATCATGTTCACCATACAATAAAAAACTATGAACTCGTAGATCAGATGCAGGTCTCTCTTGGGTGTGATTGGATGAAGGGTTAAGTAGGAATGTGTTAGATTTATTGGGGTAGAGTGGATTTAAAAATTTTACACCTTATTTGGATGCTATTTTTTATTTAAAACTAAGGATAGGTTGGTATTCGTAAGCCCATCACATGACTTAAAATTAAACTCACCAAATCGGTGATTTTGGAGGGGCTAGAAATAATATTTCCTATTCTACCTTTATTTCTTCTCGATCAAATAAAAAATTTTCTTAAAGATGATAAAGACATTTATCTAAATTAACCTTCCCTAACCTGTGTATTATAATTTATATCCAAACAAAGAGTTATTAAATTAACCCAACTTATTTCACTAATTCATATACAAACATGGTTTTGATAAACCCTCGCCGCACTCAACTTCACCAACCTATACTCCATTGTCCTAACCCAACCATCCATCATTAGAAAACTGCCATATTCAAGATAAATTATTGTCATCATCTTACCACAAAAGTACTGCTATAAATCAGAGCCTAACAATTGCATTCTAACAAAAAATTCTTGCAGAAAGCAAAGAACTTTGTATTCACCAAGCAAATGTATCCATTTTGTGAGAAGGAACTTTACTGTTCATCAATGTATCCAGTCCAATCGAGCCAGTTTCTGAAAACCATGCTGAGAAGCAAAGGGTCTAACCATCCAAGCAGCAGAACCACCAGAAATGAAAAAGGAGGCACTTGTGACTTTGACATCATGCATGGAGGAGAATCAAATTCCCTGTGTGACCTACCCTCTATCCCAATCCATCTCATCCAGTTTTAAATGCAAGGAAAAGAACCAGCCATCAGGCCCTCCAATTATCCTTGTCGCATATGTCCCCACCGTAGAACATGGAGCAAATTGTGCTCTGATTTCTTTTATTGCACACCTTCCCCTTGACTCCAACCACAAGAACATCCTACATAAAGAAGCCCCTCTCCACGCCCGCCACCACTTAGGCATGCCACCAGAACACACTCGTAAGGTCATCAACCTTTGCTGTTGCACCTGGTGCTACCACTGCCACTGCAGTCAGCTAATTCGCGCTGGCTTTTGCATGATCAGAAGGCTCTCCTGAAAGCAGTCATGGAGGTGGAGTCAGTGAAGTGCGAGTGCTGCGGCCTACGAGAGGACTGCACTGAGGACTACATAAGCAGTGTGAAGGCCAACTTCGAAGGCAAATGGTTGTGTGGTCTTTGCGCCGAAGCAGTGAAGGACGAGCTGAGCAAGGGGAGGAGTAGAGGCAGTGGGGATGAGGAGGCCATAAAGGCTCACATGTCCTTCTGCAGGAAGTTTAAGGCGAACCCGGCCGTCCGGGTGGCCGACGGCATGAGACAGATGCTCAGGAGGAGGTCCGGGGACCTGTCGAAGCCGAGCTCGGCCATGTCCCCGAAGAGATCCGCCGGGAGGATTACGAGCACCTCGCAAGTAGGGGACGAGTCGTCGGCAGTATATTAGGATTTCCGTCATTAGAGTTTGATCAATAACGTTAGCTTCTTATGGCTGACTAGTCTTTTAATATGTTTCCTTTGCTTTTGGTTTTGTTTTTGTTGTCTAAGTTTCTTCCTATTGCCATGTACACAGGGATTGATCTCAATGTATTGTTAGATACTTTCGATCCAAAATGTTCTTACACTGTTTGTTCGCTAACATGCTTACATATAGGTTGTTTTTATATCTGCAGTCACTATTGCTTCCAGGTTAAATACATCAAACTAATTAAGGACTGCGACTTCATGCATAGAGTTCTGGTGTTTCGATCAGCATAATTCTAGAATTTAACTATTTCTCATACTACTGACAGACGACTTCCATTCCCTGAAACTTCTTAAAGTTGTCGGACTTTTTGTATGCTACCTTCAGTTTGTTCATCTCCTTCACGTGTTAGTCAGCCCAAGTTGCAGACTGATAGCAGAGAAGCAAAAGTTCTGATATGTCATAAATTCTTTTAACCTGGTTATGGGGTGCAGATAATTTTACAGTCCATCGGTGCAAATTACGCGGAACACTGGGAAGTTCTCTACTTGTAGCAACCATAATCAGGTTTACAGGTTATAAGCCAGACAATCCATGAATTCACCAGAAAAGAAGCTCTTTTTTCTCCCCATTTTGATATGGGCACAGCATGTAGTGCAGTTGAGCACCAGTGATGATGATATCTTGCTCTGCCTACTCTACTTCGAGGCAGACAAAATGTGAGTCAACACCATGAAAAGGGCAGCTGGGACGACTATTCTTGAGCTCAGATTTTTCTGCAATGATATATATATGAGATACTGATGATATACTGAAAGTTCCTTATAACCCACTCAAAGCTGACATATTTAAGAAAATCTGTTAGTTCTGCAAAAAAATCTTTCTCCTCATGGATTTTATTGGTGTAACCTGTAGATAGAATCCTAAAGCATTTTGAAACACAAACTTACTCCAAAATATTTCTGGCACTTTCTCTGACTGCATGCCACAAGATACTGTTGGAAATGTTCATATAACTCTATGTTTGTTCAATTTTACTAGAAGAATTAAAAAAAAAACACGTGTCAGATATCATATAATGTTTAGACTAACCGGGGAATGAGGAAAGAAGGCAATTATTTCAAGATATGAAAACAAAGTAATCATAGAAGCATGCGTGCTCAGAAATGTCAGCATCATCGAGTCCTGACTATGAGCTACAGAGGAGAGGAGGGTGCCAAGTTCAAGATGTTGCAAATCATCTGATTATGATTTGAAGTTTACACTGAACACCGAAAACTAAAAGAAAAGTCAAAAGCAATCAAAGGAAGATCCTATAACCATGACTAGCCTTTTGACATTTTATTATGCTATTGTCGCTCTGAGAGACTCCAAGTCAAAAGCAAGTTGATAAATGATGCCATAAAAAATATTGAAGATCTTCCCCCAAGTCCCATACTCGGGTAATCCTTCTAGTCATGTTCAGATTTATTCAAGTGGCACTTTGGACCCCTTTCGGTGGCTTGTCTTTTCGTCTTATTTCGACCGTAATTTCTTTAGATCAAAATCAGCATAGGTTGGAAAACAAGGTCATGGTGTGATAAATGGGGGACTGTCCACCCTATGCGATGCCGTCTGATCGAAGATGGACATGCGGATGAGAAGCATGCGGTTCGGCGTGGTTTCGCACCGGTTCATAATAGATGACCCGACCCCCGCCGCGCCATAGCCCACCCCTTCCTTTCCTCTTCTCTTCACCCTGGGTGCCTCCTCTGTTGTCTAACAACGAGGGCTTGCGATAGTGAGCGGCTGACGGTCGAGCGAGCATCGCGCAGACGTTGAGCCACGTTGAACATAGGGTGGACGCTCATTAAATCCATTTTCATTTATCCATTGTTTTAACTTATTTTTCTCAATATTTGGTCAATAACCACAGATGATATGATTTTTCAGTTAAGGTAAAAACAAAGATATTGCATGATAAGACAAATCCATGTGAAATTTGAGATGTTATATAATAAAAGAAGTAAAAAATGTCATATAATGTTTGAAAAATTATAAAGAAAGTTCTAAAGGTCCATGCCAAGAAGGAAGAATGAACGAAAAGATCTAACAGATGACACCCTGTATTGTGTGTTGTATGATGTTTTATTGCAATGATATATGCTATTACTGCTTCATGTCACAAGATGTGTCGTGTAGAAACATATAGTTCACAATGATTACGATTTAATTATTATGGATGCAACTAATTTTTGTACAATTAATATGCAACCAACAAATCAGGATAGTTAGATCATGATTGTATAATTAAAATTCAATTTTTATTAAATTTAATATTAAGTTATTAAATTTAATTTTAACTATCAGATTCATTTAATACATATTAAGTGGACAACTTTTAATTGCATATTACTTAAACTCAAAAAATGCATGCTTTACTTCACTTATCATGACTTTTACATATATTGGATTGGATGAATGATGTTGCAAAGCTTTTGACCTCTTCTTTTGCTCATCATGATGGTTGCTTTTTTCTTTAATCTTTTATTAGTAACAACGACTACTTATACATTAGGGTTAAGTAATATTCGAAAGTTTGGAGAAGTTCTCGGCTGAAGTTTTAGCTAGATGTAGTTTTACATTTTTTTAAGTTTTAAAAATATATAAACATGAGATGCTCCATTTAATTTCGGTATCATACTTAACTTGTTAAGGTTGTCAAGTTTGAGAATTTATTGTTTTGGGAGGATAGATTCGTATGATAAATTTGATACATAAATATGTATAATTTAAATAAAATATTAATTTAATGTTATAAAATCAAACATAATGATAAATATCAAAAGACTATAATACATGAATAATCAATAAATTAAAATTTACAAATCATAGATTCACATAAAATTTCATTTTACTACATTCTAAGGTTATGATGTAAAGTATATGTGGGTCTCGTAAATCGTATATGAAGCTTATTATCTTTATGTAGCATATTTTTTTATTAATTCTTTTATGGGGGAACCTTTACATTTTTTAATATTTTAAGTATTATTATTTTATTATCCTCACTCGTTAACCGATGATTGTGATACCACTCTAGATATTTATCAATTCAACATATTATCTATCTTTAAGTATTATGATTCAAAAAATAAAATAATAAAAAACAATATTCGGAAAATATTAATTTACCTCTTTCTGTAATGTTATGTTTTTTAAACTAGTTTTTTCTATCATATCTTAACTTACATATTATATACTTTAAAGAATAATATGATAATAAAAGTAGTGAAAAAAATAATTCAAATAAAAAAGATAAAAAGTGAAAGGTAAAAGTAACAAAAAAAAAATCCAAATGATGGATGATGGGCTTTTGAACCCATGCCATAGGAAGCCCAGTAATCCCCTTACCCACTGTGCTATTATAGGATTTGTTGTAAAATCACAATACTTAATGTGCGACTTAATTCATTTTCTTCAAAATAAGATGGATACCAGGATAATTTTCCATTATCCCATAAAGTAATAATTTATAAAAATAATTTTAAAAAATATATCGGTTATTGTGTGAGTAAAAATTGTTCTTAGAAAATAAGCAAGAAAGAAAAAAGTATTCTTTTTTGCATCTTATCTGTAGTTTAAAAAAAGATATATGGGCTCGGCCCACGTAAGTGGAAACCTTCATCTGCATTCACAATGACAAAATTATGCGGGCACGAGAACAGACCAACGGCAGAGAGGAAACTTGTTACTGGTTTTACCGCACGATTATGCGGAGCTTCGTACTGAGAGCACTCGGGCGGCGGCGGGGTCTCTCCCACTCGGTGGCGGCGGCGGACGCCGCCGCTTCTTTCCGCCGGAGCAACGTCCTTTCTTCGACTTCTCTCTCTCGACAACTCTATGACGGGCCGCCGGCGGTGGAGATTCTCCGCGGGCGATCGCAGTTCGCCGGTTCTTCCATTCCTAGGTTCCTCGTAGGTTTTCGCTTCTTTGCGATTACTAACTTTGAAGAACTTTGGTTCTTGTTCTTTGAAGGGCGATTGACTTTGATGTGGAATTTGTAGATATCGAGTGGCGGAATCGATACGAAAAACTTCTTGAGGCAGTTCTCTTCACTAAATGAGAAAGGTTAAAGAAAAAAAAAGCTCATCTTTTTTGAGATTTTATTCAAGTTTAATGCTGGATCATGTAGTACATTCTAAAACTTATGAAATGACAATGTTACTTTCATCCGAGATTTACTAAACGTAATTTGTGATCGAAGGATTGAGTGATGAATTATTATAATTTGTTGAAGTTGGTTCATTGCTGAAGGTTATATTCCTAATGAACAACAAGTTGCTTTGTTATGCAAATACTTATAAAAAGAGATCCCATTTGTCTGAAAAACTCCGTCGTTAAAGGATGTGGCAAAGAATGCCCACCAGAAAAACTTTTCCTGCAGAGCATACTTTACCTGGCTGTAAATCTTGGTCAATCCTTTGTGCATACCGTATAATTTTAATACATATATTTTGTAGATGAAATAGCAGCACTCGAGGAAGAAGCTGAGAGGAAAGTTGGATGGTTGCTGAAGCTTTTTTTCATTGGAACTGCAACATTTGTTGGATTCCAGTTCTTTCCTTACATGGGTGAGGCATAAGATAGGTATTTTTAGTTCATTATTCTTTGTTACTGATTCGCGAAAGTCAAGTTTCTAAAGAATTTGTCTTTATTATCAATTTTATAGGTGATAATCTACTGCAACAATCAATCTCCCTTTTGCACGTCAAAGATCCTTTGTTTAAGAGAATGGGAGCATCGAGATTGGCACAATTTGCAGTTGATGGTATTTCACCTGCTACTACCATTATTACTTTTGTGATCGTCATTGCTTTGCTAATGTGGTAATTATGTGTAAACAACCTGCTTCTTCATGTGGTTTCACATGTAAATATCTCGCAATATCTTTCCAAACTTCAACATATGTCAAGCAGTAAATAGGATCATGAAACTAAATTCAGTAGTTCTGATTATTTTGATTTCTCAACATGAGCACATCTCTTACTCTAGAAGACAGTAAATTCTTGGCCAATGTGTCCCTTCTATTGATAACTCGATATGATGCAAATCTCTCTTAATATTAAACAACTAAATTTTCTGTTAAATTGTTAAGTTGTGAGCTTCAATTTTTTCATAAATACACATAATTTCTTAGTCAATATCTTTCAAATTCTTTGTCAGATGATCCTGATCCTTCCTTTTGGTCTTATTTTTCCATGTTTTCCTTTCATTTTTTTTCTAATAAAATATTTTCTTCAAAGACATTAGGATTTCTAGGTTTACCTGTCAAATGAATTAGGTAAGCGAGATTCATGAAGCTTGAGAGATAATTCAGAAGGGAAAGTTGTTCTTACTTTGGAGAATCATGAGTTCGTTTCACGAATCCTTTTCTTTGAAGACTTAGATTTTACTTTTGTTTTTAAGGGGGAAAATTATTATTAGTTACAAACATTAATTATTGCTTGCAGAGTTCTTTCATAAACTGGAATATTTAGTTCCTTTTTTTCTTTTTAAGGGGTAAGGAGATATTTTAGTTACAACAAGTAATTGATCTTTGTTGAGTTCTTTCGAAAACTGGAATGCCTAAATCTTCTCCTCTCATTAATTGTTTTCCATTGAATATTTCATTGTTCTGACCCATTGTTCTGACCCATTGAATACACGTGTGTGTGTGTGTGTAAGTTGAGAAGCACTCATTTTTTGTAAGTTGGAACTTGTTTGTTGACCAAGAACTAAAGCACTATGGAAGCTGAAAATGCACTATTAATTACATAAAATCAACATTCCTCTGTTCTAATTAATACTTGGCTTCCCAAAATTGACAAAATGAACAGATGAAAGGAGGATGAAAGTAGTAGAGTTGGGAGGAGCCCAAGATCTTTTGAACATGCTGAAGTCTGCAAAAGATGACAAGACACGCAAGGAAGCACTTAAAGCTCTTGTTGCTCTTTCTCACTGTGGTAAGCCCAAGTTCCAACTTTCTGAATTTTTATCATGTTGCGAAAATAAAGTTAGAATTGGTTACACTATCATCTTGACATGATATTCCTGCAAATGTTCATAGTTGACTTTTTTTTTTCTGATGGAAATCTTCTTATCTCTTGTATCAAAACATTTTGTTCTTTTCTCCCCATATGCACTGTTCTATTTTACAATTTTATTTTGCTAATGTGAACCAGGGTAATCGTCTTAGTAAATTCTGTTAGAACTGACCTTGTCATGCCACTTGTTCGTGTGGACCGATAGATGCAGAGGTCTTCATATACAATTAGGATAAAAAGAATATTGCAGCTCATCAACATAGCTCTTTTTTTTTTTTTTTGAGAAAAAAACAATGTAGCTTCTGAAACCCAGTCTTTGTGAGATTTCCCTTGGAAGGAAGAGTTCTGTCATCACCTTTCATGAGAGAATACTTTTTAGCATTTTATATGTTTGCTGGTTCATGGCCTCCATATTTTTCTATTGAATTTCGTGGTATCAGATGTTTCAACTTCTATATAAGAGCACGGTTTGACATGCTAGACTGAGACATCACGTTGATCAGGTTATCCAATTATTTACATATCAATATTTACGACTACAGTAAATATTTTCCTCAAAAGAAAAATCTACAATAAATATTCTCTGAATTAGCCATTTGAAGAATCACATTAACTTGGGAAACATAATTATGCTTTAGATCCTGAATCTTTAGTGTTATGGGAATGTATGTTTCCGTGATTTTGCTATAAATCTGTCTCATCCTGAGATTTTTTTCAATACTTGGAGCATTTAAATTGACAATGTGAAAAAATTATAGAAACCGAGCAGAGATGCAACTTTATGCCAAACTTCTGGCTTTTGTGGAAACTTGCAGATGAAGCAGCCGATGTATTGCACCAAGCCGGCGCAGTTGATGTCGTTAGTTCCACACCAAACTCCTTGGAGTATGCCGAAGTTGAAAGTTACAGACTGACACTGCTCAAGAGATTTCAAGAAGTGAAACCCAACTTCCCTTCAGGCGTCGAGATTAGCTAATAAGTGCACTGGTGACAACTTTTCTTGATCCCTAATGCTACTCTCTGTTGAGGATATGCATATTTCATGAGCAAATATCCTCTGGTTTGGCTTCTTTTCAAGATTTGAGTTCCAGACTGATTTTTGAATTTTTTTTTCTCCCTTTTCATATTAGCCCACTGGAAGTTATTCTCAAATAAATATGCCACCAAATGGGTATTCATACAAGGCAAGCTTAATTTTTTGGGTACCTTCAGTTGGGTACAGGCAAGGTTGTTAAACTCGGACCGGACTGATCAATCGGACCGTGACCCAGGCATCTAACCGGTCCATGGGTCATGCTAAACTTGCCCTTCGTGTTGGACCGGTTTGGCCCGATCAAATCGAATCAAGAACCTGATTAGACCATCCGACTCGAACGAGTTGAATGAACTAGTATTTCAAAAGTAGGTATTGAACCCTTGATCTCCTGAACCAATTAATGTGTACAATCCATTGTGCTGCAGTTATTCATTTGAATTGTAAGTTATTTTAAATTATATAAAGCTTATCATAATTCATATATCAAATTGTTTTCTTTGATAATTTTTTAAAAGAAAATTTATAATAATTTTAAATGTCAAAACTTAAATATGAAAAGATTAATTACTTAATTAAATTTAAATAATAGAAACTATAATGGTTTTTCTATTTTAAGTTAATATTAATAGTTAAAGTTGAGAAATATGAATTTGTAAATTATACTTGAATATATTAAAATCACATAAAACTCATTACAATACTTAAATATGTCAGATTTGATTTCTTAATTTTAATTAATTTTTTAATTATATTAGTGCACTTAGATGTAAAAATATATTATTGATAAGCATAATATTTTTATATTATTTTATTAATAGTTCGTCTGACCGTTCGAATTAATCGGTTCGAACGGTCCAACTTGACCCGGAGATTTATTCGAGTTTTATAACATTGGATACAGGTGAATATTGCAAAGTTGTGTACGGTTTTTTTTCCTGCTTTGCATTTTCCTTTGTACTTTTTGCTACGAAGGTGTGTTCGTATCAGATCGATAGGATGAACCGTCGGATCCAACTTAAACCTCACTTCCAGTTGGGAATAGGTTTTGAAGATAATGGCTCCTACTTTACAATACTTGTCAATTTAAAAATATTCTTTTATTAAAAAAGTTCAAATTACTATTTGCCGTTTTCAGATTTACTGGAATTTCTCTGTGCTATTATTAAAAAGAAATGTATATATCCACTTATAATTTGTTGTTGAACAAGTTTACACAAAAAATTTCCAAAAAAATATTCAGCACTTCAAATCCAGCTTCAGATATGCAGTAAACTGAAAAGTGTGTAGAACAAACCAAGTTATATATCACGGATTTGACCATGACCTCCTGTAGAATATAAATTAAGAAAAACGAAATGTTCGAACTCGATCCAAACAATCATGCATTATTATTATGATTTTATTTATTTATTTATCTTAAAAATATTTATCATTCTTTGACACTCTCGGGTATTTATCCTTCATTGGAACAAGCATACTATCAGAATCGGATGCCGAGGTTAAGGCGTAAGAAGTTAGGGGTGAGCAAAACCGGGTTCGGGACCGAGTCTTGGTCGACCCGGTCCCGACTCGGTTTGATCCGGATTTTCGGAAAAGGGGACCCGGTCCCGGTCGGATCCGGGACCGGGACGTCCTGGTCAAATCGGGATAAAAATCGAGAATTTTCGATTGTTCCGGTTTGACCATAAAAAAATAAAATAATAGATAAAATAGTAAAAAAATTAATATCATTATATAAATATAATAACTATTAATTAAATTATATATATGATAATATAAAATAATGTATATTTAATATATATATCAAATAAAATATAAATTTTTTATTTAAGATAAGTATAAATACATTATTTAAAAATATTTTAATATTAATATAATATATTTAACTGGGTCGGGACCGATTGGGTCTTAGGAAAATGAGACCCGGTCCCGATCCGATTGGTAACCGGGTCGAGAAAAAACCTGAAAAATCCGAGTTGGGCCGGGCCGGGGCGATCGGGTCGTCCCGGCCCCTGCTCACCCCTATAGGAAGTCCTTTGCCAAATTTCGGATTTTGACCTCTCGAACTCAAGCTGGGTTCGCTTCGCACTGCTTGTCATCACCATGCTAAACACCATTAGAGAAATTCAGGATAATAACAAACGCATTATTACCAATGACAAGGCTACTAGGGATATTTTTTTTATCATTCTAAAACACTTTGAAATCCCTTACCTACGACTCACATTTCACTTGATTATTGGCCACCACTCCCTTCAATTAGTTCCATATTTGTTCTCACACTAGGGCTGGACACGAGTTAGGCCGAGCTACGCTTCTATCTAAATAGGCCAAGCCTGCTACAAAATAAAAATATTTAAGCATGACCTATATCCTGTAACAAGTAAAAAATATAAGCTTAGCCTGATTTGTTTGATTAATTTTTAATGCCTGACCTAGCTTTAATAATAACCTGTCAAGTCGATGGTATACTAAATTAAATATAATAAATTTTATTTATTAAAAATAATAAATATGAACTAAATAAAAGAGACAACACTAATTACTTTTTTTGAACATATAATAAAAATAGCAGTATTGAATTCAAAACTGAAGATTTAATAAATAAATAAATATATATATATATATATATTAAATTATATATAAGATATAACATATTAATATATCTTAGGCTATAAGGTTAAGCCAATTATTAAGAGGCTAAGCCTCTTTAAGAACATAAGTTTTTTTTATTTTTCAGCCTGGCCTATTTTAATAATATGCTAAGCCGAACTAGGCCAAAAATAGGCTGAGTCACGGATGGCTCACGAACGGCTCGGCTTATTTTCAGCCCTATTCTCACTCACTAATCCGATCTCACCTTCCGAGATTCCTGACGCCCTTTGGAGAATGCCTCCTAGCAAATCGATCGTTTCACTGTGGAGTTTCATGGTTTCACTGCAGAGTTTTCCTTTTTCTTTGATCATAATAAATTCCTACAATCCTGGGTCAAAACGTTACTCATTTTCACTCCCAAAAGTAAAAATTCCAAAACTGTCAAAGATTATAGCCCAATATCCTTATGTAATGTTTTATATCGAATATTATCTAAGATCCTTGCAAACAGGATTAGACCAATCCTCCATAACCTTATTGATAGTACTCAAGCCGCCTTCATCCCCGGAAGAAGTATCCAAGACAACATACTTATCACCCATGAACTGATTCACTCTCTTGACTGGGACAGACATAAATTCATGCTGATTAAGGCCGACATGGAGAAGGCATCGTGTGTCATGGGACTCTATAACTTCAATCCTTGAACGTATGAACTTCCCCCAAAGGCTATTCCATGGATTAACTCTTGTATTCGGTCCCCTCAATTCTCATGTGTCATAAATGGCATCCTCCCCAATCTTTTATGTCCACCGTGGGATAGGGAGATCCCCCTCGCCCTATATATTCATCCTTGTCTCTTAGGTGTTCTTTATCCTCATGAATCTTCATACTAAATCGACACATCTCATCATTTCATATCAAAAACTTCTCCCGTAGTCATCTACTCTACGCTGATGACATGTTCATCTGTTTAAGGGCCACGAAGAAAAGCTGTCAGAATATCATGAAAATCCTCAGTATATACAACTACCTCGTGGATAAAAAGATTAATCTTATGAAATCTGAGGAGGTCTTCCTTCCCTCTTCCATCAATTGCCATCGTAAGAATTTAATAAAAAAATACCATAAAGCCCAAGATAGATTATTTCTCTCTCTTGTACCTAGGAACTCTTATCTCGTCCAAGATGATTCCAATCAAAGAACAAAATTACATCATCGATAGGGTCTCCAACTAGCTCGTCGGCTAGCGCAGAAGTGTCCTCAATCAGGTTGGTCGAACCACACTTATCAAATTCGTTCTTACGTCTCTGCCTATCTATGCCTTGGACACTACTCCTCTAGACACCGACATTCTGAAATCTCTTGATAAATTCTCTCATACTTTTCTTTGGGATCTAAGAATTGGTCAGCTCAATGCCTATCTGATTAGTTGTCGAGGGAGTCCTTGGTGTCCGTAATCTTCGAGCTATATGTTTCTCCCTATTCGCCAAGCGCTTCCTGGACCTTCTAAATAATGCTCCCTCCCTCTCAATTGATTTGATACAGAACAAGTATGAACCCTTCAATCTGTGGAACCTTACACTTGAACAATCACACATCTCCCATTCTTAGCGTAGGATGATTAGCTCCCTTGACAAACTCAAAATGAGTTTCATGAAAAATTGATATTCCTATCATCTGGAAGCCCACATTTATCAATATGCAGTCCCCCATGCAAGTCCACAATGTTGCCCATCTGATCACCTATGGTTACTTGGAACAACAACTTACCTTCTTCTCTCTTCGGTCCTGCTCTTGTCGATCCTATTATTCGTATTTACACGCCTTCTTCCACCAACAATGATGCATGGATTTGGTGGCTAATATACATGGATGTACTAATGCAAACTTGATTTATATCTTCGTCTACCGCCATTCTTTACCACCTCGAGGGCACCTGTGGCGTTTGTTATGGCAGATTCGAATTCCTCCCAAAATTCATATCTTCCTTTGGAAATTGTTTCACTTGCGCCTGCCAATCCTTGATTCAATACTCTTATTTGATGCCTCTATTAACCCCGCTTGTTCCCTTTGTGACCTAGTAATGGAGACTAACACTCACATGTTCTACAAGTGTCCGATAACTCACAAGCTTTGGTCTATTATTCAATAACAACTGGGATTGTCTTCCAACTCTCATCCTTAGGGCATCTAGGTTCCTGGATTCATGAGGATGCAGTCTTGGACAAATAATATACCACCATCTCCTCTCTATTTCCGCCTTTAATCTTTGGGAGGTCTGAAATCTACACAATAACATCCATTTTCATGCCAAACATGCAACATGGGTGCTGTCTAGCAATGAGCCCTGACTGGTTTTCAAGTTTATACTGATGCTCACGCCCCCGAGGCACTTCCACTTCACCTCTCGCAATTTTATTCATATTTACACGCCTTCTTTTGCCAACAATGATGCATGGGTTTGGGTGGCTAATATCCATGGATGTACTAATGCAAACTTGGTTTATATCTTCGTCTACCGCCATTCTTTACCACCTCAAGGGCACCTGTGGCGTTTGTTATGGCAGATTCCAATTCCTCCCAAAATTCACATCTTCCTTTGGAAATTGTTTCACATGCGCCTGCCAATCCTTGATTCAATACTCTTATTTGACGCCTCCATTAACCCCGCTTGCTCCCTTTGTGACCTAGCATTGGAGACTAACACTCACATGTTCTTCGAGTGTCGATAACTCACAAGCTCTGGTCTATTATTCAATAACAACTTGGGATTGTCTTCCGACTCTCATCCTTAGGGCATCTAGGTTCCTGGATTCATGATGATGCAGTCTTGGACAAATAATATGCCGCCACCTCCTCTTTATTTTTGCCTTTAGTCTTTGGGAGGTCTGAAATCTACGCAATAACATCCATTTTCATGCCCGACATGCAACATGGGTGCTGTCTAGCAATGAGCCCTGACTGGTTTTCAAGTTTACTTTGATGCTCACGCCCCCGAGGCACTTCCACTTCACCTCTTGCAATTTTATTCGTATTTACACGCCTTCTTCCGCCAACAATAATGTGTGGGTTTGGGTGACTAATATCCATGGATGTACTAATACAAACTTGGTTTATATGTTTGTCTACCGCCATTATTTACCACCTCGAGGACACCTATGACGTTTGTTATGGCAGATTCCAATTCCTCCCAAAATTCACATCTTCCTTTGGAAATTGTTTCACCTGCTGATCACTAGCTAATCACTATATATTTCTAGCCCATTTTAGATGCTTTTCACACATATCGAGTCCCACTTTTGCATATATTTGGGCCAATTACACTTGGAATGCATACATTGTGATAACTAGTTGATATTCCTCATTTCATACTTAATTCCATGTGCATAGAGGTTCTGAAATGCCAAAATCCATTAATATTTAAATTCTATGCCAAGTTATCATTTTGAGGACAAGTTATCATTCCCATATGTCAAGTTATCATTATTTTGAATGAACTGATTTTCAATGGATTTCTTGCCCTAAATCCATCATTATCATGTATAAATCATATTTGGATAGTCATATCTCAGCTTGTGCAAAGTTTTAAATCCATTTAAACAAGTTATCATTTTTCAAGTGCCAAGTTATCGTTAAAGGGCAATTATGTCATTTCGACATACAAAATCATTAATTCTGCACAGGAACCTTAAGCAATCATCTTGTTATTGTTTTAACTCACTGCTGGTCAAATTTCATCGCATTTGGATAACCACAACTCAAGTTATCACAAGTTATCATTTTTGGGCACCCAAGTTATCACTTCTTAGAAATCTCATTCATATTTAATTTCTGAATGCACTCACTGTTACTCCAGTCCATTTGATGCTTCTAATGCTTTAAATCACTTGCATTTGGATAATTTCCATAATTTGTGACAAGTTATCATTCCGGGCCCCTAAATAATTAATTTTGATACAAGTTTTCATTCCTGCACAACACCTAATCCTATTTGATATCTGAACTAACAACTATCATCATCTTAATCTTTGTTTGTCAAAACACCATTCAAGGACTTTGATACTTGCTGTTTGGAGATTTGTAGCAAGAAGAAAGTGGTCAAAAAGTGAAAAAAGTAGGGGGGACCATCTACTTTTTCCTGCACAAAAAGGAATCTGTAGCTGTGAATTCAGTCCAGGGACAGGTGGCTGCAATCAAAGGATAAAGAACATTCTGATGCTGATCCAAGGGTGGATAGGAGTCATATAAAAGGTGAAATTTCTGAAGGGTTTCAAGGGGGCTGGTCATTGAGGGTTTGGGAGCAAGGAAGTTGGAGTTGCTGCTGCTGCTGGAGGCTGCTGCTGGCCGAGACATTGGAAGCAACAATGATTTGTATCTGTTTCTCATTCTCTTTGATATCAAGCTTTGTAAACATGATGAGCTAAACTCCATTTGTTTTAGGATATGGTAGTAGTTTAGATTAGTTTTGGATGGATATGGACAGAATTGTAATCCTGCACTTTAATCAAATTTGTTTTCATATTTCAGAACCATTTTGCATTGATTCATGCCATTGATAGGTCTTATTTGTAATCTATAACTGAGAAGTTATCTTTAGATCTAACTCTTGTTCAGAGATGAATTAGGAATCAATGGCATGTTACTGGATTTCATTTTATTGCAATCTGATTTCTGATTTCCAGTTTTCTGATTTTCTGAATTTCTGAATCTGATTCTAATTTTTGTGGCTGTTTGAACTTGCTCTTCACTCTAAATCTGATTAATTGAGTCCTTGGAAAGTTGCTATTGTTCCTATCTTGTTCAGGAATGAATCTAGATGCTTGGACAATCATATGACTCAAATCAGATTGTTCCACTGATTCCTGAAATGAAAACTTGAATTCTGATTTTTCTGATTTCTTATTGAAATATGTTTTTACCAATTGAGTCCCCTGATTTCTTCCAATCACTGATAAGTGAACTTTAAGGATGTCTTGCAGTCCAGAGATGAGTCAAGAATCAGTTGGTAAATCAGATTTCCATTGATTTAAAATTTTGATTTCTGAAATACTAATTTCCTGGTTTCTGGTTTTCTGAATTTCCTAAACCTGATTTTTGAACTGTTGAATCTATTTGTCATTAAGGATTGGATTAATTGAATGGATGAGAGGCTAATATTCCTCCCCTAATCTTATTCAAAAATGTATTAAGATGTTGACAACTTAAGATTCAAATCTATTTTTCCCCAAATCTGATTTCTGAATTTGTTCAGAAATCTATTTTTTCTGATTTCTTTGGATTAGAATCTGATTTGCCAAGTGAGCATCCTTACTTCATCAAATCATCGAGAGGTGAACTCTGGGAATCTCTTGCAGTCCAGAGATGGATCAAGAGGCATTTGGCAAGCCTGAATTCTAAGAGTTTTGTTGCTGATTTTCCTTAATTGCATAATTCTGTTTTCTAATTTCATTTGAATTCTGATTTCCATTGTTAAGCCTCATTTTAATCCACTACTGAAAGATAATTTTAAGGTCATTCTTGAGAGTCAGAAATGACCCAAGGAGCATTGGACAATCACAGAATTCCCCCCTTTTAATAGGATGTTTCTTAACCCCTTTAATTGGAGTTTTGTGTGGATTTCATTCTATTTTGCAACCGAGAGGTTGAATTAAAATTCCCTTGAAATTCAGAGATGAATCAAGGAGCACAAACACCATATTTGGGTAGATTTCATCGTGGATTGATTGATTAGAATGATTCCATCTTTTTATGATTGCAATTACAAGTTATCATTCCAAAGTTTCTTTGAATAGTAAAAATCAACATTAAGCCTTCAATTGCATTCAATGATAACTTGATTTTCAGTGAGGATCCTCTTTTGATTCAACCTAACTAACAACTATATGATCATATATTGTTTAGTTAAAGGCTAATTGAGCTGTGAGAGCAGCTACATTTCAAGTTGAATATAAAGTGGATATTTAATAATAACTTGATCCTATCCATCTTTAATTAATCTAGATGAATCCCAAATCCTAGAAGAACCTTTCTCATTAATAGTTTAACCTTTCTAGACTTTAATCTAGCATTTATATCTCAATTTTGATAAGTTTCCAAAACTCAAAATTCAGTTATCATTTCACTTTCCATTAAAAATCTATTTTCACTTCCTTTTGAAAATCTATTTTTAGCCATTAAAGTAGAACTAATTTAGATTATTTTAGGGTGCCTTAGACTTTAAATTCTTGTGGATACGACAACCTGAGTCTACTATAACTTACCTGTGCACTTGCAGCTAGTGAGTTGGGAGACCAAAAAATGAAAAATTGACCCTTTTACTTAATTTCAGCAAGTTATCACTACTCAATCCCAATTATCACTACCAAGTTTTTGACGCCGTTGCCGGGGATTTGAAGTCAATTAGGCTAACTTAGATAGTTTAGATTAATTTTTAGTTTATTTGTTAGGCCAATTTTTAGTTTTTGCAAGTTATCATTTCTAACTTTTCACTTTTGTCTAGTTTTCATTTCTTTCTTGAATTTGATACTTCTGAATCTCTTTACGCAGGACTTGGACCATCAAGAGGAACATTACCAATCAGATCCTGAACCTGAAAGATTATTTCTAAAAAGAAGGAGATTGCAAAGGCTTGAGGCAAAGTGAAGAATATTTGAAGAAGAAGAGGAAGATGCATACAACCCTAAATTTGAAGAAGTTGTGAATCAGAATATGGCAGCTCCTAGAATTCTTAGGGTCTGTTATTCACCAAGTAATGCCAGGAATCAGCAAGGGGGAGTAGCCTTAGCACCTGTGGCAAACTTTGAAGTTAATCCAGCCTTAATTTCAATGATTAGGCAAAGTCAATTTTCTGGACTTGGGACTGAAGATCCAGCTTGTCATTTGGACAATTTCAAGGAGATATGCAGCACTGTGAACTTCAATAATATCCCCATGAATGCAGTATATATGAGATTGTTTCCTTTCTCACTCAAGGATAAGGCCAAGACATGGTACAAAGGATTGAATCCTGAAGAGGTGGCCACTTGGGAATCAATAGTTCAATTGTTTCTTTCAGAATTCTTTCCTCCTTCAAATACTGATAACTTCAGGGATCAAATAGTGAGGTTCTATCAGTTGGATCAAGAAAACATTTGTGAGGCATGGCAAAGGCTTCAAGGGTTGTTAAGGGCATGTCCCCACCATGGATTTGAAAAGTGACAATTAGTCAACTATTTTTATAAGGGATTGAACTACCCTAGCAAGGTGGCATTGGACACTGCAGCAGGAGGTATCTTTGCATCCAAGAATATATATGAGGCTTACCAATTGATAGAGAACATTGCAAAGAACCATCACTTCCTCATACATGATAGGACCAGGAGGCCACCTATGGATAATTCAGTGAACCAATTGTCATCCCAATTTGAAGAGTTGCTGTACAAGACTTTGGAGAGGTTGAACTTGACTCCCAATGGCAATAGGACTTCCAATTCTGAAACCAGGTGCTGTGTATGTGGGAATCAAGGTCATGTGTTAGAAAATTGCAATTTGATTATGCAACAAGTGGAGCAAACATTGGATCAAATCAATGCTGTGGGCAATTATGGAATTAAACCCCCTTCTGAACTCTACACTCCAGAGAACATGAATCACCCATACCTGTCCTACAAAGCAAACCATTATCAACAAGCCCCACCCATGCAGAATCCTAGTTGGCAGCCAAGGATTTTGCCCAGAAACCAATCATTTCTATATCCAAATCAGTCCCAAGGTATTCAAGTGCAAAGACCTCCTTTTGAGCAACAACCACCACCTCAAGTCCAAGCACCTCAATTCCAAAATGAAATGAAGGAGATGCTCCAACAGATTCTAAAGAAGCAGGACAGCTAAGGAGAGGAGATATTGAAGATAAATTCAAGATTGGATGCCATGAATGCAAATCAGAAATTGTTGGAAAGCCAAATTGCTCAACAGGCTAGTACATCCACTAGACCTCCCTTATTCTTTCTTGGACAGCCAGAAGTAAATCCAAAGGAACAAGCAAAGGCCATCCAGCTCAGGAGTGGAAAGATGGTGGAGGAACCAATGAAGAAAGTTGATGAAAATCAAGTCAATTCAGACTCAAGAATTGCTGAAAAGTCAAGTGAACAGTCAAGTGAGGAAATCAGAAATTCAGGCCCTCAAATTGAAGTAAATACAAGAGTTTTTGACAAAGTACATTTTCCTCAAAGGCTAATCAAAGCAAGACAAGACCAGCAATATGAAATATTTTTGGAAATTCTGAAGAAGCTATATATTAATGTGCCTTTTGTTGAAGCCATCCAGGAGATGCCATCATATGTCAAGTTCTTAAAGGAAATTCTAACCAAGAAGAGAAGGGTATTGGAGCATGAGACAATTGCATTGACTGAAGAGGCTTCTGCAATTATTCAAAATAAGTTGCCTCCTAAGCTCAAAGATCCAGGGAGCTTTTCAATTCCATGTGAGATAGGGAATAAGAAAATTCAAAGAGCCATGTGTAACTTGGGAGCTTCTGTGAGTGTCATACCCTTATCATTGTGCAGAAAACTTGAAGTTGAAGATTTGAAGCCAACAAATATGTCCCTTCAGCTGGCAGACAGATCCATCAAATATCCACATGGGATTATTGAGGACATACCCCTCAAAGTTGGTAAATTCTATATTCCAATTGATTTTGTAGTATTGTATATGGATGAAGATGTGAACACCCCCATTCTCCTTGGGAGGCCCTTTCTAGCCACTGCAGGGGCTGTAATTAATGTCAAGGAAGGGAGATTGACTTTCCAAATTGGAGAGGAGAAGATTGAATTCAATTTGGCACAAGTTATCAGTAGGCCAAGTTTTTTAGAGAATGACTTTGAAGATGGGCAGCTAGATCAAGTGGTGGAGCAAGTTTCAGCTATAATTCCTATTGAAGATCCATTGCAAATGTGTCTAATGTTTGACCATTTGAAGAAATTGGAAGATCCAGAGGCTATGGCATATAAATCAGTGCTGAACTCTTCAATATCAGTGGAAAATGCAGGAATTCAAGGGGAGTTACAACAAGTTATCACTGCTGAAGTCCAAGGCAAATCAACTCAAGTCAATTCCAATTTGGAACTCAAGCCTCTCCCTAGCAATCTAAAGTATGAATTCTTGGGGGAGAATTTAACTTTTCATGTTATCATTAATGCTAATTTACCCCAGGATCAGGTTGAAGAGCTGCTGAAGAGGTTGAAACTGTATAGGGAGGTGATAGGCTACTCAATTGAAGACATCAAGGATATTAATCCCTCCATTTGCATGCATATGATCCCTATGGTGGACAGCTACAAGTCCTCCATTGAATGTCAAAGGAGACTCAACTCAACCATGAAGGAAGTGATCAAGAAAGAAGTATTGAAGTTGTTGGATGCAGGAATCATATACTCCATTTCAGATAGTGAGTGGGTTAGTCCAGTGCAGGTTGTGCCAAAGAAGGGAGGAATCACAGTGGTGAAGTCAGATTCAGATGAGTTGATATCTATAAGAACCATTACAGGTTAGAGGATGTGCATTGACTTCAGGAAGTTAAACAAGACCACAAGAAAGGAAATTTCCCATTGTCATTCATTGATCAGATGTTGGAGAGGTTGGCTAGGCATTCCCATTTTTGTTATCTTGATGGGTACTCAGGTTTCTTGCAAATTCAAATTCACCCTCAAGATCAACATAAGACAACATTTACTTGTCCATATAGGACTTTTGCTTATAGGAGAATGCTCTTTGTCTTATGCAATGCACCTGCCACCTTCCAAAAGTGTATGATGTATATCTTTTCAGACTTCATTGAAGAAATTATGGAGGTCTTTATGGATGACATTTCAGTATATGGAGACTCATTTGATGCTTGCCTAGAAAATTTGACCAAGGTGCTACAAAGATATAGGGAATCCAACTTGATCCTCAATTGGGAGAAGTACCATTTTATGGTCCAAGAAGGGGTTATCTTAGGACATATGGTCTCAAGCAAAGACATCGAAGTGGATAAGGCAAAAATTGAGATGATTGAGAAGCTACCACCACCCACAAGTGTCAAGGTAGTTAGGAGTTTTTTGGGGCATGCAGACTTCTACAGAAGGTTTATTAATGATTTCTCCATGATAACTAGGCCCCTCACCAAGTTGCTGGCCAAGGATGTTGAGTTTTATTTTGATGAAGAGTGTATGAAGGCATTCAAGAAGTTGAAAGAAGCCCTCACCTCAACCCCTATAGTGCAGCCACCTTATTGGACCCTTCCTTTTGAAATTATGTGTGATGCTTCAGACCAGGCTGTAGGGACAATCTTGGGACAAATCAGGGAGAAAAGACACTATGTCATATGCTATGAAGCAAGACTCTAGATGAAGCCCAAATCAATTATGCAACTATTGAGAAAGAACTTCTTATTGTGGTGTGTGCATTTGACAAATTCAGGCCCTACTTGGTGAGATCCAAAGTCATTGTATTCACGTACCACCAAGCTGTGAGGCACTTGATCAACAAGAAGGAATCTAAGCCAATGCTAATCAGATGGATCTTATTGCTTCAAGAATTTGATGTTGAAATCAAAGATAAAAGGGGTAGTGAAAATCTTGTAGCTGACCACCTATCAAGAATGGAAGGAGTACATGAATCATCTACACTTCCTATCAATGATGCATTTCCTGATGATAGTTTGATGGCTGTGAAAATTAATCAAGTTCCTTGGTATGCTGACTTTGTCAATTACCTTGCATGTGAAATTATCCCTCCTTACTACACATATCAGCAAAGAAAGAAATTCTTTCATGAATTGAAAGATTATTATTGGGATGATCCACTTCTATTCAGAAAATTCCCTGATGGCATATATAGAAGATGTGTACCCAAATCTAAATTTCAGAAAATATTGGAGGCATGCCACTCATCCCTTTATAGAGGCCATGGAGCCACACACAAGACTACTGCCAAAGTCCTCCAATCTGAATTTTATTGACCAAGTTTATTCAAGGATGCACACATCTTTGTGAAAGGCTGTGATCAATGCCAAAGAGCTGGTTCAATCTCCAGGATGAATGAAATGCCACAGAATGGAATTCTAGAAGTTGAAATTTTTTATGTTTGGAGCATTGATTACATGGGGCCCTTTCCTAGCTCCTTTGGATACAAATTCATATTGTTGGCTGTTGATTATGTGTCCAAATAGATAGAAGTCATCCCCACAAGAGTTGCTGATTCCAGGGTTGTTATTAAGTTGTTTAAGGATGTAATCTTCCCAAGATTTAGAATTCCAAGGGTGGTTATAAGTGATGGAGACAGCCACTTCATTTAAAAGTGTTTTGAGAACCTCCTAAACAAGTATGAAGTTAAGCATAAGGTCTTCACTGCCTACCATCCTCAAATAAGTGGCCAAGCAGAAGTATCAAATAGGGAGGTAAAGGCCATATTGGAGAAAACAGTTTGATTGACAAAAAAAGATTAGAGTTTGAAGTTGAATGAAGCTCTTTGGGCATATAGGACAGCATACAAGACTCCAATTGGTACTTCTCCCTACAAGCTTGTTTATGGAAAAACTTTCCATTTGCCAATTGAGTTGAAGCATAAGACATATTGGACAGTCAAGGCACTCAATTATGATATGCATGCATGTGGGCAAAAGAGGCTCTTGCAAATTGATGAACTTGATGAAATTAGGCTAAATGCCTACCACAATTCAGAATTCTATAAGGAAAGGACTAAAAGATGGCATGATGGAAGGATTCTGAAAAGAGATTTCAAGGTTGGAGACCTTGTATTACTCTTCAACTCAAGATTAAAGATTTTTCCAGGAAAGTTGAAGTCAAGGAGGAGTGGACCATTCAAAATTCAAAAAGTATATCCATTTGGTGCTGTGGACCTTCTGAATGACAAGGATGATGTATTCAAGGTGAATGGATAGAGGTTGAATCTTTACAATCCCACAGCCAAGGATTCTGCAAAGGAGGAGTTGATTCTAGATGATTTGCCACTATCACTTAGTTGATTTCTCATTATAACAATGTCTAGCCAAAGACATTAAAGAAAGACACTTCTTGGGAGGTAACTCAAGCCATTATCAACCTAATCTTTCTGTTTTTGCAGGAATAAGTGGTGAGGAACATGTTCAATTCACAAGTTTCAAATTCAGAGAGTACCCATACCTCCTTATTTTTGATTTTTTTCCACTGAAAACTTAATGATAAATGATAATATCTTTCTCATTATGCTACATTGATCATATCAACATCTGAATTAACATTCATTTCAGTTATTCTAATCTATTATAGGCCAATTTCAGTGAATTTCAGAAATTTCCAATGCATTGCTGAATTATGCACTAAAAAATCTGATTAGTTACAAATCTGTCATACCAATTGATATCATTTGTTTCTCTGCAGAATCAGTTGCAACTAATGAAGATTAGACCACCCAAAGTTTCTGGATGAAATGCCAAGAGAATTCAAATGCCCAATTTAATGCATTTCAATCCCACCCACCCCTCTCCCTTGCCTTTTATTTTCAACACTATGGATAGTGTTGAGAATAAGCTTGGGGGAGGAAACCTGGTGCTTTTCTAATCTTTACACAATGTTTTCAATTGATTTTAATATTCATATCATAATTCATATCAGGTTATCATTGGTTTTCATAAGTTATCAATTTTTGGACCCAACTCAATTCTGAATTCATTTTGACTCTAAAATGGATAGAATACTTCATCATGACAATGGGTGCACTCCAATACCAAGTGGCCAACTTGGACATTAGCCTTCTTGCTTTAATTGATATTTTAAATTCAGATGCATTTGAATGAACTTTCAGCTGAAATTTTTCATTTTTGTGGATTAACACTAGCTACATTCATGGATTAATTGGAAAGTAGAAAATGTCTAGAAAGGAGTCAAGGATCTTGCTGCCATGTTAAATAGGAATTCTTGACTATTTACATTTAAGGATCTAACCTATACTTGAGTTTGAACCATTACTCATTTCATGAACAGAATGGAAAAGAAGGAAACAAGAAAATGAAAAGTTGCATGCATAGAAAAAAAGAAGAGAGCAAAACTTTCAAAGGAATCTCTCTTCAATGCAAAAAGAAAAGAAAAAAAATTTAGGAGAGCAAACTTCCAAAGGAATCTCTCCTAAAGAAAAAAGAATAAAAATCAGGTGCAAACCTGTTTATTGCATCCTCATGAATAAAAGTCGGGTTTTCAAACATGTTTAAGTAAAGAAAGAAAAATCTGTTCATGAAGAGATTGGTGTTTCAAACTTTTTAGTAAAGTTGACAATCCTTACAATCCAAATTAGTTAATGTTAGTACTTCTATCATGGCTTAAATTTGCATTAACCTTTGTGACTCCTTAACTAGAATGTGATGGAATGTTAGCCAAGTGGAAAACTCATTTAGGTCTTATTCAGCTGATCTTTCTATTCATTTGTGGATGGCAAATTCAAATTCATCTTAATTTCTGAATGTTTTGCTTGAGGATAAGCAAAAGGCTAAGCTTGGGGGAATTTGATCACTAGCTAATCACTATATGTTTCTAGCCCATGTTAGATGCTTTTCACACATATCGAGTCCCACTTTTGCATATATTTGGGCCAATTACACTTGGAATCATACATTGTGATAACTAGTTGATATTCCTCATTTCATACTTAATTCCATGTGCATAGAGGTTCTGAAATGCCAAAATCCATTAATATTTAAATTCTATGCCAAGTTATCATTTTGAGGACAAGTTATCATTCTCATATGTCAAGTTATCATTATTTTGAATGAACTGATTTTCAATGGTTTTCTTGCCCTAAATCCATCATTATCATGTATAAATCATATTTGGATAGTCATATCTCAGCTTGTGCAAAGTTTTAAATCCATTTAAACAAGTTATCGTTTTTCAAGTGCCAAATTATCGTTAAAGGACAATTATGTCATTTCGACATACAAAATCATTAATTCTGCACAGGAACCTTAAGCAATCATCTTGTTATTGTTTTAACTCACTGCTGGTCAAATTTCATCACATTTGGATAACCACAACTCAAGTTATCACAAGTTATCATTTTTGGGCACCCAAGTTATCACTTCTTAGAAATCTCATTCATATTTAATTTCTGAATACACTCACTGTTACTCCAGTCCATTTGATGCTTCTAATGCTTTGAATCACTTGCATTTGGATAATTTCCATAATTTGTGACAAGTTATCATTCCGGGCCCCTAAATAATTAATTTTGATACAAGTTTTCATTCCTGCACAACACCTAATCTTATTTGATATCTGAACTAACAACTATCATCATCTTAATCTTTGTTTGTCAAAACATCATTCAAGGACTTTGATGCTTGTTGTTTGGAGATTTGTAGCAAGAAGAAAGGTGGTCAAAAAGTGAAAAAAGTAGGGGCGACCATCTACTTTTTCCTGCACAAAAAGGAATCTGCAGCTGTGAATTCAGTCCAGGGACAGGTGGCTGCAATCAAAGGATAAAGAACATTCTGATGCTGATCCAAGGATGGATAGGAGTCATATAAAAGGTGAAATTTCTGAAGGGTTTCAAGGGGGCTGGTCATTGAGGGTTTGGGAGCAAGGAAGTTGGAGTTGCTGCTGCTGCTGGAGGCTGCTGCTGGCCGAGACATTGGAAGCAATAATGATTTGTATCGTTTTCTCATTCTCTTTGATATCAAGCTTTGTAAACATGATGAGCTAAACTCCATTTCTTTTAGGATAGGGTAGTAGTTTAGATTAGTTTTGGATGGATATGGACAGAATTGTAATCCTGCACTTTAATCAAATTTGTTTTCATATTTCAGAACCATTTTGCATTGATTCATGCCATTGATAGGTCTTATTTGTAATCTATAACTGAGAAGTTATCTTTAGATCTAACTCTTGTTCAGAGATGAATTAGGAATCAATGGCATGTTACTGGATTTCATTTTATTGCAATCTGATTTCTGATTTCCAGTTTTCTGATTTTCTGAATTTCTGAATCTGATTCTAATTTTTGTGGCTGTTTGAACTTGCTCTTCACTCTAAATCTGATTAATTGAGTCCTTGGGAAGTTGCTATTGTTCCTATCTTGTTCATGAATGAATCTAGATGCTTGGACAATCATATGACTCAAATCAGATTGTTCCACTGATTCCTGAAATGAAAACTTGAATTCTGATTTTTCTAATTTTTTATTGAAATCTGTTTTTACCAATTGAGTCCCCTGATTTCTTCCAATCACTGATAAGTGAACTTTAGGGATGTCTTGCAGTCCAGAGATGAGTCAAGAATCAGTTGGTAAATCATATTTTCATTGATTTAAAATTTTGATTTCTGAAATACTAATTTTCTGGTTTCTGGTTTTCTGAATTTCCTAAACCTGATTTTTGAACTGTTGAATCTATTTGTCATTAAGGATTGGATTAATTGAATGGCTGAGAGGCTAATATTCCTCCCCTAATCTTATTAAAAAATGTATTAAGATGTTGACAACTTAAGATTCAAATCTATTTTTCCCCAAACCTAATTTCTGAATTTGTTCAGCAATCTATTTTTTCTGATTTCTTTGGATTAGAATATGATTTGCCAAGTGGGCATCCTTACTTCATCAAATCATCGAGAGGTGAACTCTGGGAATCTCTTGCAGTCCAGAGATGGATCAAGAGGCATTTGACAAGCCTGAATTCTAAGAGTTTTGTTGCTGATTTTCCTTAATTGCATAATTCTGTTTTCTAATTTCATTTGAATTCTGATTTCCATTGTTAAGCCTCATTTTAATCCACTACTGAGAGATAATTTTAAGGTCATTCTTGAGAGTTAGAAATGACCCAAGGAGCATTGGACAATCACAGAATTCCCCCCTTTTAATAGGATGTTTCTTAACCCCTTTAATTGGAGTTTTGTGTGGATTTCATTCTATTTTGCAACTGAGAGGTTGAATTAAAATCCCCTTGAAATTCAGAGATGAATCAAGGAGCACAAACACCATATTTGGGTAGATTTCATCGTGGATTGATTGATTAGAATGATTCCATCTTTTTATGATTGCAATTACAAGTTATCATTCCAAAGTTTCTTTGAATAGTAAAAATCAACATTAAGCCTTCAATTGCATTCAATGATAACTTGATTTTCAGTGAGGATCCTCTTTTGATTCAACCTAACTAACAACTATATGATCATATATTGCTTAGTTAAAGGCTAATTGAGCTGTGAGAGCAGCTACATTTCAAGTTGAATATAAAGTGGATATTTAATGATAACTTGATCCTATCCATCTTTAATTAATCTAGATGAATCCCAAATCCTAGAAGAACCTTTCTCATTAATAGTTAAACCTTTCTAGACTTTAATCTAGCATTTATATCTCAATTTTGATAAGTTTTCAAAACCCAAAATTCAGTTATCATTTCACTTTCCATTAAAAATCTATTTTCACTTCCTTTTGAAAATCTATTTTTAGCCATTAAAGTAGAACTAATTTAGATTATTTTAGGGTGCCTTAGACTTTAAATTCTTGTGGATACGACAATCTGAGTCTACTATAACTTACCTGTGCACTTGCAGCTAGTGAGTTGGGAGACAAAAAAAAATGAAAAATTGATCCTTTTACTTAATTTCAGCAAGTTATCACTACTCAATCCCAATTATCACTACCACCTGCGCCTGCCAATCCTTAATTCAATACTCTTATTTGATGCCTCCATTAACCCCGCTTGCTCCCTTTGTGACCTAGCATTGGAGACTAACACTCACATGTTCTTCGAGTGTCCGATAACTCACAAGCTCTGTTCTATTATTTAATAACAACTAGGGATTATCTTCCAACTCTCATCCTTAGGGCATCTAGGTTCCTGGATTCATGAGGATGCAGTCTTGGACAAATAATATGCCGCCACCTCCTCTCTATTTTCACCTTTAGTCTTTGGGTGGTCTGAAATCTACGCAATAACATTCATTTTCATGCTCGACATGCAACATGGGTGCTGTCTAGCAATGAGCCCTGACTAGTTTTTAAGTTTACACTGATGCTCATGCCCCCGAGGCACTTCCATTTCACCTCTCGCAATTTCACTCTCTTCCTAGCTCTTCCCTCGACGTCCCCTGCGACTCTAGTGGGAGCCTCCACCCCAGCATTGGGTACAACTTTGCACCGATGACTCTGGGTAATATTGGATACATACTCTATTGCCTCTTTCTTTTTGTAGGTTCATTACCTATCACGATGACTCGATCCTTGATGCTGACGCTCGTACTCTTCTAATTGGTATGTGGCATTGCACCAATTATTCACTAGGATCCAAATATGCTTAAACTTTGATACTCTAGTCCGAATCATTAATCGACGTTGCTACTACCCTTGGCACCTTCGTGACATTCTCACTGACATCTGAAGCATTCTCACGTAACTTACGCCTACAAATGTAATACATTGCACACGTAATTCTAATTGGGCGACGGTTTATCTGGCCAAGTTTGGTCGATCGCATATTGTCCTGCGACAACTTTTGGGAGGAACACCCCCTCCAGAACTTCTCGATCTTAAAAAAGAAAAAAATACAAACCAAATGGATTAAATGTTTGTATATTATAATATAAATGTATATCAAATTCTTATGCCCAGAAAAAAACTTGTAGTAATTAATATATAAGCATTTAGTAACAAATAAACGTTAATACTATATTAAAACTGTAGTATTAATAAATAAGCATTTAATATACGTTTACCACTAACTAAACATTTAATCCATCTGATTTGTGTTGAACCAAGCAAAAATGGTAATATGTAAGCATTTAATATAAATTTATTGTTAGAAAAATATTTAATCCATTCAATTTGTTCGAGTTGAATGCGTCATAATATGATTTAACTTCACTATTAATACATACGCATTTAATATATGTTTACTATTAAATAAACATTTAATTCATTTGATTGAGTTGTATGAAGCAAAAAAACCTGATAATATTATGATTAATTTGTATTGTTAACATATAAGCATATAATACACATTTACTGTTAATAAATATTTGATTCATTTACTTTGAGTTGAAAAAGGCAATAACAAGATTAACTTGTAGTATTAATATACAAGCATTTAATATATGTTACGATTAAATAGAGGCTTAATCCATTTGATTTGAGTTGAACCAAAGCAAAAGTAATAATATGATTAAATTTTAATATTAATATATAAGATTCTAATAAACATCTAGTATTAAATAATCGTTGAATCGGTTTGATATGAGTTGACCAAAGCAAAATAATGAGCAATAATATGATTAACTTGTAGTATTAATAATTTAATATATAAGCATTTAATTACCGTTTACTATTAAATAAACACTTAGTCCATTTACTTGAGTACAACCAAGCAAAAAAATGTAATAATATTATTTATACTAATGTAATATGAAATGATAGGAATTCCACTGGATAATATTTGATTAATAAGTTTATTTTAATTTTTTATTTGAAAATATGGTTATAATTATCGTTAGATCTTATCCATGGAATTGTTAACATTATATTAATCAAGAGCGGACCCATATACAATCCGGAGAAGGACTAGGATGTGGGTGTAACTTTGTAAAAAAAAATCGATCAACTCGAAAAAAACTTATTCCATCCGAAAAAATCGGATCCAAAATTTGAAGATCGAGTACGATTTATGATGATCTTTTAATAGAATAAAATTGACCCGTTTAAATTACGATCCATTCGAAAAAGTCGTTGGGCTCATGGAGTTCTTTTTCATTTATTAATTTGTATTGGTATAATAATTTTTATATAGTTTAATATGTTTCCATCGCATTATAAAACTCTAACTTAATAATCCTACGTTTAGTTATAAAATTAAATATGTTAATATTAATTTTAAGTTATTATATATTTTTTTAAAAATATTATTTTAATAATATAGAGGTAAAAAAATCATCCAAAAACTATACCGCTAAAGAGATTTTTTTATTTAAATAATTTTAAAATACATTTTTTGTAATTTAAAAAATTAATTTGAAAAATAATGAATAATTCATTTGGACCGAAAAAGAACAAACTTTCGCCCCTAATAAAAGAAATTCGTGTGAGTTCTTGGAAAGAAAGTGGATATTGTAATTTGTAAGAATGTACATCGAGATCGGAAGTACTTATTACAAAGAAAGGTTCTAATTGAAGAAAAAATAAATATCCAAAATAAATAGACGCATATGTCAACTCTTGAACAGTTTTTCAATGAAGGTTGCGTCTAATGTTTTGTGACGAGATCTGAGTACGTTCAACATTTTCATTAATTAGGACAATCAAGAAAAATGTCACTTAAACAAAAGACTTAAAAAAATAAGATCAAATATACAATATATAAAATATTAATGCCAAAGTTGAATCATGAAGTTTATAAATATGACTACGAGGACCATGTTTAGGTCTCACATACAATTTGAGAACATAAAATGATAAGGACTTCTATTATAGTCATGTGCACTTGTCACCAAAGCAAAAATCGTCATACACACATCAATCGAAGCGCACTTGTGAAGATCAATACAAGAGAGAAAATCCTTGTCGTTAACGAAACGTTAAATGCAATAACAATAAGTTATAAGGATGATGTAAAAAATATAAACATGATATAAATAATAAACAATATTATATAAGATTCATGAGAATCATTTTTTGAGTAACAAAAGATCATATAGTTCATTTCACATAGGATTTTAACATTTGATCACTTCATGGACCACATCTATGGTCACGCTCATAAGAATATTCTTCTTTCACTTGAAAATGCATTCATTACATCATTGTTCCATTTCTTTTCATTTTATTTCATGTTCACGTTCATGAGGACATAATTCTTATATTCATTTTTAGTCATCCATTTCATTTCATCTTATCCATGAATTATAAGAGTTCTATAATTTTAGGGTATGCCATGTCAAAAAAGTACGACCTATGTCATGCTAATGAAAAATTAGTGCCACGATAGTACCTCATAAAGGAGGAGGACAACCCCGCACAAGGCTAATAATATCATCTTTAGTGTTTAGGGTGGAACGACCTTGCACAACAAGAGCAATGATCACTTGTGTTTTGTCTTCATCAGTCGGTAGTTTCATTATTTTGCATCCGGCCACACTACTTGACCCTCTATTTAATATTCTTTATTTAGTTCTCCTTACATAGGTATAAACAATGGCAACTCTCCTTCATCTTTTATCTTTCATATCCTTTTATCTTTTGCCCACAATGAACCTAATTAAGACTCATGAGACCATATCAGCTCCATATCATCATCAGAAAAGGGATGCTAGGAAATCATATGAGCAGAGTTGGTTGAGGTTAAAGAAGTAATTTGAATCATGAGTCTTATCTGTCCAACTTTCAGATGCTCGTCAAGTCGAGTAGTCGTCTGGTCAGTATTCATTGAACGTCCGAAAGATCGAGCGGATGCCCGCTCTCAATGTATCATTCGACCATTCCAAGACTCTGCCAAGTACAATTCAAACGTCCGATAGGTCGAGCAGTCGTCCGATCATTAATGATTCTTTGGATGTCCGAAAGGTTGGCTAGCGTCCGGTCTTTCTTGGATAGAAACGTAGAACTCTCGGCCATGAGTTTCGAATGCTCGAAGGATCGAGCGGTATCTGCCCACATTACAATTATTCATCACTGTATCATTCATACCGATCGATAGGATCGTGAGTCGACTAATCAAACACATACTTTCCTCGGCAGGAATATATATTGAATGTCCACTAAGCGGATATGATAACTATTGTCTCTCTACTAAGAGGAGCGGACGTCCGCTAGTGAGATTGTTCGTTCGTTCCTCCTTCGTAGAAGTGCAGGTCATAAGTTAATCATGAATGCTCATTGCGGGTCCTTGAGATTTTAATCAAGTTTTCAAAACATAAACATTCTTAAACATCCACAAGCAACTAAATAGCATATAACATCATTCTAGAATCATTCTTCATCAATTTCATATTCATTCTTATCAAGTCTCGTACAAGTAACCATAGGTCCATTCTTATGTCTTCTTTCAATAAAAGTGCATAAGTTAATCATGCTGACCATTCATAAATCAAGTATAGCAATAATAATCATAAATTTATAGAGGTTCATCTAAGCACATATAAAGTTCTCTTTCCAATCAAAGTTACAATCATGGCATCAAAATCATACTCGTCATTTTGTTCATCTTAAGAATATTTTTATCACTTTAGTTTGAGCAATCATAACAGCATAACCAATAATAATCTAATCCGATAACATGATTTTTCTTTAAGGCAATAATTATCAATAACATTTGGGTCGTTGTGCATATCTAGGTCATCAATTAAGCTTATTTAGTTCATTTTCTTTGTTCCATTCAAGTATCATAAGAACTAAAACTATAGCTATAACAATGGTCCTTAAACATGTTTAGAATTCTCCAAAACAAGTCACAAAACAAGGATCATGATAATAATATTTATAAGCATGATTTCAACATGTAAGTCATTTCTCAAAGAGTCATTTAAGGCCTAACATGAATCTAATTTCATATGTAGTAATCATAACATTTGTACCACCCAATTCGAACATGAAAACTAAGTCCAAAATGATCCTAAAAACATGTGATTCTTCCTTTAAATGGTTCAAACTTCCTCCTTGGTGTCATTCATGATTTGCTCTGGAGTCCTCTCTAAAGAATTTGGCTGAGCCCAAGCAATGAGTAACAACACAAACAATGGTGGAAGGAATAGATGTGAAGATGAAGAGAAAAAGAGGAAAAACGAGACGTTCTTAGAACTAAAAATGAGTGAAAATGGATCTTTTTTCACTCTCATTCCTAAGAATCATGAAGTTCAAATGTCATCGCGAGATTCCAATGGTTAAGGTGTGAAAAGAGAAGTAAAAAATGAATTTGATTTTTTCTTTTCATTGTTGGCAGCTGCTCATCGGGCGCTCGTTTCATGGAGCAGTCGACCGGTGGACCGACATCAAGTAATTAATACAAATTTTAAATTTTATGAAATGTGAAGATGTTACATTATGTGTGCATTGGGATATTACTATTAAAAATAAGAAGCAGCAAAATGTAGCAAAACAAATAGAGGGTAGCCACGAGTTAGTATTTCAAAATTTATGTACCTTTTTTATTTTCCGTCTCAATCTTTACTTTTTCACAACAAATTCATAAACCTCTCTTTTTAATGAAAAAATGTAGCAAGGAGATCCAGCCGCAGCTTCCCGTGCAGATTCGATAATTTGATGTACTATCAATGGTAGTCAACCAATAATTTAAATAATTATTAAAATATGACATTTTTAGATTATCAATAACATTATTATTATTATTATTATTATTATGTTATGTAAGTATTAGTAATAACATAAATAATAATTAAAAATATTCAAGAAAGAATTATTAAAATACACTAATAAGTTATTTAGAATTTTAGTTACATATAATTGCAGATACATAAAATGAAAAAAAATAGAAGAATGGATATGAATAAAAGGAATCGACCTTATCATTTGTTGTTTATTGAAAAAAAAAGAAGATGAAATTAAAATGCTATTTTCATATATAAAATAATTTTGATAGTTTGATTGAATTGATATTATTATCAAAAGTACGAAGTTATATAGAAATCAAAATTACGGATGATCACTCTAAAAATATTAAATAAATTAAATCTTTGATTTATCTATATTATTACATATCAAATCATTCCTTAACTTTTATCTTACACTGATCCGTGTGCCCTTCAACATGATGTTCTTTTTAACTTGGTAAGTTTTATGACTCAATTTTAATGGCAACCTATGTAATATTATTAAAAAGACTGAATTCATATTTTTAAAATATTTTTTATAATATATATTTTAAATAGTTGACGACAATAGTATAAAATAATTATATCAAAACAGAGATGCAAAAAAAAATGTGAAAAATTTCTCAAGAGAAGAAAAAAAAATCACAAAAGGTGCGAACAACAAAATTTTCACAATCAAATAATAATAAGTTATACATTTTTCTCTGAGTTAAATAGCAAAATATAATAATAACTTTTCACAGGATACAAAAGAATATTTTTAAAATAAGAGAAGAGGAGCTATAATAATTTTCTCTCTCTTATTCCTGGGTGAATGTATGCGACTCTCGAACAATGTTTTGAAAATCAAACTTTCAACTAGTCCGACTGTTAAAAATCATAATCATAATCATGATTTTCATTCATAATCATAAGTGTTAAAAATCATATTGAACGAAAATAAGGAAGCAAAATAAATAATTTTGAAAGGAAAAAAGGAAGATAATTGTGCATAAATAATATGAGAATGTTAAGGAAAAGAATGAGCGAAAAATTTAAGGGGAAAAAAAGAAAGTGAGAGAAAAGAATAAAAATGGAAATAACTGAATGGAAAAAAGGAAAAAAATATTTAGTACAAAAATATGAAAGCAAAGTTATAATAGAAGAAAAATTAAATATATTAAATAGAAAAATAAAAGTGTACAAATGTTATTTTAATTAAAAAAAATAGAGGTAAATTTTCTCGTAGACTTACTCCGTTAAGTTTTTTTTTTCAATTTTTTGTATTATTACAGAATAATAATAAATTTAAATAAAATTATATATTTCAACTTTAAACTCTTTTAAATACAATATATTTGGACCTCCAAATTGACATATTTTGTAATAATGTAAATATTCTTATTTTATTCTAACACAACGAGTCTATTCAAACATATTAAATTTATATAAAAATTGAAATAGATTTTGGATGAATTTAACAAAAGTATTTACTGTAAATATTACGTAGTGAATAGTCAAATATTTAAATTAATGTTGAATATTAAGAAAATATTTTGTAAAATATTTTTATATACCTTTTATAATATCATTTATAGGATATCTTTGAAATCATAAAAAAATAATATTTTAATAAAAATTTGGTTCAATCTCACGTCCACGTCACTTGCACTCACCTTTGTCATCTTTTATAGGTGGGGCCTATGGGTGCGCTTAGATGGGAACATTTCGCGAGAACATCACGAAATGTTCTCAAACGCTATACGTGACGGGAAGAAAGTTCTTGCTGAAGGTAAGAACATTTGTTTTTTTTTTCAACGCCGCAATCTTTAATTTTTTTTTAATTTCATCTATTTTTTAATTATTTTGTAACGTATATATATATAATTTATAATATATTAATACATTATTAGGGATCTTATAAAATAATTTATTAAATATTATTAATTAAAAACTATAAAATAATTAGTTCTAATAATTAAAAAAAATTATTAATTAAATTATTCAATTATTTTTTAAAAAATATATTATATTTGGATCTTAAAATGTACGTAAATTATAATATTAATAATACTTAAAATATTTAATCAAAATAAATAAAAATAATATTAATAATATAATGATTTACGTAAATTATAATATTAATAATATATTCTTATTTACTATAATTTTATACCTCATAAAATAATAAATTATATTCTTACTTCTTACTTTTTATCCAAACATCCACTAAAACTTATCCATCACATTAACTTTTTAAATTTCCATCATTACACTTTTTCATCCAAACACCTACCCAAACTTTTCTATCACATCAATTAGTTCTCGAGAACAAAAGGTCTCTCAATATTCTCGTACCAAACACAGTCTATATGTTTTGTCGACGAGTTGCAATCTCACGAATCAAACATGAGAGACCTATTGAACATGGAATTGTTGAAAATAACGGATGTTTCAAGTGCACTATATATATATATATATATATATGGACAAAATGGTTGTCATACGCCTGGGAGGCGTATGACCATCATACGCCTCCCATCCCATCGTCAAATCTAATCTAACGGTGGGAGGCAATTGCGCGTGAACCGGCGAGTAATTTCCTTCCTGCGCTTCCGCTCGCCGGTTCACATTTCATTCCTTCCTTTTCGATCATCTTCCAAGCGCCAGGCGAATAAGGAGAGGAGTCGACGCCATGAGCTCAGGACGTCCCGACGGCACTCAAGGCAACCTCGAGCTCAGGACGTCCCGACGGCGAGTCTTGATCTGAAGGCGCGCGCCGACGATCAGTGATTCGGATGACATTTTTTGCTTTTCGCTTGCCCTAGCTTGATGTCCCTTTTGGTGCCCTAGTTTCACGTCGTCAGAGTTTTTCGATCCGACGAAGGCTTGGATTTGGAAGTCGCCAGGCAAATAAGGAGGAGTCGACGGTGGGCACTTGAGGCGACCTCGAGCTCAGGATGATCTGACGACGAGTCTCGATTTGAAGGCGTGCGCCGACGGTCAGTGATTCGGACGACATTTTTTTCTTTTCGTTTGCCCTAGCTTGATGTCCCTTTTTGTGCCCTAGTTTCACGTCGTCGTTTTCTTTCGACCATACAAAGGTTTGGATTTGGAAGGCGCCAGACGAACAAGGAGGAGTCGACGGTGGGCACTCGAGGCGACCTCGAGCTCAGGACAATCCGACGATTTCACCAAACCCAAAAGGTGCAATCTTTTCTGCTAGGTACTGTCGAGTTGTCTTTGGCCTGCTAATGACTCGTTTTGGTGTTAACGTTAATTGTGTTTAGGATGAGAGTGCAACATAAATAAGCTGGTGTTGTTGGAATTACTGATAGCACTTATTTGACAACTAACATTAGAACTTATTATTATTTTCTTCAAGAAACAAAATTATTGATAGTGAAGAATTGTTGAAATTTTGACATGGGCTTCAATTAACCATGCTTTATGTGTGATGCATGTCTCAATTAGGTTGAATTTTGACAACTGAAATTCATATGGAAGAATAGAATGAGGGAGAGTTCAATGTCGATAACTTCCAAAGTTCGAATTTAGAAAATAATTCTGATATACCAAAGCCATTTGTCGGTATGACATTTGATAGTGATGAAGATGCATATAAATTTTATAACATGTATGCTAGGATGATCGGTTTTTCTATTAGAAAGCATGCTGCACATAAGTCCAAAACTATAGGAAATATTGTAAGCAAATATTTCGTTTGTTCCAAAGAAGATCAAAAGAATGTGAAGTAAGATTCTGGAAAGACACAAATAAGGGAAGTTAGAGATGGTTGCCTTGCTCATTTATATGTTGGGTTAAGAAAGGATGAAAAGTGGGAGGTCAGAAGATTTAAAGAGGAGCACAACCATCCTTTAACAACTCCTTCAAAAATCAAATATTTGCGTTCACAAAAAGATATTTCAAATACTACTAAAGAAACTATTGTTAACTTATATGGATATGGCATGGGTCCATCAAGAATAGCCAGAGCACTTAATATGTCTGGTGAGCCACTTCTAACAGCGCAAAATTGTATAGATCATCTGAGAACAAGAAGAAAAAGTAATCTTGGTACCGAATGCTTAAATGTCATTTCGTGTTTTCAGAATAAAATGAGTGTTGATCCAGGTTTCTTTCATAGATGGGAGCTTGACGCAGAGGGCACAGTTATGAACTTCTTTTGGGCAGATGGTAGATCTAGAGATAGTTACTTAATTTTTGGTGACGTTGTTGTATTTGACACAACTTATCGGACTAACAATTTGCGAATGCCATTTGCTCCCTTCACTGGGATTAATCATCACAGAAGATCATGTTTGTTTGGTTGTGCCTTATTGGCAGATGAAACAGAGGAAACATTAATATGACTGTTCGAAAAATGATCTGAATGCATGAGTGGAAAACATCCTGCTTGTATTATTATTGACCAGGACATTGTGATGGAAAATGCAATCCGTAAAGTTTTTCCACACACCAAGTATATATTTTGCGCTTGGCATATTAAAAAAAATGCAATGATTCATCTACAAGATTTATATGCACGAGGTACATTTAAAGAAGATTATAGTAAATGGCTTTATGACTCATCCCGTGTAGATGAATTTGAAGAAGGGTGGCTTTCTTTGAAAGAAAAATTTGATATCTTGAATGGACATTGGTTGGAGAATATGTACAACAAACGTAGTCAATGAATTCCATTATATTTTGATGATTTTTTTATTATAGGTATGCGCACTACCCAGAGAGTAGAAAGTATCAATGCATTCTTTGATGGATTTGTTAATGTGAACACTTCATTATCAGAATTCGTAACTCAATATGATATGGCTGTCAACACTCATCGTGGACTCGAAGAGAGAGAAGACTTTCACACGATGAATTCTGCACCTCCTTATGTAGTGAAAAATCAACTTGAAGTTGATGCATGCAACGTATACACACACAATGTGTTTTGTAAATTTCAAGAGCAATATTCACAAGCCTTCAAGATGTATGGGCATAAATTGTTCAAAGATGTTGACAAGTCAATTTACTCGGTCACTATTATAGAAGCCGTAGATGAAGGCAAAAATATAGTTCAGTTCAGTCACGTAGATGAAGAAATCTCTATAAAGTGTTCTTGTAAGAAATTTGAACATGAAGGAATATTTTGTTGTCATATTTTATGTATTCTAAATAAGAAAGGTCTTGGATGCTTGACAAAGGAATATGTACTTCGTAGATGGACAATAAATGCTAGATATAAGAAAGCACGTGCAGTGTACGATCCATCAAACACTTCTATAGATGTTATAACTCCTTTCCAAAAATTATCATGGCAAAGTAACATTTGAAAAATAGAGAAAATGAGTCTGAGTTCAGCTAGACATTTACATTTTGGAGTCCCCATTATAGATGATGTTATAGAGAAATTTAGTGCCTTCGAAATTGATAATCAGATTATGGATGTGGGTCAGTCGAGCATTAATAATTTGTCTACCCATCAACCGACCATTGTCACCTTACAAGAATCGCAATTTGCCATACGTGACCCAGTTCAAGTAAAAGCTAAAGGTAGACAAAAAAATGTAGGAAGAATTAAAGACGACATATTTAGCCTCAAGGATCTTATTTATGTTACATGTGGAAAGAATTTTTTTCATTTCTGAGTGTGCTGAGTTATACTGTTTTGTTTGCAAGAGGGCATTTTGAAGGTGGTCAATGAAGTCCTCCAGAAAAAGTACCCCAATCAGAATATGCGCCACTTAAACAGATTCAGAAAGCTAACTGATGCATAAATATCAATCTTCATACAAATATACGACACTAGTTGAATCATTATTCAAAATTTAACTGATTCAGGCAAATTTTTTCGTATTTTTTCTTATTCTTTTGCAACGCAGATAGTAGAGCAGAGTGGGTTTTCGGATCCATCCCCGGGCAATGTACAACAAACTGAACCTTGTGGTATAACTCCATTGACACCTGACCTTCAATACCCACTGACCCTGCAGAACGAGTATTTAGATTTTGGAGGCTCCATTATTAGATTTCCCATAAGGTTGTAGTTGTGTCATAAGGTTGCAGTTGTGTACTTTAATTATGTCATAAGGTCGTACTTTAATACATCTGGGAGACTATGCCATAAGGTTACAGTTGTGTCCTTGTGCAGTTATGTACTTTAATTATGTGCTAAAATAGGTAACTATCTTGTGTATCGTAGATTCAAACTGAGTATTCGTGTGCACATGATTAATGCAAAAGGCCCTAAGTTTTTCTTCTGCATGAACTATATGCAATTGAATTCAGAATCAAATTATAAGCACTTTTTCTTGATTCTGTTGAAATTTATGATAAATCTGTTCATTGAGGTTTCGTCCAGCTGAGCCAGGATATCATCAGCATCCGATTTTAAATCCAGTTGAACCTTGTATATCAACATCTCATATATTGGTTTGAGCTAGGTAGGTTTGAACAAGATAAACTACATACACTTGCAGGTTATCACGCTCAAGATAATGATCCATCCCCTAGTCCACCGCGTGGACATTTGAAATAAAATATAAACTCTATAATCTTTTGGCATAGTGGAGCCATCTTTGAGATATGGATCAACAATACCCCTTCTATGATTCTATCCGTGTATGACAAGTTGAAATGTTCGTTCGACCTTGAAAACATGTGTGCCTCACAACAAAGTCCTTTTCATGGTCCTAGTTTCAATCTCATCTTTATGGAAAGTCAATCTTTTAATTGCAGGTTATAGAGTTCTCGAATCGACCTCTCTTTTCGCTAGCTGCAATGTGTGACATCTCAATTTTATGTGCATATCCCGCAATGACATTCTATAGATAGGTTAGGTAAGGCAACAACACATCACATATCGTTTCAAAAAAAAACACATTACATATGCTGCACTAACACTACTGAACATTACAACATCAAACATTACAACTAAAGTTCATGAACAACACTCAAGCCAAATACTGAATACTAAATACATAGAGGCCAACAAAGGTACATTTTATATGAACATGACCATCACAACTAATAGCACAACCAGTATGATAACTAATTTACATCCAAAGTTCATTCTGTTCCTATTAATTATAACTTCATCTTCAAATAACTCGTTGGCAACTTGCATCCTGTTGACTCTTCGTAATAAATCATTTATCACGTGTGTGGGCCGATTTCCAAAACATGGATCCAACTATTTGAAATATTGACAAGCTCCACTTTGCTAGATAAGAACAATATGGATGCAAAGTTAAAAATTTATTTAAGAAAGAATATCAATGTAAAGTTAAAATACTAAATTAAGCAACAATTGACTCCATAAAATCGACATCCGTAGAACCTTCATCCAGGATTTCGTTCAGTCCACGATGTCCTTACCACAACTTCTTCTTTGCAATGGCACTTAGGCAAAGTCATCTTACTAAAATATAGATATCAAGTGTATAAAAGATAACAGCAAGATGTATAAAAGGTACAAGCAAGGAGTTAGCATTTAATAGAAAACCAATAGTGTGCATGGTAGATGTAACAAACTAAATACAGCCAACAAACTATTGAATATAGACTTCACATTACAAACTAAATACACACATGGAACCACTTTTAATTTTCCTCTATTTTCTAATTGAAGCATCCACAGTCTGTATGGTAGATGTATCAAAAACATGATTGCAAGACTAGGGAGACATGATATAAGAAAACTAGACATGATCTCTTAGCCTTCCCTAATTTCATTTCAGCATCATTGTGACAAAATAAATCATTAACATGACAAAACTAGACATGTTTGGCCAGCAAATGAAGCATAAATCATTAGCGGGCCAAAGACAACTCGACAATACATAGCAGAAAGGATTGCACCTTTTGAGTTTGGTGAAATCGTCGGATCGATCTTCACCGTCGACTCCTCCTTGTTCGCCTGGCGCCTTCCAAATCCAAGCCTTCGCTGAATCGAAAGAAAACAACGACGTGAAACTAGGGCACAAAAAGGGACTCGAGCTAGGGAGAACGTAAAGCAAAAAAAATGCAAATCCGAATCACTGACCATCGGCGCGCGCCTTCAAATCGAGAGTCCGACGACGTGAAACTAGGGCACAAAAAGGGACATCAAGCTAGGGCAAACGAAAAGCAAAAAAATGTCGTCTGAATCACTAACCGTCGGCGCGCGCCTTCAGATCGAGACACGCCGTCGGGACGTCCTGAGCTCGTCTCGAGTGCCATCGGGACATCTTGAGCTCGTGGCGTCGACTCCTCTCCTTGTTCGCCTGGCGCTTGGAAGATGATCGAAAAGGAAGGATGAAATGTGAACCGGCGAGCGGGAGCGCAGGAAGGAAATTACTCGCCGGTTCAAGCGCAATCGCCTCCCACCGTTAGATTAGATCTGACGGTGGGATGGGAGGCGTATGATGGTCATACGCCTCCTAGGCGTATGACAGCCATTTTGTCCTATATATATATATATATATGTGTGTGTGTGTGTGTGTGTGTGTGTGTGTGTGTGTGTGTGTGATATATGTGTGTGTGTATCAGACGGTGGGCGATAGACATTGTTGAGCTTCATGGACGACGAGTGCGGCAAGACCGACGATACCGGATCGCACTGTGGAGCGTCAAGCGGAAGAACCAGCGGGGAGTGAGAGGGCCTCCGGCCGATGTCACAGAGGCGCCGAGGGAAGGGGGTTTCCTCCCTTCGAACAACTCGAGCTAGGGGGTTCTCGTCATCAGAACCTGAGTCCGCCATGGTCCACTCGTTGGGCCCACTGAGGCCCATTCGTACCGTTGCCTCTGTTTCCACTCCGTCGCAGTCGTCCGCCCGCGCTCCGTCGCTACCGCCTCCGAAGTCGGTGACATCGAAGCTGGTGCCCTCTCCGCCGTCACTAAACGCGTATCACCAAGAGAAGAAGGCAGCCTCGATTCGAAGCAAGTTTCGGGACCTGTGGAAGTCGAAAGTGCTGGTATCGCCTGGGGCAAGCCTTGCCGGGTTCATCAACTCCATCTTCGCCTCCGCCGACAGAACCCACGGAAGTCGAAGGAATTGCCCGCTGTGGAGTCCTCTACCATCACGAGAGCATCGGCGTACTGGACGACCCCATTATATTCATATATATATATATATATATATATATATATATATATATATATATGTCTTATTTTACTAATATGCCTTCATAAATCATTGGAAACCGCCAAATTAAGCATCCTTTATAGAACCCCTGCTCATTATGTCTAGCTTGTCGGCAGTCACAGACCGAAGACTCCTCATGATCACCATGTCCAGAAGCAAAAAGTAAACAAAGTTGTTACAAAAATCACGAACAAGCGATAACCATTGACGGTGCTAAAGAGCAGATCAGATCGTCGTTCTGATACAGAGGCAGGAGATGGCATTCGGCAAATTCAAGACAGCACTGCTCAAGATCCATGCCACAACCATTGAGCACGATGAAGAAATGGAGATAGAAATGCTCAAGATGGCGCTGTCCAAGATACAGGCCGCGCTGGAGGGCGCTGATGGCGGAGGCATCGTCGAGCACTCGGAGAAGGTCCGGCTGCTCGAGCTCAGGGAAGTCGCTTACGATGCGGAAGACGTGATCGGAGAGTACGAGTACGAGGAGATTCGCCTAGAGGTCGCAGGAAGCCGGCATGGGCGGATGGAAGCGGCCTCCGGCCACGAGAGCGGCAAGGTCAATGCAAAAGATGAGAGTTGGTCTGCGTCCACCCGCAGCGGCCATGCATTTAGGGTTCCTGTACCAGAGGGCTTAGCTCGCAGAGCGAAGGCGATCATGGAGCGGTTCGATGAGATCACCGGAGGCTGGGAGGCGCTTAACTTGCCCGACGGAGTCGCCAAAAGGCGGCGTGTTCGCGCATGGAGGCCCCCGGCGACGAGCTTTTTCGTTGACGAGTCCCGCGTATTCGGCAGGGAAGAAGAGAAGCAGGACGTCGTCAACTTCTTGCTGTCCATGGATTGCAGCACCAATGGAGCAGCAGCCACGGTGTCTGTCCTTCCCATAGTCGGCATCGGCGGAGTCGGCAAAACGACGTTGGCGCAACTTGTGTACAACGATCCAGAAGTATGCCTGCACTTCAATCTAAGGGCATGGATTTGTGTCTCTCAAGTCTTCAGCGTCGTGACCCTGCTAAGAATGATAGCCATGTCCTTCACTGGTGGAAACTCAAGTTATCTGGACGACGTTGAGCCCAGTGAGCTCCTGGAGATCTTGAAAAGGGCAGCGTGGGGCAAAAGGTTTCTGATCGTGTTAGATGATGTTTGGAATGATGAGCCGAAGCTATGGGAACCAGTAAGAGCTCCCCTGCTTGCTGCTGGATCAGGTGCAGTTATCGTCACTACCAGGAATCACTCTGTCGCTAGGATCATGCAAACGGCTCCCGCCATGGTGCTCACAGAATTATGCGTGGACGACTCTTGGAAGTTATTCTACGACTCGGCGTTCGGTGGTCTGGAAAATGATGATGTCGACGCAAATTTTGTCGAGACAGGCCGGAAAATTGCAAGTAAATGCAGAGGCTTGCCGTTGGCGGTCAAGGTACTTGGAGGCATGCTTCGCGGAGAGAGAGACGAGGAGACATGGAGTGTGGTATCAGAGAGCGAGCTTTGGGAACTGGATGATGGCAACGACCAGATCTTGCCGGCGCTAAAACTGAGCTACAATCACATGTCGTATCACCTGAAGAGATGCTTCATGTGTCTGTCCTTGTTCCCCAAGGGTCATGCTCTCGAACGAGACAAGATTGTTAAGCTCTGGATGGCACAGGGTCTGCTGATTCAGACCCCAGACAGTGTATTGCCAGAGAGCATTGGCGACATCTATGTAGATGACTTGCTGCAGAGATCGATTCTGCAAGAGAAAAATCCCGAACGAACTCTGGAAATGCACGATCTCATTCATGATCTTGCTAAATCGGTTGCTGATGACGAGTACTCCCTGGCTTCGGTCGATGACCTATCAGCTGTACGCGGAAGTGTTCGACACCTCTCAGTACTACTCTCCAGCGAGGATCACACAACCTTGGATCTGGCGGCGTCGAAAGATCCGAAAATCCTGAGAACCCTCGTGTCCATATACAGTCCAGCATTGTGGCGGAAAAGGCTTGTCGTTCCTGCTCAGGTATTCTTATGCTTGACACGTTTGAGAGCACTGGATTTGAGTTATGCTGACATTGAACGCATACCGGATTCCATCGGCAATCTCAAGCAACTACGATATCTTTGTATTAAGCACACGAGGATCGAAAGCCTTCCTGAATCAGCGTGCGATCTGTACAACCTGCAAACACTAGATTTGGACATGAATTTTCGGAAACTTCCTCGAGGAATGGGAGACCTAGTAAACCTGCGACATCTCATGTGGCCTTTCGAAGGATGCATCCCCAGGGGCATAGGCAGGCTGACGAACCTGCAAACGCTCTTCCACTTCGAAGTGGGAAGAGAGAGCTACCACTGTGGCGTAAGAGAGCTCAAAGGCTTGGTGAGTCTCAAGGGAAAGCTTGCTGTTAACTGGCTCGACAATGCATCCTCCTCCGATGTTTGCCTCCATGAAACCTATCTGAGCAACAAAGAAGGCCTTGTTTCTTTAGATTTAAACTGGTCTGCACACTCGAGTGTCAGTACTGAGGAGTGCAAGCACCGAGATTACACCACTGCCAAGCATGGAGATGAAGCCTATCATGCGGTGCTCAAGGCATTGCCTCCTTCCATGTCGAAACAGGAGTTGGCGAACAGGGCCCTCGACGTCCTCCGGCCACATACCAACCTCGAAGAACTGCGAATACGTTTCTACACTGGCTCCAGCTTTCCTGGATGGCTCAGCGATGCTTCCTTCTCAAGATTGACCTCTTTGGACCTCAGTTACTGCACTGAAGTCAAGTTTCTTCCCCCTCTGGGACGATTGCCATCGCTTAAATCTTTTGGAGCACAGGCCATGGAGCTCGTGGAATATGTAGGCCGCGAGTTCATGGGCAACGACGCGAGGAAGGCATTTCCATCTCTGTTTTCGCTAGTGTTCTTTGACATGCCTGCATGGGAGCAGTGGAGCGGGTTGCAAGAAGGTGACTTCCCCAGCCTTCGGCAGCTCACCTTCAACAGGTGCCCAAAGATGAAGCAGCTCCCCGGATGCATCTTACCATCTCTACTCGAACTGGAGATCACGTTCTGCAATGGCCTGGCCACTCTGGTGCTCCCCGATCTCCCATCTCTCGCAAAATTGGTGTTGAGGGGGCGTTGGAACCCCGAGCTGCTCTGCTCTTCATACACGCCGATGCTTCATTCCCTGGATCTCTCCTACTCCGACGAAACATCATTCCATCTTCCCGGCCGTAACCTGCCTTCACTGAAGAAGCTGGCCGTTTACAAGTGCAGTTCATTGAGGTCTCTGCTCGGATTCACCAATCTCACTTCTCTCGAAGTTTTGGTGATTAATTCCTGCTTCAAGCTTCGTTTCGATCCATGCGACCAGCTTCCGCGGACAATTCGAGATGTAAAGATTTTCACTTGCTCTCCTGACCTTGAGAACTGGTACCAACAGCAAATAAGCAAAGTGACAGCAGACGAGGCATAGAACAGCAGTGCATATTTGATGGAAAATGTTGATTATTAATCTCTAGATAACAAAAATAATATGTTCATCCACGTATTTATTATTTTTTATCTTAATATGAAATAGAAAGGAAAGGACACGTTGCATGTTATGAACGGCATAAACGTGAAATGAAATCAAAATTAAAAACCACATGATTGCCGCAAAAACACCCGTCGGATCAGATTTGGACGGACACGATTCCCCCACATCCCTGCCTCGGATCCCTGACCGTCCCTTGACCGGTCAAACTGGCGCACAAAAAAAATGTCACCTCCGATTATTACATTTCTCTCTTTTGGCGTCTAGCGATAATAAAGGTCGCACAAAATGCTTCGTAGGAGAGTCCGCATAATAATGGAAACATCTCCCCCCTAGTTCCTTGCTCTTTCTTATATACGTCAGAATTCGAACAGCACACGAAGCCCGTTACGTTCCAAAATCCAAATACTGCCTTCTATTTTGTTTTACCCAAAATGCCCCTCCCACTCCACTATCTCTCCTATTTCTCTCCGCGAGTGCCACAGAGTTCGTTCCACCGCGAGATCGATTTCTAGGGTTCCTCTTCGATTCGACTTCGTCATTTGATTGGATTTAGGGTTCCTCCCTGAGCCATCTGATCCATTCTCTGTGGTTGCTTTGACCATTCTTCAGACTGTTTAAGGTTGCTTTTGTGCTTAATTTGATCATGGTTTCGATTGCCGTCGAGTTTTCTTTTGGGCAACATTTTGACGTAAATTTGATTTCTTTCTTCGAGATTTGTAGCGGAAGGAAGCATGAAGGTTCACCCGGTGCCGAGGAAGCGGAACATCACCTTCCGCAACGATGTCCTCCCGGCGATGGCCGCCGCCGGTGTGATCGTCCGGCAGAAGAAGCTCCGGCGCCTGCCGCACATATTCAGCAAGGTCCTCGAGCTCCCTTTCGGCGCCGACGCCGACGTGGACATCGAGGAGGATGCCGGCGAGTTTCGATTTGTGGCGGCCGCGGATGATCTCTGGGACGACGTCCGGGCGCACGCCATCGCGATACACCCTGGCGTGATGAAGGTGGTGGTCCGTGATGGCGCCGGGGAGGGGTACGAGGATGCCCTGTCGGAGGGTCTCGAGCTCGACCGATGGAGGTTTCGGCTTCCGCCCTGCACTCGCCCGGCTCTTGCCAGCGCCGCTTATGTCAACGGTGAACTCATCGTGACGATTCCAAAGGGGGCGGAGAGTGAAGAAGACATCGGAGAAGGGGACGACGATTTCTTCGCAGGAGAAAGGAATGAGGACTTCAGGGGCGGCGACATCGGCCGTCTCGTAGTTGTGCTGTAACTAGTAAGTAAAAAAAAAACATCTTTGTTAGGCCCTTGTCACCAAAACAAACCATCGATAAAAACTTATGATTGATACTGTTAAAAAGCGAAGATCTTTCTAATTCTTGGAGGTAGCAGTTGACATTTGTAAGCAACTGGCCGTTGTTCCCAACTCTGAGAAATAAAATTTCCATTGCAATGTCTCTGCTACCAAACTGTGTCATTATGGATTCATGTGCCGTCAGGGTTGATGTCTCTTCGCTATCTTTCCTTTGCTACAATTATGTGCTTCAGGCTCTGTGGTGCTGAAATGAGCTCATACTTTAACTTTCTATGTTTAATTGTGCATCATAAAATATTTTTTTAGAGGATAAAGGATGGATGCCTTTTGCATTCATCCAATTTTATTTAAAAAAAGGTCACACTGTACATACACAATTTACAGGAATAGAGAAAAAAAACTTAAATATTTGCCCAATCATATTTTGTAACATCTTTCCCCTCTAAATAAGCAGCCATTTCGTTGTGTCCATTAGAAAATATAAAGATAAAGGATGAGAGTAAAAATTCTTTCTTTCTCCATTTTGAAGGAATTTATCTTTCTTTCTTTTAGTTTGGGTCAAGTCGGAATTGATTTTTTTGTCAATCTAAACTATGCAAACACAAACACGATAAAGTGGAAATGTTCCTTACATTCCAACTTCTAAATGAGAAACAGCTTGAACTCTTTCAATTTCTTATTTGAAATATGATGTTCTCTAGTTAGATTGTTGAAGCCTATTTCCACTTGAAACTTCACTTCTATGTGAACTGTGTTTATTTCCTTTTCCTAAAACTGTCATGTACCCCTGTGGCTTGATTGTCCATCACAATAAGTCTACTAAAAATATGGTTGCACTGTATGCTCCTGGAGTCCAGATTTGGACTGTTTGTCAGACCAATTGTGAAGTGGACCTTGCCACACAACTGAGCTAAGGAAATAAACAACTTCAGACATGAGTCAACTTCAAATATATTTCATCTTAATCTTACATCTCTGTGAAGTGTACCAATTGTTATTTTGCTCTTTCAAGTAATCTGCATCTGTTGTACTACATATAGATAGATTATTATCTTCTAACATTCATGTGCTGTCGTTGATGTTAGTTTAATTGGAACTCAAAAGTTAGGTTCATAGTTGTCAAAGATACAAATGATAAGGATGTGGGCTTCATTTGTTTAATTCACAATGATGACTTTGCTTATGACTGATGGAAAAATAGATGGCAACTGAAAATCATCTTTGTGTCTATTGCATTTGGCATGTAACAGTTGTAAGGTTGCTTGTGATTTGGTTGTGAAGTGGGAGATTATAAATTCTATTACTATTCTTTACTCTTTTATATTGTTTATTATTTTTGCTTGGTAGAATATGAGAAAGACAAGGAATAACCTGCTGGGAAGCCGTCCATGACCTAATGGTCTTAAGTGTCCTGAAAATGGATAGTCGTTAAGAGACGGAATCTATGATACAAATTGTGAAATATGTTTCCTCTTGGGGCCTTGGTGCTTGGTGCCAAGAGAATGCTAAGGATTTGACGGACGAGGGTTGTGGACAATGATGCATTGCTACTTGTGACCGCCGAATTCTGTTCTGCATATGTGAACGTAATGGTGGCAAAGTGCACTGCCTCCTCACGGCTCAACTTCTGAGGCAAAACCTTTGTTATGTGTGGGTCAGATCGCATTTGAATAGTACTGGAATGAAGAATAGAAAGTGACTGTTTTGATAGTTGTAAACAAAAGAATAGTTTACTCATGCCAATATATCCTGATTAATATCAGCTGCTGCTTATTATTATTGATGTTGTTGTTTGGGATGATACTAATAAACTAATATGATTAGTGAACTAGTGTATTTTTTTGGTTATTAGTCTTGGAATTTAGAAAGCAAAAGTTGATTGTTTAACTTGCATCATGCTAAAGGGCACATTGTCTTTAGGTTCGGTCTATAAATAGTAATAAAAATGAGATTTTTAATAAAAAAAAATGTTGATAACATTTTCTTTAACTAAAGCTAAAGTGGTACAATTTTTTCCATACCCTACTATAATATTTTATAAATTCAAATAATAAATAAAATGTACTAGAAATAATTAATATATGAATAAAATATAAAACTTAACACTGAATTTTGATTTTTTTCATAATGCAATAGAAGAATATTAAATCATGACAAACTATTTATGAATAACAATATGAATCAAATTAATAACACAGGTAAAATATCTATAAATGAAAATTAAGTCCATTAGTCTAGTGATTTTTTGGATTGAGACGTATGTGAACGGATCAATAATAAAATATTAAAAAATTACCTAAAATATAATTGGGCTCTTTTTTCATTTTGATGAGTTTGTGTTGCCCTCTTAACTTGAACAATTATTAACATTCATTATTAGGATATACATGTACGTCGTGTGGTATATCATATATACTAATGCCCCAAATTCATGCATTTTCTTTTTTTGGTACTTATCGCTTGTAATTATTAATTTTAGAAAATTTTTCATATTTCTTTTTAGACGATTTTTCATTAGGGTTAAGCTTTGTAACTTTTAATTCAGATGTTAAGTAGATATTAAGTAGTTAAGCTATTAAGATACCTTAAAATAGTTATTATAAATACGTGAAATTATTCTCAATTTTATGGAATTTCTCCAATTTGATGTGGCAAAATTTTTCTGTCATGGGGAATGCTTACGTATGATAATTGATGGCCACATTTCATAGCATAATTTATTTTCTCTCTGGTATGTTTTTCCTCTTTTGGCTTATAAATCATTTTGCTATTTCCTTGATGTGAAATGATTTTAGGTCTGCAATTAATTAAGCACACTGTTGTTCTTACTTTGGGATGTTGACTGTAATGTTGGTATACTTTGGCATTCATGACATGATTCAGTGTGGATGGCCCTTCACCAGTTGGACATCCTTATGATATCATATCTGTACCTGCTCCACAAGAGCTGACTACTCCTCAGTTGGACATCCTATGATATCATCTTTATATCCAATCAAAGAGTCACCATGGCCATCAACAAGAGTTGAGATGAATTCATAAGAATCTCCTCACATAAACGAGAAAGGTCTTGAGCTTCAGTCAGTTGAAAGTCACGTAAAGGATGTGACCAGAGATGAATGTTGAATTAGTTGGACTCAATGATTAATCAATTTTTTAATTTGTCGATTTTTTTAAGTATCAGATTGACATTGTTTCTTAAAAATCAGGATCGACAATCATCATAGTTTAAAATGATGTCGTTGATTAATTTAATTTTAAAATCATAACAAGAAATTAAATATAAAATAAGTGTCATGCTTAAATGAATTTTAAGTGGACAAATATACAAGTAACCTCCAAAGATGAGCATAGCTTGCTCAGAGCAATATTATATCCTCCAAAATTAGGAGGATATAGTTTGAATTGGGAATCGTGGTCCTCGGTTCCACCAAAAGAGGTGAATCTAAGAGTTGAAATCGGAGCACACGTGACTTTTTATAGGTTTTTAGTTTTTTTTCTTATTTTCTCTCTCACACACTTTACCCTTGTAAAATAATTTATTATTATATATAAAATATTTATAATAAAAGATTAATATACTATTTTTTATTTCTTATTATTTTATTTTAAAAATAATATTTTTTATTTATAATTAATTTTTAAAATGATTTTTTATATATTTGAATACTATATTTTTTAACATTTTTTCATAATAAATTTTAATTTATAACTTTATTTTTAATTATAATAAAAATTATACTTTATAATTACAATAATCATTTTTAATTTAAAACTCACCAAAAATTCATTCATCACATCAACTTTTTCCTATCATATCAATTATCTGTCATTACGTTCCGCTCCATCCAAACACACCTCGAACTAATCTGTCAATTCAACTATTCAACGAAACTTAGGAGGAACCACGATTCCGTTTTCAAACACAACCTTTGTGCCTTATAAGGATTTTTTTATCGACTTATAATGTTATTTAAAAATAGAAATGTTAGAAGAATTATTAAGCTGAAGTTGTCTTCATCTCATAAATCAATTCCTTTTGAAGAGATCAGGGTCTCAATTTCATGTGAGATAAGTTTATTTTTAATCTATTTAGGTCAATGACCTCTTAGAAACTGAAGCAAAATAGATGACATATTTAATAAATGAGAGTATTCTCTACGGTGTATCATATAAATCATATGGATAGATAAAAGTTTTGTTTGATACAATATTGTACATATTATCGAGTAAATTGATGGCCCATTCTCTTTTTTCTAATTTAAGTATACATGATAAAGTTATAAGGAGACTCACCTTCTTTTGTTTAGATTCAGCTTTGAGCAAATATCGAAGCTCAAATCTTCACCTCTTGCAACAAGAATATCAACGAATTTTCATATGAGATCATTCGAGCATTTTGTGATAAAACAAGATTTATTTTTGAACAATCGTATTGAATTTTTGCACTTAACTACTTCGTTTGTGATCTTCAGCTCAAAGACAGAGAATAATCATTTCTTAATGGTGAACATAGGCTCATTGTTATTTCTAATTATCAATACGTTATCCACATATAGAGTTATAATGATGAATTTATCTTTGAATTAGAAGACAACTAATGCAATGATTTTCATTAACAATTGTAATATCATATGAAATGAGGATTCATGAAATTTAATATATAATTGTTTAAGTTCCTAAATGGACTGATACAACTTACAAATTTTGTATCTTCTATTTTGACAATGGCATCTTATGATTGCTTCATGTAATTTTTTTGTCTTCTCAATCCAATTTTATTTTTTCATTTATATGGTGCAATTTCAAGTCCATATACCAAAAAAATAACAAGAATAAGATGAACAAAAACTTCATAACTAGTGCAATTTTCTTTACAAAGTTAGTATCCTCCTTTGGATGTAGCCTTACACCACTTGATGAGTCTTGTACCTCTTAATAGATTCATCACATCTCATTTTATTTTAAGAACCTCAGTAGCTCAGTGGTAGAGCAGTCGACTGTTCTGATTGGCCATAGGTTCCACTTTGATCTCAATAGCCTTTCGGTCAGATAGGAGCTCAACTAAGTTTCACTTGATTTGCCTTCAAAGACAATAGACTTTTTTCCATTCCTTTGATCAAATTATCATTGTCACATATGTAAAAGTCTATCCAAATAAGCTTGTCTTATTTTCTCCTTCAAGATTTATTGTGTGAACTTTCAATAAATCTTTGATATTGAGTCACCAATGGAGGATGATCTTTCTAATAGTTTTTTTTGAAGTGAATTCTTTTGTGATCCTTAATTAATTTAGAATCGCTCCCACTCGTATTAATGTGTGTGGATGAAGCAACAAACTTCTCAATTGACTAATTCACACAACTTTCCAAATAAAAAATTTCAATTGCATTTTGTTGTAGTTGTCTACCAATATCGACATGTTTAGGAAGTTTGACACATTACACTCTCAATCTTTATATCCTTTGAGTACATGCCTTTTAGAGGTTTCAGAATATATATATATATATATATATATACATATATATATATATATATATATATATATATTCTGGAGTAAATTACGTCAAATGCTCTCCAACTGTGATCGTTTTCCCAACTCTATCCTCCAACTTTATTTTGTAATACGAATGTCCTCCATCTTGTTATTTGTTTCACAGAATACCCTTTCGGTCGGGAATACTCAATTTTTCGATCACTCGTCGATGTGGCGACACTCTCTCTCCTCCACGTAAGCAAAAATCTGCTGTGGCATCATTAAATTTTTTTTAAAAATAAAAGATGCATCGCCCTGCAAGCTTCGGTGAAGAGCAAGGGGGGAGGGGGCGCTCGGCCCCTCCCTACGACCTCCGGCGAGGTCGTAGAGGGGGGCGAACCACCCCACCCCCCCTTTGGTCTTCGCCGGTGCGGGCAAGTCCCCTCCCCTCTGTGATATCCAGTGAGGCCGTAGAGGGGAGGCACTCCCCCCTCCTTGCCCGTTTGCCCGCGCCAATGAATAGAAAAAAGGGGGTCCTCATCCGCCCTCCCATGCATCGGCAAGGACTTCACTTGTTTTTTTCATTATTTTATTATTATATTCTTATTTTATTATTTTTTATTAATTTGTTGATGTGGAGTCTGCTTGGCAATGCCACGTCGGATGCTCTCCTGCGATCCAGAGAGATAGCATCGCCACATCAGCGGATCGACCAAAAAATTGAGTATTCCCGGTCAGAAGGGCATTTCATAAAATAAATTATAATATGGATGACATTCTTGTTACAAAGTGAAGTTGGAGAGTATCGCTGAGGAAACATCAAAGTTGGAGGACATTTGGCGTAATTTTATTAATGAAAATGTATTTCTTTCCTTGTCTCCAACTCTTTATATTTATGAGAGTTGTCTAGAACATTGGTTGCCCAACCTAAGAGCACAAGTAGTTTAGGCCAGGTTTATGACCTATCTTCGTAAGAAGTGAAAGAAATAAAATTTGATGGTAGATGATGCATAAAATTTGTAACAAATAAATTTACTAATAAGTGCACTAGTTGTATCAAATAATAAAGTGTAGAGTAAAGCGCCAATGTCAGGAAGAACTAGTTAAATCTAATGTATCCTGATAATCTACTAGTTAAATCTGATCTATCATGACAAGAGAAATAATGATTTTGTGATGTTCAAACTAGAAAATTTAAAGTACAAAGATTAAATGACAAAAAATAAACTAAATAGTGTTGAACCATAAGATTATGGATGATTAAAAATAGAGGTTAGCTTGCTTCTCAACGATAATGATTGAATTATACATGTTCATTTTTTAAGAGAATTAGGATTATCTAAGTTAATGAGCTATATGTTAAATCAAACTATCTTAACTCTCGTAAAATTTAAAATCACACTTGTTGAATTAATATTTAGTTTACCAAGATATTAAAATGCATTAAGTTGTACATCATGAACCAAAAATCATCCATTATAAGAAAAAAAAAACTGATATACCACAACATATTTAGCACATATGCTGAGTTATATTTGCATTATGAATGCTTCATCTTGCAAGTTAGGGACTAATTCAAAGAGCAATAATAAAATCTCACAAGTAATCATCTCGTACCTAATATGTAATATAGTTCTATAGAATAATATACTTAGAAGAAGACATTAAATATAGTATTCATAACAAAAGAAATCAAATAATATATACGGTTATTTACATGAATCACCCCTAAACTATCAAGATTTTTCACATCTAACCCTAAACTACGAAGTTTTTTTTATCCCTAAATTATCATGATTTTTCCACTTTAAGCCTTCTAACCACTTCTGTTATATTTTCTGTTAACCTCATTTTTTCCCATTTATCAAAAGTCAAAATTACCTTTCATCCTCCTCTCTCCTCATCCGTACTCACTTGACTTCATTCCACACAGAGAATTGAGAGATGGGAGTGATACTTCTGGATGGCTCCACGGTGAGGGCATTCGTCGGTGTTCCATAGGAGCGTCGATGAGCGCATTGCGTCCTCAACGGCGACGATGTCCTCTCCCACTCGGAGCTCCGAAAGGCCCTCGAGACCTTCTGCCTCCTGAGACCCACTTCGACAACATCGCCGCCACCCTGCCGACCGAGATCGTCGCGCTCTACAACTCCATCTTCGAGTAGTTTGACATGGACAGCACCATCGATAGGGAGGAACCCGCTTGACTTCGTTCCACACAGAGAATTGAGAGATGGGAGTGATACTTTTGGACAGCTCCACGGTGAGGGCATTCGTCGGCGTTCCATAGGAGCGTCGACGAGCGCATTGCGTCGTTGGACCTCAACGGCGACGACGTCCTCTCCCACTCGGAGCTCCGAAAGGCCCTCGAGACCTTCTGCCTCCTGAGACCCACTTCGACAACATCGCCGCCACCCTGCCGACCGAGATCGCCGCACTCTACAACTCCATCTTCGAGTAGTTCGACGTGGACAACAACGGCACCATCGATAGGGAGGAGTTCCGATCTGAGATTTGTAGGATGCTCCTCGCCATCAAGAAGGCCTCGACATCCCCCACCCCTCATCCAGATGGCCATCGAGGACGATGACAACTTCCTCCAATAGGCCGCTAACCTTGAGGTCTCAAAGATCATCGCCGTTGCCGCCGACAGATGAGTGTCGGGGAAGAAGTGAGAGGGGGCGCCGGGGAAGAAGTGACCCCCCTTCCCTCTTTCCTTGCGCATGCTGGCGTAGGGAAGGAGCCTTCTTTTCCTACGCCGACGTCGGCACAAGGAAAGAGGGGGAAGGGGGTCTCTGATGGGCGATGGGATCCACCATGCTCGCGCTTTCCCTATCTCTCTCATATTCTCTCTCTCTTCTTCGGCGAGTGCAGTGGTGGCGACCGACGGCTGATATGGGCGCACAAAAGGTGCTACTCTAATTCTTTCCCTCTCTCTCTCTCTCCCTTTGCCTCTTCTTCGACGAGTTTAGAGGCAGCGATTGCGGTTGCCGGCTCACATCGTCGAAGACATGACGACCCTTCCCATCTCCGTCGGAGACCTTCTCCTCACCTCCACCAGCCCCGACGGCTTCTCGATCGTCGACGCGATCTGTGGCTTGGCGAGGTCCGCTAGTGCTCCGGGAGCGGTGCACGAAAGAGCGCCCATGCTGGCGCAGGGCTACCCCCTATTTTCCTGCTTTTCTTTTCTTTTTTATTCGACGTTGAAGAGTAAATGGGAAAAATGAAGATAATAGAAAAGTTGATAGAAGTTGATGGAAAGATTAAAGTGGAAAAGTCTCGATAGTTTAAGGATAAAAAATAAGTTCATAGTTTGGGGTTAGATGCGAAAAATCATGATAGTTTAGGATGACTTATGGAAATAAACCTATATATTATTCGATTTCTTTTTATTATGAATACTATATTTAATGTCTTCTTCTAAGTATACTATTCTACATTTCACAAAATGACTTTGTTTTTTATACAATTCGTTTTGACAAAAAAATAATAAACATGTATATTTCTCTCGACATCCTAATAGAAGGATATGAGAGACACAATTTTTTCTCATCTTACCATGAAATATGCTATAGAACCCATCATAGACTATCAACTTGCACAATCTTCAAAGAGCTATATTAATCTAAAAATATTAGTAATCACAGTGTGAGTTAAAATAGCTCAGTAAATTGATAACTCATAGGCTATATGTTACCAACTAATCAATTCGTAAAGACATGAAAAAGCATACAATAATCATATTATCAATAACAATTATTTTCATGTATTTGAAAGTTACACATCTTCTAATTACAAAGCATCACACTCTTTGGGATCTCTATCATGTAAACATATTAAACATGAACACTCTCATATGAATGCACGAATCACTAACTGACCAGTAGTCAGTAGGTGGATTCTAGATGTGATTTGCATTGTGATCAGCGATGTAGCACTTAATTCCATTCTACCTCATCCCTGTCGGGAAACAGATCATATAGCCATAGGTGGATTATAGATGCAGCCCCTATGAATTCTAGAGGTGGTTCACATCGCGACTTCTCATGATATAGCACTTAACTCCGCATAACACTTAGCTCCAATATATTTCATTCTATTTTTTAAGAACAAAATAATGCATTGGATTTTAGAGGTGACTCCCATCATGATCGACGATTTAATATTTTGCTCCAACCATTATACATGCATATGCATGATTCATCGTATAACAATTATATCTCGAATATCAAAATATAAATCATATCGATCATTCATTTAAGAGAAAATAGATTGCACTTTACAATAGCAATTCATAACATATCTTTCCAATATGCAATCAATTGGTCAACATTCCAATATACTTTTCATAAGAACATATCCAAAACATATTCAATACATATCACAATTCACACCGAATTCAAAAGAGATGAATACATAGAGTAGGAGAAACTAACTTGCTTGACATAAGCGATCACACAAGGTGTTTCATCATTTCTTTTTTCTTATCATTCATCTAACCCTATAACGATAATATAAGTCCATATTATTCTTACAACAATGCCAACCATAGAGATTTTATACCATGTACACAATCCATCTAGCTCAATCAATTCAATTCATCATAATTGATTATCTTGTGTTATGGCTGATTGCACACGTAGTTAAGAAAATTCACAACCCATAATATAAATAATAATATAAAATGATTCCAATTTTAATTAGCTCCATATTATCGAAATGTTTAAATGTAAAAGGTTTCGTTATTATTTCATTATGGTTTGTTCTTAGTAAAATCAACATTCAGCCTAACTTTCAGATTGACTCGTCTTTTAATTTTCTCTAAATGTGGACTCCCTAAGGTGCGATTCATAAAATTTCTTGAATTTATATCTCTTTGAACTGAGCACTATAAATTTAACAAATATTAGCATAATTTGCCCTAAGTTTAGACTAAGTAAGATTCGGTTAAACATTTATAACTTTCACTAGACAAATTCTTTTTCGGTGGTTTTAACCGTAAGTGAATCCTAACATCCATAGACCTAAATTATCAAATAATTACATGACATATTAAATTTAATACATAATTTACATAATTTACATAATTTGATAACAAAAGAAGAGAACATAACTTCCTCTAAAGACATCATATAGTAGACTTAAATGAGATCAATAAGAGTAAATTTCATAATTTTTGGATCACTCTTAGGTATGGAAATGTGTAACTAAAATTTCGGAATCAAATTGAACATGTGCTTAGGGTTACTCTTGCTCATGAGCGACGTGGATTTACCCATGATTATTTAAGATCCGAGAGTGAATGAGATGAGAGAAGTTCAGAGGAACCCTAATTAGGAAATTATGCAATTGAAAACAAAGGAGAATCAAGTATGAACTTACCACAAGCTAAACCCATAATTCCTATCTCCTTTCTCCAATTTCTTCAACAAGTAGTAGATTCTCTTTGTTTTCCTTTTGGATGTCGGATAGGGCAGGTAGAGGAGTGAGAAGGAGTGGTAAAAACTCGGTATTATAAAGGATAAGATTAAGGAAACCGACTTAAGGTCATCTTGAGTTGGAGGTATACCAAATTACCCTTATAGTTGGCAATATTTACAATATCTAGAATGTGTTAACCAAACATTCTAGATTAGTACCAAAAAACATTCATCATCATCATCATCCCTCCGACGTCAATAATGAAAATTTAAGATAAAACAATGACATTAAAGAGAAATAAGCGTTACATTCATGCAAACCTATAAAATCATGTGCTAGTGGAAAAGAAATGTGACACCCTTATATTTCAAATTTACAGCTAGCACAATTAAGACTAAACGCGATACAAGTAACGCTTGCGTTCATTGTTATTTCAAATTAGTACAACATTATGCGTGCATATGAGATAATGATCACGATTTTATAGTAATTAAATATATCCTATTAAATTCTATGTTCCATATTATTTTTGTGAGGCAATTTTAGTATGCTTGCATTAATATCATTTTATTTTTATCATTAAATGTCACAAATTCTATATGTTATATATTGCTTGGCTCTATGGCCCCTAGGAATATCACTTGTTTTCCTCTCTTAATTTTGTTTATCATACCCCTTTTGGTCTTCCTCCCTTGTCTCAGCCTTTTTTTTTTCTTCCTCCATGGATATGAACTCAAGCTCCTCCTCCCTTGGACAACCAAGTCAAAGGAGTAGCCCTGAGCCTTCTAAAGATTCATCAACTGCAGCCTTGAATAATCTTGCACCAGTCACCATTGATGAGTCTTCATCAGAGCCTTCTAAAGATTCATCAACTGCAGCCGTGAATAATCTTGCACCAGTCACCATTGATGAGTCTTCATCAGAGCCTTCTAAAGATCCATCAACTGCAGTCGTGAATAATCTTGCACCAGTCACCATTGGTGAGTCTTCATCAGAGCCTTCTAAAGATTCATCAACTGCAGCCGTGAATAATCTTGCACCAGTCACCACCGATGAGTCTTCATCAGTGGACGACTCCAAAGTCCATGCCCCTACACTTACAGGTCAGCTTGCATCCACCGTTCCACCCAGTCCTATGACTGGAACAAATCTGATGGCCAAGCCTGCAACTTTGTTTAGACCCACCGGCATTGCTCCCCCAAGCACCATAGGCATGCCCTTTCGGCGTGTCACTTTATATGTGAAAGATCAGTTTAGGGTTCCCTTAACCTTTTTAGAGCATCCTAATACCGCCACTGAACTACCTCTTCATCCCAGCGACATGCCTTGTTCAGACTTGAACATCCCTGATGCAACTTTGAATAACAATCCATGGGCTACTCATGGTTTGGATTCTCCACACTCGTACACCTGCCCCAGGTGCAATATTCAATTCCCAACTGCGCAGTCCTACGTTGGGCATATGAGTTTCCATAGCAAGGTTAAGAGATCAGTTGGTGACAGATACAGTGAAGTGGGGAGTCCATCCAAGAGGGTCAAACCAGATGAGATCAGCCTGAGTATTCCGGATGACTTGGTTGCTCCAAGTGATCCGGACAAAGAAGGTGGAGGAGATGATGATGCTGCGATGAAGATGGAAGATGGCAATGGCGTAGCAGTCGAAGACGAAGAGCGCACAGAGAAACCTGTTGATGATGATGAAAACAGTGGAAAGGTCACGGACGCGTCGAAGGAGATGAGTCTTGCGGAGATGCTTGAGGCTGCAGAGTACATGAGTGATGTATTTGATAAGTGAGATGAGACACCAACCACCAAAGCTAGTCAATAATTAATAATCTTGAGTTATTATTTCCTTTCCTTTCCTGCATAATAATAATAATAATATGAGTTATTGCTTTACTATGTATTGTCCTTGCTTATTTTGCTAATTTTGTGCCATCAAGGTTGAGAAGATCCAAAATTTATTAAAATATTTATGATAATAATAATTAACTTAGATGAAGTTTAATTTATTTTTTTATTTTCAATACATGTTGATGTAATTTGGTTTAAGAATCGATATAAATATGATTACTAATATGCAATTCAATATTTGAGTGCGATAAATTTATCTAAAAAATATTTGTTAATTTTAAAATATTTTTTTTATTATAGTAGGATACTGTAATCATGGATCGATTGATCTTATGCAAACTGCAATCTTCATAGTCATTTTGATTCAATCTATGTCCATTAAATAATGTAAATAAATAGGAGTTGCATGCATCTTTTTTACTAATATGATAGTATTTAAAAAAAAGTAAATTATATTGATCATTTGTTTTTTGGCTGTATTAAGACTTTTCAACATTAGAGGCAATTGAAATTATGTTAATAAAATAAATTGCCACGTATCCTAAAAAATTATAATAGAAAATCAATCAACAATATATAGGGAGTATAAAACTGTAAATTTAAAGCCTTTCATTATATTAAAGAGATGTCCAAGGTCCCCTTCACAAAAACAAATTAATTTGTTACTTAAAAATGCTAATAACCATACCAGTAGAGATAAATAATTTGTCCTCTTTTTAGGCAAGTTTTGAGTTATGAAATTTGCCATGTCCGTCATGACCAGACATACAACATGGATTAATCAAATATTTATTCCTTTTAACCTCTTCTAAATTATAATATTTACATATTTAATTTTAAACTATAAATTTATAATTTTTTATTCCTAAGCTTGTCCAACTTTAACACAGGACATTTCATTAACTTCTACCCAAAATTTTATTAATTTAAATTATGTAATGATATTTTTCCCTTAAATAAAAATACTAAATATGGTTAAAATATTATTTAATAATCATAGTTTATATAGTATTATTCTCATGAAAATAGTTTTTTCTATGATTTTTCTTATATTGAAAGAGTAAGAATAAAACTGATGTGTCATAAATAATAAAGAAAATGTTAACAAAATTTTGAATGAAATTTAACATATATTTTTAATTGTGATAAGCTTAAAGAATAAAATTTCTAAATTTATAATTTAAAATGAAATGATAATCGAAAAAAATTAAATTGCACACTTCCCAAGTTTAGTTAAGAACTAAAATATGTTTGGGTAAAAAATAGGATATTTTCATAAACCATCCTTAAATTACCGTAATTTTTCACATCTAACCTCAAACTACAAACTTATTTTTTTATTCCTAAACCATCGTGACTTTTTCACTTTAATCCTTCCATCCGCTTCTAGTAAAATTTTCATTATTTTTACTTTTTTCATTTATGAAAAGACTAAATTAGCCATCGTCATATAACACATCAAATAAAAAATAAAAAAGAAGAAAAAAATTGATCGATCTACATAGACGGAAAACATTTTCTTGCGACGGCGAAGATAGCAGATCCCCTCTCTTTCTCTGCTCGTGCACTGGCGCGTAGGAAAGAGAGGGGATGCGCTTCGCAGAGGGGGACCCCCCCCCCCCCTTCTTTTTTTCTATGCACGCGCAGGAATGGGAGAGGGGGGTCGCCTCCCCCACCCTCTTTTTCTCTCCACCTGCGCCTGCACAAGCAGGAAAGAGCCCCCCCCCCCCCCCCCCCCCCCACTCCCCCACTCACCTTTCTCTATATGTGCATTGGCGCGCATCCTTGCGCTGCAGGAAAGAGAGAGGGGGACCTCATTGGCGCGCATCCTTGCGCTACAGGAAAGAGAGAGGGGAACCTCCTTCCTGTGACTTTCTGGCGAAGCGCTTGTCGACGATAGGATGAGGAGGATGAAGGGTATTTTTGACTTTTTCATAAATGGGGAAAGTAAATTTAACAAAAAAGTTGACAGAAGTCGATGAAAAGAGTAAATTGGAAAAGTCGGGATAGTTTAAGAATTAAAAACATAAGATCATAGTTTTGAGTTAAATGTGAAAAATGGCAATACTTTAAAGGTGATTATTGGAGGTAACCCAAAAAATATCAGTATTGGGAATTATCTATTGTTATTTGGATAACAAAAACTAAAAGTAGGATTGGAATGGATTGTTTATTTAAAAAGAGTTTTCTAACTGTAACACCCTGAAATTTCATCTCCAATTGCCAAAAGCATTTAGGTCATTCAGCTATGTTAGTCTGTTTGCCATCATATAATCATAATAAAATATTATTTTCTTACAACGAAAGCATAAAACCATTTAAATAAGATAAAAGTTTTCATTTAATGTAGAAGATTTCGTGAAACTTCAAAGTAGTGTAATAGAATTGAGAAAACAAGTCTAATACTCATCATTAAACATCTTTTTAATAACATAATCAAAGGACTCAAAACATCATGACACTTGACAGCCTAGACCATGTGTGCAATCATCTCATCATGAGTTGAGTCATCATCATCCATACTTTAGTTACCTGCACGGATTCAAAGTGCAGAGTTTTCAGTTAGAGTATGTAAAGTTCATGCAATGTGATGTCATGATACTAAATAAGATACTACATGATATGCATCTATCATCTTCATATAATAAGAAAGAAATAATAAGCATGTCATGTACTTAAATATGATCTATATGTCAATCATTAACATCAATTTATCATCATGCATTTAAAATAAAAGCATGGAAAGACATGTAATCACTATCATCATACTTTTAGTATGGACATTCATAAAAATCATCAATTCAATCCATAAACACATAAGTGAAATACAATTACCATAACCATTGCCTTAGAGTTTCTTTATAACTCTTTCGGACTTCTACTTTTGTAGGACATCATTTCCATTCGATCGATCATTGGTCATTCTTAATGTTATATCTTCCGATAATTGGGATTTATATCATTGCCCTCTCAATAGGCTAACTAAGACTTAGAGACAATGCTCCTCTCTCGTTCGAAGGCGATATCAGAATGGACACATAGTTGTTGATGTGTGTAATGATCATTCTGAAGAATTCTCGCCCGAAGACGATATCTGATGACACACCATTGTCGATATGTATAACAATCATTACAAAAAAAAATCGATAAAGGGTCATAGAGAATCGATATGTGTAAGGTTCATTATATTTTTTAATCAACAAACAATTACGTCGCTCAATCTTCAGATTTTAACCTAATTACATGGAAACATGCAATACGTGTATATAGATGATAGTTAATACATCAATCAATATTTTATAAATAGCATCACATATTAAATGTACAAATCATCATGAGATATTATACATTCACAAATCATTTCATCTTGAATGTATAATAATTTAAAGATAATGCATAATATTAACATGACAAAGTTGACATAAATAATATAATAAGTCACTTTTCCTTTTTGACAATTCTAACACATTATCAATAAAAAATTATAATTTAATATATAGACATTCTTTCTGATTAATTATAATTTTTTAGAAAACTAGACTTTAATAGTAATCACACATAAAATTTATGAAATTTATCTTTTTGTCGTTTAATCACAAAAATTCATACGAATATCAAAATTTATTTTTTGCATAGTATTTTGGTGGCAGACACTAAAATATTAATAACTTATTCTATATATGTTATTTTCATATGATTCCAAATTTCACAAAAAATTTATCACAAGTATTTATCCTGTGCATAAATTTCAAACCCTAATTCAATATTTTCAATTTATGATAAGTTTTACAATTTCATCTCATTGTTACTCGAGGCAGCATGATAGCAGTTTGCTTTTCTAATCATAACTATTTTTATACACATTTGAATCAAATGGACATTTTTTTGTGAAAACTAGACTTCGATGTCTTTCCATCCATATATTATTTGTAATTCTTTTGATAAGGTGAAATATATCCAAATAATTATTACAAAAATAATCACGAATTTAAGCAAATTAAGATGTAACCCTCAATCATGCAACACGCAAACCTAACCATTAGATCTATACAATTCTAAGTATAAAAATCAAATCAGATTTAGAGAGACATATGAAACCCCCCAAATCACAATTCCTATCAAGAACTTTGGATCTCAATACAATCATACAAACATTAAGAGGGAAGTGAGAGATTTGGATCTCCTTTTTATACCTTTCAATCCTTATTTACTCTTATTCTCTTTCTTCCTCTTCTTCTTTCTCTTCTTCCTCCTTGTTCCTTAGGTTCTCCCTCTTCAAGTCCTAACCTTCAAGTCCTAGCCGTCAAGATATTTTTAGTGGAGAAAAGAAGGTTAACGAGGGATTCAGGTCTCTTATATAGGGGGACTTAAGAGTATTGGGCGTAGATTAACTATTAAGCTCAGTTAGAAAATATGGGGTATTATACTAACTTTGTGTACATAATTTATTTTACAATAATATTTATACAAGCTTTTACTTCTTGAAGTTAATGTTTAGTTAAAATTAAAAAAAATAACTATACGAAAATATCAAAGTTAATTGGAAGGAAAATTTAATTTTTAAAATTGGAAAAAAAAATAAAACATTCCAATTCAGAATAAAGTATAAGAAATCAACGGGTGGTTTATGTAATTTTCTTTATGTAAATATTGTTTTTCTCATTTGTCGCATAAAAGGATGACTTTCTACTACTCAATGCTTAAATAGCAAGTTTCATATTTTTGTGTAAAAAATGGAGAAAGAAATAAATTTATTCATTGAAATTTCTAAAAAAAGATACCTTTTTAGCATATTTTCTAATATCATGATAAATTTATATTTTTAATTGAGTTTCTTATATACAGTTAAAAGAAAAATTGTCACGTTAATTTTCAAAGTTATTTGTTGTATAAAAATAAATTTCTCAAATATAAGATTAAAAATAAATTTCTCAAAAATAAGATTAAAAATAAATTTCTCAAAGTATAACTTGTACACATACAAGTTATACTTTGAGAAACTTATTTTTAGTCTTCTTTATTTGAAAAAAATAAAATGTGTCTTCAGATAATAATAATTTTTTTATTTTAATTAATTGCATTTAGTAATTTATCAACATCAAAATATGTTTTTGCTTATATCTGTTGAAATGTACAGTAGTCAGCGTAGAAGTTTCTCTCCATGTTCAATTGAGCAGCTATGTGCGTGTCGCCCAGCTGAAAGAAGAATATGGTGTTATGTCTTGCATGTCAAATCTTGTAGGAGCATCGTACCAGTTTGATTACTTTGTGACGGTTGTAGATTAATATAAATAGGTGCCATAGATTGTGTTGCAAATCTTAAGTGGTTGTAATCCTTTCTCACATTTGAATAGAAAATTAGTTTAGGTGTCTTCTCTTTCTTCCTTCTTTCCTTTTCTTCTCCTCTACAGTGTGTCACTACCATCTTCTCCTCCGGCGTATAGCGGAGCTCACCATTTTTGACATGGTATCAGAGCCTTGACATCGAAGATCCTGTTGAGCTTCGATTCATCGTTGTCGTGCCTCATGTGCTCTGCTCTGTCGGCGATCATTCTCTATGAAGGTCTCGTTGGGTGAAGCCCATCAACCTACATGGCTCCAACAAGTCCCGTCCGGCGTTGATTTGATCGTGCCAATGCCGATCTGGCCAATCTGCTCTTGGCCAACAAGATTTGGTCGTCAGTCTTGACAGTGATGTCAAGCTTGTCGTCGAGTGGAGCGTGAATGGTGATAGCATCGCAAGGGAGAGTGATTGGAGTTCGATCGCGTCATATTCCATTCTATTCTCCATTTTTTCCATTTGAAATTGAAGCTTCTGATTTCCACATTCGGGTTCTGACGTTTCGGTCTGATCCGATCATGTTGCCTTTACCTTTCCTCTCTGTTTCTTTCCTTGGTCTTTTCTTGTTTTTTCTTCCAATTTCTTCTACTTCTTGACCTTCATCATGTTCTTCTCTCTTCTAGATCAAAGATCACAGTTTGATCTTCATCTGCATACTTCCATGTTAATTGTTTCTTGTTTTCGTATTATTCCTTTTCTACTTCTTTTCCGTTCTTCTTCTCTTTTTGTGTCGAGTGCAGCTCATTTCTTCTTGTAGCACGTAATTTCTCTGTTTGGCGATTCTTTGATCGAGCATAAGTGATGAGCAGAGCTCGCGTCTATCTTGTAGCCTATGCATCATTACATTTTTGTTGTTCCTGCTTCCAATTGTAGGGCTATGTCTGTTAGCATCTTAGGATCTTCGGCTTCTATGTCTTCATATGTGGCGTTCGGATCATGTACTCATTGTCAACGACGGAAGCTCCGGCGATGGAATAGCATTCGAAGTTCCTCAAGTCGCTTTTCTCCGACGATGGAACCATGTTCAAGGCATCCCTTAGACCACCTTATTTGGTGATGGATCATGGTTCTTTTCGTCAACTTGCAACTTCTTCCAACTTTCTTTCGGCAGCAGTCATTCCCACTTTACCACTTCATCATTGTCGACGTCCTGTGTTGTCTCAAGTTGCATTGTTCAATAACTTATCCCGCTGAGCTATGCCGAAGAAAGCAACGAAGCAGTAGAGGCAAAGCTACAGAGTGTCATCTTACAGGGCGAAGCTGCTCTCTTGTTGCTAAGATACATCGCACGATCTCTTATAGGTTCTCGACAGCAGGGTGCTCAATAAATTGTTCCACCATCCTATGACTTCAAGACGCCGCTGTTCAACTTCTTCCTGATAACAACTTGAGGGGGCATGTTGGAATGTACAGTAATCGGCGTCGAAGTTTCTCTCCATGTCCAACTGAGCAGCTATGTCACTACAAGAAAAAGTCGTATTTCCGACGGTTCATTTTCGACGGTCCAACATTCGTCTAAAATATCGACAGTTTTTTCGGCGGATCTTCCAAATCGTCGATATTTTTGTCGGATAATTTTCGATGGTTTTAGCCGTCTAAACTTTCGACGGTTCTTAATTTGTCGAAAGGTTCCGTCGAAAATATTTATATTTCGACGGTTATGACCGTCGATAATTTCGCGGTTTATCTAACCGTCGAAACTTCCAGTGGTCTGAACCGTCGAAATATTTCAACGTTGGTTCCGTACAATTATTAAACTTATCGTCAGTTTTGACCGTCGAAATTTGCGACGTTCGAAGCAACCGTCGATATTTCGGCGGTCATACCCGTCGATAGTATTTAAATAAAATATTTTAGCTTAATTATTTTCGACGGTCTCAACCGTCGAAAATGAAAATTTATAATTTACACAAACTATAGATATGTTGATGTCTTGAAAATTTATTATTATGGGAATCGACGGCTAAAATCGTCGATATTTCGACGGTTTGAAGAATCGTCGAAACTATCGACGGCTAAAACCGATGATATTTCGACGGTTTGAATAACCGTCGAAACTATCGACGATTTTTCCAGCGGATTCGAGCCGTCGAAATGCGAATTAATATAATATTATATTTACCTATGCTACGACGGTTTCGACCGTCAAAAAGTCGTTATATAAAAACCCGACCCCACTGTTACTTTGAACGTTCCTCCGCCGCCGTTTCGTCCACTGTTCGTCCGGCCGTCGACCACCTCCCGTGTTCGCTGCCGCCCGAAGCTTCCGCCGTCGACTGGAATCTCCGGCGCAGGTAGGTCCGATCCCCGCCCTCCTTAGATATATATTGGTCTCTCCGGCGGCCAGATCCGGCCGCCCTCCGTGCGGCGGCCAGATCCAGCCATTATTCGCGCCCGACGGCCAGATCCGGCCGCCATTCGGATCCGGCCGCTCTCCGCGCGCGACGGCCAGATCCGGCCGCCCTCCGCGCGCGGCGGCCAGATCCGGCCGCCCTCCGTGCGGCGACCAGATCCGGCCGCCCTCCGCGCGCGGCGGCCATATCCGGCCGCCCTTGCGCGGCGGAGGCCAGATCCGGCCGCCCTCCGTGCGGCGGCCAGATCAGGCCGCCATCCGCGCGCGGCAGCCATATCCGGATGCCCTTGCGCGGCGCGGCGGCCATGTGTGTGTCGCCCAACTGAAAGAAGAAGATGGTGTTACGTCTTGCATATAAGATCTTGTAGCATCATCGTACCAATTTGATTATTTTGTAACAGTTGTAGATTAATATAAATATGTGTCATAGACTATGTTGCAAATCTTAAGTAGTTGTAATCTTTTCACACGTTTGAATAGAAAATTAGTTTTAGGTGTCATCTCTTTCTTCTTTCTTTTGTTTTCTTCTCCTCTGCACTATGTCGCTACCATCTTCTCCTCCGACGTATAGCGGAGCTCACCTTCAAGTTGCCGCCATTCGGGAGTCCTCCCGTCATCAACTTGAGGGGGGCACGTCTCCTTCACCTGAGGGAATATCGAAGCAACAACAGCGGCCATTGTTTTCTATTTTTAATTTATAACACCAATTTATCAGTTTGTTCTCGTAGTATATAATCATTTGCCAATTCCAAAATAAAGAAACTCTGATCTGCTTCTCTTCTTCTACCTCTTGCCTCCTCCCACTTCTATTTTTGCAGTCTCCGGTGGCTTCCATCCCATAGGCGCACATGAGCTCTCCATTTTCCAACAATATCTTATGTTTTAACCAAGGACGGAGCTAGGGGGTAAATTTATAAAGTAATAAGAAATATAGTATAATATTAGATATTGGCCCCTAAACCATTACCCCGACTGCGTTACTAGTTTTAATAGAAATATAAAAAAATAAAAATAAGTTGTTTCATAAAATGTCGTTTGGTTACGGAGGAATAAAATTAATATGAATAAAATAATGTAACACCACCTTTTATTTATTTGACAATGACGAGAATATATTTAAAAAATACAATATTTTATAATTAAGATACTTGATTATAGAGAGTTGATGTTTAATATTATAATAACAGTAAAAATATTAATATAATAAAACATGAATTAAAATTTTTAAAAAATAAAATATAATTTAAAAAGTTGAAAATATGAGAATATTAGATCTTTTTTGTTTTATAATAATATTTACATTCACTTGTTGATGTTAAATATGATAGTTTTATATTTTTTTAGTGATTTTATATTTTTTAATGTTAATGATCGTTTGGTTATATTCTCATAATATCAAGTATTCTTATACTTATTTTACGACCAAATGAGTCCCTAATGAATAACTTTATTTGCTTTCCCTAATTTTTAATTTTCACTTATTTTGATATTTATACATATTAAAGGAAAATCAAGTCAACGAGAAAAAAAAATAATTATATATGTAATAAATTAAAACCAAGTGTAAAAAAACAAATCTTAATTATAAGAATATGGATGGATAAATTTACTTGCGGATAAAGTCGTATGAAGGCCAAGAATTATTTATTCACAACTTTTGTTGTATTTAAAAATTAAAATCGTTAATAAGTTTCGGTGCTTAAAAAAATTATCAGGTTTAACTTTTATTGTTTAAAATAAAATTATAATACGTCAAAATTTACAAACAATAATAATAATTAAAAAAAAGTCCGTAGACCGGAGCGGAAAAGTGAGTGAACAAATCACAAAGACTTGGAAGCGGAGGACGAGGACCAACGCGCCATCGCCATTAGAGCCACCACCCTCCGCTTCCCTCTTCCTCCTGCCTTCGATCTCCTCCTCACATGGCGTCTGGTCTCCTCTTCCACCTTCTCCATCGCCATTAGAGCAGCGCCTCCCAAGCATCCTCTGACCTGCGGAACCCGTCTTCCACCTCTCCGATCTCCACCTCAATTCTCCAGATCTACCTCCACCGCCCTCCCCCGATCGCTGATCCCGTCTCCAAACCCTAACAAAACCCTACCCTTCGTCTTCCTGCAATGGGCCCGCGGCTCCGCAATTCCGGCATAAACCCCATTGAGGAGGAGTCGCCGGAGTCGCTCGACGAGGCCGCCGCTTCGCCCCGGTCGGCCGTCGCCGGGGCATCCGGAGGGAGCACCGGAGGAGGAGGCGGACTTTCACTGGCCTGCATGATCAACACGGAGGTCAGCGCCGTGCTCGCGGTGATGCGCAGGAACGTCCGGTGGGGCGGCCGGTACGCGTCCGCGGCCGACGACCACCACCTCGAGCACTCCCTCGTCCAGTCCCTCAAGTCCCTCCGTCGCCAGGTCTTCGCCTGGGGCGCCGGAGGACGATCCTGGGGCTCCCTCGACCCTTCTGTGTACCTCCGGCCTTTCCTGGATGTGGTCCGCTCCGATGAGACTGGCGCCCCGATCACCGGCGTCGCCCTCTCCTCCGTCTACAAGATCCTTACGCTCGATGTACTGGACCCTACTGTAGGGGGCCCTGGCGTGGAGGCCGCGATGCACCTGGTGGTGGACGCCGTCACGAGCTGTCGGTTCGAGGTTACTGACCCCGCCTCAGAGGAGGCCGTGCTGATGAAGATCCTCCAGGTTCTTCTCGCGTGCATGAGGAGTAGGGCGTCGGCGGTTCTCAGCAACCAGCACGTTTGCACGATCGTCAATACTTGCTTCCGCGTGGTCCACCAGGCTGGTACAAAGGGCGAACTGCTGCAGAGGTTCTCACGCCATACCATGCACGAGCTCGTACGCAGCATCTTTGCCCACCTGGTCCATGTCAAGGACGACAGTGATCAGTCTTCCGCCAAAGCAGAGGTACTATTCTTCTACGAGCAATTCAAGAATTAACCCTTTGATGAACCATGTGAATGCAGTATGACAATCTACGAGATAAATTGTTATCTTGTATGTATTTTATCTGCGAAATATTTTATAATGTCAAATTGAAGCATCCACATTTACAGATAGGTGCAGTCGACAAAGACCAGACTTTTGGGATCAAGCAAGTGGAAAATGGGAATGGCAGCATTGGAGCCATGACTTTAGGGGAGGGAGATGAAAATGCAGGTGAATCAGATGGTCCTAATGGTCTGGGAACCATGGTGGAGCCATATGGGATTCCTTGCATGGTGGAGATATTCCACTTCTTGTGTTCTCTGTTGAACATCGTTGATCAAATTGGGATGAGTCCTACAATGAATCAAATAGCATATGACGAAGATGTGCCACTTTTTGCTCTTGGCATGATCAATTCAACTATTGAATTGGGGGGACCTTCATTCCAGAAGCACCCAAAACTTTTATCTCTGATTCAAGATGAATTATTCCGGAATTTGATGCAGTTTGGCTTGTCAATGAGCCCACTAATTTTGTCAATGGTCTGCAGTATTGTGTTAAATCTTTACAATCACTTGCGAAAGGAGCTAAAATTGCAGCTGGAAGCATTTTTCTCTTGTGTGATTTTGAGGCTTGCCCAGAGCCGTTATGGAGCTAGCTTTCATCAACAGGAGGTTGCGATGGAGGCTTTTGTGGACTTCTGTAGACAGAAGACATTTATGGCTGAGATGTATGCCAACTTTGATTGTGACATAACTTGCAGCAATGTGTTCGAAGAACTTTCCAATCTTCTGTCGAAAAGTGCATTTCCAGTCAACTGCCCTTTGTCTTCCATGCATGTTCTTGCCTTGGATGGATTAATTGCAGTGGTTCAGGCTATCGCTGATAGGATTGACAGTGCACCTCCCCGTCCAGAACAAACATTAGTGGAGCTTGACGAGTACACTCCATTTTGGACCGTGAAATGTGAAAACTACTCTGATCCTGACCACTGGGTCAAATTTGTTCGCCGTAGGAAGTATATAAAGAGGAGGTTGATGATTGGTGCAGATCACTTCAATAGAGATCCCAAGAAGGGATTGGAATTTCTACAAGGAACACATCTCCTGCCTGAAAAGCTTGATCCACAAAGTGTGGCATGTTTCTTCAGATACACGGCTGGGTTAGATAAGAACCTTGTTGGAGACTTCTTGGGAAATCATGATGACTTTTGTGTTCAGGTGCTTCATGAATTTGCGTGGACATTTGATTTTCAAGACATGAATCTGGACACTGCTCTTCGGCTCTTTCTAGAGACCTTCCGATTGCCTGGTGAATCACAGAAGATACAGAGAGTGCTTGAGGCATTTGCAGAGAGATACTATGAGCAATCTCCACAAATTCTCGTGGACAAAGATGCTGCACTTGTGTTGTCGTACTCACTGATAATGCTCAATACAGACCAGCACAATGTGCAGGTAAAGAAGAAAATGACTGAAGAGGATTTCATCCGTAACAACCGCCGCATTAATGGAGGGAATGACCTCCCAAGGGAATTTTTGTCGGAGCTCTATCATTCAATCTGCAGAAATGAGATCAGAACCATTCCTGATCCTGGTGCGGTGTTTCTTGAGATGTCTCCCAGTCGTTGGGTCGATCTGATGCGAAAGTCAAAGAAAACATCTTCATATATTGTTTGTGATTCTCGACCTTTTCTTGATCACGATATGTTTGCCATCATGTCTGGGCCCACAATTGCGGCTATCTCAGTAGTATTTGATTATGCTGAACATGAAGAAGTCTTTCTAGCATGTATTGATGGCTTCTTGGCTGTGGCAAAGATATCTGCATATCATCACCTTGAAGATGTGTTGGATGACCTAGTTGTATCGCTGTGCAAATTCACAACTCTTATGAATTCATCCTTGAATGAGGAGCCAGTAACTGCATTTGGTGATGATACAAAAGCTAGGTTAGCAACAGAGACAGTTTTCAGCGTAGCAAACAGATATGGTGATTACATACGCACTGGTTGGAGAAATATACTTGACTGCATTTTGAGGCTTCACAAGTTAGGTTTGCTGCCTGCACGTGTTGCTAGTGATGCTGCTGACGAAACAGAATTTCCTTCAGATCCTGTCCATGGGAAGCCTGCCCCCAGTTCACTCACCACCTCTCATGTTCAAACCATGGGTACACCACGTAGATCTTCTGGGCTTATGGGTAGATTTAGTCAGCTCTTATCTCTGGAAGCAGAAGAACCAAGATCACAACCTACTGAACAGCAACTTGCTGCTCACCAAAGAACTCTGCAGACAATTCAAAAATGCCACATAGACAGTATATTCACTGAAAGCAAGTTTCTACAGGCTGATTCATTAATGCACCTGGCGAGAGCACTTATTTGGGCAGCTGGTCGCCCTCAGAAGGTCACTAGTTCACCAGATGATGAAGACACAGCAGTTTTCTGTTTGGAGCTTCTTATTGCAATCACATTGAACAACCGAGACAGAATCAAGATTTTATGGCCTGGTGTCTATGAGCACATTGCCAATATTGTTCAATCCACTGTTATGCCTTGCGCTCTCGTGGAAAAGGCTGTTTTCGGTTTACTAAGGATATGTCAGAGGTTACTACCTTACAAAGAGAATCTGGCTGATGATCTTTTAAAGTCACTCCATTTGGTTCTCAAACTTGATGCTCGTGTTGCAGATGCTTATTGTGAAAACATCACACAGGAAGTCACACGTTTGGTGAAGGCCAATGCAACACATATAAAGTCTCAAATGGGTTGGCGTACAATAACATCCCTTCTCTCTATCACCGCTCGTCATCCAGAAGCTTCAGAAGTGGGATTTGAGGCATTAGTATTCATTATGTCTGAAGGTTCTCGTCTCCTACCGGTCAATTATGCATTGTGTATCGAAGCCACACGACAGTTTGCAGAATCTCGAGTTGGCCTAATTGATAGATCAGTTCGAGCACTGGATCTCATGGGAGAATCTGTGGATTGCCTTGCTCGATGGTCACAAGAGATTGGAGGAACAACCGAGGAAGCTGAGACCATTTATGAAGGAATCAGAGAAATGTGGCTAAGGCTAGTGCAAGCACTGCGAAAGGTTTGCTTGGATCAGAGGGATGAAGTAAGAAATCATGCATTGTTGTCATTGCAGAGATGCCTGATAGGAGTTGAAGGAATTCCTCTCACACCATCTTCTTGGCTACAGGCCTTCGATCTTGTTATATTTACGTTACTTGATGACTTACTTGAAAAAAATAATTCGCAGAAGGATTATAGGAATATGGAGAGTACTCTTTTACTTGCTATGAAGTTGCTCTCGAAGGTTTTTCTGCAGCTACTACAAGAGCTCTATGGTTTGAGCAGCTTCTGCAAGCTCTGGCTTGGGGTTCTCAGTCGTATGGAGAAGTACATAAAGGTGAAGGTGAGAGGCAAAAAGAGTGAGAAACTGCAGGAAGTTATTCCAGAGCTCCTTAAGAACACTCTTCTTGTGATGAAAACAAAGGGAATTCTTGCAAAGAGGAGCACAATAGGAGGGGACAGTTTGTGGGAGTTAACATGGCTTCATGTAAATAACATTGCTCCATCTTTGCAGTCCGAAATTATCCCTGGTCAAGAAGTGGAACAGACTGCTGGCACTCAAACTGGTAGCATTGGTTCTGGATCATTGGTGGAGTCATAGGCTAACTAACTGGCCTTAGTTTTTTCTGTTTGTTAACTATGTTAGAAGTCTATGAAGACTTATGAGGCCCAATTATTCAGAAATAGGTCAAGTTTGAAAATGAAGATTGTCAATGATCATCCAGAAATTTCTCCATTTATGGTGTTTTTGAACCATCAATGTTCTTAACCGGTATGTCACAAGTCATTCTCATATACTATAGATCATGATTTTAGATTCATGTATGTCACATCTTAGGTTCTTTTTTTTTTTCTCACATCTTTCAGCTTTCAAATTTGTTTCGGAGCCATGTTTGTATTTCTTTTCAAAGGAATACAGGACTTGTTCACTATTCCTTAGTGGTAATTGGTATATACATCTTGTTTTACCAGCTTAACTGCATCTTGACCACTCTAATGTACTCTTCTTAGAAAGGGTGATGTATTAAGATTAATAGCTTATAAAGTCACTTTGTCATATGAAATGGCAATGCCAAGTTGTCATATTCAATTATATGCCCGTTAATTTGTCATGAATGCACTTTAAGTAATCCCGGCTTCGTTTCTATGACCCAATTCCTGTCTTTTTTTAAAGAAAAAAAATTATTTGGTTGTAAGCATTACTCTCCCATTTCCATTTTCAGGTTACTGGTGCCATTAGCTACTGCGTTCTTTTACACATGTCAAGACATTAGTTTAGTTGTCTTAACATGGTTCGCCAAGAAAGTTTAAAGAGTTAGAAATATGGAATTGTAGCTTTTACATGTTGCTTCCAAGGTTTTCGAAAAAAGCTTGCTGCCTCTGTTCACAAATCATATTGGAAAAATCGAGTGTTCATAACAACTTCAGAATCAAGCACAGAAAACGAGTGCACTGATCTCTGATTGTGGTACTCATGGAAAAGACTTTCGGAGGCAATTGTAGAAGTCAGATTCAGGTAGTATTTGAAGGTTAAAAAAAATGCTTCACGCCTCTGATTTCATGATCTATGAGTAAATAATCTTGATGTTTATTTTAGGAAATCAGCGTTTAATCCAAAATTAAGTCTTAAGAATGGCTCCAGGAGGATCTGTTCTTCTAGACTTTGTAAGGCGTTGCGAGACTTCGATTGTTTGTTGTCAAATGGGCCTTTTAGTCCATGTTTGGTTTAAGATTAACTATTCAATTGATGTGAATAATAATTCATCTAGTTTGGTTATTCTTTGATATCTTAAGAATAATAAAAAAAAAGAATCATTGTGTTTGAACGAAAATTGGGTAAGCGATGTTTAAGACAGGATACAATAAATTTAACTATTCTAGGTAGTGCAAAAAAATTGTTGACTTCTATTTTTTGTTTTCAGATTTCAAGGCAAAATTTTCAAATTTCACTGAACATTTAATACATCTTAATTTTTCTTATGTTTAATTTTATCTATATGAATAAAATTTTATTAACCAATCATGGCATAATTAAATAATGGAATTGTGTTTTAAAGTCATTGGACTCTAATAGTTCAGAGAGTTTATTCATATTGCATCAAATCAAACATCACATTAGATTAATCCAGTCCGGTGCACACTGCCCCTTAGTCATTTACCAAACATGGCAAGTTCCGACCCGTAGAAAATGCTTGGCCAACAAAATTTTTGGCTTCTCCGGAGTTCAATCAAAACCAGCTCAGCTCGTATAATCAAATTCTTGTTATAGGTTCAAGTTCTATGTTTTTTTTTCTTCTTAATTTAGAACTAAAGATGCTGGTAGCCTATCGAATATCACAGTTTACATCAAATAGATTAACTCGACTTGTCCCTTGAATAGCTCAAAATTACGAATATTTTTGGTTGAAGATGATGACCGCAATAAATATGCATATTTTTTCAAACTAAATTTATTCATAATTTTGGCTCAAAATAACGTTCATGTCCATCCTCTCTACGAAAAACTAAGATAACTTGTGCGATTGGATTACGTGGGACAAAAATCAATCAATATATATATGAATGAAACGTCGTTGAGTTATCATCCGACGGTCCACGAATAAGCCTGATTTAATATCCTCAAAATTTTTACAAATTTTTCGAGCCGTCAAAATAGTAATCCAACAACGTCAATTTTACCCCATCATTCAGAGTAAGATGGATCCCAGGAGGTAACGTTGTTGGAATCAAACCTATATAAAGTCCAAGTCTCCTAATTATGTCCATTGATCAAGTCTTGCAGACAAATAGAAAAATCCGATGGAAGTGTAATGACTGGGCGAAGAAGAGCAGCTCAAAAATCGAATGAAGCTGGTTGAATTATGCCTCATTGATCTTAAATGAAATGGCAGTTTATTGATCCACTTTTTGTTTTGAACAACATATAGGTTTCCTTTGTAAAACGGGAACTTTAAAAAAAAAACACTACAAAAACATCAGTTGTTTATGTAAATATAATATGCATATTTTTTTCTATTATAAAGGGATGAAAGAAAAGTAAAAAGTGAATGAAATAACACAGCTCTTCAAAAAAGAATTCGTGATTTTTAAACCAGTACGCCTTTGTAATATGCATGTTCAATCGTAATCATTCCACAAGGTGCTCTCAGTTCTACCCATTCTGTTGAATAACTCATATAAACATATTGAATATTACAAGTCACGCAGTTGATATATTCAGAAACTTATACAGCGCCTATAATAATAATGTTCCAACGGAATGAAGCTACTATCATGTGATGAACCACAATTCAGAAAAGAAGGCAACTAAAGATGAAAAAATTGTTGCATCTTCTAGCACACATTAGATCTCGATAGAAGACCTTGGTCAATGCTTACTCCTGCTGTATTTTACTTCTTACCCCTGCCGCGTCTGGAAGGAACTGTATACCATCCATCCTCATCAGGGACTTGCTTTGGTTTCGGCTTCTCTATGACCATCTCAGTTGGTGTCACCTCATCCACCATCATATCTGCATCCTCTTCATCTGAACTCTCATCATCGTCGTCGTCTTCAACTACCTGATACCAACATGATAACTTGGCTTTAAATCATGAAACAAAAAGGTTTTGAGATAATTTATGTTTATCTATATCAAGAGATGAGAAGCAACTTTTGTGACATCATGGATGGCTATCCAAACCTGGTAGGCTTTCCCCTCTCAGGGGAAAAAGAATCCTTGTGACATCAAGGCACGAAACAAGAAAGATGATGGTTAAAAGGAGCATTTATCAATGCCAAGGATGATGTCAATTCATGCAACATTTTCTGACAGTATTTTTCAGGAAGGCACAATATTCATCTGTCAAAACAAAAGTACATCTGATAAAATGGTATGAATTCATGCAGCCTTTGCTTGTCAAAGAAAAGAAGCCGAACACAGGTAATCCTTAATCCTTATCCACTACCCTCGTACCTCAGACTACCATTTCTGGAAAATGAAAGGGGAAACTGAAGCGATGAAAACTATCTATGATGTCATCTTGTGACTACTTAGCAACTTCACTTTTGTTAATAGTTAAGTACAACAGAAACATCTCCTCAAAAAAAAAAAAGGTACGACAGAAACAAGGATAAAACTCCTGGTGTAACATCAAAAGTTTATGGATTTGATTCTATAAGACAGTATGTCAAAGTTTTCTTCTGCAATCTCCATTTAATCAAAGTTTCAAGTTTACAGCAAAAAAATGATTCATTGTCAAATCATTCTGGTGGATCAAATCTCAAACTCAACCAACTACACACAGAAAGGCAGAAACTGAGGAAGCTAAAAGTGTTTTTCTTTTTTTCCTTTTTTTTTTTTTTTGAGAAGGAAAAGGATGGCCACCAGGTTATGTGGTTATCATCCAGGTATATATATATAACTATGGAAAAGGAATCATGTACAAATGTAGGCTCTCAAAAGGAGAGTAAGCAAAGGAAGCTAAAAGTTTACCCGTTTACTCTGAGAAACAGCACTAACTGCTGGTTTAGAGGATCTCAAATTTTCAATTGATTCATAATTTCCCTTGAGACAATCTTCATGCATAACCATCAGTTGCTCAGCTACCTATCAGTCACCATATTATAGCAAATTAAATAACAAAACAACAACAACAAAGCCTTATCCCACTAGGTGGGGTCGGCTAAGCAAATTAAATAATCAAAGAAAAAAATTTAGTGAACAAGAAAATATAATTTGCTTTGCAACAAACTTCATCTAGGTTCAAATACTAATATCAGGCAAGAAAACAAATCGCAAACAATGATTTATGTGACTGAACAATGAACAAGCACATGAGTCCCTTGAAATGAAAAGCAGAAAAGCAGATCACTCCACAAAAAAGGAACAACCGAGTATTAACATGAGATAACAAGATGCAAAAATTCAAAGACAAGAATGGGGAAGTTGATAACAAAGGATTTTCCATTTAGCACTGCAAATTTATGGAAGATCCATAAAGTTTGCAACTTAACATAGCAACTTTTTTTAAGTATGACAAACATCCAAAAGCAGAATTCAGAATATAGATTCATATATAAACTAGAAAAGAGAAAGCGATCCTGATGCATAAATTCTTTATGACCCAGTTTCAGAAGCATCAGACAGCTGATAAATATAGGATATATATTCAGGTTCCACATGACATGAGACAATACAGTTAGTTTTCAGAAGAAGAAAGGAACATTGTGGCACAATACTAGTATTCAATTAGAGACCCCACAAAAGGAAAAATTTTCTATTAGAGATCACAGATGCACTTGAACCTATGTTACGAAAAAGCCAACTGGATGTTTAGGACATAGATGGCGCGCTATATCTAAAATACCAAATATATCCATATTTTTTAATGGAAATATTTGTTTTCTGAAAGCATTTTAATGGAAATATATCCATATATTTGTTAATTCAAGATTCCATTAGGCATGGAAACGTGCTTAACTATATTGCTAAAAGCCTAAAACACTAGACTATGAATACCAAGTTTAAAAAACAGAAAAAAAATACACCAGTCTGCAACACTAAACATCTTATTGTGTTATTGGAGTTCCAATGAACCTTAATAATGTCTACGAAAAAGCCCTTGGGATGTTCAGTCATCCTTTGTGTGGGATTGGTGAATCCTGGTAGCAGGCTTGGATGGAATTTGACACTGGTTCATAAGGGAAAGAGAAAAGGCCACATAATGCACTAAAGTCAGTATTACAGACAAAGTGCTACATATCTGAAAGCCATTTAAGGTTTTACATGCAAGTCCCAGTTGTCATGCAGTTGCTTAATCAGTTTCAATAACTTTGAAGTCAGATTATCAAAAAAATAACAGGCAGAAAAGGAACAAAGAATCCAGTATAAAATAGAACCATTATATGCAAAGAAAAATACCTCTTCCACGCTACCATCCTCCATCTCCATATTGAATAAGTCAACTATGTTAGTATCAAGCATTTCTTCAAGGTCATCAATATACAGTGGGCCTGCATGGGCAATCAAATTAAGGAAAACAGTAAATAAACACCATCTCAATTCTCAAGGAGCAAATGAAAACCCTATACACAATATACAAAGGACAGCTTTTAAATGAAGTGCGGGCGAGAGCCAAGAAAAGTTGGAAAACTTATAAGTTTCAAGTGCAAAAAAGCATATTTCAATTACCAGAAACTATAAATAAGCTAGTGGAAATTGCAACTTTTGCAATAGAAGAATAATAATAAACGAAAACTCAGACTTTAAGAGAATATAAAATTTTGCAAGAATAATAAGAAGTGAACCATTGTAGTGAATATCAAATGCACAAAGAGAATGAAGAACTAACTAAATGATGGAGAAATCAATGTCCAATAATTCATGTTTTTCTTTTGAGCACAACAAAGGCTTAGTAAGATCTGGGTGCAATTTTAGAGCATAAAAAAAAGTAAAAATGCGAAATTCTAAGCAGCAAGGTGGATGCCGGGACTGATAGATGAGAGAGGAGAAGTTGCAACCTTTCGAGTTGGTGAACCAAGAGAGGACATTGGAGGCGAGTTCATCAGCCTTGAGGCGGGAGTCCCTGCCACCCCACTGGTTCTCAACTGCCATCTGGAGCGCCGTCCACCGAGTGAAGACGAGGCTGATTCCTTCGTGCAGAAGAGAGATCGACTGCGCAGACAGCTGCGGCGGCGCGTCTCCTCCGGCGACACCCGCAGGATCCATTGCAGACAGTAGATCTCTTCTTTGTGGGAAGAAAAGCGTCAACTAATCTATTGATTCAAGAAAAATCAAAATGAATAAGAAAATACCTGCAATTTGTGATTCCGCAAAACATAAAAGAAAAGTAGTATGAAAGAAAAATGTGTGCTTGCAATTGCTAACATTAATGGCCTGTTTGGCAAAAAAGAAGTGGAGGGATCTTTCTCAAAACATCAAATGACTCTGGATCCGAGCGCCAAAACCCTATCAAAAATCCCCCGAAAAAGATCGACAAAAGGAGAGACGGAGAACTCGATGACTCGAAACAGTAAGCGCAAATATCAGGAAAGGAGCCGAAAGCACAAAAGGAATCGAAGGATACGTTCGGCGGCAGGGGCGACGGCGGCTACGGAGGGATCCGCTCCGGTAGGGTGGCTTACCCTTGACGGCGATTAGGAAGAGGGGGGTGGGGGTTGGTTAAAGGGACGAGGCGAGGAGGGAGAGAGGAAAAACCGGATTGGACCGAACGGTTCATTCATGAACCGATTGATCCGGTCCAGATTAATGCAAAATCACATTAGAGATGAACCGCACCGCTGAACCGGAAATTTTCGGTTCTATATTCTATTAAAAGGAAGGTAATTTGGAAGAAGAGAATGACATTTGGTAAAAGTATGAATTGAAAAGTGTCCTTAAAAATTTATAATTAGTTATAATATTAAGTTATAAGTTATAATTATACATAATTTAATTGGAACAGAGGATACTGTAACTGGTAGGCATAAATATATTTTATTATCAAGAATTAAAATTAGCGGTGATATGACATAATAATTACATTAATAGTACTTTTATAAAAATTTAAAGATATAATAATGATTGATAATACTTATTATAAATAAACCATAGTAAAATCTTATTTTAAATACTCAATATCTAACCATTATGTAGCCACGTCCAAGATAAAATTAAATATATCATTTTAAATAATTGAAATATTAATATATATGTACTAACCATCCACCAAATAACTAATTATGTAATTGATAAATAAATATATTCTTTAAAGATCAATACAAAATGCAACCCTCAACATTTTAAAATTTTAATACCTTTTAAATTGACTAACAAAATAATAGTATCTATACTATATTAAAAGCAAAACTATATTGAAGGAGAAGTTGACATTTAGCAAATTATTATGATGACATGTGTCTTTTAAAATTTATAATAAATTAAATATTACATAATTAATTATAATTTTTTGAGTTCACGATTAATTAATTAGCAACCACTTCATTTTTTATGCATTAAGTCATTTATAACTAATTAAAATATTATGTAGCCTATTATTAACTTTTTTAATTAATGGTTAGTTAGTGATTTAAATTTTTAGTTAATAATTAATAACTATTCCCTTTATTATGTATCACAAAGATACAAATCCATGTCCCTTCATATCCCTTCTCTTTTATCATGTCATTTTAGATTCTCTGTTGTAGGTTGGTTTATTTTAATTCATGTAAAGGTTGAATTTAGATTATATTATTTAGTTAAAGAATTATTATAAATTTGATTTATGGATTTTCATCATGATAAATATTTTTGAATATTTTTTTTATAAATAGAGTCATCAATTGAATTTTTTTATAAATATTTTGAAATCATTAATATATAAAAACATTTAATAATTATCTTTGAATATAAATAAGTATTACAACTAAAATTTTTCTAAAAATATTTTTTAAGATCTCCATTACGTATAAAATCTATCCTTCTTATCATAAAATAATTTAAAACTGCAAATCAACAGTTTTTGACACTATTTATTTAATATTATTTGTAAACCTCAAATATCAACCATAAATCTGACGATAAATAATAAAGTGAAGATACTTCCTCCACAATCCTAGAAATGAGATTTCAAATTAGCTTTTTCAACTAATATTTGATGTTCGAAAGTGTCACTCTTCCCAAAGTTATATTGCTAGCATTTATTATCATCTATCTCTGCATCACAAATATTGCTGCCATTTATTATTTCTTTATTTAAGATATCAATATTCATTATTTATTTCCTTCTCTTAGGGTTTTTTTCTTATTATCCATTCAATTTACTTTTTTTCTATACTCATTCTTTTCACAGCTTTATAAATCCATAACTTTTTTAAAGGAAATATTTTTTTCTTATTTACATTTTTTTCAACAAATCATATTATTTTGTCTCTTTAAATTTTCAAAATTATTATTCTCTTATTATTTAGACCTATCACTTTTATTTTCTTCCAATTATTTATACGATGATATTGGCAATTCATCTCAAGCATTATGTATTGTCATCACAAAAAAATATATTCTAAAGTTTTAATGATAAAATAATAGTAGTAGAATTTACCTATTTACATGGATGATGAGTTTTAGAATACATTCTTTGCATATTAGTTAGATATATCATTTCTAAACTTATTCAAAGTTTAAGATGATTATTACTTCCTAAAAGTTAGCAATCCTATTATGTAGAAAATGTGTTGTGCAAACATAATTTGACACATCTTTTCACTTGATGTCCATTTGCTTTTCAGTTGTTTGCCTACCACATAATGGTGTTTTTTCATATTTGTTTATATAATGTTTGCATAATGGTGTTTCTCTTAAAATATTGTTTAGTGAAAAAATGCAATCATATTTTAAGTATATTATTTATTTCTATATGAATAGTCCTCACTATGAGCTATTTCTATGTGTAAACTTTTATTACCATATGTTCTATTTATATAAAATAGTTATTTTTTATTTATGTGAGAATTTGATTTCTTTTAATTTGCTTTAGAGCATTGTATTAAATTTTTTTTTACTTTAATAAATTTATATATATGTCAAGAAAAAAAATACAAATAATTAAAAAAATACACAATACTTTTGTGACCACATTCTATTACAATTATTTTATGACCAATTTTTTGTTCTATAAAATCATTTTTTAAAATTCTACTAGTATTATATTTCTTTTGATTTATTTTAGAAATTTTCATGATTGTTTAATTTCTATTCATTATAAAGAGTATTTCTTTATTTAACTTTAAGAATTATCATATTCATTTATAGCATTTTTATATGATTGCATTCTTACTAAAATATTATTCGTGTACAAAAGTAAATATTTTTATATATATTATTTATTTATAAAATAATAATAGCTCTCACTATGAACTATTTTATTATATTATTCTATGCAGTGTTCTATGAACGTTTCCAAATAATTAGAGTAATGATCAAAACAAATATAATATATGATCATATGTGTCATGAAATTTATATAACCAAGAAATATACTAACAAATCAATATCCCACACGTAAATGTGAATACTATTTTCTAAGCATAGAAGAAAATAAATGGGACACATAAAGAATTAGATGAATAATAAATTATTTTTAAAATTTATAATTATCATATTCTTACTATTAAAATATACCATACTAATATTTACTTATTTTATAAATATATGATTCATCTAATTTTGTATCGTTCGTGCATCGCGCGGGCCATCACACTAGTTAGAAAGTAAAAGTGAAAATACGAAATAAAAAGTTGGGAAGGAAATAAAAAAAAGTAGGAAAACATTCGAATCAAGAATTGTTGAAAATTAAAAAGAAAATAAATGTGGAAAACTAATAGGAGAAGAAGATAATGGAAATAGAAAAAAGAAATTATTAAAATCAAAGTAAAGAAAAAAAAATAAAAGGAAGTAAGAATGAGATATGGCATACTAAGTTAATATATCGCCATCATAAAATAGTATCAAATAATAAAAATAAAAAAATTAGTATAGTATATCAATAATAATAACTTAAAGTTACTATTATCATTAAATTTTAGTTAATATTTGTTTATTATAAAATGAAAATTAATAGGGGGAGAGGAATTAATGGAAATAGAAAAAGAAAAGTATTAAAATGAAGTAAAGAAAAAAGCATGAAAGTGATATATGTCAAAATAAACTAATATATTATCATCATAAAATAGTATTGAAGAGTAAAATAAAGTATTTAATTAGGATAATTGATGATGGTTATGGATAAATAAAATAAAAGAAAGAACATAAAGTATTTAATTGGAATAATTGAATATGGTTCAGAATTATAGATAAAGGTGGTTAATCACCTAATCCCATATTAAAATTTAATACTATTCAAAGCCAACTCATTTTTTTATAAATATTCCTCTCGCCAACGACCCCTTTCACATCCATAAAATAGTTTTTTCCACCAACTTTGAGACATTGTTTTTCCGTCTTCCATCATCTCTTCATGGTAGTGTCCTCTATTAAGGACATTGGACTCCTTTTCGTCGAAAAAATCATCACGAGATACAAGTTCTAGAGCTTGAAAAGGTATTTTTGGATTCACTTTTAAATATGATTTCTTAATTAAATAGATAAAATGATTGATAAATGTTTTATTTTTCCCTATGATGCATATATAGTTCCACATTGTTTTTGTGCAAAAAAAAAATAGTTTACAAAAAAGTTATGATATAGAGAACTCAGCCCAGGTTATGATAGGAACCCGACACGATTCCACCCTGATCCCAATCCAACTTTGGAGGAAACTCGGCAGGGACTCTCGGGAATCCAACCTAGGCTCTTCCACAATCATTTTCAAGTGTTCAAATCCTGAATCCCTTTCGATGACCCAACTTGAGTTGAGTATACACCCGGCTCGGTAAAATCGGCTTGAGCCACCTTAGACTCGGCCTTGCCTCTACTTGAAAAATGGTAGGGACATGTTATCAAGGACGTGAACCGAACCCCAAGGGATGTGGACCGAGTCCAATTGAAATTCGAAACCTGGTCGTTTCACTTACTCAACCTGAATTTCTAGAAAATAAGAGATTTTCAAATTACTTTTTATTCAACTTAATGAAAAATGATAGTATTACCCTTATAATGGTGTTGTTAAACAAAAAATAGTAAGGATGCTAATTAAGTCAAAAGATATAAGATGGGTTTCATGTGCACCGATTGTTATATCAAATCGAATAGAAAAAGTGAATATGAGTATTAATAGTCATACCATCCTCATTGTAATAGTGGGTATTAATAGCCCTACACACTTGAGATTTGTAAGTTAATCACATCCTTTTATTGGATTCGTAATTGTCTGCCCTTGGTTCTACTTTGATCCACCTCGATCTCGCATAAAAGTATCATGATTGCTCATAATAAAAGAAGTCGAACTCGCATTAGTACAACACATATAAATGTCCTAGAAAGTGGTTAAAGTAAAAGATGTAGTGAACAAAACAAAAGAACAAAATAGAACAGAAAGGAGAAACAAATTGAAAGGAATTGAAAGAATAGAATGAACGTAATATAATTGATAGGATGGTTTTTCTTATCATGTTGAAAGCTTGCCTATTTCTATTAAACTTTCTCATGCATTTGTATTATCTTATATACCGAGTATTTTTATACTCATATATATCCTATATTTTTGTACTTGAATCCCATAACTGAAGGTGTGTGTAGTTAAAAATGTTCGTGATGATGCAGTTTTACATGAAATAGTCTTTTAGATTCATAACTAGTTATCTCATTTACTATTTTGATATATATAATGAGATGAGCATGAGGATCATTTGGGAACAAATCGATATATTAGCTTTCGCACTCTTATTGATAATAGTTATTTTTAGTTTGTCATATGTTATTCTTATAAAAAATATGCACAAGTTCAAGAAAAAGAGGTTAATAGTAACTAACACCCGTTCAAGAGGAGCCCAATTGTCACGTGATAGGAGAATTGATTTTTTGAGTGTTACACCTCGTGGCATATAATGACTTTATTTTTTACTTTTTCATCTTTCATTACTTGAGGTATCTTATATTATTTTGTTGATTTAGAAAACCTTATTAATTCAACAATATTTTCTTTCTAAGTCATAGGATCATCTTTGTCTCCTTGAGAAACATTACACATATTTGATATACTTTGTTTCTCGAATATGTTACACTATCTTCTCACAAGATTTTGCACTAGGGTGTCCTTAATGCTACTCCTCACGTCTTTAATGCCACTCCAAACTCATCTTTTTACCCTTTATATTATTTTAACTTATTTTTCATTCACTCTCTCCTTGACTTTCACATGTCCCACCCCTTATTAAATCATCACATAGTCCGACTGACCATATTTCTCTATTCTCTTTCTTTCATGCTAATGACTATTATTTGCTTAATAGTATAAATTAGATTACTGGACAAACATATGAATTTAATTTCTATGGAAACCAAACTAAGATTAGACATAAAAATTTGTCTTAGAAATATACAAAATAAAATGAAAATTAGAAGAGTGAAAAATAATAGAAAAATTATTTTTAAAATAATTAATTTTCTGAATAATTATTAAGTGTCCATTGTTTTTTTATTTTTTGGTAAGAAAATACTAATTCATTTCCAAAATAATTGGTTGCTCAATCAATTAGTTGCAGTTAAACAAATATCTTATTAAGTTATCATGACGAATTGAATTGGATCAACTTACTAATTAACTAATGAAAGATTTGGCGTCAACCTGATAATTCATATTTTCTTAACAAAAGAACTGAAAAATAATGAACACTTAACTTATTCAGAAAAACAAGTATCTTAAAAAATATTTTTTATAATATTTTTCGCTCTTCGTACTTTCACTTTATTTTGTAAATTCCTAAAATGAATTTATATGTTTAAATCTGATTGTAATTTCTATATTAATGAAATTAATATGTTTGTTCAATTAACAAATAACTACTTGCATGAACCACTAGCATGAGGGGAGAGAGATAAGGTTGAGAGGGTTAACGAGTGTGAGATTATTTAATAAGCAGATTTGGGGAGATTGAAAGAGAGAGAATAAAAAATAAATGCATAATTGATATTTATTATATTTATATATATATATATATATATATATATTATTCGATGCTCACTTTCACTACACAATTATATTTTTAATTAGGATCTATCATCCTTTCATATATATTTATGTGCTATTGCATATCTCTTATATTTATACTTTGTTCTTTAATGGTTTGTGTCTATTTTTTAATTTCTGAAGCACATATAAGAAGATGAGGAATCATTTTTTTTTTGTAATATTTCTAACTTTCTTTTCACAGCTCTTACTTCAAACTCTCTCTCATCTGGATCTTACGATTTTGTTTGGCAGCAGAACTTTGCCTAGTTCCCAAACACATGACATCTCTGTCGAACTTTTTTGTCAAAGTTTCTAAAAAAATGTTCTCACCTGTCGTGAGAACTTTGTAAGTGACATAAACTTTCCTATTTTTTTCTCTCTCCTCTCTCTCCGTTGTCGCTCTCTTCCTCTTTTCTCGCCGTCGCCGCTCCCCATCGCCTCTGCTACTGCTACCGCCGCACCCCAACCGTCTCCGTTGCTGCCGTCGCTGCCCCCATTGTCTCCGCCGATGCTGCTATCATCGCCCCCATCGTTCTCCTCCCGCTCCTTCGCTCGGATTTGTCGCCTCCGTCACTCTCTCCGACCTTTCCCTCCTCTATGCAGATGAACAAGCAATGCAACGTTGGCTGGGTCGTCAGGCTGGATAGGCACAAAGACAGCCGCGATCGCGACCGTGCTCCAATTGGCAAGCGCGGAGGAAGTCCAGGAGTACGTCACATGTGGTTGGCAGGGCCATCGTCCTGGTCGGTGATGGCGGAGCATGGGACTGGACGAGGAGACCGAAGGAAAGAAGCTGAACATCGGATCGGACGGCCATCGTCGGAGGCCACCAAGAAGAACGAGTTTGAATGTCCAAAGTTATGATGACCAAAAACTTTTCCACCAAACACTCACGAGACCTCGACCATCACATAATTGAATTTCCAAGAACTTTGGGGAACTTCAGTTCCCCAATCTAAACACAGCCTACATTTTTCAAAGTTTTATTTTATCTTTTGCTTGAAAGTAAAAAAGTAAGGGCAATAGAGTTTACTTGGAGTGGCAATAAGGATCCTGAGAGTGGCATTAAGGCCATCCTTTATTAGCATAGACTTTGCTTCCAAAAAAATTTACATGTCTACTAATCAGTGAAGACTTTATCTCACTCCAATGCTCACAACAAGTCACATCCATTAATTTGTCTTTTAATTATAATTATCAATACATTAAAACATTCAATTCATATGACATGTTTTAATTCATGACATGTTTTAAATTTTTAATTACAATTGTCCATAAACTCTTTACCAGATTAGAGAAATACATCAAATAATTGCTGAAATAATCCAACACATTAATACAATTGAAGAATGATCAATTAAAAATTACTAAGAATAAGTTACTAGGTAAAATAACATGAACATCGTTTCCTTTTATTTCATTATCCTATTTGATACATGCCCACCAAACGCCTATATATCAGTCTAATTCATAAATGATCCAACACGTTCTAATCCTTAGATCAAGTTATTACGACATGGATGGCACAATAAAATAATAGACAATAGAACTTGCATGGATTTATCTAAACATGAGACTATTAGACATAATGGCAAAGTTCATGTGCATTAATATTTGTCCCTAAACTCATTATGTAACAACTGGCAGAACCATCGAAATTGGAAAACAAAAATGGAAGGAAAAATCAAAACGTGGAAAAGATTTAAACAAGGAAAGAAATTCGAATTCAAATCAAAATCCGAATTGGAAACAAGGAATCAAAAACCTGGAAAGATCGGAAAGGAAAGAAATTCGAAATAAAAAAAAAAGAGAAGGGGGAAGAACATGGAAATCGGGGGAGACATTTCCTCCCCTGATTCGTCCTCCGATTGCTCCTCGAACTCGACAGGTTGAGGCTATAAAAGGAGCACGAGGAGAAGCCCTCGCACCCCTTCGACCTCCTCCGATCGACCGCCCCTTCTTCTTCTTCTTCTTCTTCTTCTTCTTCTTCTTCTTCTTCATCTCCTGTGAACCGCACGCTCAGAGTAGGAGGAGGTCCGACAGATGTTCGACGTGTAGCAGCAGTCCATCAACATGCTCGGAGGTCGGCCGTACCCTCCTCGTCGGCCAGGACTGATCGGCACTGGAGAAGACGACCGAGGACATCGCCGACGAACCAAAAGCGAACAAAAGGTATCTTAGACGTTCTAATCCTATAGGCTATGATTCGTTAATCATATAATGTGTATGATGGTTCCATGTCAATCTAGAATATATAAGTTTCATTTTTCGTATTGTAATCATCATGATTCGATGATCGAAAGTCGATCGGAGAAGGAGAAGACGACGGGCGCAGGCCGCAGGGCCGGTCGACCGACTCGATAAGTCACAAATGTGCCCCTGTCAGGAGCGATCGACCGATTCAACGAGAATGGTCGACCGGTTCAAGGAGAATGGTCGACCGGTTCAACGAGAATGGTTGACCAATTCAACGAGAATGATCGACCCGTCAGGATAGGTCGACCAGTTCAATGAGAATAGTCGACCGACTCGATGGTGTGCCTTGATAGGAGAACAATCGACCGATCCTGTGGGAGCGGTCCACCGGTCCAATGGGAGCGATCGATTGGTCCAGTGGTAGCAGTCGGCCGGTCCAAAGTTAAGACACGGACGTGTCATACGTAGGTACGATCATGATCTGGTTGTCACGGGCGTGCTAGACCATGGCGCGGCCGTGATATAAGGATTCCACACCAATTTCGACGTACGAATGCTGATCCGACCGGAGTCGAATCCTGACTCGGCTCGAGTCATGCTCAAGAACCCTAGACAGAAGACCCGACTCGGGTTTTCCTTACCCGACCCGGATTCGATTACAAAAGACATAAGTACCCTTTCGTTTAGGTCCGAACTTTTATAGTTGGGCCTCACCTTCGACAGGCTCACTTGGGGCCATGTCCAACATTATAAAGAGTGTAATGGGCCCTCACCATCCAAAAGGACAGGTCGAGATTTGGCATAAAGAATAAAAAAAATAAGGTATGATTCAATCACCTCAGAGAAATGAGATATGACATTAACCTTTCTCTGATTTATGATTCTTATATTCCATAAGTATTGAACATGTTAAGCAAAGAAAAGATGAAACTACGGATTGCTATGTACCGCCAAAAGCAAAGATTAAAGAAGGTCGTGGGTATTAATAATCCCACCACGACAATGTCATGAGGTGGGTATTGATGGTCCCACTATGACGGTTTCAAAGAGTCAGAGTAGGGGGCAGGTAGCTGAGCTAAGAAGATAGTGAATCTATATGTCCTTAGTGACCACAGCTCTTGAGGTTCAGGTCCTCTCCCACCTGTATTCGAAAAATTATTATGCATTGGCATATCTCCTTCCCCAAAGAGGGCATTATATTGATTACAAATTATAGCACCAGAGGGACATGTAGCTTAGTTGAGGAGACAGTAAACTTACGAGCCTTTAATGACCACTATTCTGGAGTACAGGTCCTCTCCCGCTTGTATTCCAAAAAGAGTATGCATTGGCATTATACCTTTCCCAAAGTGGACATTCCTAACTTCACAAATGTATAGAGGCACCTCTGATATTCCAACCTAATAAAGTAGAGCTCACATAGGACAACGAATTTCAAGGACTGCATAGTAATATAAAAGATGTAGTACAACTCATGCTAAAGTAAAGCATAGTAAATTATGGCATGATAAAGTACAGTAAAGTATGATAAAGTAAAGTACAGTGAAGCATGATAAAGCAAAGTATATAGTAGAGACGAAGTATTGTTACAAAAAAGAACAAAGCATGATAAAGTAAAGTACAGTAAAATATGGCAAAGTAAAATATAGTAAAGTATAATATGGTAAAGTAAAATATAGTAAAGTATAATATGGTAAAGTACAAAGCATGATATAGTAAAGTCAATGTATTGTTATAGAAAAGAACAGAGCATGGACATGATAAAGAATAAAGTATTGACATGACGAAGAATGGTTCATTGCCTTTGTGCAATCAAAGTATTGATTATGATAAGAAAAGAAGAGACCACATGTTCATAGTAAATCATGTTATTTTATTTGCTTATCCATTATTAATTGAAGCACGTTTTGATTATCAATTTATAACATAGATTATATTATACTGAGTGTTTTCGCTCACGGGTATTCAATACCTCTGCATTAAGATTTTGCAAGTGAGAATTCTGCCTAAGGAGAAAAATGGAGGACGCAGAGCTTGAGGATAACTGCACATTACTTATTAAACTCTATAGCGTCTAGTTCTGTTATTGCATTCGTTGAATAAATCATATCTGCATCAGATGGATATTATGATCTTTTTCGATGTAATTGAATATGTAGTCATTTGTTCAGAGTTGTTGGATATTATTATCATTTCCTACCTCCATATGGATTGCATTAGATGTTAGTGTCTTTTGACATTCTGACGTTTTCTTATACCGCAATAAAGTTTTAGTTTATTTTATTATTATATTCATTGTCACGTGTTGTATTTATTGAATAGTCAATGTCATGATCAAGAGTATAGCACGCAGTGTCGCGTCTTCGGAGTCAACATGACTGCTTATGTTGTAGGAGGATCGATTTTGGATGTGTTACACATTATACATCTTTATTATAATAGAATCATGCATAACCATAATGTAATATCTCCCTTCTCATAATAATTAATGGTATAGAAGAGCACATTTACATACACACATGATACATTCTAATTCACAGTGCCCAAAATCTCATCATTCATAATCCTCAGTCCAATCATGCAATACATTGAGATATGGAGACATGATATGTGGATATTAAGTTGAGTTTTAGATATTAAGTTGCAGTTTTATGCAATACATTGAGATATGGAGACATGATACGTGGATATTAAGTTGAGTTTTAGATATAGTTGCAGTTTTTAAAATTAAATGAGATGTGGATTAATAGATTAATTAATGGACTAAAAATACCCCATTTCATTTATTGGAGGGTGTTAGATAAGGTGATAAGGTGATGCAGTGGCATCTTCCAATAGGGCTAAATGACATATGTTTGGATTCTGTGTTATTATTTTTTTTTCATTACAAATTAATTAGGTGTCACTAGATCACGTCGGCACATAGTGAAAAGACCAAAAAAAGTTACGCAGGCGCTTCACATGCAGCGCTCCGTATTCTGACTTCTGACAAACCAATCTGAGTTCGCGTCCGGCGGGCGCTCCCCACGCCGCCTCCCCCCCCCCCCCCCCCCCCCCTCGTTCGCACTTTCCGCTCTCTAAAACCGCGACCCCGACGCCGCAGCGCGCGCACCTTATCCGCTCTCCTCCGCCTCATAATTTTCGCCCGCCGCGCCGCCGACTCGTCTCTCCCCCGGCCGGCCACCGCAATGGCGACGAGCCTCCTCCGAGTCTGCACCGCTCCGCTCTTCCTCCTGCACCCCACGCCACCCGCCCGCAGCGGCAGCGCCAGAACCATTTTCCCCCTCCGCCGCCCGTCGACCGTGGCTGCGGCGGCGTACAAGGTGACCATCGAGCACGCGGGCGCGAGGCGGACGCTGGACGTGGGGGCGGACGAGACGATCCTCGAGCGGGCGCTGGCGGAGGGCCTCGAGGTCCCGCACGACTGCCAGCTCGGCGTCTGCATGACCTGCCCCGCCCGCCTCGTCAGCGGCGAGGTCGACCAGGGCGAGAGCATGCTCGCGCCTGGCTTCGCCATGCTCTGTTCCTCGTACCCCCGCTCCGACTGCCACATCGAGACCATCACCGAGGAGGAGCGCCTGTCGCTCCAGCTCGTCGCTGCTTACGACTGAGCTCCGTCGAAGGCCTCGTCGGGGGGCCCGACACACCTTCCATAAGCACTGAGATGGTGCACTGTCCCAATAGGCCTCGTCGTAGCGTGGGTTTGCTTCTGGTGTCGGCGTTGTAGTCTCAATTTCCGATTTTTGCATCGATTCGCAGCAGTGTTTAGTCCTTGTTCATCGGTTCAAGATGAGATCTTGGAAATAAAAAAGTGTTTGTTGATTGCATTATCTATGTAGCTAAGTCTGCGCATCTCAGAGGTCTTTTGTTTCCTGAATTAAATGGTCTGCTATATGTTCTTCGTCAGGTTGTCTCTCTCATCTTCGAAAGATTTTTTTTTTGAGCTACAAAGATGATTTAATAAGCAAAAATAATAAAAAAAGTACATCAATTGCCCATCAAATCAAATTTATATATTCGGCTGTCACGCCCCCAGGGCAGCACCTACAACGCCATCGAATCCCAATTCGACGCACGGCGGAGCCAACCCGACAGCGGTATCACAAGACTTTCGAACTATACAACGGATGATTAAACTCACATGCAGCGGAAATTTAAACATAAATCTGATGTGGACAAGCAGCCACCATTGGATAACATGATAATATTAAAATCCTGAACATGTTCTAGGACAGTCATAAAAACATAATGAATGAACTTAAACCGTCAAGTTACATCCATGAAATCACATAATAAATCATACCTCAGCATGGGCACCATGATATAAGTCTCTAAACATCATTCTAAACATAGGCCTACTAATTGGCCATGAACAAACTAAGCTTAGTCCTAGACATGTCATGCCATGTGCAACCCTTTTTATTCATGAGTTGCAGCGTCTTTGTCTTGATTTTCTGCATGATCCATTGTAAGGAAAACATATTCCATTAGAGTATGTAAGATCTAAGTCATGAACAATTTGCATAATATGACATGAGTCACTAAAATGGACAGCAATAAATAGTAATCAATACTATACAATTCCATTGATCATCTAGGTATTTTCTTAACCTAGATTGTATCAATTTCATTCAAATCTATAGGCTCATCAATATTAAGCATGAACAATGTAATCAATATGGCATTGTCATGCCCAATGTGACTCATGGTCCAATAGTGTTCATGCTTAATCAATGAAAGTAATTATTTTATTTGTTATCATATGATGAGTGAAAGTTTGCACCATAGCTTTAATAAATTGGTCCCCATATAGCCGTCCCTTGTTTCTCATCATAGGATAACCCAATTATTATCAATTCAAATCAATAATCCATATGATCCTTTAACAATGGTCGGAGGGCTGAATCTTACCTTAGTCAAGTGGTTAGCTAGACCACGGGGGAAACTATCTATTTTCAAATAATGAGTGTCCCGAAGGATCGATAAACAATGTGGAGGCATCTACCTCTCAATGTGACAGACTCATCAGATAATTTCTCCGACAGATTCATTCAATCAGTCAATACAATAATCCATTAACCGGTTCTATTTACGGTTGAACATGCATATCGTTATCACTAGGTTGTTAATCAATAAAATATAAGCACTACATGCTGGACCGGTCGACCGGTCAAAGAGTGTCGGTCGACCGATCGAGCCTTAATGACTAACCGTTCGACATATGACCGGTCGTCCGATCATGCATGATCGGTCGACCGATACCATATTAACACCGGTCGACCGATCAGACATTTGTTCGACCGACACTTACACAATCACCGGTCGACCGGCTTCATATATCGATTAAGTTCATATCGTAAACCCTACGATATGAACTTACTGTTATTACCGGTCGACCAGCCATACCCAGCGGTCGATCGGTACGTGTTGCAGAATAAGAAACTAGACATTTTCCTATGTTTTTCAAAGTGTAATTCAACATACAATTTGCCACACAATACGTTAACATGATAGACACTCAAACATGGTTCAATTAGTCAAAATCTAACATACATTGTCCTAGGTTTCATTGAACCTAATCATGCATCTAATTATTGATATTAAATCTGATTTCTAACTCTAAAATTACCTAGGGCAGATCTTAGAGTTAGAATTAGGGCAAAGTGGGGATCCACCTTACATACCTCTTTGTTTGCACTAAAAATCCCTTTTTCTTCAAATCTGATCTCCTCCCCTGGTCCTCCTTCTTCCTTTCCAACTAGGCCCTGCAACTCCTTGATCTTGCTCCAAATCCCTTCTTTCCTGCTACAGGTCTGCTGCAAAGAAGGATGTGAATCTCACTAAATTCGGAATGGATCTCCTAGGGCAAGAAAGCTTGCTGGAATTTGCAAAAAAATGAGGAAAAGAGGTGAAGAAAGGTATTGGGAAGGTTTATATAGGCAGAGGGCAGAATTCTGAGTGGAATTTGGGGTCAAGGGGGAGTTGCCAAGTGCCAAAACCCACTTCTTTTATTTTCTTCTTTTTCCTCCAGCAGGACAGGTGTTGCATTCTACCCCCTCCCCCCCTTAAAATAAAATTCGTCCTCGAATTTAATTGAACTTAACGCTTACCGAAAAGATGTGAAAACTTCTCTCGCATTTCATCTTCGAATTCCCAAGTTGCTTCTCGGCCTCGATGATGTTGCCAAGCTATCTTTACCATTGGCACAACCTTGTTGCGCAAGTGCTTCTCGCTGAATTTCAGCACTTCAATTGGATACTCTTCATAAGTCAAATCTTCTTTTAGATTTGGTTCTTCCACAATCAGCACATTAGACACATCATGATTATACTTTCGCAACATCGATACATGGAACACATTGTGAATACCCGCATAAGATGGCGGCAACGCCAATCTATACGCGTCTTCACCGACTCTATCCAATATTTCGAATGGGCCAATATATCGAGGACTTAACTTTCCTTTTCGGCTGAATTTCATAACTCCTTTCGTTGGTGAAGTCTTCAAAAGCACATGCTCACCAATCTGAAATTTCAGCTCTCTTCTCTTCAAGTCGGCGTAGCTCTTTTGTCGACTTTGGGCAGCTCGCATTCTTTCTTTCACTAACTTGACTTTTTCAGCATATTGTTCTACAATATCAGGTCCTAAAAGTGGTCCTTCTCCCACTTCCGACCAGCATATGGGAGATCTATATGGACGTCCATATAAGGCCTCAAATGGTGCTATTTTGATAGTTGAATGATGGCTATTGTTGTAGGCGAATTCGACTAACGTAATATGTTCATCCCATGAACCTTGCCAATCCAAAGCACATGCCCTCAACATGTCTTCCATAGTTTGGATCATCCTTTCACTTTGGCCGTCTGATTCTGGGTGGAATGTCGTGCTATAGTTCAACTTTGTTCTAAATGCATTTTGGAATCCTTTCCAAAATCTACTAGTGAATCTTGAGTCTCTATCCGACACGATGGAGAAAGGAATTTCATAGAGTCGGATAACTTCATTTACATATAGTAGCACCAAACCGTCCAAGGATTGCCTTATCCTAATAGGCAAGAAGTGGACTGATTTTGTGTATCTATCCACAATCACTCACACTGAGTCATTTTCATTCTTCGTTCTTGGCAAGCCGACAACGAAGTCCATAGTTATCTTCTTCCATTTCCACTCTGGCAAATTCAAAGGATGAAGCAAGTCGGGTGGTCTTTGGTGCTCAACTTTCACTTGTTGACACTAAACATCTTGAGATGAACTCGGTGATTTCCTTTTTCATATTGTTCCACCAAAAGCTTCTTTGTACATCATTATACATTTTTGTGCTTCTGGGGTGAATTGTGAATTCTGACTTGTGGCATTCACTTCACACTTCTTGTTTGAGCTCTTCATTACTTGGAATGTAAAGCCTATTTTTGAATCGAATTGCGCCATCACTTCCAAATCTGAATCATGTGTGCTCTTTATAGCATAAAGTTGTCATGTGTTGAAACTTGGGGTCTTCTCTTTGTGCTTGTATAATTCGATCAAAAAGATTTATCCGAATCCCATATTGAGCCATTAGCATAGCTCGGCCACCAATTGGAGTGGGACTCCATTGTATGATATTTTCTATCATATTCCATCTATGCACTCTCAAACACGCCATTTTCCCGTCCCATTTCCGGCTCAAGGCATCCGCCACAACGTTTGCCTTTCCCGGATGATATGTGATGCCGAACTCATAGTCTTTTAAAAATTCCAGCCACCGTCTTTGCCTCGTATTTAACTCCCTTTGTGAGAAAATGTACTTCAAACTCTTGTGGTCCGAGTACACTTCAAATTTCTCTCCATATAAGTAGTGCCTCCATGTTTTTAATGCAAACACCAATGCTGCCAGCTCTATATCATGTGTAGGATAATTCTTTTCGTGCTTCTTTAGTTGCCTAGATGCATAAGCAACTATACTTCCATATTGCATAAGGACACATCCTAGTTCGGATCCGCATGCATCGCTATAAACCACAAATCCATCGCTGCCCGACGGAATTGTGAGTACCGGTGCCGAGGTGAGTCTTCTCTTCAACTCGAGAAAACTCTCTTCACAAGCTTGAGTCCAAATAAACTTCTCCCCTTTCTTAGTAAGCTTTGTCAAAGGCACTGAAATTTTGGAAAAGTCCTGTATGAATCTTCTATAATATCCCGATAAGCCAAGAAAACTTCTAATCTCGGTCACCATTGCTGGTTGTTCCCAATTAATCACTGCTTCCACATTTGCTGGATCCACAGAAATGCCTTGTCCTAAAATTATGTGGCCTAGGAACACCACTTGATCTAGCCAAAACTCGTATTTTGAAAATTTGGCAAATAATCGGTGTTGCCTTAGAATTTCCAACATTATTTGTAAGTGTTGTCGATGCTCCTCGGGACTAGATGAATACACCAGGATGTCATCTACAAATACTATAACAAATCTGTCCAAGAATGGTTTGAAAACCCTGTTCATCAAGTCCATGAAGGCTGCAGGAACATTCGTTAGTCCGAAAGGCATAACCAAAAATTCATAATGGTCATACCTCGACCTAAAGGTTGTTTTTGGCACATCATCCTCAGCTATACGTAGCTGATGGTAGCCGCTTCTTAGATCAATCTTTGAGAACACCGTTGCCGACGATAATTGATCAAACAAATCATCAATTCGAGGCAACTGATACTTGTTCTTGATTGTAGCCTTATTGAGCATCCTATAATCGATGCACAACCTAAGGGAACCATCTTTCTTCTTCATGAATAGCACTGGGGCGCCCCATGGAGACACACTTGGACGGATAAATTCTTTGTCCAGCAACTCTTGTAATTGTGTCTTCAATTCATATATTTCAGCAGGCGCCATTTTGTATGGAGGTTTTGAGATAGCTTGTGTTCCCGATGCTAATTCAATACGAAATTCAATCTCTCTTTCCGGTGGTAGCCCGGGTAGCTCCTCGGGAAACACATCCGGATAGTCTTGAACTATATCAATCCATTCCAAAGCTTGAGGTTGCGGATCATTCATTGTGACACTTGCAAGAAATCCCCGACAGCCTCTTTTCAGTAGTTTGTTTGCTTTTATTGCAGAAATCAGCACCTTCTTCTCGCCGGATGGGATCTCTCGGATTTTTATTTGTTGTCCGTCTATGGTGGTAACCATAGCTTCTTTTCTCTACAAAAACATGAGCATCATAATAGGAAAGTCAATACATACCTATTATGACGTCATAATCCACCATTAGGATTACTACCAAATCAGCCGACAAATTGTAGCTTTCAACTTGCACGGGCACGTTAGGAATATACCTTTTAGTTGATGTATCCCCAATTGGAGTTGATATCTCCATTTTCCAATTTATTTTTCTCATCCTTACATTGAGTAACTTGGCAAAATCATAAGAAATGAACGAGTGGCACCCGTGTCAAATAAGATGTTAGCATGATGATTTGCTATGAGCAAGTTACCTTGAATAACATCATTAGATGGTTGTGCCTCCTTAGTTTGTATGGTGTAAACTCTACCATGAGTCCTTGGTGGAGTGTCTTCCATCTTGCCCTTGCCCTTGTTCAGCGGGTTCTCCCTCTTTATTGGACAGTCTTTCACCCAATGGCCTTATTGTCCACAGTTCAAACATGCCCCAAATTTACGATAACACTTGCCGGAATGTCTTTTTCCACAAGAGGGGCAAGTATTAGCTTTTCCTTTACTGTTGTCCTCCTTCTTTGGAGTGTAGCTTGGCTTCTTTGGAGGCTTATTCTTGCTGTACTCCTCTTCTTTTGCAAGCTCTTTTTCCTTTGGAAGCAGTTTTTATATCTTCAAAGTCCTTCTGGACGTTGGTGGCTCTTGTAATGGCATTCTTAAGAGTTTCTGGGTGCTCCCCATATCTTACTTGCCTTCTTAGAATTGATTTCAGTCCATCCACAAACCTCATAGCCCTTGTCTTCTCTTCCTTTAGGAAAGGACTATACTTCTCTAGACTAACAAATTTCCTAATATATTCCACAAGAGGCATGCTGCTTTGCTACAAGTTTGTGCATTCCCGTTGCTTCATTTCTCTTATTTGAGGTGGGAAATATTCTTCTTCGAAGGTCTTTACAAAATCATTCCAACTCATCTCTTCTTTTCCTTCCAGTTCAGTCTTTAATGCAATCTTCCACCATATTCTTGCTTCATCTACAAGTTGGTGTGCAGCAAGCTCTACTTTATACTTGTCCTTGCAGTGAATAATGCTGAGTTTTTCTGAGATGATATCTAATCATCCTACTGCCTTGTCAGGATCACCTTCCCCATCAAAAGTGGGTGGGTTGGTCTTCATGAATTTCTCATATGTTGACTGTCCTGAATCACTAGATCTCCTACTCCAAGATTTGGCTAACTTGCTAAGGGTCGCCATCAATTTTCCTTGGTCCACAGGGCCTTCATCCATACTAGGTTCCTTGCCTCTATCCCCTGTTTGATAATCATGGATCATCTCACGGCTAGCCCTATGAGAAGAACTACTCGTGTGGTTTCTTTTATGGCTCCTCTCTTGGTTGGAGCGTGAGACGGATTGCCTTGTTCTATGATTCTGAAAATCAAAATCAGAATCTAACATTAAATCATTATAAATCAATATGCATATGAATGATGCCATACCAATATGCATTTCATAATCTTCGGCGGTTGCTCATGACAATTGCACATGGACTTACCTTTAGGACACTTAGACCTATACCATGAGATAGAGCATTTTTTTACTCTTCTCTAAACTTAGGCTCTGATACTTAATCTGTCACGCCCCCGGGGCAGCACTTCCAACACCATCGAATCCCAATTCGACGCGCAGCGGAGCCAGCCCGACGGCGGCGTCACAAGACTTTCGAACTATACAATGGATGAGTAACCTCACATGCAGCGAAAATTTTAACATAAATCTGATGTGGACAAACAGCCGCCATTGGATAACATGATAATATTAAAATCTTGGACATGTTCTAGGACAACCATAAAAACATAATGAATGAACTTAAACCGTCAAGTTACATCCATGAAATCACATAATAAATCATACTCCAGCATGGGCAGCATGATACAAGTCTCTAAACATCATTCTAAATATGAAGATAAGGCCTACTAATTGGCCATGAACAAACTAAGCTTAGTCTTAGACATGCCATGCCATGTACAACCCTTTTCATTCATGAGCAGCAGTGCATTTGTCTTGATTTCTTGCAGAATCCATTGCAGGGAAAACATATTCTATTAGAATATGTAAGATCTAAGCCACAATATGAACAATTTACATAATATGACATGAGTCACTAAAATGGACAACAATAAGAAATAATCAATACTATACAATTCCATTTATCATCTAGGTGTTTTCTTAACCTAGATTGTATCAATTTCATTCAAATCTATAGGCTCATCAATATTAAGCTTGAACAATGCAATTAATATGGCATTGTCATGCTCAATATGACTCATGGTCCAATAATGTTCATGCTTAATCAATGAAAATAATTATCTTATTTGTTATCATATGATGAGTGAAAGTTTGCATCATAGCTTCCATAAATCGGTCCCCATATAGCCGTCCCTTGTTTCTCATCATAGGACAACCCAATTATTATCAATTCAAATCAATAATTCATATAAGCCTTTAACAATGGTCAGAGGGTTGAATCTTGCCTTAGTCAAGTGGTTAGCTAGACCACGGGAGAAACTATCTATTTTCAAACAATGGGTGTCATGAAGGACCGATAAACAACGTGGAGGCATCTACCTCTTAATGTGATAAGCTCATCAGATAATTCCTCCGACGAATTCATTCAATCAGTCAATACATCAATTCATTAACCGGTTCTATTTACGACTGAACATGCATATCGTTATCACTAGGTTGTCAATCAATAAAATATAAGCAATACATGCTGGACCGATCGATCGGTCAAAGAGTGCCGATCGACCGGTCGAGCCTTAACGACTGACTGTTCGACATATGACCGGTCGACCGATCATGCATGATCGGTCGACCGATACCATATTAACACCGGTCGGCTGATCAGACATCTGTTCGACCGACACTTACACAATCACCGGTCGACCGGCTTCATATATCGGTCGACCGGTCATATCGTAAACCTTACGATATGAACCTACTGTTATTACCGGTTGACCGACCATACCCAGCGATCGACCGATACGTGTTGCAGAATAAGAAACTAGACATTTTCCTATGTTTTTCAAAGTGCAATTCAACATACAATTTGCCACACAATACATTAACATGATAGACACTCAAACATGGTTCAATTAGTCAAAATCTAACATACATTGTCCTAGGTTTCATTGAACCTAATCATGCATCTAATTATTGATATTAAATCTAACTTCTAACTCTAAAATTACCTAGGGCAGATCTTAGAGTTAGAATTAGGGCAATTAGGCTTAGATCCATTTTGATGTATTATCAAAGTGAGGATCCACCTTACATACCTCTTTGTTTGCACTAAAAATCCCTTTTTCTTCAAATCTGATCTCCTCCCCTGGTCCTCCTTCTTCTTCCTTCCCAACTAGGCCTTACAACTCCTCGATCTTGCTCCAAATTCCTTCTTCCCTGCTGCAGGTCTGCTGCAAAGAAGGATTGAATCTCACTAAATTCGGAATGGATCTCCTAGGGCAAGAAAGCTTGCTGGAATTTGCAGAAAATAAGGAAAAGAGGTGAAGAAATGTATTGGGAGGGTTTATATAGGCAGAGGGCAAAATTCTGAGTGAAATTTAGGGTCCAAGGGGGAGTTGCCAAGTGTCAAAACTCACTTCTTTTATTTTTCTTCTTTTTTCCTCCAGCAGGACAGGTGTTACATTATATGATATCTCGATGTCTCACATACTTGCAATAACAAATTAACAGTGTAAATTTGAAAAAAAGAGAAAAGATTGCCGTTGACGATAAAACTTTAACTTGGAAATTTTCCAGCCCAGTTCTCGAAATTTGACTCATAAGTCCGTGCTGCATGCAACAGATGGTTCAAGCAACAATCTGGCACCACGGGATGCGCTTCTTGAATTTTACAGTCTGTTGCATACTCGATACTTTGGCTTCTTTAGTTGTTCTGATCATTTTGATGCTGGATTTGTTCCATTAACCTCGAGACTGTGTTGGCTATTTTCTTCTGCTAGCGTGATGGTGCTAGTTATCTTGGCTTAGGTGTCAAGCAGGCTATGGCATGTGATTTATAGGAAGTAATAAAGGAGCTTTAAGTATTAATAGGTGTTCGAGGTTTTGAATATATATGCCATAAACTTGGTTTAGAGTGGTGTCTCAGTAAATTCCCTACCAGTTGATATCATTTTGCCTTAACTATCTTTCACAAAGCCCTCTTTTTATGAAGGATTTAATGAGCATGTGATCCATGCGACGCCTTCGCGGACGTCGCACGTTGAGACGCCTCGCTCCCTTTCCTCTTTTTTTTCATTCCTTCGTCGGCAACATGCAGAGGAGAGAGCGTCAATGATGGCGCGTGCGATGCACGTCAAGATGGTAGCCTCGAGAGAGCAGAAAAGATGACGGTGGCAGCAGCTTGAGAGAGAAGAATCGCATTGCTGCCCACGATTGCCACTGCGAAGCGCTGCCGCCAATGAGTCGAGCGTCGTCATCGATTGTGAGCGCCACTTGCCATCGATCGCCACCATCGTCAATCTGCACAAATCCCCCGCATCGTCGAGTGCACCATTGTTGAGGGGAGAGGGGAGGTTGATGGGGGCGGCCGTCACAGGGGAGAGGGAAGGGGAGAAGTGGGCGGCGGTAGCAGGGGAGAGAGGGTGACGATCGTAGGCAAGAGGGGGCATCCCACACACATTAAATCCTTTTATGAAATAGTTATTACACTTGACAACTGTTGGAAGGACCCAAATCGCACTATGTCACATGGCATAATATATTTCGAGGGACGCTATGGTCATCCTTACGTGTATATCATATTGATCAAAATGAAGACTTTGACCAATCAACTCAACATCAAATAATACAAAAAAACTAATCATGTCATGACCCAAATTTAATTCGCGATTTAAATTGGAGTTCGCGATCAAATAAAATTATGAAAAAAATGCGGAAACGTGATGTAGTTTAATCTTCTTTTATAACATAAGAGTAAAAGTATATCATTAAATAAATTACAGAATATGTGATCATTTCATAACGAACTGATACACCTTAAGTCGTACATTTGACAAAATAACTTTATTTTCAATACAACTTATTTTGACATAAATAATAGACAGGATTAGCTATCTCAACATCTTAAATGAAAGATACAAGAGACATATATCCTCTCATCATACCACCAAAAATATTATAGAATCCTTTTACGACTATCACCTCGGATGATCCCAAACGAGCTATATGAATCTGAAAAATATTAGAAACAACATTATGAGCAAAAATAGCTCAGTAAATTGATAACTCATAAGCTATGTGTTACCATCTAATAAATTCAGAAAAATATAAAAATACAAGCATTAATCATAATATGAAAATCAATATTTTCATACATTTAATAAATACATATATAATATTCCAATCGAAATCATCCCACTCAATTCGCAATCATTGTCATTTAATCATATCAAACATGTGTATACAATGCAACACTCTCATATGTATGCACGGATCACCAACTGGACAGTGGCCGGTAAGTGGACTCTAGGTGTGGTTCCCATCGTGATCAGCGATGTAGCACTTAGCTCCATTCTAACTCATCCCTTTCGAAGAACAAATCATATAGCGATAGGTGGACTCTAAAGGCCCCCCTACGGATTCTAGAGGTGGCACCATCGCGACTACTCATGATGTGGCACTTAGCTTCGCATGGCATTTAGTTCCAACATATTTCTTCCCATTATCGGATAACATAATGATGAATTAGACTTTAGAGGTGGCTCACATCGTGATAAGTGATGTAGCACTTAGCTCCAATCATAATATATGCAAATGTAGGTAGATGTCGATGCATGATTCATCACATAACCATCATATCTCGAATATCATAAGATGAATCATATCAAATATCATTTCAAATCGAACAAAATTGCACTTCTCATAACTCATTCACATCATATCGCATATGCTTTTCAAATGTACAATCATATAATCATTCAGATATATTTTTCATAATTACATTTTTTGAAATCAATTCATAATATATCCAAAACATATTCAATAATATCATAATCAATATCACACCAAATTCAAAAGAAGTGAATACATAGAGTAGGAGATACCAACTTACCCATAAGAACTACCAAAAGATTTTTCCTTTCCTTTTTCACTACTTTACTCTTCTACTCATATACAATAATAATAAGAAACACATCACATCTATTATCTGAACATAAGTCCATCACACATGAAACACAATTAATTGAAGAGGTACATGACCCTTAGGTATTTACTCTTATAACTTAAGTAACTATTTATCACAAGAGTTACTATTAAGACAGATTGTATACACAATGAAAGAAAATTTGTATCTGCTTGAATTGATAACCAAATTTTTTCGTTCTAATTTTTCTTACTTCCTGCTTACTAATATCTTAATCTATAAAAGTTTTAGATCTTATTTCATTGTGATTTGCTTACAAGAAAATCAAGATCCAGCTTAACTTTCAGAGTATTTCTTTGTTGTGACAGACTGAGTGACCTTAATTGTACTATTTATACAAAATAAGAAACAAATCATATTTGGGTAACTTAAATTTTGTATAAACATAGACTTCATAATTTTCAACTCATAAAATTCCTTGAACTTATATCTATCTGTACTGATCATAATAAATTTAACAAATACTAGCACAATCTGCCCTATATTTCATCCTAACAGACTAAGTGAGGCTCAGTAAAATATTTATAACGTTCCCTACAGATATCATTTTCGAGTGATTCTAATTTTCAATGAAATCTAACCTCTACAGATATCATTTTCGAGTGATTCTAATTTTCAATGAAACCTAACCTCAGTGCCTATAACACCCTAAATTATCAGATAATTCCATGACATATTGGATTTGATCCATAATTTAGAAAATCGGGTAACAATTTCGAAAGACAGAGTGATAGTACCTTAAAGATAAGAAAAATAGACTCATAGAGAATCAATCAGAGTAATTTTTATAATTTTTAAACCATTCGAAGGTATGAAATTATATAGCTAAATATTCGGAAACCAATTGAACATGGCTAGGGTTAATTTTGCTCATGAAGAACATGAGTTTTGCCACATGGTTAGCTAAAATCCGAAAGTGAATGAGATAGAAAAAATTCAGAGAAACCCTAATTAGGAAGGTATGAAATTAAAATCAAAGGAATGTGAAGTATGAACTCACCACATGCCAAAACCCTAATTCCCCTTCTCTTCCTTCAAATTCCTTCACTAGAAGCACATGATCCTTTTGTTCCTCTTGGATTTTCGGATGGGACAAGTGAGGAGGTGAAAAGATGTGGTAGATCATGTAGAGGGTAAAGATAAGGCATGTTGAAACTGACATTAAGTCGGCCAAATATAGAGTTAAGTAATTGACCTTGGTATTGAGCTTATTTTACATCTAATGTAATTTAAGTAAATGGTTTTGTCTTTTCTACTTATTTATTTAGCCTTTTCTATTTATTTATTTATTTATTCATTTACTTAAGATATTATATGTAAATAAGGAACTACCTCCCATTTGGATTCAAAAAAATATTTATAAAAATAAATAATCAAGAAATCGAAATCTAATTTTTTGTTCGAAGAACAAAAATCGGTTCACAGATTTTTCGATTTTGCATTTATGATTTATCCAAGTAAAACAACTCCTAAAAATTGTTAAAAATTACATTTATAATACTTTGATATATAGAAACAATTATCGAGACTTTTATTTTCTTAATTCTAATATTTTCAAAGATCATGTTTTCATGCATTGGACAAATTTTCGACAAATTTCAACGATCAAACACTATGAGTTATAACTCATGCCTTAACACATATATCAATTTTATTATTAATAATATGATATAATATTAACCCATGTGATTACATGGGAATGAAATTTGGGATATTACAAATCATCATATAATAATGCTAAAAAAATATAACATCATATTATGTGGAAGACTAATAAAATAATAACATCTGAAGGAGTTAATACATCAATCTAATATCACTGAGAAAGAATCTATAACATGAAGCTAAAGAACTCAATACATCCATGTGCAGCCACCACAAGTTCAACATAAGATCATGATACTAAATAAGAATCATATGGACATCATCATCATATAAGGGGAAAGTAGGCATGATCATAACGTGAGTAAGAGAAATCATGTAATGTGATATATGAATAGGAGATCAATAAGATCATAAGAAAATCATCATAAAGGTGGCAAAGGTCAATCATCATATGGAAAGTTTTATTGTTTTATGCTTTCATCTTCTTCATCATCTTATTATTCAATTTTAACTTATCACGTGATATATTTTAATCCATAGGGAGGCGTGCTTCAACCCTCCATCATCATCATGACTAACAAAGTCAACTATAATTAATTGTAGTCAACTCATCATCATAAGAGCTCTCCTTTAACATTTTTCATTTTTTTTATTTGCAACCTTTAATTTATCTTTATTATGACTTAAATTAAAACTATAAGATAGGATCATGGAAAGTAAATCAGAGGGTCGAATGACAATCATCATTACACTTATATCAGAATTAAGCATAAGAATCAGGGATCAAATTATCATTATACTATCGAAACCGGGCCGAGTTCATCTAACAAATTCTTGAAAAAACCATGCCTAAACCCGAGTTGAGTTTGGTTATACCCGGGCTAGGTCCGATTGTCTCATCGGGCGAAAGTTGCAACAAACGTGACCTCATCCTAGGATCAACCTGGGCTGAGTTCATCTTTCTCGTAGAGCTCAAAGCTCTTGACAATGGCAGATTCGGGCCGAGTTCTAGTGAACTCAATCCGAGCATGAATCTACCTAGGTCGAGTTAAAGTGAACCTGGGTCGGAGTTCTGTTACGTAGAAAACTACATGAAAATGCAAGAGACTTTTCGATCATCTTTCCGACGAATGTCGGCATCATACATCACCTTATATGGACTACGACTAGAGATTAACCAGAGCGTGCTTCAAGCCTAAAATATGAATCTATCATAATTTCATACCTTGCAAGTTTCTATCCAAAAAATTGTTACACTAATATTCTTCTTCATCTTCCTCCGACCATTCCTCTCTGGTCACCTAGAGTTCGACAATTGTCAAATGCGAGAAGAAGACGAGAGGGACGCACAAAATAGGGGCAAAGGTAGGGCACACGTGTCTACCCTCTTGATTTTGACTTCATATTTATAGGGGAATGAATTCGATTTCAGTTGGGGACAAACTCTATCTCATATTTGTTTCATGTTTTATCTTTTCTTATTCGGTTTTAATCTCTTCTTCTTATCTCTCTTTTTTTTCTATTGACGTCATGGGCGTTACAACTGCTGCTGCTGGATGCTACATTCTTACCTTGAATTGTTGTTTGTCTTTTGGAAATGTTATTTCTTTAGGTTTTTGGACTTCCATCAAGTTAGAGCTGATGCAAATTCATGCTTGCTTCCATGGCTGATACTCCTTTTGATGGATCCTATTGAGATTTGCTAGTACTTTACTACATGTTGGTTCCGCTGGATTCTATCATTATGACAGTTGATTCTTATCTGAAGTATGTTGGATTGAAGAGGGGTAATTGGCATAATTCGAAAAAGAAAATTACTTTCGAATTATTCATCATAATTTTCTTAAAAGAAAATTGCCCGAGGGAACACCTGAATAATGTCTGGTGTAAGACTCTTCTCGGGTAAATTACATGAATGGTCCTCCAACTTTGAGTCGATTTCCAATTGGTCCCCCAACTTCAATCTATAACCAGAACGTCATTCATCCTTTATTTTCTTGCACGATTAGTCTTCTTGATCGGTGATAGTGGATTTTCCGATTGCCTTGCATACGTGGCCAACACGTCAGCCGTTTCTCTCTCATCCACGTGAGTTAAGTCATCCACGTCATTTAACGCTCCAAACCAGATAAATTACATGGATCGTCCCCCAACTTTGATATTATTACATGATTCATCCACTTGATCGGTAAGAAATAGTCTCCTGATTATCTTGCGACGTGGCATAATAAAATATAATAAAAAACTTTAACTAGCTGACATCATACAATAAAAATTATTATAAAAATTTCAGGACGCGGACGAGCTGACAAAGGAGGAGTGTCGGCCCCCTCTCCAAGCTCGCCCTTTGGCGAGCTGGCATAGGGGCTCCCGTCTCCAAGCTCACCCACTGGCGAGCTTCGCACAAGGAGCGCCAACGCCCCCTCGCGAGTTCATCGGCGCTCTTATCATTTTTATTATAGTCTCTTAATTTTGAATCGTTTAGGATCGTCGACGAGCTCGCGAGGGGGCGTTGATGCCCCTTGTGCGAAGCTCGTTAGTAGACGAGCTTGAAGAGGGGGGTCGACGCCCCCTACGCCAACTCGCCAAAGGGCGACCTTAGAGAGGGAGGCCGACACTCCCCTCTGTCAGCTCGTCGACGTCTTTAAATTTTTATAATATTTTTTATTGTGTAATGTTAGTTAGTTAAAATTTTTTATTATATTTTATTATGCCACGTCGCAAGATAATCGAGAGACTATTTGTTACCGATCAAGTGGATGAATCGTGTAATAATATCAAAGTTGGGGAACTATTTAGAAATCGATCCAAAGTTGGGAGACGATTCGTATAATTTATTTGATTTGGAGTCATGGATGACTTAAACGACGTGGATGAGAGATAAACGACTGACGTGTCGACCACGTATACAAGGCAACCGAAAAATTCACTATCACCGGTCAAGAAGACTAATCGTGCAAAAAAATAAATGATGAGAAATATTCTTATTATAAATTAAAATTGAGGAACCGATTGAAAATCGACTCAAAATTGAAAAATCATTCGTGTAATTTACCCGACTCTCTCTCATGCTTAAATCCAGACCTGCAATGTCAAATACAATGCCAAATCGCAAAGCTGTAACCTTAAGGAATATACATATATAATCGGCTGATTGACCCAGAGCAATTAGCCTGTTACTAATATGACATGAGTATTGAAAAGGAATGCAGGAAGACAGCTAAACTGCCTCTATCAGTTATAACAAACACATAAATGTAGGTATGTAGCACAGCAAAAAACCTGCTCGCAAACTCGTTAGGCGACCAGCAGGCATGAGAAATACCTGAAACAATACAATAGGGAAGGAAAACTAAACAGAACAACAACAACGTGTGTTCTAAACCAACACCAGCAAGAGAGCAACTAACGAGCAGAAGTGTTCAAGAGGTAAACATCAACCTATTTGCCAGAGTTTCCGCGCGTGAAAAACAACAATACGGAACCACAGGAGCTCAAACCCATCAGCTTGAAGCAACGAACAAAAACATTCTAGAATTAACTGTACATGACATATATAAGAAACAGGAGATTACAAGATGCCCAGAGTACTGCGACCAGTTTCAAGTGATTAAAAAAGAAGGCTTAAAAGTCTCGGGCATCCATAAAATTTACATGCATCAAATGAGAGCAAAGTACATGGAAACTAGGGAATGAACTAATAGCAAGCCGTCTAGTTCTAGGTAGTAGGCACACACACAACCCTACATTTGTAGTCAGTCACTACAAAATAGGTCATCAAGCAAATGACTTGGGATTATCAGTGAGTCATGGGTCATCCAGCAAGATGTCTTCCCCTACCTATAATAAGCCTGTTGATACCCTGGGCCCAATGGATTGCTGTAGCTTCCCAAGCCAGTGTTGTAACCTCCATAGGTTGGGTAGTTCATTGGAGGAGACATGTAAGGCGCTCCGAGAACAGGGGCCACTTCTTCAGCTGGATATCCATATGGATCCCTGATGGCTGGTGGGCTTCTGCTGCCATACACTCCATGTCCCCCAGGCCTATCATAAGGATAAGCAGGGGCAGCAGTTGGATATGTGGTATGGGCAGATGGGGATCGGACAAACGCAGGAGCAGCAGGGAAGGATGACACATAAGCATTGTTTGTCAGACGACCAGCCTTGGCAGGCGGCATAGGCCCTCCAGTACTTGCCCGTGTTCGCTTGTTAGCAGGACCAGCAATGACAGGAGATGGTTTTTTCTTTTCAGCCTTGGCTTTCTCAAGTTCTTCAAGGCGTTTCTGAAGATTCTCCACAGGGAACTCAGACTGAAGTTTGTGATCTTCAATGCACTTCATAGCAGCACGTAATACTGATTGTTCCTTCCTATGAGTACTGATCTGCGATTCCAAAACCAATTGTTTTAGCATACCAGTTATTCACAAAAGAGCACAAAACAAATATAGAATACGACTGTTTCAAACAAAACAGCATTTCTTGTCACAGTTATTAAAAGCTGGGGACATATGAGTTAAGTGTTAACAAGAAAACACTCAGTTGCAATTTGTATCAACTGAAATCTTTCCTTAAAAAAATTATCAACAGAAATCAAAATCCTGGAATTTGGAATAACACAACAAGCAGAGCAGGAAAACATTGCATACCACAGTTTGACCAGAGTTGCTATCTTCAGAAACAGAATTTGTGATCTTCTTTGACTCATTCAGGAAGGATTCCAGGAGGGGAACCGGCGGAAACTTCTCCTGGAGACCAGCCTCATAAGCAAAATTTATTGCATCAAGTTGATGACCACTGCTAATTAATTCATCAATCATAGCTGCAGCATCACCAAAAGTCCTTTAAGTGAAGCATATGGCGGACAAAATATCATCATGTAGCAGTAACTGAAGTCAATACTCTCAAGAAAGACAATTTTCTTCTGCTAGGTAAATATTATACATTTTAAAACCACATGAGAATCCAAATAAGGAGATCACATTGTGATTAGTTTCACAATAACCTTAATTTTTCCCCTAAAAAAATTTAGCTCACGGGATTTTTTGCAAAAGCACAGGTTGACATATTTTATTCCAGAACTTAAGAAAAAGTTTGACAAAAGATATAGGTGTGCTCAAAGATATAGGCGTGCACAGGTTGATATAGGCATGCTCAAACCTTTGACATATTCTATATGAGCATCAGAGTTAAAAACACAATGTCATCAAGAGATTGCATATTAAACCAAAATAAATAGTCACTGATTAATTGCATCTTGGTCAAAAAAGTGACATCAAACGCTATGCAGATATAACTGCATGATGTTTAGTTAAAACTTGTCAAACAATTATAACAGCACAACAAATTCAACAGATAAGAATAACATGGAAAATGAGCATGACTATCAGAAAAACACTAGTTAATATGATATTCAATGTACAGGAAGATTAGAAATGTTGAGTTTCTAGAACATAGAAGGATCCGTTCATGCACCAAAAATCCATAGAAAAACATGCCGAATAATGTGCAGCAAGAAATTGGCTATAACCCAGAATGATTTAAATGTAACTATATCTTTCCATCAAGATCTCAACTTCACTCGGAGCAAATAATGAATAGTAGATTTCAATGAATGTGACAGATGGCATAAACGAAATGTAATAAATGTAGGCAGTGACCCAAAGAGATATATAAATATCACATTAACGATGACCCATGCTAATTCTCAGCAACTACAAATAAATACAAGAAGTTGTACTTCAGTATAGAAAACGTGACATTTGAGAAAGAACTTCTCAAAAAATTTAAGCGACCAAATAAATAAAGCAAAAGATCATACCTTCCATCTGATCCTGGAGACCCAATGAAAGAGCAAGTTTGGGCATCTGCCTTCGCCAAGCGAAGCTCACTACCAGCCTTCGATAGAGTTCCTTATCCTCCTTGGCAACAATTCCGAAGGTCACTACGTGCTGCAGGAACGTGTGTGCATCCGGTGGCTTCACAGTGTCCATCCCGCCACGCTGCTCCAGTGCCTCTTTCCATTCCTTGGCCATTTCTTTGGCGCGTTCCCTTGCAACACGAGACACCAAAAGTCTCTCCGACCCCAGCTCAGGATCTGACATGACGGGAATCAGAGATTCGAGAATCAGCACGCAGGCCCATCCAAGATCATTCGGGGACTTCACAGCGGCAGCCCGCCGGTCAACAGGAAAAACCCTCGAAATCGCATCCATCACAAACTTAGCGGGATCAATGCATTCAGCAAGGGCAGTTGGGATTTCAGCTCGGAGAATCTCCATCTCCTTCTTCTTCGCCACCACGAGGTCCAAGAACCCGTCAGCATCCATCGTCGCGCACAAAGATCGCAGCTTTCCAGCGAGATCAGGTTCATTTCTCTCCGGGGACGCGGCGGCGCTCGCGGCAGAGAGAGCCCGCAGCGCGGCCGCCCGCCGCTCGTCGAGCTCCGCGAGGACGCGGTCGACGGAAGCGTCGATCGAGAGCTCGCGGCGGTGTAGGGAATCGAGGGCCCGCCGGGTGTCGTCGTCGAGGGTCTGGCGCTTGGAGCGGAGAGAAGCGGACCTGATCTCGATGCCGCGCTCAAGGGCGGCGAAGTGCTCGGAGAGCTCCTTCCACAGCGTCGTGCAGCTCGCGATCAGCTCCCGCTGCCTCTCCAGCTCAGCGAAGCTCTCCTGCACCGCCGCCGGGCTCGGAATCGCCGCCGCGGCCGACCCCATCGCCGGAATCCACCCCGAGAGCCCTCCCCGATTCGACCGAAAGCCCTTGATATCAGCTCGAATTGGAGGAGGAGGAGGACCTCTAACCCTAACCCTAGATGGAGGAGGAGTGGAAGGGAGGAAAAGGGAAAGGTGGTGGGAATTTGAGGAGGAGACGGGGGAAATGGTGGGAAGCGCATAACAAAGTGGGCACGGCGAGTACGGACCAGCGGCCGATCGAATGAGAAATGGACACGTGGCGGTTGCGAGACTGTAAAGACTTTAAAAGCGTGAACAGTAGTAAGCAAAAGTTAAAGCCACGCCGGGGGAAATAAATAAATAATAAAATAAAATAAAGAGAGGTAACCTGCTCCGTATTCAATGTATAGATACTTTCGTATTTTAATTGTATTGTATATTGTATATATGATCCAAATTTGTATACTTATTGGAATAATTTAATCGATTAAATAACACGATAGAGGAAAAAAAAGTCTTAACCAAACTCACTCTTTTGATTAATGAATATAATAGTTGATTAAACGAGTAAAGAAAAAAAATGATCGTTGTTGTGGCTGTAATCACCACTTGTATTAAAAAGATAAAAAGAATAATTTATCAACGTCTCGGAATTGCATCACATTTTATAGACACCGATGATAATAAAATTAGGAGGGGAGACCCAATAATAACAAAAATTAAAAGAGTGACATAGTTGCTTTCTCGTACAAAAATGACTTATAACTGCATTTTTGCGTATTTGTGAACAATTATCTTTTTTTCCTTTTTATGTTCACTTTTATACTTAGCATTAAAATAGAATCAATCATACTTTATAATAATTGCTCATCAGGTGATAATTATTCACATTCGATAAATATTTGCATTTGTCGAGAAGTAGAGAGAGAAGGCCCTAAACTTTTATCTTCAAATATTTTATTCTTAACATAAACTAATTGTTTTCTTAATTTTTAGTATATTTTATCTCAAGCACCCACAAATGGAGATCTTCGAAGAAGTGTCCCGAATGATCGTGCGACTCATCGAACAGAGGAACAACAGTCTCCAAACAAAATAAAACTATAAAATAAGACCTTCATTATTAAATAAAAAAAATATTAAGCTTGTCTAGACGTTCACTTCTCCAAACTAATCAAGCATTTTAAGAAGTGGTTCCGTGACGCAAACAATCAAATAATATCTAAAGTTGATTTCTTGAAAATAAAAGTTAAGGTCTTTAGAAAAATTAAATTAAGAGTTGACCGTGCTGACAACTTGATTTTGTATAAAAAAAACTTTCTATTTCATAATTAATTTGATGTTCGGACGATTTGAAAAAAAAAACTGTCCCTTGCCGTCTCCGTCTGACAAGAAGAATAGATCCGAAGAAATTTTCAATTTTCATGTTTTAAGCAATAATAAATTGTCAATTCAAGCTGACCTATATGTAACTAACTACCGTAATATAAAAGAAAATGCAAAAAAAGAAAGAAAGAATATTTTCTCATAAACTAATTTCAAAATGGACACCAGCATTCTAAGATTTATAACTTATCCACCCGAAGCCTTGACTGCGGAGCAACACAGTTGAATTATATGTTTATATTGCAATAAACAACGTTGGAACGCAGTCACCATGAACAAATTAACCCGCATGGCGTCTTGTCATGCACAAAAAAAACGTCATCCGCCGTTCATATAAAGCCCACACCTTTGCATGCTGCCTACATGCCGTGGCATGCACTTCTTATAGAATCAAAGCCCGTCGAAAGAACTTGAATTGCTCCCACTATGTTGTATGTATATGCATACAAAGCGTATATAAATAAGAAGCACCAAAAGCATGAAATGCACGCGTGGATCCCGCTTGCATGCTATTAAATCATCAAGCGCCCACGATCCTCTATGTTACAACATTGGTCAACACAAGACTAGAGTGAACTATATTTTAGAAATATCACCGACGATGCACAGATACAAACCCTTCATTGCTGGCTGCTCGACTCGTCATGTGGCGTCCGTGTTTTGATTCGGTACATCTTACTTGCCTGCTGCTGCTGCTGCTGCTGTTGTTGCTGGTAGAAGTAAGCTCTGGGAGGTTGTCTACTGAGAGAACTTGAAGGATCTTGTGTGATATAATCACCTGAGTGGCTCCCTGTTGGCCTATCAATCCAGTTCACAGGCGGCCACGGCGGAGGTGGTCCGCTGCTCTGGATGGGTTGCTGCATATATGGACGACTTCCGCCATTTGGCATCCGTTGGTGAGGTTGGCTTCTCGGTGGCCCTTCGAAAGTCAGTTGTGCCATTGCCGTTCTCATGTTACCATACTGATCATGAAAATTTGACTTCACCGATATCCTGAAGTTCTGTCTACTGTCTTGGAAATCCGAATTGAACTGAGAACGCTTAGGATTTGGTGACACTTGATGGTTGTAATTAGAATGATGAGAAGCTGGATCATCAAAGAACCCTCTTTCATATCCTGACGGCCCAGCAGGCCTTGGCTTGGCCGCGAAATTCACACCATTTCGGTATGGAGCATCAAGTAGTGGTGAACTATTGTTGGATCTGATTTGCAGGGAGTTCTTTACCAACCGATGTGCTGCTTCCCCAAGGACATGACCAGAGAGAGCTCCATAGACTTGAGGCCTGAAATTAAAACCAAGTTTCCATTAGATTTCCACATCAGCACATGCATTTGCCTTTCGTGATCGCAATGTAAGTTCAGCAACGAACTTTTGTAAGACTAATATTCCTAATAAGATCAAATAACCTAAATATACCAGGCAAGATAAATAAAATGCAACTATCATAAATATATCAGCAAGATTGATACCTTTCTTGGTACCTTTCTCTGGCATGTTGACGCCTGCCATTGTCTTCATGCCACAGAACTGGGAAAGGTTTGATATCTTGAGGCTTCAGCATCTGTTGATTAATATGTTACGTGAACTATTCACAAAATATCGAAGCGTTGTAATGCATAAGCATAAAAAAGAGTCTTGTGATCTATGCATCAAGCAATAGCCAGTATTCAAGATGCTAACTCAGTAATGCCAGAAAATACAAATCCCACTATAGAATAAACTTACAATACTATTTCACGCATCTTTCTCTGCACACTAAAGTCTTGGAACAAAAATCATGATTGGACCGAATCCTATATAAGGAAATCTACATACTAAAAATAAAGCGAACTTCGGACAGGATTATTTGCGCAACTTTCTAACAACAGAATTGTTTGCACATGAAATCTCTTGACACATGCAACCGCATTATCATAGATATGAAGCTTAGTTTAAAGAAATGGACCTTTTAAGTCGGCTTCTATGCGTAAAGCTATTTTCTCTAGTGTTTTTGAAAGGGGTAAATCAACTTTCTATTTTGTTCTCTCTTTTCAATTGAGAAATAACATTTCAATGTGGAAACAGAAATCACTGGACAACATCCTAATGAGAAATCCCATTTGAGACTTGACTTGGCTTGTATTAGGACTTAGGAATCAACCATTCTCGCTTGTATTTATTTGACTTAAGAACAAAGATGGTTGATACATACCATCGATGAGAAAAATAAACTGATATAAACCCATTGCCAGACACTAAAGATGTACACAGATGTCATTTCTTTTTCAACTCAGCCTTCTAAGAGGCTCAATAAAAACTGGCAAATCATATATCGTCATCATTTGTGGTGTTATGTAACTTGGGTTCATATGGAACATGTTATGATTGCTCCATCTATAGAAAATTTGTAAAGTAACAAATTTCTTCAGGCGTCCTGCTAGCTCGAATCATTCATTTCTAAGCGAGCGATTGGGCTGGACATTTTAGAAACCAGTAATAAGTTCAAAGAGTTCCTTAAGTAATGTGACAGACCACATAAGAAGTTCAATAAACTTTAATGCCCAGCTAAAACAAGAACACTTAGAAGGCATTATACAGGCTTTTCAATAAAATGTCATAAAATCCCCTCATTTGGGAACCTGCAAGCTTCAGTTTAGTCTTGGGATATTCAGAAGGGTGCACAACGGCACATTGAAGAAAATGATAATAGATAACCAAGTTCCTATTGTTGTTGTTAATTGGGCTTTTAAGTAATTAGATTATAATAAACATGATGCACTGCACTTTCATTTTAAATAATAACAAAATAATGCAGTTGCAGTTACCTTTGTGGGCATCACGACACCTTCAGGTGGTTCAGGAATGTGATGATGATATTTAGGATTAATATATGTGGCATTTCTACAGAAGACAGTGAGGAACAACAATTAAAACTTCCACTGCAAGAATAAGTACTTTTGTATAGAGCATCCAATAATATCAAACTAATTCAATAGTTGTTTTAGAAACTCGTTCAATACTTACAGGACTCTGTTATTTCCAATACCAGTTAACCCTTTAACTGAAGTATGTATTGTAACACTATAGTAATTCCTCTCGCATAAGCAAAGATATCCATTCATTCCACCACTACAACAAATAAAAGAACGTTGGGGAGAGAATTGAAAGTATAAAAGAAACATCCCTTCATCTATGTGAACTGAAATCCTTCTTACCTTAAATTTGTATCAATTGGCAGGCAGAAGGATGGCTCTCCAATTAACGGATTGAATGTATGATATAATACTGCAATTTGGGTAGCTAATTGGTGCTCGCTGTGGACATAAATTATGTCAAACATTGTTCTGTTACGAAATTTCTCTTCATCCTGTCAAAGGCAGCCAAGCTATTAAACTGACAATATTTTTTTAGAGAACAAGCTGAAAAAAATGTCAGATCTTGAAAAAAGAAAAAGCTTCCATATTGTTCACACCGTTAAAGTATCTTCAAGCTTCTTTGTTTCCGCAAGCAAACGTCTCTCATCAATGAATGGAAGTTTCACAATACCCTAAATCAAAATTGTCATAATTATCGTTGAAGGCGACATTATTAACTGAAAAAACTCATGCACAAGTGATTACCTGCCATGCAAATCGCTTGCCATTCATGTCTATCTCAAAATCTGAATGATGGAAAAGAAATAAATGGTAAATTTCTTGCATTGGTTACAAATGCAGCAATGAAAATAAAATCATAGAATACCTCCAGGGTAAAATGAACTTAGTGGTGATGCTGGATCGGTCATAAGTGTTCTGTAATGCTTAGGCAGTGCGTTTGAGCTATACAACAAAGGCCATAATCATCAGTGTAAAAAATGATTAATTTTCTGAGATTCTTTCCAAATTAAACTATTTCTGTAATGCTTAGGCAGTGCGTTTGAGCTATACAACAAAGGCCATAATCATCATTGTAACAAAATGATTAATTTTCTGAGATTCTTTCCAAATTAAACTATTCTGTTGTCAACAAACCTAGCAGCTGGTAGTGTTCCCATCAGTTGATCGAATGGCTTAAATGGTTGACCAAGGAAAAATGTGATCTCCAAATCAGCCAAATCTTTAAGATCAGATGCGAAAGGAGCATAGTGATAAGGGTAGAACCTGAAAGTTTAATCCATAACTTAAATATATTGGATACATAGAGTTTAAAATTAAGAATCAGGAGTCCTAAAAATTAAGTTTTTCTAAAAAAAATTAGAAGTTTTTTTGAAAACATAAACAATCAAATTGTGTATACAGAACAGCCTTTGATAACATCTTAGCGACGTTTCTCAACTACATTTTGTTGATTTCCATGCAATTGATTGATATCACAATAGAACATAGATGACAAAAGATAAGCACAAAAATTTAAATCATTATCTCTAACATTTGGCACTTGCTGAGGAATTTCAGAACAAAAATATTACGTAGTATCTGAACATGTCAAGGATTAATTTAGTAAGGTATCAGAATTCATCAGGAAGAAATGTGAAAATGAACACTAACCATTGCCAAGAGCAGACACCTTGGTAGTAATATCTCATGATCCAGCAAAGACCTTCAACATATTTCTGGACCTGGATTGTACAAAAAGGAGTATTCACTAATCCTGTGGCTTAAACAAAAAATATTTCAATTAAACAAGTAGTTTGTAGATCTTTATAACAAAGATGAATGAGACCAATTTTCCTTTTTCTGGGAGAAAACATTTCAATAACCATTTGCAATGAAAATATTGGAAGGTGAAACAAAGAAAATGATGCAAAAGAAAGCAATCTCTTCTTTCTAGTATCTTTAAGAACAATTTTAGTAACACAAAGTGTTTCCAAAAGTCCGGTCACAAAAGTCACGAGGCCAGGAGCCCAGATGATACAAGGTCGTACCAAGATCCAGGTCAGTCATCTCTGCATACAAAGTTGGCTTTGGAACTGCCAATTACCACAGGTGGGCATATAGGTTGCGCCAACACACAAGTTCCAGGCCTCTACATTTTCTAAATATGAGACATTGAGCTTCATGTCAACAGCATCCAAGACTAAATCCTAGGTATGTATAATGCAAATTCTCATGATAAGGTTCAAATTTTAGAATGGTTCAATGTGAACTTTTTTTGAGGGGTGGTTAGATGTAAATATTACATACATTTGACTATAAAAAGCCAAAACACAGGAATTAATATCAGACATAGAAATCATGTATATGTATGTACATATGCTGAGGAAATTAAAACTCAGGTCAAATTTATGTGACTCACAACTTCTTTTTTTATCTTGTCAATCAACTTCGGGTCTTCAATTCCAAATTTCTCAGCATAATACCTTTCCTTATACCCAGGTTCTCCTAATTTTACCTGAAAAAAAATTCTCCTCGTTTATATCATACTAATGACAGAAGTCAGATCACTCACATCTAAATTGTAATGTATGGAAAAAGACAATAAAATCTAAATCTTGTATCCAACTAAAAGGTTGAGTAGAAAATCAGACAAAAATATAATATAAACAATATAATGGCAAAATCAAAGTACATTTGCATTTAAGTAAGACATAAAATATAAGCATTTAATGGAGATGCTACCTATTTAAGTAGGTAGGATCATACTAATATTAGACACCATTGGATTTGAGATTGACAATAGATGTAAAAAATAAATAAACCATAATCATGAATAAAGGAAGAGATAGAACTCAAATCTCATGATATTACCTATTCAAGTAGGTAGCACCTCCACAACAACAACAACAACAACAACAAAGCCTTATCCCACTAGGTGGGGTTGGCTACATGGATCATACCGTTGATCCATGTTCATGAGATTCGACAGAGTTTTACACTGGCTGTCGGGGCCTAACACAACCCTCCTCCTTTATCCGGGCTTGGGACCGGCTACCATTAAATAAAAAATATAGGATCAATATCCAGCTTTACCCAGATAATAGATGTTACATAAAGCATGATTCTTCTAATGCAAAAATATTATTTGTTGCAATGTGTAAACCCAGTTACCAAGTCAACAAATTTTCCTCACAAACATGCATGTACATGTGCTGATAAATAGCTTATATCATCCATTACACGTAGTTACAGAGGCCAGGGCCTCATTTCACACAGAGGTAAGAACAACTGATTGATTCCGATTGAGTGCTCTAGGCTCAGTGGGTTGGGGGATTGTGGGTCTCGAGGACAGTTTATGATGCACCGTGTTCTTCACTTGCTATGGCATAGACTTATCTTGAGACTCCCGGGCCATCTTACCGCGTGGGGTGTCAGCATTCAGGCATGCTGTGGCAGCTCTACTCCCTCTGGTGCATCCCTTTATGGTGACTTCGCTCGGTTCAGGGGCCACATTCTCGTTTTGGCAGCATGCACGGTTACCAGGGTGCATTCTGGCGTCAACCTTTTCCAGATTGTGGGACTTAGCGGCGAGCCTAGAGGCATTTGTTGGGGCGACATGGTCCGAGAGCGCTGGGCTAGGTAACGGCTCTTGGACTCCCCTTTTCAGATCCTCACTCAGAGCTCTCTCCACGAAAGGATTGCTCCTCTCAGGCCCGAGGCATCTAGGGTGGATGCCTGGATTCGGCTCTCAAGTGATTTTCAGCCTGCTCCCAGACAGCACAACAGTTGCCACATTCAGGACCGGTTGTAGATTGATTTCACAAGCCTGTATTTCTCAAAGTCAAAGTATTTGCTTGGGTTTTGCGGCATAACAAGATTCTCATTAGAGTCTACAGAGCTAGGTGGGCACCCACTTCAGCCAGAACTTGTGGACTATGCAGTGCCGCAGAAGAAAACATCACACATTTGCTTTTCCAGTGTACTGTGCCCAGGAGATATGGAGACAGGCAGGTCTCACATGTGTCTCTCTTTCAACGCTTGAGACCTGTTGGCAATCACTCAGAGCCCTTGCTGCACGGAGTGAGCACCTTTTGTGACTTTTTTGCAGTCACCTAGACCGTTTGGCTTCAGCGAAACCACATTATTTTTGTGATGAGAGATGTTATGTAGAAAACATTAGGGCGGTGTTTATTTGCGGAATCAGAGCGGAACCGCGACCTTGTTCTGCCCAGTTCCGCCAAACACCCCCTCCGAACCGGGTTCCGGGCGAGAACGGAAGGGGAAGGGGTGGAACCGGGGTCACGTGACCCCAGTTCTACCTCTCCCGGGTGGAACCGGGAGTGGTGCGACGGTTTGCTCTCTTTTTTAAAAAATCCATTTCCTTTTTTCTTTTTCTTTTCTCTCACACCATATCTTTCATAAAATAAATTATTTTACACATAAAATAATTTTAATAAGGGATTACTATAATATTATTTATTACTTATTATTTCTTTAAAAAATTAATATTTCATTAAATATAATTACTTTAAAAACGATTTTTTATATTTAAATAATATATTTTTTAACAAAATTTTTCCCATAAAAATTTTTTATTTTATAATTTTATTTAAATTAATAATAAAATTATACTTTATAATTATAATAATCATTTTTAATTCAAAACCCACCAAAAATTCATCCATCATATCTTTTTCCTATCACAACAACCTCCTTATTACTCGTCATCAAATTCCACTCCAACACACAACCCGAACTAATCTGTCAATTGAACTATACACTGAAAACTTTGGAGGAACCGCGGTTCCGTTTCCAAACGACCCCTAGGGGTGTGCATCGTGTCAGGTCGACCCGGTGAACCCGGAAATCTAACCCGACCCGACTAAGGGTTGGGTTGGGTTCAGGTTGGAAGATTCCAACCCGAGTTGACCCGACCCGACCCGATGACCTGATTTTTTCTTTTTTAAAATTTTAAATGATTTTTAAGTCAATTTAACAGTTTTATATCATTTAAAATTAAAAAAATGAAATAAACTATTTTAAATGTAGAGAAGTATATAGATATTTAAAACAATATTTTTGGTATTTAAAAATATTTTATTTTGTATTAAAAATAAAATAATAAATGGTTTTTCATATTACCCGACCTGCCCGTCCGGCCTGAGTCGGGTTGGGTCGGGTCACAGCCAAAAAAAAAGAGAATCCGACCCGACCCGACCAAGCTTGGTCGGATCGGGTCGGGTTTGTTCACAGTCGGGCTTGACCCGACCTTGACCCAAGCCGTGAACACCCCTAGAAAACATTGTTCACCATGTCATTTTTTAAGTCATAAGGTTCCAACCAAAATAATTTAGCATCCAATTAGTTTTGGATAAGCAACATCAGAATGCCAATAGTACCAAGTTTACTAGTTCATGCAATGCAACATATGTGATGATCCAGCACCAGCCACTAGCTGCTTTAAAATTAATTGCAGAACTACAGCCATTTGACAGGTGCATAAACTTCATTATATCAGATAAAAAACATATCACTTCTGCACTATCAAAAACTCCAACACTGGTGAAATTTTACTCAAATCCAGATCACTTAGCTCCATCTATCCTACTGCCACACGATGGAAAATACAATAAAAGTTCAACCATTGCACATTCCTCTCAAAAGAACAAAAAACCATTGCACATTCCTTAATGGTATCTTTTTATTTTTATTTTTTTTAGAGTAAAATAGTATCTTTTTATATTTGACAACCAAAAAGATATATCCTTCAAGTCAATACAATTGTGCGTAAATAACAATGGAAGATCCCAGTAGACAAAATTGCAATTAATGAGATAAAAAGAAAGTACCATCAATTGTATTGGTTCCAACTAAGCACATTAATGGTTCTTTGCCATGATAAACATTTAAAAGAAGACGCCAAATTTTTATTTAATGAACAATAAGCTTCTGATATGCCTTACATGCCCTCACGGACCAGCGCATCACTGAGCTACTGGAGCTCCATCGGAGGATAGCCCCCTACCGTCCCGACCATTCCAGACCCGACGGATGGGTATGCCTCTCGGAGGCATGTTCAGCATGCAGCTTATACATCAGGTTTCTTCCAGACTTGGCGTCAGAGGAGTTTTGGACAGATTGTAGGCTCATTTGGCGATCACGGATACCGCTGAAAGTCAAGATCTTCGCTTGGCTTATGCGACGGGGCCGGTTCCTCACCAGGACATACAAGGCACGCTGGGCACCCCACACGGACACGTCTTGCGTTTTGTGTGGCGAGGCAGAGGACGTTGACCATCTATTTTTTGAGTGCCCAACGGCACGAGGCATTTGGCAGCGGATGGCCATTGGGGGTCCTTTCCCCAGACTCTCAGACCCTATGGCAGTCGTTTCGAGCATTGACACGGCAGAGACAGAGATGAAGAGCACCACTAGCATCTTTTTTTGGCTGGTCCCTAGGCCTTATGGCTTCAGCGTAACCAGGTGATTTTTTTGTGGGGAGCGATGTCACATTGAGCGTATTGTACACCACATCTCCTTCCTTCTTCGAGAGTGGAGTTTTGGGGTTTTGGATAGTTGATATACTTTTGTTTTTGCTCTGCTCTCACTTTGAGAGCTTACACTTGTATATCATTTTCATCCCATAGTAATATATACACCGGATGACAACCACCTAACCTGACGGTCATCCTTTTTTCCCTCAAAAAAAATATATATATATGTCTACAGGATGACGGAGAAGTATCGAAGTAGGAGAAGAGACTTACATATGGCTTTCATTGACTTAGAGAAGGCGTATGATCGGGTACCAAGGGATGTACTTTGGAAAGCCTTGCAAAAGAAGAGGGTGAGTGTTGCCTACATTAAGGTAATACAAGATATGTACGATGGGGCATTGACTAGGGTTAGGACACCCGGAGGTGAGACAAATGAATTTCCTATAGGAATTGGCCTACATCAAGGATCAGCTTTAAGCCCGTATCTATTTAACTTAGTTATCGATGCTATAACCGAGAGTATCACAGAGGAGGTACCTAAGTGCATGCTATTTGCGGATGATATAGTACTTTTAGCGGATTCAAGAGAAGAGATTAATACAAAATTGGAAATATGGAGAAATACGTTGGAGTCAAAGGGTTTTCGTTTAAGTAGGAATAAAACAGAATATATGCATAGCAATTTCACAAATAAACAACTTAGAGACGATTTGAAAGTTAGGTTAGGGGAGGATATAATTCCTCAAGTGACAAAGTTTAAATATTTAGGATCAATTGTAAGACAAGATGGTGAGATTGATGACGATGTTAATCATAGAATTCAAGCTGGTTGGTGTAAGTGGAGGAAAGCCACTGGAGTTCTTTGTGATAGAAAAGTACCCAATAAAGTTAAAGGAAAATTCTATCGTACTGCTATAAGGCCAGCAGTGTTATATGGTAGTGAATGTTGGGCTATGAAGGGACAACATGAACGTAAAGTGGGGGTAGCCGAAATGAGGATGTTGAGATGGATGTGTGGTCATACAAGATTAGATAAGATTAGGAATGACCATATACGTGAACGAGTCGGAGTGGCTCCTATTAGTGAGAAAATGGTAGAGAATCGTTTGAGATGGTTTGGTCATGTTCAGAGAAGACCATTAGATGCGCCAGTAAGAAGAGTAGATCAAATAATCTGGAGTCCGATTAAAAGAGGGAGAGGGAGGCCAAGGCGGACACTTGGCGAACTAATAGAGCAAGATCTATTGGTGAATAATATACCGAAATGTTTGGTTACTAATAGAGCGGAATGGCGTCGTATGATCCATGTAGCCGACCCCACCTAGTGGGATAAGGCTTTGTTGTTGTTGTTGTTGTTGTCTACAGGATGACCAAAAAGAAATCATGTAAATCAAATAAACTTCAAATGAAACTAAGTAGCCCTGATTTGTAATTGTCTTTAATATATAATATCATTCAGATGAATAACTCAGAAGTTTCTAATATAATTCCTCGTATATATATAATGGTCCAATTGTGTATGTTTTTTAGAACTTGAGATACTTGTACAGGTGGCCCGGGAAGAAGCATGGGCCAAGGTCTCTGCATTAGAACTTGAGATAGCTGCAGCAATCCGTGATCTTTCAATGGAGAAGCAAAGATTCCAAGGCGCTAGAGAAAGAATAATTCTCCGGTGAGCACTTAAATTATGTGAATTTAGTGATGGTGCTGTTTTTCCTTGGAGGGCGAACTTTTTTACTCCAAGCTGTGGGGAAAAGTGGAAGGTCCAAAATGTATCTGCATAGCCCAAAGAAATGAAGCAGATGTATGGACAACATACTTGTACAATTATCCGCGTCCAAGGTATATTTACCTAAGTATTGCCTCCCAGAAAAGATAGGTGATCCAGAAATAAACTGAGTGAAAAAAGATGTTTTATGAAGGATAAATGCAATTTTAATAACATGAAATAAACTCCGCCTATGTTTTATAGCCGGTCCCAAGCCCGGATAAAGGAGGGTTGTGTTAGGCCCCGACAGCCAGCGTAAAACCCTGTCGAATCTTATGAACATGGATCAACGAATATAGCAGAATGGCGTCGTATGATCCATGTAGCCGACCCCACCTAGTGGGATAAGGCTTTGTTGATGTTGTGTATGTTTTTTAGGACGCAATTAGCTAGTCCTGATAAAAGTTGCATTCTCAGACGTTGTACAACAGCTATTCCTGATACAGTTATATATATAGCCAGGTGACAACCACAACTCCGGTGGTCATCCTTTTTCTCCTAAAAAGAGCAACCATTCCCGATACAAGTTGTTAAAAAAAAAGACAAATCATGAAGGAACAACGACTTCAGGTACCAAATTCCGACTGTTTTCCATAGAGGCACTTAAAATCACATAAAAGGCACATGCCTCTGACACCTCATAGAGGTCAATTCTTGTTTTTCTCTATTCAATTGTCAATGTGGATTGGCTTCCAATCCTACATGTAGGAGTCTTATTGAGCTGCATCCATGAGTTCCGTGTCTTTTGTTTCACCTTTTTGCTTGACTACTGCTGATGACCCCTCACTAGTAACTTTCAACATCTTTATGCCGCTGTTGAACTCTTATCCAAACCCTTCTCAGTTTTACTTTTTACCTATTGTGGCTCCCTCCAACCTCTTGTTCGTTAGTACCATGTTAGCATGTATAAATGTACTTTTTCATTGTTGTAGTTTGCAAGTGTATCAATATGACACATAATGTGCCCTTCATTGTTGTAGTTTGCAAGTGTATCACTGTGACAATGTGTCGTAGAGCACTTCACCTCATACCTCATCCTTAGTACTTTATTTTTTTGAGGAAAATAAAAAGGGGTGCAACACCCAGGAGTCTTGTGCGGCTGGCTTATTCAGGGGCTTTGCTGGGGATCTAGTCCCTCTCATCCAGTATGCCGACGACAAGGTATTTATCATCAAGGGCTCCGACAAGGAGGCTAGGGGGGTGGCCATCCTTGTGGAGCTCTTCGGTGCGGCATCCGGCCTCAAGATTAACCATGCAAGTCATCCTCCATCTCTTTCGGCATGGTTGAGGAGGTCGCCACCCAAAGAGCAGCTGAGCTTCACACTCCGACTGGCACTCTTTCGATTACTTGGGGGTGAACCCCGGTTATTGATCGATTGGAGCACGAACCTCCCGGGTGGAGCTCACGCTTGCTTCACGTGGAGGTTGGCTTATATTACTCATATCAATCCTTTTGGCGTTCTCGATCTATTACATGTTAGGTTTGTAAATGCTTGGATTCCTTGAAGAGCGGATTCTTTTAGGAGGGGTGTTCACCTAGTTGCTCGGGACAACATCTATCGACCTACTTCACAAGGAGGATTGGGAGTACGGGATCTTTGTTATACCGACTGGTTGCCCGGTGGCTAGAGCAGATTATGGGACCCCAGAACAGTGTTTGTCACTTGTTACAAGCACGACCTGCCTCGGAAGACTCGGACCATTCTTACCACGAGGGGCCTCCTCTTTCTAGCGGGGGGTGGTGGCGCTAGCTCCACGGGTCCGCCCATTCATGGTGCCCTCACTCGCATATGGGGAGGTGTTCTCATTTTGGTAGTGGGATTGGTTACCAGGGTGCACGCAGGCGGCAGCGTTGCTGCGATTGTGGGCCCTCATAGCTCACACGAGGGCTTTGGAGGTGGAGAATACTGGGCTGAGGCCGGTGGCCCAAGCTCCAGCTCATGGACCCCTCTTTTGTCATCTCCACTCTCATATCAGAACATTTTAGACCTCATGTCTCTTCACCAGAGGATCACCCCCTTCCGCCCGGACCCCTCCAGGTCGGACGGGTGGAGTTGGCTTTCATAGTCCTCTTATCGCAGCATTTACCTCTTCTTCTGGTCATCATGAGTTATGCAGAGTTCAAAATGCACTGCAGACTCATGGTGTTTTTGGGTGCCATGGAAAGTCAATTTTTGCTTGGCTTATGCGACGAGACAAACTCCGCACCAGAATGCACCCCACACTGATACATCTTGCATCCTATGTGGCGAGGCAGAGGAGGACACACCCACCTGTTTTTCAACTGTCCAGTATGCCGAGAGGTCTAGCGACAGTCAAGCATGGTGGGCATTTTCCCATCCACCTTGGAGACATTTTGGCAGCCACTCCACAGCTCCGCCAGGCAGCAGCAGGGCTGGCGTGTGATGCTGGAGACCTTTTTTCCGGTTCCTGGGCCATTTAGCTCAAGCGTAACCAGATCATTTTTTGTGGGGAGCGATGTCACGTTGAGAGTATTGTACACCATATCACTTTTCTTCTTCAGAGTGAGGTTTTGGCTAGACATTGTACATCTCTCCTTTGTCGCTCTCTTCTTGAGAGGTCCATTTTGTATATGGCATCCATTTCACATACGTGCGCACACACATGGATGACAACCACAACTTTGGTGATGGTCATCCTTTTTCTCCACGAAAAAAAAGGAGTGCAACACAAGGACATCCCAAGAGGTCAACTACCTTAGTATATGTTTTTAGTCATCGCTCCAACAAATAGATCAACTTCAGTTTAGCCTCTACCTCCCTTAGGAGAAAAATATTGAGCTCAAGGACTATGCACATGTACCCATATTCAGGCACGAGATCAATACATGTTTTATGTCTAAATCTGTGTGATTAACATATCCTTAATTTCAAGAAAGTTTGAAAAAAAAGCCATATTTTGAACTCGCAGACAGCCCATTATTCTCTTTGCTTAAGCAAGTACCTACTACTCAAGAAGCATGAAAACATAATATGATGATGTTATCGTATAACCAAAGGCAAAATAAGTCAAACCTTGTCTATTGGTGCAGAACGGTTCTCCTCTGAACCTTCATTTTGCATTTTCAGCTTTAGCTCTTCATTATTCTCAATGGCCTGAGATTCAAGGATATTCTCAAATGAACAATGTCAAAACTAAGAACCAAAGCTAATGTAATAACCAAGGATAACCAGAAAAAGTACAGATATATGCAAATCTAGCATCAGCCTGTGCAAAATAAAAAAGAAGGATCAAACGAAATTACGAAAAACCTAATGCACTCTGTCATGAGTGCCAGAGGTAACAGCAAGAGAAGCAAATCAGGCAACTGTAGCATGGACAGCAACCACATTCCCTGTTACGAAAAGAGGGAGAGAGGGATCGTACGAACACAGAAGAACGCGAAGGAAAAACGGGGGCGGCTCTCTTTATTATGAAATAACGATGATTACAAGAATGAGTCTCTGTCTAGACCCCTAGGGAGTTTATATAAGCACTCCCTTTGACAGATAGGAATTACAAACGGACTGGGATTCTAAATAAATCCCCTGAAAATATGACACATATCTCGTGACATGAAAATAAATCAAATCCGAATCACATACAGAATACCCCTAACCCCCTTGCAACCCCCGCAGGGGGATCCCCCTGGATCCCCCCCCTTGACCCCCCACAGGCTCACTGACCGGGCAGCGAGACCCCCTAAGGGGAATTCTGCTGAAGCGCCTGTCTATTTAGGGGGAACAACTGAGTTCAGATTCAAGGCATTATTAACATTCTCCTTTCCTAACAAACTTTGTTGGGAGAGAATGAAAACATATAAATATGATACTTCATTATCAATCGGTAAGACAATAACAACAATTTGATCAAAGGGTAGGGTTATGAAGGCAACAGACACCTACGAATCCAAGAAGCTATAAGAATCAAAATGTAAGACCATTCACACAAATTAGTGTTCATTTCAACACAATTAACTCAAATGCTCAATGTCGAACTGACAGTTTATCGTAAAAAGTTTTTCTAAGATTTACAGCTTAACTTTCAGGCTCTAGAAAGTTATTTTAAATCTCTACCTTTAGGGACTGGTAAAGAAAGCCGTAACGTTTTCTTAGAACAAACAACAACAACAAAGCCTTATCCCACTAGGTGGGATCGGCTACATGGATCATACGACGCCATTCCGCTCTATTAGTAATCAAATCTTTCGGTATATTATTCACCAATAAATCTTGCTCTATTAGTTCGCCAAGTGTCCGCCTTGGCCTCCCTCTCCCTCTTTTAATCGGACTCCAAATTATTTGATCTACTCTTCTTACTGGCGCATCTAATGGTCTTCTCTGAACATGACCAAACCATCTCAAACGATTCTCTACCATTTTCTCACTAATAGGAGCCACTCCGACTCGTTCACGTATATGGTCATTCCTAATCTTATCTAATCTTGTATGACCACACATTCATCTCAACATCCTCATTTCGGCTACCCCCACTTTACGTTCATGTTGTCCCTTCATAGCCCAACATTCACTACCATATAACACTGCTGGCCTTATAGCAGTACGATAGAACAAAAAAGTTGTAAATTTAAGACACAATAGAACCACTATAAGAATCAATGTCATCTACTTCATTAACATTCAGACAAAATTGAGGTGGTACAAGTTTTTTTTTTTTTTGAGAAGAGAGGTGGTACATGTTCAAATAAGCAATTACAGTACAGAGAATGACAAAACCGAATTATTACCGATAAAGTTTCCAGCTTGTCTTCCATCTTCTAGAAAGTTATTTTAGATCCCTACTGAAAGTGACTAGCAAAGAAAGTGGCATATTCGAGGAATATCTGATGTAGGAGCCTAATATGGTTTCTGAGATTACATGCTGAGTTGATTTGGATTTGGTAGTATCATTTTCTGTTTTTGTTAGGAGCTCTCTATTGGTCTGTTTTATGTTCTTGCTATATTAGGAGTCTTATCTTTTTTTCATTTATACTCGAGATTTTGGATTCCTCTTTCTCTAAAAAAAAAGTCATTTGTAGCCTTATAATGACCTGGTTACTGAAAGATTCAGATAATTTTATCAATAAACAATTTTCAGTTCAGAGTTCTTTTCCTGAATTTAAGGGTTTGTATTGCACATTCTTGGCCTTGGACTTGTCTGAGGTGCTGATGAATTCAAAAGTGATCACTTCATCAACTCTCGACTTGAACCAGCGTCAATGTCTATCTGTTTATTTAATTCTGCTGAAGTTTCAGTCCTTCGCATAAAAAATTTGATATAAGTTATTAGTTACAATAAAAACTTGTTATTTCTTCCAGTGCATCAATATCCACATTGGAACCACTATAAGCATCCATGTTATGAACATCATTAACATTCAGATCAGCCTGAATTCAAGAGGTACAACTCAATCAAAACAACCACTGTACAGAAACCATAAGTAAAAGATGGCAGCAGTGAATACCTTCTGAATGCGTGCACGCTTTTGAAAAATCTGATCTTCGTAGACTGCAACCGACTGAATGAAATGCTCTACTCTATCCAGCAAAACCTAAGTAGATCAAGCGATATGATATTAAAAAAGAATGAACAGAATAATTCAACATAATGAATATATTCAAAGATGTGATACGTCATTTATCCAATGCAATTGCAATATTCCTCTCATCTATTTAGCTAAAATCATGTTACATTTCAGCCTGATTTTTTATACTTACAGGAATTCTGAGAGGAAAATATATGACATCAAACAGAAAATTCTATATTTTTTTAGGAGGAAAAATCCTACAGATTATAGATTGAACTTAGTTTACCTGCTTTGAGATAAAACCATTATTTCCTACCTGTGGTTCCACTCGATTAAAAGAAATAACAGATCTTTTGGCAAACAGTGTGTGTTACTACCACCTTGGAAAGGTATTGAATTTGCATCCATTAGAGCACAAGATATACGTGAACGAGTCGGAGTGGCTCCTATTAGTGAGAAAATGGTAGAGAATCGTTTGAGATGGTTTGGTCATGTTCAGAGAAGACCATTAGATGCGCCAGTAAGAAGAGTGGATCAAATAATCTGGAGTCCGATTAAAAGAGGGAGAGGGAGGCCAAGGCGGACACTTGGTGAACTAATAGAGCAAGATCTATTGGTGAATAATATACCGAAAAGTTTGGTTACTAATAGAGCGGAATGGCGTCGTATGATCCATGTAGCCGACCCCACCTAGTGGGATAAGGCTTTGTTGTTGTTGTTGTTGTAGAGCACAAGATATAGAGCACCAATTTGGGAGAAACCTTAGTAGGCTAGCTCATCCATATCAAATGGATAATATTGTTCCTTTGACAAAACTCTGGGAATTGTATAGAACAGTATGGAAACATCAACAAACATAGGCTAGTATGTTTTGATGAAATGTCACTACTTCTTTTAGTGAAAAGTTATTATTTGAGCAATAACAGGAGAATAATAAAGGAAGATTTCCATACATGAATGGAGGGATATTATTAGAGTTGCATTCGAAAAAAATACTACTGTTGCTAATGGCACATAAAAAACATCACATGCACATACGGATGGTTCATTTTACCTCACCCCTGTCTGTGAGGTAGCCTCCCATTGACACAAACTCCCTTCTGTAAATGAACATAAGAAGGTTTATTGCACCCTGCATAATCAAGAAATCTTTAGCACAACCATGTTCTAGACAACTCAGAAGTAAATCGTCGAAGACAGGTATAAAGAAACAACAATTTCTAAGTGCATCCTAATACTTGGGCGAAAATCAACCTCACGAATTTCCAAAGTCGGCATATGCGGCAGGAAATCATTTCCAACAAAAAAACATAGAAAGACAAAATCATCCAATATCCGCTCAAAGTTTATCTTAAATGGAGCATCGGATATTTCCAGATCCTTCTCCAAGTACTCCCTCAAAATCCAGATGTTAAGAAACTGCAAGCACAGTTAAATTCATCAGAACTTACACCTACTGATCACTGACACCGGAAATGAAAAGTTTAATAAGCACCATATCAATCATATGATGAATGCTTTTTCAATGTTACCTGATATTTCTTTTTATAAATGGGTTTATCATCCACAGCATTGTTGTTCTGCCCACCTTGGCAATCAGCGGCAAAATGCCCTAACTGACCACAAATGAAGCATTTATCCTGTTGCCCTGGCAGGGAGATCACCTGTACAATCGGTCACAAAAACTGCCAGTCAAAATTTTACTAGAACGGACGTGAGCATCAACAATTTGCAGAGGAACTTATGTATCTTTGTATATAATACATAAAGTACAGAATATGATGGATATGATGTCTATAATATAATGTGTATGCAAAGGAGCAAATATGTACACATTTGTGTTATTCCCCATGCCCACCTAGAAAAATACTATGTTCACATTTTGTCGGTCCCTATTATGCAATTATGTATTAAAGGTTTGTCTGACTGAGAAATTAGAGTTCAACTTCACAGACCTCTCGTAAAATTGAAAAATGGATCTCATGAGTAGCCAAAGAAAGCATTATCAAATCAGCATCCTGCATAATGGCAAGGCCATTAAGAGTAAGTGTACAAGTAAGAGAGAGCATATAATATTCATATGTAATAATTTGAGAGGGAGATAGAGGATTCTACATGGAAAAAGTTGTACTAACCAGCCCATATAGACAATGACGAGTGTTTGGGTTGAAACCAGGAAGATTACGCTGCAGGCGAATGTATGACATGACCTTGTGTTCACCCTCTCCAGGCACGTTTGCATCAGACAAAATAACCTTCAAATAAGCACCCAATGCACAGCTCCATGAATATAAATAGAGAGAGAAGTATCCTGAAATCAATGATTGACGCAATAAAACCAGCAATGATTACATCGCTGATCACTGAATGCAAAATGGCTCGAGCTGGATATCATAAAGATGATACAATAAAAGGTTTTACACCTTAACTGACCGCCATCCAGTGGTATGATTCAATCTCAAATGTATATAGTATTGAAGTGCGATTGAGAGAGAAGCCATGAATTCTGTTCCTGGGGTAATGACATTCGAATCAGATGTTTCGGGCTTCCCCTGAGACAATTTTCTCCCTTCAAGCTCAAATTCTTCTCTCAATTTTTCCTCCTCAGCTTCCTGAGAAATATATTATTAGAAAAATTGAACATGTTGATTACAGTTCAAATTTCTTATAAGCTTAATATTAAAAAGTGTGAAATAAATCTCACTGATTCGGCTGCATCTTTTGCAGCTTTGAAACGTCTTGAACGTTGTTGGTTCATTTTAGCCCTTGGAGCAACACCATCTGCAACATTCAGGCTCCTATGTGTTACAGCTAATTTTCATGTTAGAATTGACCATTTATCAAGAATACAGAACTCACCAATTGCCATATACAACAGTTTTCTTGGTCGAACCAGACCAAACAGATGATCGATGTAAGCAAAGATGGTCTTAAAGACTTCATCATAAGTTTGAGGTGCAGGCTGCTAGTACAAAGATGATATTAGAAGTGCATACTTGAAAATGTAATGAGATACAGAATATTTAGTTTTTCTTCCAGGGACCAAAATGAAGGAGGATGCTTCATGGCACACTAATTTTGGTGATTACATGTGATATTGAAAAATCCATAATCCAGTGTAATTTAGTAAATCCTTGATTTTCAACCTTCAGGAAAGTAGATATGAAGGGTATGATCATTCATCAGTAATGTGGAAACAATTATTTCTTTAAAATGGAAGAACTATACGGCGGCTCAGCTTCAAAAAAAAAATAATAATGCAAGTTCAGTAAAACCCTTGTAGACTATGCTACCTTGACAAGCTCGAATGTGCCTGTACATCACATCGAACTACATACATCGATCATGCTAATATAGGACGAACAGTCGTCTCAATATATATATATATATATATATATATATATATATACATATACACACACATGAAGAACCTGCTTGTTTCAACTGTTAGCATTAGTCTGCAGAATTATAAAGGGTTAAAACAATATATTAAACCTACAAATCTACAAAGAACCAGACCAATTCAATTGGTACTTGTTAGTATTATGAAAGGTTACAGGAAAGGACTAAACAAAGTCCATCAAGGAATATCCAAATTCCCTAACGTGATAGGAGTTTTGGATAAGAATTCATAAAATAAATACAACTAGACAGATGAACTAAATATGAAGGTTCTTATGCCAATAGTGCGAAGACCTGCCTAATTTTGTTAGGATTTTACACATGAATGTCAAAAGCCATAATTGGATAAGCCTTAAGAGAAATAATCAAGTTTTTTAGGGTTAGTCCTGAGGGAAATTGGAGGGCAATACTAAGAATTAAGGTATGCCATATCACGACTCCTCCCTCTACGTAGCTAAATAAAGTACCATAAACAACACTCAGCAATTATCATTTGACATCATATTTTTTGGAACAAATTCTTTTAAGTTTACAATATGCGTCCAGTATATAAAATGTAACAGAGGAACAGGACTCGTGTTTTTATGTAATATTTAATTCTCAAGAAAAAAAAAAATACATCGCAAGCTCAAGCAAATCTATTGTTCACACCAATTTCACGCCCTTTATGTCTCGGCATAACCAATCATTTTAAAGTAAGCAAAGATTCTCACACCTTGACGGTAACTAAAAGAAATGAAATAAGTAGATTAAAAATTCAACTCATTATTTCCCAAATTAATAAGAGAAGTGCAAAGTAGTGCATCTTCCCCATTTCAAACCGCCAAGATTAGACGAACATTTTTTTAAAAAAAATATTAAATTAAGGGAGCTGAACTCACTCTTCCCTCGGGATGGAAGCAGGGATGAATGATGCCGTTCATGTCGAGGTAGAGGTTGTCGAACTCGACGCCATTAGGGTTCGATCTCGAGAGATCGATGGGGATGGCGACGCCGCGGACCTCCGGTGGCTCCTCCTCGATGACGTTGGAGATCGAGAGAGGGTAACGATCGGCGAGCCATCGGTAGAACGCCGGAACTCCCATCGCTGTCGTCGAACTCGCCGCCTCTTCTCCTCTTCAACCCGCCTCTCTCGATCTCCTCCTCGAGAGCTTGCCGTTGTCGATCGCCTCCTCTTTTCCTCGGTCGGTTCGGGATCTGAACGGGAAATCGAAAGCAGAATAAAGCAACTCGAAAATTTGGGAAAATCGAGTCAAGCCGGACCGACTGGTCGGCCGATGGACCGGAGATAATATTTTACTTTATTATGCTAATAATAAGTTTCTACCTAATTTTTTGACATTTTGATGTTATCAACATTTTTTTCTATTTTAAAATATTATTTACAGTATTGTTATATGGTAAGTTAATTTAATCAATTCAGTGAAAGTCTTCAATAAAACAATTCAATATCGTCAATTTTCATCATTAAAAATCATATTTCATTTTTTTAGTTAAGTATAAATACCACTACAGTCATTGTGAAAAAACACGTAGGGCGTTTTGGTTGTGAGTTATAAATTGAAATATCTCAATAATTTTAAGAATATAAAAATAACTTGGTCAAATTTTCATAATATCTATATTTTTTAAAATCAACTTGTTTTTTTCATTTTGTTTACCATTTTTTCAATATTTAACTATATATTATTATATTACAACTTTTATAATAATAATAAATATAATCTATTTATAATAAAATATTTTTTTATAAAATAAATTATTTATTCTTTTTTAACCAAACAAGAGGTAAATAAAAATATTATTAGAATATTATATTCTTTAGAATAAATTTTATAATTTCTTGAAATATATTCTCTAACCAAACAATCTTCTAGTTATTCGAAGGAAATAATACACCCGAGACGATGCATCCAAGTGCGCGTCAGATTGCTTTCTGTTTGTTTTTTATTCATTCCATTTTTTTATCGAATCTGGTGCACGACCTCGGCCGCCCCCACTCCTCTCCTTCTCTTCCTCCAACCCTAACGTTCGGCTTTCCCTCCAACGCCTTCCGCTCACTAGCGCTACACCCCCGCCTACGTCAGCAATGAGCAGTGCCACTTCTTCGATCACTGCGTCGTTGCCTTCGAAGAACCTAAATCGTCGGCCCCCTATATCCTCCTCCCCGTCTACCATCGACAACATCAATGACACAACCGCTCATCCTCCTCCATGGTGTGGATCCCTCTTATTTTCCTCTCTGTCTACTGTCGACTGCTCATCCTCATCCATGGCGTCAGCGACATGACTGTTTATCCTCCTCCATTAGGGGTTCGGTCTGTGCGTTGCCCGATAAGGATATTAGGGTACGCTTCAGGATGAAGGAAAAAGACAATGAGTATGGCTTACAGGAAGGGTAATCGTCATCGTCTCTGCTCCTCGTCCATTAAGGCATCTTCTCTTGCCGCATCTCTAAGAATGTCAGGATGAAGGGAGAGAAAGACTTGTAAGTCCGTCGGTCTGTTTGATTGGGGGTGTAAGAATAGTAAAGAGTGGAAAGGAAAACAGAGAATCGATTCCTCTTTTTTGTTGAGTTTAAATTGTAATGAAAAGTTTCCTCATTTTTTTCATTCTCTTCTAATGTTTAATTTTTCTTTCTCTTTCAAATTAAAATGAAAATGAGAGAAAAAATATATTTAATATATATTTCTAATTTTAATCAAATAAATTAAACATATAATTATATATATAATCGTCTAAATAAATTAATAACTTAATATTCATTCACTTTTTTTTCTTTAATGATATCTGAAAGAGAGATAATTATACATCTTTATTATTCTACATTTTCTTCTCATCATTTTCTTTTTCACTTTTTATCTTTCATTCTCTTTAATAAATTTTTAACCAAACAGACCTTAAGTTGGGTGGTTCAATGTCACTGGAGATCGATTCAAGGCGTACGATGGACGCTTTAACTCCCGGGCACTGATGAGGGATCCGAGAGACACGTGTGAGGTGTCATGAGCGTCTCAGATGAGTCACTGCAAGGCATCACATGCGCATTATTCCCTATTCAGATGGATTTCAATACATACTATTATCACTCAATTATATGAGTACTGCAAATATTAAATATTATTATTTTTTGTGAGATAAAATAGAACGACAATAGTGATGCACATTCGGAATATAATATATCGTGGATTCTTTTTAGATTTTTTTTATCTTTTTATGTTTGACAATTAAAATTTTTCAATCAACAACAATTTTCCATGTATCCGAAAAGCTTGGTTCGGTTGACATATTCTCGTTTGAATGGAGTAAATAATGAGAAAGGAAACAAATAAAAAATAAATAATTTTATTTATGTAAATATTTTTTCACATATATATTTATATTTTTAATAAAATGGTTAGTTGATTACTTGTTTCCTCTTTTTCATTTTTTAGTTGAAAAAAATTAAGATGTTGAAGGAAAATAAAGAGAAAAATTTATCTTTATGTATTTATGAAATTCAACCAAAGGAGAGAAATGGATTTTTCTATTATTCTCTTCTAAATTTATTTTACAATATTACATAACTCAAATAATATACGAAATATGGTTAACTTATTTGTAAACATATGGTTCATACATAATAAAAGAGGAAAAAATGCAAAAAAAAATAATGACAACTTACTTTGGACCCGGCCCAAAAATGATTTATGGGCCAACAGGTGCAACTTTCCGATTCGCGATCCAAGCAAATACTTCTCTAGGGTTTTGCTTCCGGCGGAGCCTTTATAACCTCGTTTCCTCGCACATGCGCCTACTCTTCGGCGCGCGGGAAGGAGATCTGTGACAGGCAGCAGCGGCGGAGAACAGGGTGCCTCACCATCAGTCGTCGTCATGGTTTGCCCTCCCTTTCCTCTCCTCCCATCCATCTACCGCATCTCCTCGCCGAACGATTTATCTATTTTCCTTGCTTTTTTTTGTTGTTTCTTTTGAACATTTTGATCTGATTTGGTCTTGCTTGTTGCTTGCTTTGGGTTCACACAGTCGCTAGTGGCGAACGAGGATTTCCAGCACATCCTTCGTGTGCTCAACACGAACGTCGATGGGAAGCAGAAGATTATGTTCGCGCTCACCTCCATCAAGGGTATCGGCCGACGCTTCGCCAACATTGTCTGCAAGAAGGCCGACGTCGACATGAACAAAAGGTCCAATCTTTAAACAGATTGATGTTCCCTTTTCGCCATGTTATTTATAGGGCTTCTGTTCAGTATTTGGAGATAGATTCAGAATTTGATTTATTTGTAGTACAAAATATGTTTATTTCTCAGGGATCGGTTCGATGAAGTTTATTGGCAACATATATGTGTTTTATTCTGTAACCCTCACTGAATATGGTCACATTTTATACAGTTTAATCAATGTTTAAATGCAGAAAATTTGAGATCGTGTCAAGCAAAAATTTGAGCAGTGGTCTGGACCATGTAAAAAAGCAAAATTTGGAATAATTTTTTAAAAAAAGAACAATAGAAGATCCTCCTAACCGTTGGGCTGTTCTTGTAGGTCAAAAAAACTATATAAAGCTTGAATAGCAGATATGTTTTGAGTAGTCTAAAAGCGAGAAAGTATGAGTGTGGAAATTTACTTGTTGAGAATATTGTTTGTAAAGTGCTGTAGACATTGTATGCTTAGCGTTTACCTGTAATCACTTTAGCTTTCATCACATGTGTTTCACTTATTTTTTAAAATCCTTAATTATCTCAATTAATAGTTTCAGCTGTGATTTATTTGCATAAAATGTGATGCATTTTTCATCATTGACGCTTTGCAATTTCTATTGTAGGGCCGGGGAACTATCAGCTGCAGAACTGGAGAACCTCATGACTGTTGTTGCCAATCCTCGTCAGTTCAAAATCCCTGACTGGTTTCTGAACAGGAAGAAGGACTACAAGGATGGGCGATACTCTCAGGTTGTTTCAAATGCACTGGACATGAAACTTAGGGATGACCTTGAGAGACTCAAGAAGATAAGGTATGATATCTTTGAAAGTAGCTTTACTTTTAACAGCAGTTAACTCTGATATTTGCTTTCATTATTTGCTGGGCTCTCATGTTGCTAATTTCTGTGTTTTTTTGTTAATATGGACGTTTTTATTATATATATGGTTTATTTATCGTTAACTTGTTTAATGTTCAGATTTTTCATTCTTCTAAACATTTTCTGGAAATATTTTCAACATCCCTTGATGTTCTTTTCATCCATTCAGTATTATTGTTTAAATTCAGTTGTGATGATCATCCTATCTTGATGCTTTTCATTTCCTTACTCGGTGTTTTAGCTCAATTAATCTGTGCCTGTATATGCTTGAGATCAGTACCTACATTGTCAACTCATTTAGTGTGAGCAATGTGTAAAACAGTAATTAAAGTAGGATGTGTCAATTGCATTTAAGTGTCATCAGAGAGCATATGTTACACCAATGCAATTCCATTGAACTTTTAGTAACTCACGTTATTGATTGACATTGGTACACCATATTTATCATTATTCATTTACATTAGTTTATCTAATGTTTTTAAGTTAAAACTTTTAAACAGTTATTTTAGGGCTTCCTATTTCTAGATTATAGTAGCCATCATTAAGTGACCACTGTAATTTACTCTTGTTACTGGATATTTTTTTATGTTTGAAAGGAGAAATATGTTGGTGAGGGTTCAAGATGTTTACCTTGAGCTTCTCATTCTTTCTAACCCCAATCTGCTGCAATGTGTTGCTTGGTTGTAAATTCTTACGAACTCATATACCTTTAAGAGTCTCGCATGAGCAAAATTTACACCAGAATGTGAGTCCCACAAATTAGTTTAAATTTCCTTGTTTTGTATTTCCTGTAGTTTAAATTATGTTGCTTTCTCACTCTTGTTCTTGGACTGGGTATCTTTCTTTTTTATGCTTGTACGTTACCTTTTATGTTCTTGGCTGGTGCATGTTGAAACAAATAGAATGATGTATGTACACATTTGTTTCCTTGTTTTTTATGCATCCTGGGCCATCTTCTGCACCAATGATTAATTGCAAAATGTGGCCGTAAATATCTATAAGTAGATTTCAATCTATTTGGTTTATCATAACTCATATTTTTTATATAATTAGCGCTATTGCCATCTTAGTTCAATGAATATGTATTATTTACATATAAATGTCTTTGACTTGTGTGCATTATCTTTTCGAGTTCAGGAACCACCGCGGACTTCGTCACTACTGGGGTCTTCGTGTCCGTGGTCAACACACAAAGACTACTGGAAGGAGAGGAAAGACTGTTGGTGTCTCGAAGAAGCGATAAGCTTAATGTTCTATTTGTGCTTCTAGATGTTATTTCGGTGGATCGTGAACTTGGTGTTCAACTTGCTTTTGTCTATGTAGACTTGATGAGTGTTGCATGGGTTTATAACAATTTTGGATCATCGCCACTTAGTTGCCCTCAATATTTTCAACGTTCTGATCTTGTTGAGAGTTTGAGCTCTCCATTATTGAAGCATGATGAAAGATTTTCTCTAGGTCATTTCCATGTGTCTGGCCCATGGAGCATTGTCAGCTAAAGTCCTTATCTAGTATTCTGTTTTCTCTCTTCTCTTACAGTTTCAAGTGAATCTCTGTAGACATATTAAACATTTATGCATTTGTGTTTATCTTCATTAATTCTCCTTGATTGAAAACAACAAGTTAATTTGGCTTCCACATGTAATGAGCCATCTATCAGAAGTGTCTGCTCGATGTGGTACTGCGATTACATGATTGAGCAACCTTCACAATCATCATACTTTGGAGTTGTCATGTTATATTTTAAGCGAACAAATTAATCAACATTTATCCTTAATGTTTTGGTTCTTCTATGTGTTAGGCCCCGACAGCCAGCGTAAAACCCTGTCGAATCTCATGAACATGGATCAGGCGTCGTATGATTCATGTAGCCGACCCCACCTAGTGGGATAAGGCTTTGTTGTTATTTATTATTGTTTTGGTTCTTCTACCCTGCTGTTCAATTGAAGCTTGCAAACTTTTACTTTTGGAAGAAGTGGCATATGACTGTAATCCCATTCAAGATAAAGCAGAATGCCTAGAAATTGTAGAAGTCGAATGTTGTAGTCCTCGTGGCATGTCGTATTGACATCCGAACAAAGAAAAATTCCTCTTTTAGAGCAGGTACTGACGCTGCAACCTTGCTTGGAGTTAGTTATCTCCATTTAATGTCCTTTAGTATCGTCTATTTCGCCCATGGATTATGAGTCACCTGTCTGATGTAAGAATAGAAAAGTTCGCACCAAATGTAATTAATTTTTGTACAATTAATATATAATCATCACACCAGGTTAGGTAGTATGTAATTAATTTTTGTACAATTATTATGTAATCATCATTTAACGATTTAAATTTATTCGATATATATTGATTATATAATTTTTAATTTTATATATATATAGTAGAAAATTGGTGTTGTCCGATCGCGCATTGAAGGACAATCCTCCTTCCTCGCGCATATCTCTGTCTCTCTCTCCTGTTTATGCATAATTGGTTCCGAGAGTGCTCTTTCTGTTTATGCATAATTTTAGTCAGTTTTTTTGTTTTATAAAACCAAAATTCCGAACAGTTTTTTATCGAAAGATCAAGTGGTGGCAGTTAAATAGGGAGAAGCGAGAGACTTTTAGAAGTAAGTTATTAGAGAAAAGTGTGTGGGAGTTAGAAGGAGATGCTAGTATCATGTGGAAGAATGTGACAAAAAAAGTTGAAATGGTTGCTAAAGCCATTTTAGGAGAATCAAAAGATTTTGGACCACGAGATAAGGAGACTTGGTGGTGGAATGAGGAGGTCCAAGAAAATGTGCGTAATAAGAAGAATTGTTTCAAGACGATACACTTGGACAATAATTCTGACAATTGGGAAAAATATTATTTGACGAAAAGGGAGGCTAAGAAGACAGTTAGTGATGCTCGTGCTAAAGCATATGAGGGGTTTTATAAGGAGTTAGGGACAAAGGCTGGTGAACAAAGGATTTACAAGATTGAAGGAATAAAGAGAAGGAGTCGAGAGATTTGGATCAAGTAAGATGTATAAAAAATGAAGTTGTCAAGGTTTTAGTTACTGAAAGAGATATTAAGAACAAATGGGAAGAGTATTTCTATAAGCTATTTAATGATGGATGTGAAGGTTCCCGTTGTGATTTGGAGGACTTGAGAGTTAGCGAATGTGAGCTTAATAGGTCATTTTATCGTAGAATTAGAGTCTCGGAGGTTAGCGAAGCTCTTAAGAAAATGGAGAATGGTAAAGCCGTTGGATCGGATGGTATACCGATTGAAGTTTGGAAATGTTTAGGAGAAAAATGTGTGTTGTGATTATGTAAACTATTTAATGAGATTTTACGGTCGAAAAAGATGCCTGATAATTGGAGATTAAGTACATTAGTTCCTATTTACAAAAATAAAGGGGATATTCAGAATTGTGCAAATTATAGAGGGATTAAACTTATGAGTCACACAATGAAATTATGGGAAAAAGTGATTGAGCATAGATTGAGAATGGAGACTAGTATTTCTGAGAGACAATTTGGGTTCATGCCAAGAAGATCCACTACAGATGCGATTTATTTACTAAGGGGGATGATGGAGAAATATCGAAGTAGGAGAAGAGACTTGCATATGACTTTCATTGACTTAGAGAAGGCGTATGATCGGGTACTTAGGGATGTACTTTGTAAAGTCTTGCAAAAGAAGAGGGTGAGTGTTGCCTACATTAAGGTAATACAAAATATGTACGATGGGGCATTGACTAGGGTTAGGACACTCGGAGGTGAGACAAATGAATTTTCTATAGGAATTGGCCTACATCAAGGATCAGCTTTAAGCCCGTATCTATTTAACTTAGTTATCGATGCTATAACCGAGAGTATCACAGAGGAGGTACCTAAGTGCATGCTATTTGCGGATGATATAGTACTTTTAGCGGATTCAAGAGAAGAGATTGATATAAAATTGGAAATATGGAGAAATACGTTGGAGTCAAAGGGTTTTCGTTTAAGTAGGAATAAAACAGAATATATGCATAGCAATTTCACAAATAAATAATTTAGAGACGATTTGAAAGTTAGGCTAGGGGGATATAATTCTTCAAGTGACAAAGTTTAAATATTTAGGATCAATTGTAAGATAATATGGTGAGATTGATGACTATGTTAATCATAGAATTCAAGCTGGTTGGTGTAAGTGGAGGAAAGCCACTGGAGTTCTTTGTGATAGAAAAGTACCCAATAAAGTTAAAGAAAAATTCTATCGTACTGCTATAAGGCCAGCAGTGTTATATGGTAGTGAATGTTGGGATATGAAGGGACAACATGAACGTAAAGTGGGGGTAGCCGAAATGAGGATGTTGAGATGGATGTGTGGTCATACAAGATTAGATAAAATTAGGAATGACCATATACGTGAACGAGTCGGAGTGGCTCCTATTAGTGAGAAAATAGTAGAGAATCGTTTGAGATGGTTTGATCATGTTCAGAAAAGACCATTAGATGCGCCAGTAAGAAGAGTAGATCAAAGAATCTGGAGTCCGATTAAAAGAGGGAGAAGGAGGCCAAGGCGGACATTTGGTGAACTAATAGAGCATGATCTATTGGTGAATAATATACCGAAAGGTTTAGTTACTAATAGAGCGGAATGGCGTCGTATGATCCATGTAGCCGACCCCATCTAGTGGGATAAGGCTTTGTTGTTGTTGTTATTTTTTGTTTTGTAAAAGATCATTGATAATTAGAAAATTTGATCTTTTCAAGACATAAAATATTGTTCTAAACTTTTTTAAAGAAAAAAATTGACGGTCTAGAGCCGAACCTACTTTAGAAAGTATAATTTTTAAAATAATTATAAACATTGAATATCACACCAGAAAAAAAGGTTCAACTTTTTATGTAAAAAATAAACTAACATATTATTACATTATAAATAAAAATATTTTAGTCAATTATATATATATGTATTATTAAAATAAATTGATAACTTGATAATATTCAAATACAATTACATCAAAATAAGTTAATAATATACATAACCTAATAAATATGGGTAAAAAAGAGGTAAAACTATGAAATATTATATAGAAGTTGAAGTAATATATTAATTACAATATTTCTATAAATATGTTTGGTTGGAGTTGGTTCCTCTGATTTTTTTTATTAGGAGTTATGATTTAAACGGATTATTTTAATTATTTTAAAAAGTCAACCTATTTTTTAATCGGTTCAGAATTTTTTATCTTTTTATTTGATTAATTATCATCTAAATTCTTTGTTAAATAATTATATCTAAAAAAATAAGAAACATTTGACAAATGCCACAAGTTCATTAATTAAATAAAAAGAATATTATATATATATATATATATATATATATATATATATATACCTACATATATATAATATAGTTAAATCCTTAAACCTCCCATCAACTATAGAAAATTTTCACGCTCCTCAATACATGAAATTATTATAGCGCCCCTTTAAACTATGTCACCAATTTTTACTTTATGTTAACTTTTTTATTACTTTTATTTTTATATTTATTAAATGATTAAATTGCTCTTAACGAAGAGAAGAAAAGAAAAGATATTTATTTCAAGTTTCAAGATAGTAGTTTAGTTATTTCATAAGTTGAAAAAAATTAATAGGAAAATTTTTTAGTCAAAATTATAGCATAATTTAGAGGGCGTGAAAAATCGCTATAGATCACGGGAGGTTTAAAAAATTAACCTTATATAATAATGTATCATTAGGAATATTTTTAAATTCATGTACATGATTATGACAAGATTGCCGAAGACATGCTGATGCAGCACCAGATTCCATCATCTGCATACAAGCAAAAAGGTTTGAGACGTGTGAGGTTGGGGGTTGGCCGTGAGCATTGATCTTGTCATAACACGCAAAAAGCGAGTTTTAAATGATGATCCATCGTGGGTTTCTCGTGATACATCACTTGTTTTATTTGTGTGATCAAAATTTGGCGTGGAAGGTTGGGGTCAGCAAAGGTGGATGTAGACAATTTTTATTAGAAGTCTTATTATAATTAAGTATGTTATTTGGAACGATATTAAAATAATTGAATTCGATAATAGGTTGAGAATTCGTAATTAATACGCGTAATTCTTAGCACCAGTTTTGTTGGACAGTCGACGCCGTCCGGACAATGGGAAAAAAAACGTGGAGATCATTATGGTGTTGATTTCTGATTCGCCTGCAAAATGTTTTTTTTTTTCGTGTATAACGTATGGTGAGACTTGAGATGGAGTTAGGCAAAGTGCATTTGTCATAATCCACGTTTCTTTTTTTTTTTCCCAATTACCTTGAGTGACATTTCTTGGAGTAAGGGTGAAGTTGTTGGATGGGTCAATTTTTTGAAAGTTATTTATTACTTTTCGAGTCAATTTTTAAATTTATAAAGATCACACTAAAATTGCTTAGAAAAAAAATCTATCCTCTAATGAATCGATTTTTTCGAATGAGTTTTAGAGCCCTTATTTTAGTAGAATAATAATTTTTAAAAATATATTATAAAATAAAATTTATAAATAAACATAAGATATATATATATGCGCTTCAATGTTGGTGTTCTCTATCTCATCTTGCTCTTTATTTTTTATACCATCAGATTTTGATCAATTGTTCATGATTAAATTTGTCAAATAGTTTATCTAAAAAAGTTGGATGAATATCAAGTGACTATCACAAAAATTGGCTGCATTGTGTGACTACGTGGATTTGGGCCATGAGGTCCACTGGGTGCGCATCAATGGGCGTGTTCACACCATCAGAGAGGTCGACGAGCCATGTCGTGTACACTTCATCTAGGACGTTCATGGTGGCGGCTTTTAGGATCCACCCGACGACCAAATTCTGGGTGTAAAAGGTGACGTGGAGGAGGAACTAGCAAGTGTTGGTGCCGAGAAGATGGGAGCCGTGACGGCACATGAATTCGCTCGAGAAGAGAAGGCAAGAGTTGTGCTTCTCCTTTGCCATCTGCTTCACCTTCCCCCTCCTCCTCGATCTTGACCTGCAACACCTTAGACATGTCAGCGGCCGTCTGCTTCACACTCTTGGTGACGAGAGTGATGTAATGCGTGGTCTCCGGAGGAGGTCATTGTCGTGGGAAGTAGGGGCGGACCCATGTATAATGTGAGAGGAGTCTTGGTGCCCCTAAATTTTTAGTTTTTTATTAGTTATATATATTAAGATTTAAATTTTGAGATAAAAAAGGTTATTTTCATAAATTTCTCCTAAATTATCATATTTTTTTACATCTAATCATAAATTACGAACTTATTTTTTTGAATTCCTAAATTATCGCGACTTTTCCACTTTAGTCTGTAGTTTGGGATTATATACGAAAAATCGTGATAGTTTAGGAAAGGTTTATTGAAATAACCCTAAAAAAATTACATTTGGCTCCCCTTAAATAAAACTATATGATATATTGACTAACATGTCTTCTTACTCTAGTGGTAGCAATGCTCATAATCTCATACATTTTGGCGCATTTGGTTGGCGAATTGGACATGGGATAAGTGATTAATAGATCGATTTTTGTCAAATAAGAAATGAAATAGGAATAACTATCGACATGGATCACGCTTCTTTTGAGACATGCTTAATATCGTTAGGTGGACTATTTACGGGTTGCCATATTCCTACAATACCATCGAATAAGCCTTAATTCGCTTTTGGCCATGGGGTAAAAACATCCATTCACTATTCAGAAGAGGGGTATTTTGAAGTCGACCTCACTCTTCTCCAATTAGGGCATGGATGTCTCGCTTTGAAAGTGAACGAAGTTGCCGGCGACATAGAAAGCATTCACGAGAGAGAGACGAGACAAGAGAGAAAGCATTCATGATAGTTGTTGGCGTCTCACCTGATAAACCACTGTCGCCGACACCCTACCGCAGCCACATATATATCGTCGCAGATGTCGAGCAGAATGCTTGAGGTAAAGGCCAGACATCGAAGAAAAAAAAAAAGAGCGGGGGGGGGGGGGGGGGGATAAAAGTGTCCCTTCACAATTCGGTATTCTCGATGAACCAAACCAGCTGAATAGATTAAAGTGGTAAAGATTACAGTGCGGTGGAATAGAGCTTAATCGAAGGAATAAATCGCGCTATTCGCCAACCAAACGACACCTTTGTGAAAGATCACAAATTCTTGTATGGACCCCCTCATATTTTTTTGTCTGGGTCTGCCCTTAGTGGGAAGGGTGTCAAACATGATGATGAGATGCCACACAAAGTCCATCCTCGATCTTGGGGATGGTGGAGCTAGGAGGGTGTAAGTTGTAAGGCAACATCAGATACAATTTTATGAAGACGGACGAGATGATGATGGCAACCATGCCATTGTGAGATGCCATGCGAAGTCCATCTTGGGGAACGGTGGAGCCAGGAGGGTTTAAATTGTAAGGCAATACTAGATACAATTTTACGGACGAGATGACGATGGCGACCATGCCACCAGCGAGAAGCCGAAACCTTGCATGTTGAACACGGAGGCGATGAATATGCCGCGGGTCTTCTTGTTGGAGTACTCAAACATGATGGTGGTAGAGAGGGGGTAAGTTGTGCCTGAAGCCGAGCCAAAAGCGGAAGAAGCAGAGAGTGACCATGACACTCTTCAGGTTTTGGCTGAAGGAGATCTAGGGCTGAGCAAACCCGGATTCGGGTCTAAGCGGACCCGGTCCCGACCCGGATTATACCGGGTAAAAAAATTTTCGACCCGGTACCGAATCCAAACCCGGCTGGATTCAGTTCCGGGTCGGACCAAAAAATCCGGGAATATTATCAAGTTTGCCACCGGGAATCGTCGAAAAATGTGAAATGATGGACGCTGGCCAGATCGGCAGCTCAACTGGGGACCGATCCGGATGCCAGGAGGTCGGATCGAGCGCCTGGCCGCCGGATCGACGGCCAAGCGCCAAATCCGAACGCTAGGCAGCCGGATCCGGCGCCAGAGCCTAGCGGCCTAATCCGACCGCCAGGCGCCAGATTCGGCGCCTGGCCGCCGATCCGGCCGCCAGGCACCGGATCGAATCTGGCGCCTGGCGGTCGGACGCCGGATCGGCGGCCAGGCGCCACGATCCTGCGCCTGGCGGCCGGATCCGACCGCCAGGCGCCAGATTCGGCGGGCGCCAGATTCGACGTTTGGCGGCCGATCCGATCCTGGCGACCGAGAAGAGAGAGAGAGGGGGGAGTCAGAAGAGGGCGGTCGGAGTCGTTGCGCTGCCGCCATCGCCGTGCGGCCCATGTGAGAGAGAGGGAGAGGGCGAGAGACGGGAAGAGGGGCTGAGGGCGAGAGACGGAGAGAGAGGCTGAGGGCGAGAGACGGAGAGAGAGTGGGAGAGAGAAAGGGAGATGGGAAAATGAGAAAAAAAAAGGTGAAATGAGATTATATAGTGAACAAATAATCCGGGTCGGGTATTGAGATGGCAAACCCGGTCCTGATCCGAACCCGCCAAATTTTTTAAGATTTGGACCTGATTTCGGTCCGGATCTAATCCGGGCTAGGTTATTTATCGATTTTCCGGGTCGGACCGGTCCGAGTCGACCGGGTCGGCCCGACCCGTGCTCAGCCCTAAGGTGATCGCGTGAAGGATCATGAATGTGCATCCGCTGATGCGCGTCTAGATGAATTGAATGGCCCATATCGTGTGATCTCATAGTGCGCCCAATTTTTGTGATATCACATTAATATTCTTCAAGAAATTATTGTACGACTAATAATAATTTGATTAAGTATAAATTAATTATATAAATAAAAATGGACTCCACCGGTCTCTACAAATTTTCTAGGTGGATGAATCTTAAATAATTACTACATGCAAGCGAGAGATAGAAAAAGATAGAATTTATGCTCCGTTGGTTATGGAGACAAGGAAAAAGCGAAACAATTGTTGAGGATAAGAACATGTCATTTCTTCCCGCACACCCTCAATTATAATTTTTCATAAATTTATAAATTATAGCGTCAAAACTTGTTAGAATTTGACATTTAGATCCTTGCAAATTTTGTTAACCTATTTTTTAAAAAAGGTAAAATATGAATTTTATCTTTATCTTTTCAATAATAATAATTTTGCAATTAATAAATGATTAAACATTTTATTTTGATCCTTTTTAAATTATATAGAAATGAATTAAATTGAAATCCTTATTAAGTCATAATTAACTAAAAGCTAGATAGTTAATATATAAAGGATTATTTCCTTTAACACCCCCTCAACTATATATTTTTTTCACATATAACCCTAAACTATAAACTTACAAATTTTTATCCCCAAACTTACCCAAATTAACACTTAGATCTTTCTGTTAAATTTTATTAAATTTAATTATGAAATATCCTTTTTACACTTACATTCATATTACAATAAAAATATTTTAAAAATAAAAAATCAATACAAGTAAAAATACTAATTGATAATAATGTTTTTATACAATATTATATTTATGTTGATGTTTTTATTTTTTAAATATTTTTCATGTTAAAAATAAGGGGTAAAAATGACATTTCATAGTTATTAAAAAAGAAAATTAACAAACTTTAGATTAAATTTAATTGAAGGACTTAAGTGTTAAATTTAAATAAGTTTGGTGACTAAATTTTGTAAATTTATAGTTTAAGGTTAGATGCGAAAAAAAGTTATAATTTAGGATGGTGTTAAAGGAAACAACCCATGTATAACCACAGTGCCTCTATATTTCATTTGACCACAGAAGAGCTGATGTGCTTATTCATTCCATTATACAATTGTTTCAATCAAATATAAAACAAAAAAAAGAAAACATTGATAAATTCCAAGTTTTTGTAATCATGATTCATTGCCTTAAAAATCAAATTTTCCCAACCAAAAGCTAAGAATCACAGTGGATCTGCATTCACATTTGCCAAAAATGTTGGACTAATTTTTATGTCCTTTGCCAATGAGATGCATGTGGGCTGACAAGGCTCCAATATTTTAAGCATGCTGTTTGTGCTCTCCCATAGATAATAACTTGGACCTTCTTGGCATGTCACCCCCATGATCCAACTTCCTGGCTGCAAAGTTATCCAATTCTGGAATATTTGGAAACTCTCACCAGGGTTGATTCTCAACCAGAGTTAGCAAGTGGACCATGTGCAAGTCAACAATAGATTGTTCAGAACTTTTGCCAGGCATTGCTTTCTGTGCATAAACGCTTGGGCCCATGAGGCCATTAGCATTAATCTCTGTACTCATCCTCGATGCATTCACTTCTATGAACTGTATGTAGTGATCACCAATCACATATCTTGCAGCAGTCAACCTTGTTTTTTTTTTTTTCCTATTCAAGTTCTGTTCATTTGATCTACACCAGTTATTGCCCCTCTTTGGTTTTAGGGATCTTTAGGGGGCGCTTGCAGAGAGCTTCGGTAAGACCTCAGAACAAAATTTGAAGTTACTGATACTAGCTTTCAGGCTTTTGCCCTTATTTGGCGTTAGCTTGAAGGAGTATCTGTCCAGGAAACATGAATGCATTAGCTGCAACAAGCAGAAACTTCAAGCAGGCTGCTAAGATCCTTGGTTTAGACTCTAAACTGGAGAAGAGTTTGCTCATTCCATTCAGAGAGATCAAGGTAGGATTTTTTTCTCATTTCCTTCTTCTTCCTCTTTCTTTTAGCTCCTTGTTTTCTTGTTCCTTGTGTTCTCTTCTGTGGTGCCACATCTTTGTCGACTTGCCTATAAAACAAATATATGATCACTCTTTTATTCTTGGTAATTTATTGGTTGTTTCCGTGAAACTTCCTAGTTGAGATAATTGATTGGTTAGTTGTTTTACTTGTTTCTCTTCATCCTTGTTTTAGTTTCTATTGGTATATGTTTTCTACTCATGTTCTGTACTTAACCTGCTGCATCTAACTGGACCTTTGGCTATTGTTTCCTTTCCGTAACAAGACTTGAATTCTACTACAGGTGGAGTGTACAATCCCCAAGGATGATGGGACTTTGGCATCCTACATTGGTTTTAGAGTACAACATGATAATGCAAGAGGTCCCATGAAAGGTGGAATCAGATACCATCCTGAGGTCTGTACAACAGTACAAAACAAAATTCTTCTCACTTCTCCTGGAGAAGGACTAAAGGATTGTTCATATTGTTATTGATAGTCATTATTACTAATTATTTTTACTCATATTCCCCCTATTACCATCATGTGGTAGGTAACTTTGTATGTGCTTATATAGAGCAGACATACAATTGGATAAAGTTTTCTTTATCTAGAATACTTTAGAATTTTCATCTTTTGGAGATTTTGTACTTCTAATTACTAGTAAGCACTCGAGATTGAACAAGTCTGATAAACTTATATATCCACTATGTATGTGATATCCTTTCTAGTATGCCTATTGAATCTGTGGAGCATTGTCATGCTAGATATCAATGCTTATTGATTATTCTTGTCTAAAATGGACTTTGCTTGGTTTTGTAAGTTGATTATTCTTCATTCCAGAAAATAATATCATGTCACTATTCTGGATCGATCATTTATGGACTCGGCCATAATGCAGGTAGATCCAGATGAAGTGAATGCCTTAGCACAATTAATGACATGGAAAACTGCAGTAGCAAACATTCCATACGGAGGAGCAAAAGGTGGAATTGGATGCAGTCCTGGAGAGCTAAGCACCTCTGAGCTTGAGAGGCTTACAAGAGTTTTCACACAGAAGATACATGATCTGATCGGAATTCACACTGATGTTCCAGCTCCTGATATGGGAACAAACTCGCAGGTTAATTTGTTCCTTGTTGGGTTTGTATGCACATAATTGTTTGCCCATTTGGAAGATATTCTGATGATTGCTTCCTGAATTTGCTGCAGACAATGGCTTGGATACTAGATGAGTACTCCAAATTTCATGGACACTCACCTGCAGTGGTGACCGGAAAACCAGTGGTAATTGCACTAGCATATTGGAGCTACGACAGATGCTTATTATTAACTTTTCAGCTTTAATAGTTCCAAATGGCTTGTCCAGTTTTATCTTTGAAATACTCCTGTTTATCTATGCGGCTATTTTGATGACTCTTATACTTTATAGAGAGATACACAAGTGTTTATATGCTTGGAAAATTCTTTGCAAATGGATTATGCACTTTTTGCATTGTATTTTATATAGAGGAATGGATTGATAGCTTATCTGCTATTTGGGCTGTGGATTATTAATGTTCTTTTCTCCTGATTCCTTCAAAAGGATCTTGGTGGATCCCTTGGTAGAGATGCGGCCACTGGAAGAGGAGTTATGTTTGCGACACAAGCGCTGCTTGCGGAGTATGGGAAGAGCATTTCAGGCCAGCGTTTTGTTATACAGGTTAACTATCTTGAACTAGCTATTCCACTGTCATAAATTCCACACATATGATGCTCAAGAGCCTATGGTTAAATTCTCCAAACATATATAACATCAAAGTAGACTCAATTATGCTTCTTTCATTTGAAACTTTTCTATATCTAGCTGAAAATATAATGTTGATTTTATCTCGACTTTTCGAACATTTTCAGGGATTTGGTAATGTAGGTTCATGGGCCGCAAAACTCATCAGTGAAGCTGGCGGTTTAGTAGTTGCTATAAGTGATGTCAGTGGAGCAATAAAAAACAGCAAGGGGATTGACGTAGATAAGCTATTCAAACACTCAATCCAGAATCGTGGAATCAAAGGCTTCGATGGTGGCGAGCCGATCGATCCGAATTCCTTGCTAACCGAAGACTGTGATGTGCTTATTCCTGCAGCTCTTGGCGGTGTCATCAACAGGTTTAGTCCTTCTTCATCTTGGCCTGCTTTTCTGCCATACCCAGGAAATTCTTGTCTAAAACAATGTTTTCTGCACACCTTTAAGGGAAAATGCCAACGACATAAAAGCCAAATTCATAATTGAGGCTGCAAACCATCCAACTGATCCTGAGGCTGATGAGGTGATTCCCACACACCCCCATTATAGGTTAATTTTCCCTTGTGCAGCCAGTTACCGTTGGACCTCTATTAACTCATTTGTCTGATTCAGATATTGTCCAAGAAAGGTGTCCTCATTCTGCCTGACATATATGCAAATTCTGGTGGTGTCACAGTGAGTTACTTTGAGTGGGTGCAGGTGAGTGACTGTATACTTTCTTCTTTGATCTTTTCAATTCACTTATGAATTGCAACATTCAACAATGTAGCATATTTAATGAACTAGACTCTGAAGTTTTAGTTCTCAGTTCTGACTGCAATGATGCTCGATGAACAGAACATCCAAGGATTCATGTGGGATGAAGAGAAGGTGAATGCTGAGCTAAAAACATACATGACAAGAAGCTTCAAAGATGTGAAGGAGATGTGCCAGTCCCACAATTGTGATCTCCGCATGGGGGCTTTCACCCTTGGAGTGAACCGTGTCGCCCGGGCGACCGTCCTCCGGGGCTGGGAAGCTTAATTTCTGTGTTCTGCTCAGACAACATGATTCCCTCTTGCCATCCCTTGCTGTACTTATTCGATGTTAAGGGTGACAAACATGGAAATAAAAACATTTTTTTCCAATGATATTTCATCTTCTGATATTCCTTTTTATGAATGTTCAAACCATTCACCATTGAGTTACTTAAGCTTTCAATTCAAATTGACTATGATCTTCTCGGATTCAAGGTGGCAGTTGTAACATCAGACTCATCCATGCTGAGCAAATATCTCATTTCGTATAGCTTATGGACAGAGAAACACTTGGATAATATAATAAATTAGTTCTAAAAGGCTGTGCCGAATTTATTTGTGAATGAAGCCGACAGCAAATGTGACACCTTGAGAGGATGGAGATAGAAAAAAAGCCAAGAACTGGTCCCCAAGTCCCAACCTCAGCATCTGATATGTTGGTTTCGGTAGCTGGCTGACCAATCTCTCTCTGTCGATCCTCACCGGTCTTATCTGGAAGTTGGCACAGTGCCAAATGACAGATTTCACAAGCTCTGATTGTCCAAAGTTTCTGAAACCATTCATCTCCATTACATCACGGTCAAAAATCACTCTTTACTGTTTCTACAGACTCCATAGGTAAAAAAGAAAACAATTTTAAGAACAAAGCTTGCTGAAATGATGGTTTTACCGCATTGATTATGATTGATGCATGCGTGGAATGTGCAATAATTTCGAGCTATTTTAGCTTCTATGATGTTAGAAAAATGCTTCTTTTTTTTACCATGATGATGAAAAGTGAAATGTAATGAAATTAATTCGACTTAGATCGAATTCTTCCAAAGCTTAGATACTAACATTAATGCAGGAAAACAAATATGACCGACATGTCTCTCTGCAAACATTGGATTCCTTTGGATATATTCTTCTATATGTTATAATTTGATGAGAAAAGGTTCAAAGATTAGTACCTTGAGTAAAAAAATGAAAATAAGAGCTACAGAAATCTCATGATAAGAATAACATTAATTTTTTTACCTCCTCAAAGAATAGTACGTTTCTAGCATTTGATTAGTATGATTCAAACTTCTCAATGGTATTTTCTTATTCCCAGTTCTTCTGTCAACTATAGGAATTTAATTATCTTCTTTGTTAATTCAATCAACAACTACTTATTTGAATTAAATATGAGAGTTAAAAGCAACTACTTATTTTAATTATCTTGTTTGTTTATTAATGTTATAACTTATAAGTATACAATTATTTTGTTGCACTTTCAATTTTTTTTGTGCATTTTAGAAGGGTCTTCGGGTCTAAGACTACTAGCACCTGAGTAATTCGTAATCGGAAAGATAGGACTGACACGATTTATTTCTTGATGCGAAACAATCCTCCTATCAATTGAGCCAATCAGCATTTGAATAGTCAACTTTTAAAGTATGACTCAAACTCCTTGGAACGATGTTCATTAATATTTGTGTGCAATTAACAGGCAAATGAACTTCTGATCCATAAAACTCAAATATGTCTTCTTCTTCTTTTTTTTTTTTTTTTTTTTTTGCATTCATGAACGTAAATGTTTGATCCATGAAAAACAAATAGCAATCGTGGAAAAAACAAAGTAGTGGTCAAGGGGAAAAATTATATATATGAATAGGAATAATCAAGTACTCAAACACTGATTCTTGTCACTGTAAGATAACAAAGAAATGATGCAGATTCAAGGAAGGGAAAGGGACTGCTCACTGCGAAATATGGCTCCTCTCAACAATCTTTGAATCTAGCCACCAGTAAAAAAAGAAAAAAAATATACATTTTTTTTTTACTTTCTCATCCAAGCACATCATTTTTGTTTCCAACAGTTTCAACAGTTTATGTCTTGACTTCATGCGCTGAAAAGCCAACTTCTCATATAATTCATGATGTACTGAACCTATTTTCCGAAGTATAACTTTGATCGCATCATCCGATATTCTCCACAAACCATTCTTTAAAAAGAAATCATCAATCTTTTTGGAGACTTGTGAGGATTCCTGTGGGCAACGTTTCAGTGTGTGACTGTGGCCAAGACAAAGGCAAAGGTGCAAAATTTATCGCTGGAGTTTCTCATTTCTTTCTTTTCTTTTTTTATCTCGTCCACTTTTCCTTCCCTTTCCTCTTTGTCTGCAACCCCACCTTTTTGATATCTGCCTCTTTTCCTTTATGAGTGGCTTACAGTGATCCACCAAACTTGAAGCAAAATACAATCTTGGATTCTTGGTTCCCAAAGTTGGATCTTTGGAATCCCTCGGCTCAGTTTCTGAAGAAAAGGTGGATTCTTCTTCCGGTTCCTCTGGTGGGATTCTACTGCTTCTGATCAATTTTCTTTTCTTTGTTTCTAAATTCCCTTCTGAGGGCTACTTTGAGGGAACAGATCTTGATTTAACTCAAAAAATTGGGGTTGCAAAGGTTTCTTGCTGGGATTCCCAGCTTTTTGGGTTGTTATCTGACAAGAGACCAAGATTGCTCCTCCTTGGTCTCGTCACTGGGATATTTCCGGCTCTCAATTCTTTTGGAGGTTACTGTAACGGAAATTTATCTGGTTCTGATCAAAGTTCTCAACTTTCGGAGGTCTCCTCCTCGAAAGTTGTCAGCTTTTATCTTTGTCAGATGGAATTTAAGAAGTTGTGATCTGACATGAGGGTCTCCTCCTGTAACTGCCACCATCCTCTGGTATGCTGCTCGACATCTTCGCTCCGCCATTGTTCGCCGCGTCCTCCGAAATCGAAGTCTGCAGACGTGGAGAGTCCATTGTCAGACCCGCCTCCAATCACTGTTGTTTTAGAGAACAGTTTAGCTGAAGAGAAGGTTCAGGCTGAGCAGGGCAAATTGGATGATGGGAAAGTTGAGAACACGTTGAAGAGCAGCCTGAAGAAACCAGGAGGATCTTGTGCAGCAGAAGCCACAAAAGGAAATGTGAAGTGGATGGATTTGTTGGGGAACGAACTTGTGGAGGTCAAAGAATTTGAGCCATCGTATGTTTGTTCTGACCATTAAGCTTCCATATAATGCATAGCAAAATTGTCCTTGTAACAGATTTTGACTTAGAAGTTTGGCTTATTGGATGTAGTTATTTGAGCATATGATGGTGATTAATGCATCCGTAAATATCCCATTCCAAAAATAGATTTTAATTTTGCATCTGCCAACATTGATCTCCAAAAACTACCAGAAGCTACCAAATCACACAAAGTATCGTTTTAAATGCTGATTAGAGGGTTGCTTATCTGAATTCAAGTATGGGTAGAACATCACTGCATATCATACTGCCTAATCACTAGACCTTTCCTTTCATGTTTTTTATGTTTATGCTGGAAATGTATTCAAAATCTTTACTGCTTGTTTTTTTAACCCAGCATTTGGGCATAATATCTTTACCTTCTTATAAACGAAAAGTTTGTCTACATACTTTGAAGAAGTAGCATGAAACTTTGTTTTTTTCTAGAAATAGTTAAACTATCATGCAGCATGTTTTAGCTTCTGAATGTTAAAGCATATGATGAATGGAGTAAGCATCACATGTGATACAAAACCTTGATTCTTCCCGAAAAAACTTAAATATTAACAAATCAAACCTATAGAAAAAATAGTACTTATGTGCATAGATGCAGTTGTGTTAATTATGTAACTAGCAAAAGCTTTTTGGTTTCTTGACCATCTCTGATAAGTTTGTTGCTTCCATTTAGATTTATTTTATTTTCTTGACATAGCTTGCAAGATTTCCATGGCATGCATGATCTTTTGCCATCTGATATATAGCCGCAGCAGACGTAGAAATGTTTGTGGTGATAAATCCAAGTGAACAATGCATAAGACATCAAATGGCTGGTGGGTAGTGAATGAAAAGTATAGAAAGTTTGTTGACATTCAATAGTGAGTGATTTTGACCCACCATGCATGCGTTAGAAATAACGTAAACCATTGCTAACAAAGTATGATTACCTGGACAGTTTTCTTTAACAAATTTCTTCAGCAATAACATCATCATATGAATGGAATACTAGTATATAACCTTGTTTCTTCTTTTTTTTCATCTCTCCCTCTACCCATTTTTCACTTTTTTCATTCTAGTGCATTAAGACCTTTTTGAAATATCAAAATTTAAATGTTATTCCTGAATTGGTACCAAGTGCTAACTTCATATCCTTTTGACATATTCTGTCAGGTTTTCTTCTTTTCTTTTGTCAAGTATAGTTTTCGGTGCCCTAGTTATAAACCAGTAAACTTGTAGCTTCTCGTCTCATGTTTATGCATGATATAAAGCACAGTCATCATACAGAGAGAACTGAATGATTCATCTTCTAAGTTTGAAACCACCACCATTTAGATAATGTGAATGAAATTCATTTTTTGTTTACTTTTCTGTTGAGTAATGATGTTTTTATTATTAACTCAGGGCTTCTTTATCATGATCAAGAAACTCACTGATGATAGTATTTTTTTGTAATCTAGCTTACCTGTGTTTTGCTATGTTATCACATACATTTGGGTGAGAAATCTAATCACTTCAATGTCATCTTTATTAACTTGAAGCATTTTTGGCGATGAAAACTAATACAGATTATTTATGTTACTGGGGATTAACTGTTTTTCTTAAATGGTCATCTAAATACTTCAGGTGCATCTCTTGTGGTGCTTAACACAAACCTTTGTTTTCATTGTGTTTGAACTTTCTTCCCTTGAAGGTTTCAGCTGTGATACTATGACCAACAGACCAAGCATCATGTCATGTTTATCACTTGAAACCTGTAATATGTATTCTGGTTTAATGATGTTTTCTCAGTGAACTTGTCCTTATAAATTGTCTCATTACCAGAATGAACTGTCTGGTTACAGTGAATCGGGCGATTCGGATGACGACATAGATGTCAACACATCATGCCATTGCGTGATCCAGTGAGATTCTTTTGTGCCAAGGTTTCCTTTCTTTTAAGAAGATGAAGCTGCAGTCATCAGCTGATGAAGTTCCTCAGTTCGACTATCGCATCACCACTGTACAGCTTCATTGGGACACAAACATGCAGGATTCTGCTTTAACTGTCTCAAACACGGGCCTTCCCGGATCCGGCTGGTATCTGATGCATCCATTCTTCGGATTTAGTCAGGTATAAAGGCTATACCTTTTCCTGAGGAGTGATGATGCCTACCTATGTGCAGTTCCTGATGGAGTGTGTATCAGTGCAGTGTGGCCTGCTGCAGTGTCAATTGTTTTTCCTTTTCTTGTTCTTGTTCTTTGGCCTTTGTTTCTGAATTTGTCTTTAACCCGAGATTTGTTTCACTGGATAGAGTTTGGAACTCATGTTTCAGAAATGAGGAATTCTACCTTTCTCCATTTCACTTCTGCATGCAATGTCAGCAGGGAATGTTTAGTGGCTTGAGAAAAATATGGTGTTCATCTTGATGAATCACTGTTACTTCAATGGTATTGTCATACTGTAAAATTTAAAATGAATCTTTAATCAAATTTTATCTAAAGTGTTTATAGATTATATGACAGGGAGAAAATATAAAATGAAACTTTAATCAAATTACAACTAGAAGCATACTGTAAAATTCATCTCTTGAAAAAAAAATTATCCTTTTAAATATCAAGTTTTCTATTCATATTTTATAATGTTTATAAATAATTTAGTTATACATTTTTATATAAGAGAATAAACGCTTATATTCCATATTAATTATTATATTCATACGCATTTCAACGAGGATGCGGAACAAAGTCCCTATTACAGCTCGGCCGCCTTTCAGCGCCCTCGTCTCGGCGTACGCGAAATGCCGCGTGGAAGCGCAGGCGGCCGGCCGGCCGGATGAGTTGCGTAAGGCGGTTGCATCTCGAGATGGGCTCGCGAGTTCGCTCCCTGGCAATAGATACTGGCCATTCTTCGTGTGTACAGAATCCGATTCTTGGTATGTTTATGAGCTGTACAGAGGTGGACGCTGCCGTGCAGCTGTTTGCACAAATGGCTGGGAGAGAATGTTTCCTCATTGAATTCTATTACTTTTTATACGGTTTGCTTTTGGACGCTTCAATGTGATGCGATTTGGAGGAGATCAAACTTGCGTCAAATATTTTGGCTGCTGCTCAGGGATGGTTCTCTATGGGCACAAAGGTGAAGTTGTTCATGCTTGCTCACTTAAAATTCTGTGTACGAAAAGCTCTTGTTGCCATTTACACACTGTGTTGCTGCATGGATGATATAATAGGCACGCTTCAACGGATGCCATGCCATGGACTGGAGTGCTTAATGGAGTTTATGGAATTTGGTTTTTTTGTGGATTCAGGGTTTGAGATATTCAATCAGATGCGTCGGAGGAATTCTATTACTTAGGAAGCCCTTTTAGCTGGAATTTTCTAAAATGCTAAGGGGTCTCAAATAGTTGGGTTATTTCCGTTATCACCTCTTCAACTATAACTTTTTTCCACAAATTTTAGTCCTCGTACTTACCCAAATTTAACACTTAAGCCCTTCTATTAATTCTTAACTAAATTTTGTTAAATTTAATTATAAATGTCCTTTTTAAAAATAAAAAATATTACAAATAAAAGTACTAATTGATAATAATATTTTTTATACAATATTATATTTATGTGGATATTTTTTATTTTTTAATATATTTTTTTATGTTAAAAATAAGGGGTAAAAATGATATTTCACAGTTATTAAAAAAGAAACTTAGAAGCTTCAGATCTAAACATCGACATAAATATAATATTATATAAAAAATATTATTATCAATTAGTACTTTTATTTGTATTGATTTTTTTATTTTAATTTTTTTATTTTAATATGAATGTAAGGGTAAAAAAGACATTTCATAATTAAATTTAACAAAATTTAGTTAAAAGTAATAGAAGGAACTAAGTGTCAAATTTGAGTAAGTTTGGAAACTAAAATTTGTAAGGTTATAGTTTAGGATTAAACGTGGAAAAAAAGTTATAATTGAGGTGGGTGTTAAAGGAAATAACCTCAAATAAGTTGAGTTGTTTCAGGAAATGCTGCAGAGTTACTACTGTCTTTAACATCGGAGTGCTTTGGTTTGCAGCTCTGGTAGACTTAGTATGCTAAATATGACAAGGCAGGAAAAGCTCTGAATATGTTGAACACGTGGAACCACGATGGAAAGCTTCCAGTTGCATGGATTTCTGATGTGCGCTATATGAGGCTTTGTTTATTTTTCCTTTAACTGTCAAGGACAGATGCTTATGTAATTGTCGATGGTTCATCTTAGTAACTGATTGTAACAGTAGAGAATGCAATATGTAGCATGTAAGCTAAATGTGGAAGCTTGGAATATGCAGTTAATTTCTTCAATCGAATGCATCAGCATGATACGGTGTCATGGAACTCCATTGCGAACTGCTTATCTTTACCGAGAAGGAGATACGGTTGTGTGTGAATGTTGCTATGAGAACTTTGGATGTGAACACTTTTGTCACTTTCAGCTTGCAGATATGCAAGCTCAAGCACAATCAGTATTTGCTGTGACTTGTTTTTCTCAACAGACAGCTCTTATAGCATAAAGGGAGAAACAGCTCATCATACTGCTATGATTGATGCTTCAGGATATTGGTGTTCATTTGCTGAAGTAGAACGATTAATAACGTACATGCTTTGGGAGCCAGATGCATTAGTTTGGCAATCCTTACTTGAGGCCTCCAAATTACAGTTGAACCCAACGCTGGAAAAACAATCTAGGGAGCATCTCCTTGCACTAGAACGACGAGATCCATCTATGTTGATCCTCATATCTAATTTGTATTCGTATTCTGGAATATGTCATTGGACAGAAATTCTAAGGCCATTATCAGCTTTGTCCTTCATAGGGCACATAATAATAGCCAGTCCTGGAGATTGATAGCATGTGGTTTGTTTGTTTCTTGAAAACCAAGTTGAAAACACACATAAAGTAAGTGACTAAAACTGCAAGGAGGGTACCTAATAATATTGTTTTCCATGAAAACCATGGAGGTAGGGATGAAATACATTTGACTGGAATCTGAGATCCAAACAACCCATTGTTATTAGCATAAGACCTCGGATCGATTATGGTCATCATCTGATCGCCTTAACGGATCTGATCGGAGAATTGATTATTGCTTAAATCCAGCAGTCAGTTCAGCAAGATTCACAAAGGTTTGATGTATGCTTCTATTAAGTTGATTTTGTGATAGGTCCAAGTCCGCCTATGCTTTATAGCCGATCCCAAGTCCGGATAAAGGAGGAGGATTGTGTTAGGCCGCGCCAACGTAAAACCCTATCGAATCTTATGAACATGGATCAACGAGTATATGGCATCGTATGATCCATGTAGCCGACCCCACCTAGTGGGATAAGGCTTTGTTGTTGTTGTGATAGGTCCAAGCTTTCCAGTTTTGCCAATTTTGCCAATAGTTAGATGAGTATGGTTCTAGAAAATATTGAGAATCATGAGACCTCGGAGATTACCTATAGACATTGGTATCTCACAAAGATTCCCTTAGAGATCCAACGATTCATAGATATGAAGGCTTGTGCAAGTGAGAGTTCAGAATGATCCTTTCCAGTTCAGAAGAACATCACTGGCATCAATGAAGAAGGTCAACAGGTCATACGCTATGAAGTAAGTACTTGATGTTTCAATCATTCCCTAAGATGCCTAATTCAGAAGGAATTCTTCCAGATCTTGTTTCGAAGAGGTTAAAAATGTGAAGCCCGAGAAGATTGAACAAAGACAGAGGTAAGGATACTACAAGCTGGTTTTTCCAAGTTTCAGAGCCTGGAGAATGGAGATGCTGGTTAGAGACTCTGCTCGAGGAAGCTCATGTAAGTCCAATATCTGACAACCGTCCTTAAAATTTGTTTCCACCTAGAGAAAGTGAACCTTACCAAATGAATTATTCCTGGAGATATCTGCATAGGCTAGATTTGTTTCTGCCCTTAGTTGGGGAACTTATTGTCATAAAAGTTGTTTTGTGATAAGTCCATTATCAAGAGAAAGCCTATGTTGATTATGGATTCAAGCAGTCTTGGAGAGATAATTTTGGTTAAGAAAAAGGATCATCAAATGAACATCATGGACAGTGTCCCTTGTCAACTCTCCACTTAAAATGTTTCTCTCTTGAGGAACAGATTATTAGGAGAACTTCGGAGTGAAGTAAACTAGAAAGAATTGTGCCATTGGGTCTATTATCCAAGATCAGTATATATATTTACTATCTCCATATCAGCTAATCATTTTGGAACACCTACTCTAAGCTGGTTGTCACTCAAATCCAAGAATCAAGAGCTTTCTGTTCTTTAAGCCAATTTGGAATTCTCTCATGAGTCCACATGTTCCAAGTGATAACCGTGAGTAATGACATTTTGGAGAAGCCTTTAAGCCAACTGTTATTCCAACGTAGCTTGTTCCCTCCCAGGTAAAGACTCTTCAACCCTCTGAGCTCAAATAAGAATGGTGGGAGCACTCTGGACAAATGATTGCCATCAAGCTGAAGGGTCTCAAGATACGATAACTTTGTTATTGATGAAAGGCAATTGTCACCAAGATCAAGTTCTTGTATCTTGGTCAGCTTCAAGATTGATGCTGGGATTCATCCCGTGAATTGATCCCAGCAGAATGACGGGCATTGGAATTTGGACAGCTTACCACTATCTGGTGCTACGTTTACATGAAGAAAACTCTCCTCAATTGGGGTCATTATTATTTAGAAATCTTGTGGACCTGATTGTTGAAGGTGTCATTGATCAATTTTGTTTGGCTCAAATCCATGTATCGGAGGTTCTCAGCTTGAAGATTCATGTCGCAAGAGAACCATTTAGCTTGTTACATCTCGTTCCAAGGAAAGCCAAGTGGAATAATTGTCTTTGCTCATCAGGAATCTCTCCGAACAATGAATTCCTGAAACATCTCGAACGGTCGGTGTCTCTTGTTGTTGGAGAGAGGGGACAGAGACATGGAATGATGCATAGTACGAAAGAGCATCAAAGTCATAGAGATTGAGGACGGTGAAGATGATAGAGAAGCGAGTCAGAGAGAGGACCGGGAAAGGAAAAGGTCTTCTTGCTGGAAAGCAATCAAGAAAGGTAAGAGAATGTTGTTGTAGCATAATTTCTAATGCTTATTATTATTTAGCGTAGCAAATTAATTATCACAAGGGACTCATACATGAGAAACAAGGGTAATTGTTGGGATGAGGTTATGACTTTTGAGCTTGTACGAAATAATGCAACACCATCTATGAACAAGGATATTTGCTTGTGTCCTGAGTTCCTTCTTGCCGGATAATAATCAAATTACCAACAATATTTGGGACGGAGTCATGAGTGATTCCCTCCTAATTTAAGCAAGGTATCGAATTTTAATTTTTGCGAATGTAAAAATTTTTTGTTGAAAGTTTTATCTGTCACTACCAGCAGTAACAATAACGGAGCCAACTTCCAAATTCTGGGGGCCAACCTTATATATATATACTGTATATTTTCATTTGTTTACTTATTTATAATACATATCATAGAAGCATCTCAAAAATTAAAAATTGGGGTGGGGGCCAAAAGGGTCTGGCTCTCTCGTGACAAATTAATTGGATTAGTTGAGCTCGCTCTAACTTATGGATAGTGAGAATTGGATCGTAGGGACCGTTTTCCAAATAAAAAAATATAATTTTTTTCTGTCACTTAAAAAAAATTAACAAAAAAGAAAAGTTAGTGAAGCCTGTGTTTTCTTATTATTTGACTCCCAATGTGCCAAAGTGTGCATAGATGACTGTCCCAATTATTTCAATTGCTTTTGTCTTTAGAAAGATTTATTTCAGCTCAGCTAAATTTTAGAGGTTTCAGATATCAAATTCTAGAGTCATTATCTCAACAATATATATAACGTTATAAATGTAAAAGACACATTATATATTTTCCGCATGTGATTCCTAAAATATATATAACATATGATTGATATCAAGTTATATGTTAAAGTATTTCTTAATTTTACTTTAAATACATTTTTTTTAAATTAGAGGATATAACTATATATATATATAGTAAAATTAAGAAATACTTTAACATGTAACTTGATATCAATCATATATTATATATATTAATATCATCATTTATAACTTATATAAATTTGCTACTATGTATTTATATTGGTCTTTATTTTTCAGGTTTGCAAAAAATAAAAATAAAAAAATGTTACTCTTCGAGCAAAATCGAGTTTGGGCCTGGGGCCCGCTCAACTTGGTCCTGGTAGAATCCCCCAAATTAGGACTTTAACTTTATATTAAGATATTTTAAATAAATTATAAATTTTATAAATATTAATTACAATTAATTTTAAGCCCTTCTTTTATTATCATTATCAATAAGATTATCTGAACATAAATATATTTTAAAAAATATAATATAAAAATAATACATATATATATATATATATCAAATAATCGGTTTATTCAGTTTTCTAAATCCAAACTCGATGTCAAATATCGAGTTTTTAAACAACTGGATAATTTTTTTATGGGTTTAATATTTGTGCTACCCCTTTTATGAGGTAGCACTATCATACCTTTATTAATCACCATTCAATTTATGATGAACGATGACTTGATTAGTTGAATAATTTTTTATTCACTATTCATCATTAAATGAATGATGATTAATAGAGGTATGATGATGCTATCTCCTAAAAGCGGTAGCATAATCATTTTTTTATCATTTTTTTGAAAAAAAATTTGAGTCCAGCCATTCTCAGACCTACTTCTAAATCACTAGATTATGGTTAATTACTATATAAACGATAATTATTTACTTGAGAGGAACATTTTTTTTTCCACAACTTCTCAAAATGTTTTCGTAGTCCCTTATCTTTATCTGTTATTTATTTTTTCCCCTTTATTGAATTATATTATTAATTTTTAAATAATAAAAAACTTTATGTGAGGTAAGCGAAGAAAAATGTTTATGATTGCTGTTTTATAATTTAAAGTAAATAAGCAAGAAATTTTATATCTTGATCAACTTCAAGTAGGGGGTCAACCCAATGAATAACCGACTGGTCGAAATTTTTTTACTTTTTAATTAATTATTTATTTTTTAGCTAATATTTTATGCAAAAAATAAAATATTAATAAATCTTTTGAGTGTGTAAAATAATATTTAAATACCTAATAAATTAGGGTATAATGGTTCTGCAACGCCTAATGGTGAAACGTCGTGGAACGTCTGAATCGTGAGCGTGGGTTTGATTTTGACAGTGTGGATTACGAATGAATGAATGTCCACATCTAGGCTGTCCAATACGATATCCACGGTGCAGATTAAATCAAAGAAATAACATACGTGCCTAATCTCCTTTCCTAGATCGTAGCCTCCCTCTCCCATTTCAAATCTCATTTTCTCTCTCCTTTGCCCTAGGTCTTGCGCCGGCGACTGCCTCCTCCCTCCCCCCATTCCAAGTCTCCTTCGTTCTTCAGATCTTGCCCCGATTGCTGCCTCTTCCCTTTCCAAGTCTCCTTCCCTCTCTTCTTTGCTCAGATCTTGCACCGGCTACTGCCTCCCCCATTCCAAGTTTCGTTCCCTCTCTTCTTTGTCCAGATCTTGCGCCAGCTGCTACAGGGAGTCCTGGACCTTGCGATCACCGACGCCAACATCCCTTCGCAGGAGCGGTGAGTTCTCGGTTGCATTTTTTTCATTCCCAGCTGCAAATTTTTGTTTCTTTCCTGTTCGCTTCTTCTTTTTTTCCATTTCGTTTTTTTTCTCTCGAATCTATTGGAATGCGATATTTTTTCCTGCAGGAGTGGTGAGATTTTTTTTGTCGTAATGCGTTAGAGTTCACAAGCTAATTTGTGCCATGTGTTTGATTTCTCTTTTTTTCATTTATCATTCATTTCTCACATGCTTGTTCTTTAGCCGCTCGCGATTGTCGCCCTAAAGAGCCCTGGTCCTGTCACCAAATTGAGCAGCTCTTCATCAGAATTGTGAGCCCTGGTCTTGTTAATTTTTTTTACTACTTGACTGTCAATTGGCCTAATATGTGAGTTATAGTATTGGTGATTGCATGACCTAATACAATTTCATTTCTTTTACTACCTTCAAGAATTGTCAATTCGTATAAGGTTAATATGCCTCGGTTGTTAATATGCCTTGGTATAAGGTTCGTTTCATTTATGAGTTGACAACTGAGGCATATTAACCTTATACCAATTGACAATTTTCGAAGGCAGTAAAATAAAAGAAATTGTATTAGGCCATGCAATCACCAATACTATAACTCACATATTAGGCCAATTGACAACCAAGTAGTAAAAAAAATTAACAAGACCAAGGTTCACAATTCTGATGAGAAGCTGCTCAATTTGGTGTCAGGACCACGATCCCGAGTGGCTAAAGAACAAGCATATGAGAAATGAATGATAAATGAAAAAAAAAGAGAAATCAAACACATGGCACAAATTAGCTTGTGAACTCTAACGCATTACGACCAAAAAAAATCTCACCAAACCTGCGGGAAAAAAATATCGCATTCCAGTAGATTCGAGAGAAAAAAATGAAATGGAAAAAAAGGAGAAGCGAACAGGAAACAAACCAAAAATCACAATTGGGAATGAAAGAAAAAATGCAACCGAGAACTCACCGCTCCTGCGAAGGGATGTTGACGTCGGCGATCATAAGGTCCAAGACTCCCCGCAACAGCCGACGCAAGACCTGGACAAAGGAGAGAGCGAAGGAGACTTGGAATGGGGGGAGGTAACAGCCGGCACAAGACCTAGGGCAAAGGAGAGAGAAAACGAGATTTGAAATGGGGGAGGGAGGCTACGATCTGGGAAAGGAGATTAGGCACACGTGTTATTTCTTTGATTTAATCTGCACCGTGGATATCGCATTGGACAGCCCAGATGTGGGCATTCATTCATTCGCAATCCACACCGTCAAAATCAAACCCACGCTTGCGATTCAGGCGTTCCACGACGTTTCGTCATTAGGCGTTGCACGGCCATTATACCCAATAAATTATTTTATGTTTTAAAATAAAATATTATATAATATTTCTTATATTAAAAAAGAAAAACTAAAAAAATGTTGGTCATTGGATCAAATATAATCCTCCAAACAGGAGTGGCCCAATCCAATCCGATTTGATCAAAATAGGACGGACGGGTCAAGGTTGGATCAAATTTGACTCGTGAACACTTTTAATTTGGGGTATTCACGGGTCAGCTTGGATCTAACCCATGAGTCGGGTTAGGTCAAGCTCCCCTTTGGGGTCAAATTCGATCTAATCCGACCCGGTTCGAATTGGGTCGGGTTAATCCGGTCACCCAATTTTTTTTTTAAAAAATTTCTTGTTATTTTTATATTTATTTAATATAAAAATATTATTTAATAAATATTTTAAAGCACAAAATATGTTTTTAACTATTTAAATATTATTTCTATATTTAAAAAAATTATTTCATTTTTAATTTTTAAAGCAAATATAGGTCTAGTTTTAAATAAAAAAAGGAAAAAAAATAAAAAAATTTGGGTCATCGAGTCGAGTCGAGTTGACTCGGGTTGAATTTTTTCAATTCATATCCAATCCGATCCAGAGTAGGTCGGATCATTGGATTCACCGGATGGATCGGAGTCGATGAACACTCTCTATTTTTAATGGCTACATCTCAAAATAAAATAAAAAAATGAATCTGAAAAAAATGTAAAATCAAAATTAGAAAAAAAACGATATTTAAATGGTTTGATTGCAAAAGAAAAAAAATCCATAACAAAAAAAGGAGAAAAATAAAAAGAAAAAAGATCCAGACGGTCGGGAGAGCGCCGTGGTGCCATTTGAGTCACCCCTTTTCTGTGACCCACAAAACCTCCCTTTTTTTCATGCATTTTTTTTATTATTTCGCCTCGTGGCGGCGCACTTCTATTTCTCTCTCCCCATCTCTCCTCCTTTCTCCCTCTCTTTCTCTCTCCTGTCTTAGGGTTTTTCCTCTCTCCCCCCTCGCCTCCTCCCTTCACCCCCCTCCTCTCTTCCTAATCGCCGCCAAGGCTTCGCTCTTAGGTTTACCCGGCTGTCGCCACCCCTACCGGAGCGGATCCCTCCATGGCCGCCGTCGCCCCTGTTGCCGAACGTATTTTCGATTCCTTTTATGCTTTCGGCTCCGTTCCTGATATTTTTTTTGCGCTTTTGGCGCGCTCACTATTTCGAGTGATCGAGTTCTTGGTCTCTCCTTGTGTCGATCTTTTTCTGGGGGGTTTTTGATAGGGTTTTGGCGCTCGGATCCGGAGTCGTATGATGGCTTTTGAATCTTTCATCTTGGTTTGATCTGTCGTGTGGGTGAAAAAGAGGGATCATTGTTGTTGGTGTATAGGTTTTAATGCTTTTGCGGACGGCGTTTCCCTTGACGTTCAAGAATTGATTCTTGATTCGTTTTTATGGACTTAAATTGATGTTAAAGGAGGTGGCTTTATTATTAATGCATTTTTTTGTTACAGAAGCTAATGAGTTGCTGCAGAAGCTGTCATTAGATCCTAAGAATAAGACTAATGATGGTCCAGATGCTGCAAAGAAGGTACTTTCTTAGTTTTTTTTTTCTCTTTTTCTTGTTTGCCGCATGTTCAATAGGCTTATTTCTTCACGGATGTCTATCTGGCGCTTGAGGTTAGTTCGTATTTTATGGTTTCTATCTTCAAGTAATATAGATTGCTGATATTGTATGAGGTGAATTAACAGAATTCAGGAGCAGATGCAACAAACAATGCTATTCCTCCATATGACAAGTCTTTGACTCCTCTACTTCAGGAGTACTCCGACGGCAGCATGTGCTATTTACCAAACGGCTACCCGTCCACGTATTACTATGGAGGTAAATTTGACTTCTGATGTTCTACACGTATGCCTTTAGCTTCATGATATTTATTCAATAACATGAGAACGCATTTTTTCTGGTTTTCCTGTTCACGTGTCATTTGAATTATGTTTCTTGCCTTGATTTGTATTTTACATGTTTCCAAAAGATGACATGTTGACATACATTTGTTGTTCAGGTTATGATGGCGCATTAGGTGAGTGGGGGGAGGATTACCCTAGATATGTTCATCCCGAGGGAGTTGAGATGCCCCCTGTAAGTTATTCTTAATTTTAGTTCCATGCTTCTTGATTGATGACCCTATTACTCATATTAAGGAAATCCTCTATTGACTCCTGATTGTTTCTTGCATTTCAGAAGTTGGATTTTATTGGATGACTATCACTGTACCTATCATTTAGATTAACATTTTTATGTGTCTACTGCTTTCTTGCAGGGCTTTTATGGGGATGTGTATCACCCTGGTTATGGGTATGCACCATATGGTCCATATCCTTCTCCTGGATCCCCAGTTCCAACCTTGGGGCATGATGGCCAGTTATATGGCCCTCAACATTACCAATTTCCTGCCCCGTATTATCAGCCACCCAACCCTACCAGTACTCCATTTACCAATCAAGCCCCTAGCTCCAAGAGTGATATTTCTACCTCTGCTGCTGCTGATCAGCCACCTGTTTCGGTGGATTCAACCAAATCTAATGCAAATACAACCACCAAGGGAAATTTAAATGGGACAAATGGTTCAATAAAAACCAAGCCGAACCAACAAAATTCGTCTTTGAATTCTAATGACACATTTGGTAGAGGAGCTTTACCTGGTGGAGTTCCGTCTTCTGGCTATCAGGATCCCAGATTTGGTTTTGAGGGCATGTGGACACCTGTTCCATGGTTTGATGGCCACATGTTTCCTGATGGACAACAGAAACCTGCTTCGACAAATTCTATCCCTTCTACTGCTCCACATGTTAACAACAACGCAACAGGAAGAAATCAGAATCTCCGTCCCATTTCGCAAGTCATGGTACATGACTATCCTTTATACCTTTTAGCAATCTCTTCTGTTCTCTTATGTTTTCTACTTAATCTCTGTTGTCTTCAGCAATAATTTGTGGAACCAGTGCACCACTGAACGTGGGACCAATTTTCTATCTGTTTACTAGTAAAACCCATTCAAAAAAATGAGAGGAGATAACTATTCAAATTTAACAGTAGAATTGTTTTGGGTACTAATCATATTCTTGATGGACTTGATTCATAAGCAAAAGTGCATTTTGTTATTTCATGTTTTGGTACATTAAATTTTCAGGGTGTTCATGCTCCAAGACCAACATCTGGAATGGGGATGAACGGTCCTGGAATCCTGAACAGGTATGGCGGCAATCAAATTTATGGTCAGACTGCCAATGCATTCAGAGGTGGCTTGGGCTTCGGATCAAATGCTTTTGATTCTAGAATGAATGGGCGATGGGGAATGCCTCTTGATAAGTATAAGCCAAGAGGTCGAGGCAATGGGCTTTATAGCTTCAGTAATGAGAACTTGGATGGACTAAGTGAACTCAACAGAGGTCCGAGGGCAGGCCGATTCAGGAACCAAAAGGGTTTTGGTCAAACTGTTGCTATAGCTGTAAAAGGTCAGGCCGTTCCAGCTGTTGGGAGTGTTCAGGATTCTTCTGTTGTCCCTGACCGAGATCAGTACAACCAGCCAGACTTCCCTGACACATATTCAGATGCCAAGTTCTTTGTCATCAAGTCATACAGCGAGGATGATATTCACAAGAGTATTAAGTACAACGTCTGGGCTAGCACTCCTAATGGGAATAAAAAACTTGATGCTGCTTATCAGGAAGCCAAGGAGAAAACAGTTAGATCCCCAGTTTTCCTTTTCTTCTCTGTAAGCATAGTGTTTCTTTGCAATGAAGTTACTTCTCATTTATTTTTTTTCTTTGAATAATCTAAAGTTCATTTTCTTGAAATTTATAGGTGAATACAAGTGGGCAATTTGTTGGTGTTGCAGAAATGACTGGCCCAGTTGATTTTAACAAGACCGTGGAGTACTGGCAGCAGGACAAATGGACTGGTTGCTTCCCTGTCAAGTGGCACATTGTAAAAGATGTTCCCAACAGCATTCTTAAACACATCACTTTAGAGAATAACGATAACAAACCAGTAACCAATAGTAGAGATACTCAAGAGGTGAGGATGGTTTCATTGTATTTTGAAATTTGTAATATAAGGCTGGCATGTTTATTTATCCTTGTACACTACTACGCTCGCAGGTGAAGCTTGAACAAGGCCTTCATGTGCTTAAACTTTTCAAGGAACATGTCAATAGGACTTCCATCTTGGATGACTTCAGTTTCTACGAGACTCGGCAGAAGGTAATGCAGGAGAAAAGATCAAAGCAGCAGCACCACCTTCAGAAAAAGGTTGAACCTCTATACTAGTGTATTTTGCTTTCAATATGCAATGGTTTATTCTTTCATGGTATGCTGTCATTAGCAATCTTAATTGTGCATTTTGCTTTTTGCATGCATGATATGGGCAAATGAAAGCATCTTTGCTTTCCGTTTTCCTGGTTTTTGTATGACACTGGATCATTCTAACTTTATTAGCATCTTTCTAGATTACAACTTGTATTCTTGATGCAATTTCTTTTTTCTTATTCTAGACTGTAGATGTAAAGAATGTAGATGCTGACGAGAAGGATAAAGATGGTGGAAAATCCAGATTACATGTGCCTCTTGAAGTTGTTACAGCTATAAATGACCCTGTGGCTGAGAAGAGGATTCTAGCTAATGGCGTCGCATTATAAACTTGCCAATGAACAGTTCAACCAATTGCTTTTGCCAGACAATTAAGCTGATTTGAAAGTTAGAATACAATGGAAACTGAAATTCTGGTCTCAGAGGCTAAATGTTGACTCCTTTTAAGCCAGCTCATTTTTGGTGAAGCTGTTCATCAATGTACCAGATCTGCCATATTGAGCTCTCTTTTTCTTTTCTAGCTGTCCCTAAGGTAGGAGATTGGTAAGTGGGTGTTAGAGGGTCGTAGATGCAAATGTTATCTTTTACTGCTCCATATGAGTGAGTTTTTTTCCTTCTTAAGATTGTTAAGATGTGTCCTTTGTTAACAAGAGTGGTGATCATTTTCTTTATGTAATGTGTTTTCTGTTTGGAGTTAAATAGTTAGAATCTTGCTTTATCTCAAGTGCATTGTTATACTTTTCTTTTTTTTATCTGAATGGATTTGAAATCTAAAACTGCCATTCTTCAGATGGATCTAGATCCTAACCCGTCTGAGGGGAATGACAAAGGATGATTGAACTGTCAACGTTACTCTTTAAGTCTCTCAGTTTATTCATTCATCTTTGATCGCCAATAAATATGTTACCCAAATTTTTCACAAAACGAGAAAAAAGTGACCCCAACAGTTCACAAATAAGTATTTATTTATATATATCTTTATTATATTTATTTTTGAATCATTAGATCACAATTCAACGACATATATGAATCACTTTTTGCTTCACATAGTAGATTTTTTGGCAAAATGATCACTCTTCCGATTCTAATGAGTTTACCTAACCTTTGTAATGTTCATATATAAATCACCGTTATAAACTTATGCCAAGTCATACATGCATGTCAACTAAAAAAATTATAATTAGTAACATTTAAAACTATATTTTCTTAAATAAATGGGTGCTGGGAATATAATAAATGGTTCAAGAGACGGGTGAATAAGTGATTATAAAAAAAATAAAAAATTGACATGAATTTTGATTTTCGTAAGCTCTTTTAGTGACCATGAATTATGATTTTGCAAACAAAAAGATTACTGCATTTTTTTTGGCGATAATTAGTTTCACAGCACTCGAGACCCTATTATGGAAATTGTGAATCTGGTATCTCAACTCGACTATTTTGATCCTAGCTTCGCATCTTCAAGATTGTGTTATTAGATCTGCAACAGAATACGGTGGAGAGATGTTGAGTGTTCATTTTTACTAACAACCTTGGCCAACTTTTTTCTGATAATTCTTGACTTTTCACACTGGTGTCCTGTAAGCAGTAATGATAGCATTCCCAGGTGAATCTAATCTGTTTTCTATTTAAAGAATCAAATAAGTTGGGTGTTCCAGATGAGGGCATTGTTGCATCAGATTTTATGATCAATCTATTTCCTGATTCAGTACACTGACACTCCTCTAGTAGGCTTGAGGAAGTGGAATTAGTTCCCTTTTTCTGTTTTTCACTGCTCAGTAAAAAAAGATGTTGCCCCTCTTTCTTTAACGATTCCGTTTCAGTTGTTCAATCTTTCACCGCACGTATCATGCGTCAGCCGAAGCTTCCATCTTTTTTGTACTCGGATGTGTTCCTGTGTTCAGGTGGAAAAGAAAAATCACTCGACCTGCGATTGCGGTAATTTGCGGCCGCCTCTTCTTATCAAGGACGATCCACTTTTCTTCCGCAGATCAAGGTTGCAGGTCTGACTGTAAGTTTTGGGCATATTCTTGATCAGAAGATTACTCGAGTTCCATTCTGCTGTTCATCAGTAATTTAACATATGTTCTGATATACTGATTTCCTGTCACAGGTTGGTTCTTAACAGCCATCAGAGCTCTTCACTAGTAGCAATAGACAGAACCAGTGGCAATCAAGTTAAAGTTCTTCTATTTCTTCTTCTTTTCTTCAGGTTTATTCGTGCACAATACAACCATTTGTGACAATGCTGGCCTGCAAATGATGATCCATAATGACGGAGTACATGTGTTTTTGAGATAATACAAGATTCAGAAGGATTTGCATGGCTCCTTCATTGAAGTGGCTGGACGCATTTATCTTTTCCCGAAAGGATGAGGCCGCTCAGTTGGACGCAACTTTGGCCTTTAGGAAGGGAAGCACATGACATGTTCTGCCCCCTCCTCACAGAAACAGGACCAACATGGTGTGCGGGTGAGTGGGCGGTACTGGTCTGATAGTGAAAGCTTCACTTATTCACTTTCTCTCTCTCTCTCTCTCTCTCTTTCTTTCTTTCTCATTCAAGGAACATCTCAATAATTTATAATAAATTTTCAACTTCCACTTCACATCCTCTCTTCTCTCAGTCACAAGTTAAAAATATGCTACGGATTTAGTAAAACAGAATTTTACATTCCTTCTCACAGTTCTGACTGGGGCAACTGCTCCGTACACCGAGATGACATCTAAATAATTGCATATCTGAATGCCCTGCCTACATAGATATGCTGCATGCCGTGTGGTTGTAGATAATCCAAGATATAATCTTGTCGGCTGAATGTATAAAACAGTAACAAAGTTCACTTCTTTTTTTTCTTCCCCTCAAGACGGATAAAAACTGAGTTCAGATAAAGAGGAGCCAAACAAAATGTGTCAAAAGATTTCAGTAACTTCGGAGGATTATAAACTACATAACTTGTAGGTTGCTATTAGATTATTACTATAATAATTGCTATTAGTAAGTAGAAGTAGTAGAAGTTCGATAGTGTCGCTGTGAAACATGAAATCCAGTGTGCATCAGCTGGAGGTGGAGGACAGCAACGCCATTCTCATCTCCATGACCTTCTTGTGCGAGTTGGAGTGCTTGTAGCTCACAAAAGTGGGGCTCTTTGCTGGCCTGTACTCCGGGAGCAGCCTACCTGATTTGTACCTCACGCCACATGCATTGCACAGGGTCTTGGGTCCCAGAGGCCCGGCTCTCCACTGCGGCGTCTTCTGTGACAGGCAGTGGGTGCACCTCCTCCCCTGCAACGCCCCTTCCTCTTCCTCCTCCGTCTCCATCTCCTCCTCCCCTCCTCCTCCCCCTCCTCCTGCTGCTGCTGCTGCAGGTTCTGTTGCTGAGGCCTTGCTGTCTTCCTCCCTTTTGGGGAGGAGGAGCTCGCTGTCGGCGAGCCAGCAGGTTTGGTGGTGGAGCAGTGGCTCCGGAGGGGGGGCGTAGAGGCTCTGGCCGGCGTCGAGGGAGGAGAGGCTGCTGCCTGGGCTGAGGCGCCTCCTCTTGGTCCTGGCCTTGGCCGGGATCGGCGAGGGCTTGCGGACTGGAGGCTGCTGCGGGGGAGGGTTCGAGGACGGCGCGGTCGAGCTCTTCTGGTGATGAGGGTAGGCGATGGTCGGGGAGACGAAGTAGGTCGGGGTGCTCGAGAGGCAGTCTTCCACGTATATGGACAGCCATTCAAGGCTTCCGTCCTCGCCTCCTTCCTGCATGTGGGCAAAAGCGAGATGTGCGATTAGAACAATTCGGGCACTCAAATGAAGCAGGCATGTCACTGAGCAAGAAGAGGACCATGGATGCCTGTGAAAAAAATGTTGGATAGCCAATGATACTACAATTCGAGGTAATGGAAAGAAGAATGGTCCTAAAATTTTTGTCTGGTGCAGTAAAAACAGCTGTTTTCTCTCGATGATGTTTTAAGGGCTCATAAGATGAATGCCTTAACAAAGACTAAGATTCATCTCTAAGCCTGTTTCATCTCTAAGCCTGTGCAATGGGCAAAGAACAGGCATGCAAAGTCTGCAAAACAGAAGAAAAATAAACAGAAACAGGGAGGAGGAGCACAAAGCAGCAGAAGATGTACCATGGCGTGGGGAATGAGGTCTCCAAACAAAGAGCTGGCAGCAGAGGCCGACGCATTGGGATGGACATCCATGTCTCACAAACCCAGTGAGCGACACCCAGCAGCAGCAAGCCAATTCCTACCACCAAAAAAGGGAGAAATGGTTATGGAGGAAAGCAGCAGCAGCAGGATGTGGGTTTTGAGTCTCTTGTGGTTTAAGAAGGGGGGTGGTGGAAGCCTTGTGATATATGTGAGGGGGTGGCAGATTGGTAGGCAACAGCTGCTTCCCTCTTGCCCTGTTTCCTTTCTCTCTCTCTCTCCTCTTTTTATCTCAGCGCGTTCTTTTGTCGGTAGAATCGCCATACACATTTTATTACACGCAAAACGTAGACCCATACATGCACACACACACACACTGAACTCTTCCTGCACACAGCACACTGCACATAGCACACTCCAAATTTTATAATGTAAGGATACAATACATACAAACCCCCCCCCCCCCCCCCCCCCTACATTGTACTGCTTCTACTGCTACTATTTCAAAATTTGAAACTTGAGAGCGACTGATACTTGTATGTCACTGCTACATGTGACTCATTATTAGGAAAGCACACAACTCCAACCTCAAAGCTTTGTGTTCAGTAGCACCATTTGAGGCAGATGGGTGCTGTGACCCTACTGCTACACTTCTGCGTCTTCTTCTTAATGAGTTCAATCAAAACCTAAAATTAGGAGTGTTTTCTGAAATTGCTTTCCAAACATTTCGAAATCACTAACTAGTAGTAACTATGAACAGATCATTTGTTGTGTTTCTTTTCTTTTCTTTTTTTGCATGATCTTATTAATGCACGTCAGCTGTCACCATTTGTGTTGAATTCTTGACCATTTGATGATAATTGCTATTATTATATTTTGTTTTGTTTTCTCATCAGAAGGCTCCACTGAGATGGAGCCCCATGACTAGCAATTGAGCACAGCTGTCCTTGCGGGCCTGAGCGAAGTCTAGCGAGCATTTATGTTTATAGCAAGGAAACAAGAAGCAGGTTCTTGGCTTTCTTGTTGACCTCCCATGCCTTGGAGTGAATCAAACTTTTCTTTGCATCTCCATTGTTGGCATCTGTGGCAGCTTAAAGGAAGCTTTGTCGAGTCGATTTAAATGCTGGTAGTAATTGTGTGGACTGTAGAACATTTTTCATCCATGTATAGTAACTAAGTAACTGCGCAGTTAGATACGGAAGATGGCCTGTCTATTTGATGCCGTACTGCAATGATTGAGACAGCAAACTCATTGTCTTTACCTCGTGGTTCTGCTTGAATTGAGATGATTATAGAAGTTCTCAGTTCCATGAGCTAATAATCTTACAACTTTTTTTTTCTCCAAAAGAAACCATTTTTTTACTATTGTGAACATAGCCAACCTTATGATCCAAGTGTCAGACCTCTCAAACTGCAGGAACTGAACCAAGAGTCAAATGCAGCAAGTTGCATTTTGGCAACCAAGATCAAGAAGGAAACGCAAATGGGCATAGACTTTTGACATCATTGACTTCTCAAGTTTTCCTTGTTTTTTTTTATAGAGTGAAAGAGTTACGGTGTTATTTACAAGATAGATATGAATGTGGTGCCTGCATTTTTGCTCTGAAAAGCATATGACAAGCTGAGGATTAGATGATCAATGGGCTGCACCATGGAAGGAACCATAATGAGCAATGAATGGTGAGAGAACTATGGGCTGCACTTGGGCAAGTATTGGAGCCATTCCTCAGGCACGCCTTTCCTTATCTTCAGCATTCTAATGGCTGCTGATGTCAATGGAATGGCGAGTATGTCGTACTCCTTGGGGGCCTGCAACAATAATGGGGGAAGCATATCGACTTTGTCAGTGAATAAGGATTCCATGCACGTTAGCCTCCTTCAAGAAAAATTCAAGATTTATGATGAGTGATCATGACCTTCGGGACCTTCATCAGCTTCATATTTGCTTCCAATAAAGTCTTCTGACCCTTCCTTGAATTGCAACTTGCACATGCCGTGACCTGCAAACAAAATGGCAATAAATGAGATGAAAAAAAAATGCTTGAGGAGAGCACAGAAAACTACACATGATTACCCAAATTATGAGGTTGAATTTACTGAAATTGCTAGGAAGAGAATGATTAATTTATAAACTCAAAGTACCGTATCATTTTAAACCTCAGCACGACTAGACATAATCACTCTCCTAAGCAATTTTTTTGGTTGATGCATGAAGTACAATAGAAACAATTCTGAATTCATTAATGGAAACTGCTGAACTTTAAACATGTTATACTCTGATTTACAAAATTATTATACTCAATTGCCAGTGCGCTTTTTTCTACCTAACTTTAAGTATGTTCATAGCAAACCAACCTCCAAGAATCAATGGCATTTGCATCACTTAGACACTGGATCATACATATTTCCACAATATCCGCATGCGAGTTCTCTGTAGTTCTGACTGAGACTACAGTAAATTGTTCTCTTTTGTGACACTAATAATTAGTAATTTCTGTTTATCACAGGGGAGTAATTATGAATGAAAAATTTTGACTTCCTCAAGCACAGTGTTCTGCTCATTCAAACCAAACTATGACTGTGCTGCCCTTTGATCAGATCAATTCCGCTTATAATACATTTCAGGGATGATGATTATATTAGATTTCAACTTTCAAGCTATCTCAAACTTATTATTGCATCAACACAAAACCCCTCAGTCATGAAATGGAGAGCAGAAACTGGAAGTACAGTACAATTCAACCAAAGGAGTTGTGAAGTAGAGTATATATATCACAACAGTAACTGTAGCTATATACCAGATTTTCCCACTTCCATTCACCACCTCGAGAAATTGGTAGAACATGGTCAATTGTCAAGTTCTGAGGAGAAGAACAATATCTGCAAACATCAAACATGTAACCATTCAAATTATGCGATAAAAGTAACCCTTGAGGATGAATTCGAAATGCGTGACTTGATTAGGCTTAATCCGTACAGATCATACAAGAATGAGTGTTTTTCAAGGGAAACTTACTGACAAGTAAAGGAATCGCGGTACAGTATATTTTTGCGGCTAAGTTGCTGCTTGATTCTTCTTCTCTTTACAACTTGCAACAAATGTGGAACCTGAGTAGAGGAGATACATTGACTACAGAATTGAGATCCAATGTTATGCCACCATTATCCATGGTCATGACTAAGTAGGGATCAGGAGAAAAAGCATACTGCATACCCTTAAGACAGCAGGGATATAGAAAGATCCTCGAGGTGATGATACTGTCTGATCATAATATTCTAGAACATCAGCCTGTCAATTAACGAGAATGATAAGAAAATGTCTCATTAACTTGTTAGCTACATCCAAGTTAACTTTAGATATATGAATTAAGTGGTTCCTGCTCAGAAGGTGTATCAGAGAACTTATTACAGAAATCTTTTATAAGAAGCACAATGTTTGTATATAGATTTGGTGGGATAATAGGAAATCTAACCTTCTCCATGAATTCCAGACAAATTGCTCGTTTCCAGCAGACGACATTTACAGGCCTAAAACACGACAATAATCAGTTCCATATTTGAAAATGTACTGCACGGATGCATACTAATTTCACAATTTACACAATGACAATGATGTTCTTTTTCTGTTAATTGCAACAGAATGCTCCTGCTACAGTCAAATGTATCTTTTTACATAATAGTGTCATCACCAATAAAGTACATAAATATAGTTTGATGAAAGCACTGTTTTCAATTAATTATGAACTATGCTACAACTCGTCAGCAGTTCTTAAGAGTGCTGAACAAGAATAATTATGTTTAATTCTTAACCCAGTCCACACCTTTCTTAGGTCGTAGCACAGTTCTCATTAGATATTTTCATAAGGACAATAGATGAACTTTAAAGCTGTTTGTATCAAGTTTTCCTCAATCACGTCTTAAATTATGTTGATTGTTGCAGGCCAGTCAATAGCTTGAACCTGATGATGATGGTGGCAATAACTTGTGTGACAATTCTGAAATAAAATAACAGCAACAGGAAGTAAAAGTGCTGAATGGAGATCAGCTGCCGTGCACCTGTATGAAATATCCAGCACCAACCCCCTGAAGCAGGAAAGCTCGTCTGCCTCAAATTCTCTCTCCTGATCATCCTCGTACTCATCCTCATCCTCATCATCCATAACTTCCCTGATGCATTCCTCAGCTTTGGAGCTGCCTGGCCTCTTTCCCGTTGACCAAACCTTCGCACCAGCATCAGGGGGAGTTCTCAGACCCCTGCCGATTCTGTGGATGCTGGCAGGCCTCTCATGGATCCTCCTACCGTTGTTGATCCTGAACCTGACCTGCTCTCTCAATTCACACCCGAAAGGAGCCATGTCACCGTTGAACGTCAGCCTGAGACCCTCCACTGTGAACTTCGCCATGCTGCTGTTTCTTACTGACTTCCGGAACCTGTAAAATTCTGCTCCCAGTCAAGAACTGAGATATTCACCTGCGTGCTACGTGCTCCTTTTGGTGTGATCTTTGGATGTTGGGCCCTTTAGGGAGATGGTAATAATAACAGCAGTGGGAGATGAGCATGAGTTTTTTTTTTTTTGCCCCTTGTGATGACTTTGAACTTTGTAGTAGTAGTAGTAGACAATAAGGAAGGCCAAATGTTATGTTTGGAGTGCGGGAAATGTTAAGGTGCCACGGCCACATGTTGATGCAGGAATCAAACAATATCTCTGTCTCTCTTCACTTCCTTCACCACACACCTCTCTCTCTCTCTCTCTCTGCCCCAGCCTTGACACTGTGGTACTTTGGTACTTCTGAGCCATTAACAAATGGCACATGTAAGATGCAGGGATGGCATTCATGCAAAGAAACAGTACAGACATATCTTGGATCTCATGAAACTACTTAGCAAACAACTGAATTGGAATTGCAATTTTTCTTCTGTAGCTCACCAACTTGTTTGTTGTATCGATTTTTAGATTCTTATTAGATAGCACAAGTTGGTGAGCAATCTCTTCAATTGAAAGAAAGAAGAAAGCTTTTCCCTTTTTTCTCGTCTTTCTTGTGAACATATTATGCACTTTTTTATGAGGCTAATAATTCTCGATCTCTTTGCCTTGAAATGACAAATATGAGCATTTTTTTTTTTGCCTATTATATGAGAAATGAGGGATCACACATCAACCTGCATGTGGTCCTCTCTCTCTCTGCTTCATTTCGATTATTAGAAATGTTTCAAGTTTCAACTTGAATTATGAAGACCAAGGAAAAATATGCAAGGCTGTTTCAATTTAGATGGAGAATATGACGTCATATTTATTTTTTGGTACAAATGGAGAAAATGAAATTGAAGGCCAGCATTTAAAAAATGTGAAAGGATGCAGAGATTTTTTTTCTTTTTTAAGAATGAGGAAATTGTATAGTGTCTTCTTCTTGTACGTCTTCATTTTCTATTTCGAAAAAAGAAAACAAATGTGAAGGGATGACTTATAAGAAAATGACGTGCTTACTAATAATAATCCCAATTTAATTTTAACATCCCAAATCCCAAAACAAATTCGTTATATAGTACTTATATTATATGTTATGAATTTTAACCATCAACGTGATATAAATCACGATCTCAATTGAAACGCTAATATTTTCGTTAATTTATCAATACTTTTTTATTGAAGTGATTCGAACTAATCGTTGTATATTATTATTATTATTATTATTATTATTATTATTATTATTATTATTATTATTATTATTATTATTATTATTATTATTATTGCAAGTGCGCAACGCATTAATTATTAAAAATTAAAAAATAAATTCCACATCGCCGTCATCCTGGCGACACGTAAGCGCCAACTCATCCTTCTGGACACGCCCGATTCCCCGACTCAACTCGCCCGAGTCGCTTCCCCGGTTTAAACTCCCCCCGACTCTACTCACCTCCCACCGCCTCCGCCGGTGCCGATGGATTTCTCCCCCAGAGATCGTTCTCCGTTGCCTAGTTCCACCACCTCCGTGGCGGAGGACTATGTCCAAGCATAGCTCCGCCGCAGAGTTCCGGCCAAACACCAATTTGGAACCAAACCCGGATTTTCTCATCCTCCGGAGGGAGAATTCGGAACTGCCGGCGACGGATTGGGAGATGAAGGAAGTTCTCCGACGGCGGAGGAGGAGGGGAAAATATCTTGCCGGCGGAGCTGGCCAGGAGCGTCATGATGTTGGAGTGCGAGCCGTCGTCTGCCGAAGCCGGTGTCTGCTATGTGTATCTGGTCGGAACGACGCAAGGCTCTCAGGTGCCTCGATTGAACTAGTGATGTCCTTGTATTGGTTTTGCTTCTTGATCCCAAGCACGAAACATGATTTTAGACTATAATTTCTCCCAAGAGTTTGGGGATGAATAAGGCGGTAGGAAACAGCCACGGATGGAGTATATAACCGATGTGCATAGTTCTCCATGCAATTTTAGCTTCGATGAAATGATCAAAGCTACTGTGAAATATATATTGGATCAAGAAGCAATTTTGCCGTGATGTTAGAAGTGGTTCTTGGATAATTACGAGCTACATATATGCACTTGCAGGAATCCTGCCAGGTAGTTCAGGCCATCATCAGTTACTTAAAAGCACAGGTGTTTCCCTCTTGAAATTCAACAATCACTACACTGACTGATGGACCATTTTTAGGTTGGCTGCTGCTTTAGGTTGCTTGCAGCTTACTTCTTGGCTTATTGAATGATAGAATATAACATGCTCACATGCTGATTATTGAACAATTTTGCATTTTTTTTTCTCTTTCCTGCAGACCTCATTATATTTGCCATGATGCTTGCAGGTAGTTTTCCTGGAATTGTGCTCCAGTAGGATTGACATTTTGTTCACTCAAAATCTTGATGTTAGATATGTTGTTCTCTGTGGCATTTCTTTGATTAATGTTGCCAATAGGATATATTCTTTCCCTTTCTTTCATAGTTGTTGTTTCGGAATGTCTTTCAATGCTTATTCATAGTCTTGTAAGTCCTCTCGTCTCCTTCAAAAAGAGGAAACAAGAGCTCACAAGTCCCAACATACCATGTCATGATAATCAATACTGCTAGTTGTATTCAGAGTAATTTTAATAAATTTATTTGATGCGAAATGTTAAAAGGCGAATCTTGTTATTGTGACATGCTGATATGTGAGTTAGCAGCATCTAACTAGTTCCTCTTGTATATCTGTCTTTCACGAGAATCACCATAAATTTCAAACTTGAAAATCTAACTTGATGGTTGGAATTTTTTTTGTGTTACATCTGATATATTTGAAGGCTACATGTATGTAAATCGATGTCACATATCATTTAGTGGAAGCACAAACAAGAAGAAGGCTTATGTCAAACAGAAAATCATAACAATCTTGATCAACTAAGAAGTTTTTATATTCGACCCGCGAATCAACAACAAGAAAAGGGATACAAATAATGTGGAAGAAAGATTGGATGACCATTAAGGAGGGGAAATTTGATTCATTAGTAATCGTATCCTGATAGATAAGATATAATTTCTTGTTCTCGAAACTTTACAACATGTGTGATTTGTTTGAAGAGCTTCCATCACTTATTCCAACAATCATAGCCACATGTTAAGTTAAAGAAGCCTATATCCCCATCTAGAGAAATAGTAATGCATGTACATGTAGCAGACACTTGGTCCATTAAAGGTGTTACACACGCCACATCCATGGTTCATCTGATGATGTAGATGTGTGTTACATGTGTAGCTAGGGACAATGCGTTGCACCTCCCTATCAACCACCCGTCGAAAAAGATCTATAGCTAAGTTTCATCAACTGTGATAGAACAAATTTGATTGCAACTGTATTTGATATTCATGTATAGCTAAGTTTAAATATTTGAGAGAAGTTTAAATATTTAGGATCCATTGTAAGACAAGATGGTGAGATTGATGACGATGTTAATCATAGAATTCAAGCTGGTTGGTGTAAGTGGAGGAAAGCCACTGGAGTTCTTTGTGATAGAAAAGTACCCAATAAAGTTAAAGGAAAATTCTATCGTACTGCTATAAGGCCAGCAGTGTTATATGATAGTGAATGTTGGGCTATGAAGGGACAACATGAACGTAAAGTGGGGGTAGCCGAAATGAGGATGTTGAGATGGATGTGTGGTCATACAAGATTAGATAAGATTAGGAATGATCATATACGTGAACGAGTCGGAGTGGCTCCTATTAGTGAGAAAATGGTAGAGAATCGTTTGAGATGGTTTGGTCATGTTCAGAAAAGACCATTAGATGCGCCAGTAAGAAGAGTAGATCAAATAATCTGGAGTCCGATTAAAAGAGGGAGAGGGAGGCCAAGGCGGACACTTGGCGAACTAATAGAGCAAGATCTATTGGTGAATAATATACCGAAAGATTTGGTTACTAATAGAGCGGAATGGCGTCGTATGATCCATGTAGCCGACCCCACCTAGTGGGATAAGGCTTTGTTGTTGTTGTTGTTGTTGTTGTATTTGATATTCATGTGCTTGCTTCATAGAATGGCATGCAGGTTCTCCTATATGCTCAATGAACGAAGGAAAAATACCACCCAGACTTATGTTTGATCATTAAATAGTCTCTAATACTTGATCTTATTTAAATCTTCCTCGTCAAAGTTGTCATCTGATTCTCCACATTGGAATTGTCCAGTAGTTCATTTTGTTCCATTAAAAGTATGGTTAAACTTAGAGGGTCAGCTGATGCTACTGGCTGTTACAACAACAACAATAACAACAAAGCCTTATCCCACTAGGTGGGGTCGGCTACATGGATCATACGACGCCATTCCGCTCTATTAGTAACCAAATCTTTCGGTATATTATTCACCAATAGATCTTGCTCTATTAGTTCGCCAAGTGTCCGCCTTGGCCTCCCTCTCCCTCTTTTAATCGGACTCCAGATTATTTGATCTACTCTTCTTACTGGCGCATCTAATGATCTTCTCTGAACATGACCAAACCATCTCAAACGATTCTCTACCATTTTCTCACTAATAGGAGCCACTCCGACTCGTTCACGTATATGATCATTCCTAATCTTATCTAATCTTGTATGACCACACATCCATCTCAACATCCTCATTTCGGCTACCCCCACTTTACGTTCTGTTAGTAAGGTAAAATTGAAGAAATATGGGAGAGAGTCATGAGGAACAGTTTAACAACAACAAGGCAAGAACCATTTTAGCCTACAACAGAAGAGAATGGTCTGGATTCCATGGTGACAATTTTGCTGTTACAATTTAAAGGACGAACCTGGATGCTCTGTTCTGGAAGCTAGGTCTCATTTTAGGAAAACAATAACAATTCAATGCAAAGAACTGGGTAAATAAACTACATTAAAAAGCCAGTGAAACTGGTGTAGGGATAGAAGATAGGAAGATACTTAAAAACAGAATGTAGGCACATGCATCTTAAAAAAAAGGTAGGCACCTATGTAAACAGTCTTCTCCTGCTTCCACACAGACTTTTTTCATGTTTCAAATTTGTGAAGTTTCAGTCAACGTGAAAACATGTTAACCATCATGTGTCAACGCTTGTCCATTAGTTATGCAAACTCTTCTGTTACCTCTTATCTCAAAGGTCTTCTTGCCAGCTAAACTCATCATATATTCTGTCAGGAAGAACTTGGCTGGTATCATGCTGATTCCTGGCTCACATGTGGGAGGAAAAAAAGACTAATGTATTTGGAATTTTGAACAGCTGGTCTCTTGCAAAGGGCATGGATGTTTTCTCTTTCTGAAGATATAGCTAGTAGACCACAATCTTAAAGTTGTTGCCACTTCAGACATCTAAGAAACTTCAAGTAATTCCGGGCTCAGAATTTTGTGTTTCTTTTGAAGAAGCGAGAAGCTATGGGGCAGAATTTATGCTTGGTGATTGCCCGGTCAATGTATGTCATCTGAACTCTTTTGCCACTTTCATTAGAGATTTATAAGTTCTTTGTTTCTTTCAATGTGGTATTTTACTTTTTCCCTTGCCCCACTCTTTCCTTTTTTTCTTTTTAACGTTTTTTTCCTCTTCCTCTTTATATTGTTGAGTAGGTGGTGTATGATATGTGGATGGGAACTGTTGTGAAACTGTTTAGAATGACTTCCTTGCCTGTGACTCTGAAGATTTTACATGATTTACCATTTCTTTTTATAGAAGCTTAAAAGTGAAATTTTTGCTGAGGTTTGAATCTCTCTCTTTTGCCACCTACTTTTCACTGAACATGCAACAACAACAACAACAACAAAGCCTTATCCCACTAGGTGGGGTCGGCTACATGAATCATGTTCATAAGATTCGACAGAATTTTACGCTGGCTGTCGGGGCCTAACACAACCCTCCTCCTTCATCCGGGCTTGGGACCGGTTATAAAATATAGGCGGAGTTTTTTCACTGAACATGCATGTTATAGAATTTGTATGCTTCTTAAATTGCATCTGAGTTTAAGGATTCCTGACTGTGTTGTAAATATGTTGGTTGTTGGACGTCTGCTAGGTTAACTAACGATTTAGCTGTATTTTTATGGTTTCTTAAATTTTGCAGATAACATTAAGGAAGAATCTGGAGTAAAATGACATTATGGGAGAACAAAATTTGTGTGCTACATTGCATTTCAAACAACCTTCTTGCCAAGTCTTGAAGAGCTTAAAAGTATAATGGTAAACTATCAACAACAACAACAACAAAAGCCTTATCCCACTAGATAGGGTCGGCTACATGGATCATACGACGCCATGGTTGATCCATGTTCATGAAATTCGACAGGGTTTTACGTTGGCTGTCGGAGCCTAACACAACCCTCCTCCTTTATCCGGGCTTGGGACCAACTATAAAACATAGGCGGAGTTATAATGGTAAACTATCATGATTGTTTTTATCATTTTCATTTCTTTCACTCATCTTCAACATACTTTTATTAGAGTAAAACAATAGATTTATATTACACAATTACATGGACCCAAGTGTTAATTTGTTTCACTTAACCAAGGTGGACGATGTTGAGATGTTGACTCTCAAGGCATTTCCTACTTTGATGGATATATTGTACAGAATGTGACATGTTAGTTTAAACTTTTTTCCTCTTTTTTCCTCGTGTTTGCATTTAATATTTGGTAAAATTCTCCCTTTTTTCTGAAACCGTAAGAAAATGGACTGTAGAAATTTTCCAGTATTATGAATTGATAAACGTTAACTTTTGCCTTTGTGGATATCTGAAATCCATTGGATGCAAATCTCTTTGGATCCACAAATTCTTTTTTTGTGGAAAACCAACGATCATGAAGCCAGTAGAGCAACCATCCTGTTATTATTAGTAATATCATGCATCATATCATATGACTATATGATAGTCACTTTCATAGTGTTTATTTTTAATAAAATACTTCATAGACTGATGAGAGTGAACCATTTGCAGATGAAATTCAGTAGTGGATGGGGGTGATATAATAAGTTTTGGTGGAGTTGTTTCTTCATATTAAGAAATTTGTTAATAAACTCATATTAAGAAATCAGTCAATTGTTTTGTCTCTGCTCTTGAAATTTGTTCATTTTTCTGTTTAGTCGTTCCAACTTCCAATGCAAGCACTACTTCATCAGATGTATCCATATTTTATTATTTGTTATTAATACTGCATTGCACATGGTGTAATAGAGAGAGTATTTCTAATTCCTATATGCATTTGTTTTGCTCTTGCACCTCGCATATGCAGGTATTTGTCCTCTAAGTTGATAAATGTGGCCAGACCTCATTCTTCAGTCATCGCAGTTGTTGGGAAAGGACATTTATAGCGGCCTGTTGAGGTCACAAACTTTTCCTCCCAGCTATATGCAACTATTGTTTCTGCATTCGATTCACTCAACAACCACAAGTATTAGCGAGGAGAGGTAGCCATGAGATTGAATTCATCTTTGCCAGGAGAGATGAAACTTTTTCGTTGATTCACATGGACATCAGGTTGCAATATCACTTTGTGCCATACATCATAAATGTTTGTGCCATTTGATGAGTAAATGTTTGTCTTTCTCGTCATTTTTGTTGTGGTTGTTGACTTGTTGTAGGTGGCACACTAATCTGTTTGGAGGAGCAGTACTGGCAGCCATAACTGGGGTAGCTGCTGCATCTGTTATGTGCTTGTTATGTACACTTTCTACGCAAGAAGTGCGACTCCTGGAAGGAGACATGCATTGCAGTCTTTTTTGCTAGGAGGTTATCTGTTCTTGACAGGCCTACTGATGCTGAGATGAGTTATGCAGACACGTCGAATTTCTACTTGGATTGAGAAGTTTTTTCTGAATTCGAAAACAAAGTAAGTGCACATATGGAATTCAGATTATTTCAGTGATAAATTCCAGTACTTCCCAATTGGTCATGAAGCAAAACATTTCAAGCTGAGCTTATTTCAGATAGTTTTTTTTTTACAGTTTTTTTATTTCAGATAGTTGTTCGATCAAATGCATCATCGTGCTAAGAAACCATCGAGCTGAACTAGGAGACAGCGCCACCGTTCACCCTGACCACCTGTCCATTGACCCACTCGCCGGCGTCGGTGCAGAGGAACCCGACCAACGGCGCCACGTCCTTCGTCTCCCCTATCCGCCCCAGCGGGCACTCCGCCACCGCCCGCCTCACCATCTCCTCGCTCTTCCCGGCGTAGAACATGTCGGTCGCCACGGGCCCCGGCGCCACGCAGTTGGCCGTGATGCCGGTCCCCGCGAGCTCCTTCGCCATGGTCTTGACCATCGTCTCCACGGCAGCCTTCGACGCCGAGTAGGCCGCGTAGCCGGGCTTCAGCGAGGCCACCACCGACGTCGTGAGGCAGATGATGCGCCCCCCGCCGCCGCGGGCAAGGCGATTGGCGGCCTCGCGGCAGCAGAGGAAGGCCCCCCGGGCGTTGACGGCGAAGGTTGCGTCCCAGTCCTCGAGCTCGGTGGCGGCCACCGTGGGGTACTTGGGGTCGAGGATCCCCGCGGAGTTCACGAGGATGTGAGCCTTGGAGCCGAAGGCGGACTCCGCGGCGTCGAAGAGGGACTTCACGGCGGCGGGATCCGAGACGTCTGCCCGGACAGCGACGGCTCGTGGTGGGGAGTCGGAGGGGGAGGAAGAGTTGAGCTCGGCGGCGAGGCGGTCGGCCTCGGCCGAGTTGGAGGCGTAACCGAGGACGAGGGAGGCTCCGAGGGAGGCGAGGTGGGCTGCGATGGCCCGCCCGATGCCGCGGGAGGCGCCGGTGACGACGGCGACGCGCCCGGCGAGCGGTAGCGGTGCGGCGGCGGCCATTTGTGTCGCTTTTTTATAAAGTATAAACTATGTGGTGTACGATTTGTGCAGAAGCTCCGGTGTTATGTAGCAGATATAAGCGCTTGATGAAGTGAGGGTTGTGATGATTATTACCCAGCCGTCGGATCAAATCAGCCCTAAGTAAATCGATCGTTAATTAGCAAATGAAATATTTGAAAGGGAAAATAATTATGATTGATTAATAATTAGAGAGATGAAAAATGAAATATTTGAAAGGAAACGTTTATTTTTTTTCCCCTAAAGTGCATAATTGATCAACTTTTAAGCTTACATTTTTTTGTAGTTTAAAAAGAGTTAAGAAAAAAAAGTTGAATATCGATGAGATAAATTATAGAATCGAATTTTAGAAAATATAATAATATTATTATATGCTCAATCAATATTGAATGCAGGGAAACAGAAGGTCCACAGAGGAACACTTCTGCAAAAGGAATGGTGGACAAGAATTAAAAAAAAGGAAATGGAAATAGAAGAAGGAAAAAAAAAACAAAAGGAGATACGGACGGTCGGGATAGAGTCGTGGCGCTGTTTGAGTGGCCTCTTATATGTGATCCACTAATCCCCGTTTCAATGTACCTATCACAAACCAAGGAAAGGTTGGCCCAATGGTAAAGGACTGCTTCTCGAGTGATTCATGGGTTAGTAGCTCCGAATCGATTTTTTGAGTCGTCGTATTGATCAGGATAATACTACTTCGCTCGAGCTTCGAACTAGATTTGTTTAGTAGTCCTGAATATCGATGAATTGCGATTAAAAAAAATGTACCTACCACAATTATATTAATCTCATTTCAATTGTTTTCCTTAAAGTTATTTTTTAAAAAAATCATCCATTAATTCTAATCACAATTTTATTATTTACTATTATTTGAGAAAATATTATTAAAAATTCTAAAGATATATTGTTGGTTATTCATTTGACTTCTTTTTTATTTGACAAATGATAATGAAGGTTACAAGTATAATTTGATAAATAGAAAAAAAAGTTTAAAAAAATGATGATGTCGTAAGGTGAAGAAAAGATCAAGATAGCACCTGTAAATGGTTAATTATTTAGTTTAAGGGAGAATTTGAAAAGGAATAAGAATATAATTAGAAAAAAATATAAAGAGAGAGAAAGGTTAATCCTACTTGAAAAAGGAATTAGAATTAGTGTATAATTAAAAGTATGATTGGAAAGAAAAAAGGAAAAGAAAGAAAGGTAAATTCTATTGGGAGTATAAATTGTAATTAGATTAAAATTAGAATTTTTAATTTGATTTGAGGTGCAAAAGAATGTTTAATGGATATAGGACTTTTAAACATGAAAGAATTTCATGACATAATAATATTTCAATCATTAAAATAATATTTATTATTATTTTAATTTAAAAATATGTGATCAAATAATATGAAATTAAATAATTTCAAAATTAGAGAAAATGAAGAAATAAAATGATAAGGTGAAAGTAGAATTTGATTGAGAGAAATTATGAAAAAAGACAAAAAGAAATTTGAATAGAGATGAATTTTTTGTAAGTATAATTATGAAATGATTAGTGAAATTTGGATTTAGTTAAATTTGAATTTAACATAAGATAATTAATTATGGATGATCATAATTGATCGTGAATTAGTTCAAAGCCCAATGAGAGTAAAAATTCTAAGAACTATAAATAGGACCGAAATATGGTTAGAAACTCTCATTAATCTTTACAAGATTTTTGCATCACTAGCCATACTTTTCCCTCGTTAGCATGCAAATCGAGACGATCTAGAAGGCGACAGCTTGCACATAAGGTAAAATCGTTCAAGTGGTGGCCGAGAGTTTCTAGATGTCGCTAGTATCGACGTTCGTGCAGTTTATATTATACAATTACAACAAGGTGGATGATTTTGAGACGTTGACTCTCAAGACATTTCCTACTCTGATGGATACTCTTGTACAGAATGTGACATGTTAGTTTAAACTTTTTCCCTCGTGTTTGCGTTGAATTGGTAAAACTCTCCCTTTTTTTCTGAAACGGTCTAGAAGGCGACAGCTTGCACATAAGATAAAATCGTTCAAGTGGTGGCCGAGAGTTTATAGATGTCGCTAGAGCGTTACAATCGATCAAAGTATCGACGTTCGTGCAGTTTATATTATACAATTACAACAAGGTGGATGATTTTGAGACGTTGACTCTCAAGGCATTTCCTACTCTGATGGATACTCTTGTACAGAATGTGACATGTTGTAAGAAAATGGACTATAGAGATTTTCCAATATTATGAATTGATAAACATTAACTTTTTCCTTTGTGGGTATCTGAAATCCACTGGATGCAAATCTCTTTGGATCCACAAATTTTTTTGTTGTGGAAAACTAACGATCACGAAGCCATTAGTGCAACCATCATGTTATTATTCATCATATCATATGATAGTCTACTTTCATAGTGTAATAAAATACTTCGTAGATTGATGAGAGTGAACTATTCGCAGAAGAAATTCAGTAATGGATGGGGGGATGATATAATAAGTTTTGGTGGAGCTGTTTCTTCATATTAAGAAATTTGTTATTAAACTGATATTGCATACCATCACACTAAATTTGTTTTTGTCTCTGCTCTTGAAATTTGTTTATTTTCTGTTTAGTTTTTCCAATGCAAGTACTGCTGCATCAGATGTATCCAAATTTTAATATCTGTTTATGAATGTTGCTTTGCATATGGTGTAATAGAGAGATAACTTGTAATTTCTTAATGCAATTGTTTTGCTCTCGTACCTTGCATATGCAATTGTTGTGGTCGTTGACTTGTTGTAGGTGGCACACTAATCTGTTTCAGCCATAACTGGGGTAGCTGCTGCATCTGTTATGTGCTTCTTGTGTACTTTCTAAGCAAGAAGTGTGACATCGACTGCAGTCTTTTTTGCTAGCACTTTGTGGAGGAGGATTCATCTGTTCTTGACAGGCCTACACTGATGCTGAGATTGAGTTATGCAGACACGTCGAATTTCTACTTGGATTGAGATTTTTTTCTGAATTGGAAAACAAAGTAAGTGCACATATGGAATTTCAGATTATTGCATTGATCTTATTGATGATAAATTCCAGTAGTTCCAATTTGTCAGGAAGCAAAACATTTCAGGCGAAGGTTATTTCACATGGCTGTTCGACCAAATGCAACATCGTGTGCAAAGAAACCATCGGGCTGCACTAGCAGACGTAGCCACCGTTCACCCTGACCACCTGCCCGTTGACCCACTCGCCGGCGTCGGTGCAGAGGAACCCGACCAACGGCGCCACGTCCTTCGTCTCCCCTATCCGCCCCAGCGGGCACTCCGCCGCCGCCCGCCTCACCATCTCCTCGCTCTTCCCGGCGTAGAACATGTCGGTCGCCACGGGCCCCGGCGCCACGCAGTTGGCCGTGATGCCCGTCCCGGCGAGCTCCTTCGCCATGGTCTTGACCATCGTCTCCACGGCGGCCTTCGACGCCGAGTAGACCGCGTAGCCGGGCCTCAGCGAGGCCACCACCGACGTCGTGAGGCAGATGATGCGCCCCCCGCCGCCGCGGGCGAGGCGATTGGCGGCCTCGCGGCAGCAGAGGAAGGCCCCCCGGGCGTTGACGGCGAAGGTTGCGTCCCAGTCCTCGAGCTCGGTGGCGGCCACCGTCGGGTACTTGGGGTCGAGGATCCCCGCAGAGTTCACGATGATGTGAGCCTTGGAGCCGAAGGCGGACTCCGCGGCGTCGAAGAGGGACTTCACGGAGGCGGGATCCGAGACGTCTGCCCGGACAGCGACGGCACATGGTGGAGAGTTGGAGGGCGTGGAAGAGTTGAGCTCGGCGGCGAGGCGATCGGCCTCAGCCGAGTTGGAGGCGTAACCGAGGACGAGGGAGGCGCCGAGGGAGGCGAGGTGGGCTGCGATGGCCCGCCCGATGCCGCGGGAGGAGCCGGTGACGATGGCGACGCGCCCGGTGAGCGGCGGCGATCCGGCAGCGGCGGCCATATGGGTCGTTATCTTGTAAAATTTGTGGTGTACGATTTGTTCATAAGTTCCGGAGTTATATAGCAGATGTAAGCGCTTGATGAAGTGAGGACCATTTACCAGCCGTTGGATCAAATCAGCTCTAAATATTAGTGTTTTTGAAATCTCGGCTAATATATAAAAACCGTTTTTATAAACAATCGGATTTAAATCGGATCAACTCGGTGAAAATCGGATTGAATCGAAAAATTTAGCCCATTTTTTTGTAAAAACAATGAAAGAGGTGAATAAATGGAAAAAAAAAAAGAAAATAAGAAAATGTATGATAACAAGAATCTGGAATAATTAAAGGGGGGAGTGATACAAGTTATTTGATTGCAATGAATGGATACAAATAATAAGGAAGTAATTTGAATTTGAAATGAAATTGGAAAGATAGTAATAAAGATAAATTTGAATAAAAGAAAAATGATCATGAACATAAATAAGGAGATGACAAAATTTAAATTATTATAAATAATATATATTAAAATATGAAAATAGAAACATAATAATGTACTAAATTTTATCGGATGAACTTATACAAGAATTCAAATAATATAGAAAGAAAATATGAATTTGAAAAATAAAATGCGGTCAAGATAATAATAACGGAAATCTGAAAAAGAAACTGTACGTGAAATTATTAAATAGTTAATTATAAATTTAATTATTTATAAACAATATATATTCTTAAATGTAAAAAATAATTTAATTTAAAATGACGATTCATATACTTTTATTTCATTATTTTCTTACCTTTTTATACTTTTATTTGTAGTATATTATTTTAAAATAATTAAATAATATTATTTTAATAAAAATTTGGTTCAACTCGATCGAATTCGATTGAATCAATCAAATCATGACCCAATTGATCGACCGATACAATGTCCGGTCCAGTTTTAAAAATATTGTTAAATAAAATTGATCATTAAATAGAAAATACATTTTTTTGTTGCTAATCATTAAATAGAAAATACATTTTTTTTGTTGCTAGCCCCTGTCTCTGTCTGACGATGCAACCCACGCGACGATAAACACTGTCCACATGGTAAAGATCGGCTCATCATCGAGTCCAATTAATTCGGTAACATTATCTTACGTCGTGTGCCTAGCAATGAGCATGTGAAGCTTCCAATAAAAAATTTCTTAAAACTCAAAACTTTTATTTAGCAACAAGAAGCAGACCCACTCCACCCTAATTTTATTGGTAGCAAATGAAATATTTGAAAGGGAAAAGAATTATGATTGATTAAGGATTGGAGAGATGAAAAATGAAATACTTGAAAAAGGACGTTTATTTTTTTCCCCTAAATTGCAAATTTTGATCAACTTTTAAGCTTACATTTTTTTTAGTTTAAAACGAGTTAAGAAAAAAAAGTTGAATAACGATGAGATAAAATTATAGAATAGAATTTCAGAAAATACAACAATAATATTGTATGCTCAGTATTGAATGAAGTAAGTACAAAAGGCCCAAAGTGGAAATTTCTGCAAAAGGAATGGTGGACAATAATCCAAAAAAAAAAGGAGAAATAGAAGAAGAAAAAACAAAGAAAGATCCGGACGGACGGTCGAGATAGAGTCGTGGTGCTGTTTGAGTGGCCTCTTTTATGTGATCCACCAACCCTCGTTTCAATGTACCCGACACAATTATATCGATCTCATTTTCAATTACTCAAATAAATTAATCGTTTACTTTCCTTCAAGTTATTTTAAAAAATTTTCCATCCATCAGATCTAATTACAATTGTATTCTTTACCATTATTTGAGAAAAAATTATAAAAAAATCTACAGATATATTGTTGGTTATTTATTTATTGCTTGACAAAAGATAATGAACGGTACAAGAATAATTTGATAAATAGAATAAAAATTTAAAAAAAATGATGATGTCGTAAGGTGAAGAAAAGTTCAAGATAGCACATGCAAATGGATAATTATTTAGTTTAGGGACTGAATTGAATATATGTTCTTTTTGGCAATATCAAAATTAATGTTTCAAATAATATTTAACGGTTTAAACGATAATTATTTTTGGTAAATAATAAAAATAAGTAGCATATAATATTTCATATGAAAATAATAAAAAGATACTTCTTTTACAGATTAGATGTTAGCGTTTTATATTTTTTCAATTTTACTTTTATTCAAATATATTATTTCTTTCTAACTTATCTTATTATTTTCACATTTTTATTTTATAATCATTTAACTATATTTCATGCTTAATTAATTATAAATTATTTATATGTTAACAATGAATGAAAAATAATTTCACAATTAATATTTTTATATCATGTGTGCACTATAAATTTTTATATATTTTAACAAAAAATTAGTTGTGAATTTTTATTTTATTTAATTAAGATAATATTTAATTTATTGTACTATAATAAAATTTGTATAATACCTAAATTAAATAATTTGTCATATGTCTAATTATGTCATTTTATATTTATCAGCTAATTCTACCGCTAAGATTATCAAACACTTATTTGTTACAACCTCTATCCACTAATCATCATCAGCTACCCGTTATCTAATATATTATCTGCTAGTTAAACCAATATCCGCTCATCAAACTGCTAATAATGTCAAACAGAATCATAGGCAAAAGCGCAATCGGTGGTGCCACTAAGTTCGAACATTAGTCATTTGAGGTGGTCGTTCACTCTAACCATTCTACTAACATATCAAATAGGACAAAATGGAGGCCAGGACTATCTCATTCGTCCCTACCCTCATACTTAAATCACAATTTGATTGATTGAGGCGGACCGGTAGATCAGACATTTCTCCGAATTGTCTATTCTTTTTATGAAAAAACTAGTTTTCCCCATTGATTGATTTCCTCGGTTCGTCGCCTCATTGCTGCCTCGATCCCGTAACATTGCTCGCACCTCCAACGTTTGCCAGACTATCGCTCACCCTACCGCTGCTCGCCTTACCAATGTCGCTCACCCTTTGTCGTCGTTCGTCCCTTCGACGCTCGCCCGACCTTCATCGTCGCTCGCCATGTCACTGCTAGGATGGAGGATCATGAGATCGCGAGCTACACTAGGGCAATTGCTCGAGACGATGCCCCAATCCCACCTTGATGCCGCTCATGGATCCCCTGACACCACTCATTGTCATTGCTGTCGTGACGTCGCTCGCCACTAGTCACCCCTCGGACATTTGCCTAACCGTCACTCACCCTGCCACTACTCGCCTAACCACTGCCGCTCGCCCTTCATCATCGTTCGCCCCTTCGACGCTTATCTCGCTCCTCTGATGCTTGCCTGACCGTCACTCACTCTGTCGCTGCTCGTCTGACCACCACTGCTCGCTTTCTATCATCGTTCGCCCCCTTCGACGCTAGCCCTGACCGTCACTGTCTTGCCCTCCGACGCTCACCTAACCATTGCTTGCCCTGCCACTCGTCGCTCACCCCTCTTTCATTCGTCCTATCGCTATTCGAACGGAGGATCATGTGTTGCGAGTTCCGCTAGGGCAACGAGGGATCTAACATGAATATTGAAAACCAATTTTTTCGTAAAAAAAAATTGATGATTCGAAAAAATATCAAATTTAGTTATCCGCCTCAATCGAACAGACTACAATTTAAGTGGATGCTCAGGACCAATGGCAACCTCCATTTTTTTTGTCCTAACAAATATGTTAGGTTTATAATGCCAAAGGTGCGAGAAGCCATTTGACTCCGCCTTTTAATATAGCCATAGTCAAAATAAGGTAAATGGAAATAGCCCTTGGTAGCTTTTTTGGCAAGTGTGTCGACTTGCATATGTATTATTTTCTAGAAGTCATTTTATACTAATACGTATTATTAATGTAATTAAAAAAACATGTAAAAGACGTGAATTGGTATCCTTCACCGTAATATTCCATTGTTGACTTCAATTCAAAGCAAGAGTAAAATAAAAAATACAAGCATAATGAATATGCAAAAATTCGTCATATAATATTTGTTTACACACACAAAGGATAACAAATCCATAATTAATAATAAGAATGCCAAATTAATCACAAATATCCAATCCATAATTGTTGGACAATCAAGAAAGCAAATTTGACATAAAAATACTTAAGTATTTGTTTATAAAAGAGCGCATAGAAATGCTTTTAAAGCTTAATATTCAAAATAATAAATAGTATTATATTCACGTGAATAATAATATAAATAAATCAATATTATTAATTATGACAACAGTAATGGAAATAATACTCTTTATTTTTGTGATCATTATGTAATTTTTTATGTTATTTTATATATTTTTTATCTATAAGTGATAAAAGTAAAAAAAAAAACGGATTGTCTGACAATGGAAATCAACATCAATAATAGAATAAAGAGTTTATTCTGTTTTATTTTGCTTAACATGGTGCTATTTCTTAAAAAAAATGTAAAGAACAAAAGTTAAACTCGTGAATAGTAAATTTTACAGAGATAGCTTATTCATAAAAATGAAATATCAATTTTTCTAAGATCAAATTTAAAAAAAAAAATACTAATCTAACTACACAATTATTCTATCCCATGAATGGTTATTCACGAAGCGAACATGTAACGACCGGCCCAAACAACAAACATAAAAAATTCAAAAAATGAATTCAAATTAAAAAAAATGTAACAGACCGAGAATACGGGAGAGTAACTTCCTCCGATTCTTGGCCTCTTCGACTACGTCTCGGAGAGGGGAGGATGGCCAACGTATAAGGGACACGAAAGGGGGGGAGTCGCAACTCCTTTGGACTCCACACTCGGCCGCCGCACTCTCTCCTCCTCCGTTTCTCCTTCTAGTGAACGACGCGTCCAGGCGTACTGAACAAAAATAGGGGCGAACAATGAACGAACCTCCGGCACGAACAGGGGACCCTTCGACGCATACGCGATGCTGGCTGCACCACGTCGTGGGCTGGGAACGAGCGAGATCGGAGCAGACACAAGAAGAACCGTCGGTGAACCTAGCAATCGAAAAAAGGTACCGTAGACTTATAAATCACCTAGACGATAAAATATCGACCAGTTGATGTGTAATATAAACCGGTTCTGTGAGAATGGTCGACCGATCCAAGAAAGCAGCGACCTTATGATCTTATGATCGGTCGACCGATTTGACATGGTCGGTCGACTGATCCGGCGAGAGCCCCGTCAGAAGCCACGTGCATTTGATCGGTCGATCGATTCCAGAAGAACGGTCGATCGATCTTGCGATGCACCGAGGCACCGTAGCGATCGATCGACCGATTCAAATTAAACGATCGACCGGCTCAACGCAAGAGAGTGGTCGACCGGTCCAACCGAAGCGATCTATCGGTCCAACAGTAGCGGTCGACCGATCCAGGGATAAAGAGGGATTAGAGATAAATTTCAAGTACGAACATTGATTCGCTCAAGTCAAACACATGGCCCAAATAAAAGGCCCCATCTGGGTTTCCCGATCCGGTCCAATGTATATTACCAAAAGATAAAAGTACCCGCAGATGATAATAAGATAAAGTAAATATGAAACTATGGGATAACTATGTGCCTCCCAAAGTACAAAGTATAGATCAAGGTATGATACAGAGAGGGGCATGTAGCTGAACTGAGGAGACAATGAACCTACCGGTTTTAATGGCCACTGCTCCTAAGACATAGGCTCTCTCCCACTTGCGTTCCGAACAAGGGTGATGTATTGACACATCCTTCCCACAAGAGGGCAATATATGAACTTCAAGGTATAACGCTAGAAGGACGAGTAGCGTAGCTGAGGAGATAGCGAACTTACGGGTCTTTAATGACCACTGTTCCTAGGGTATATGTCATCTCCCACTTGTATTCCGAAAAGGTATGTCTTAGCATACACCTTTCCTATCAAAGGCATCCTGGCTATGCAAATGCATAGAGGCACCTCTAGCTTTCCAACTTAATCAAGTTGAGCTCGCATAGAACAACAAACTTTAAAGACCCCATAGTAATGTAAAAGACGTAGTATCATACAAAACAAAGCAAAACATGATAATGTATATCACAGTAAAATACATAATAGGGTATTGTTAAAATAAAGAACAAAGCATAGAGATGAATGAAGTATTGCTCATTGCTCACAATGATTAAAGCATTGTGACTATTGTTCAAAAGCACACGTTCTATTGATTCTCCATTATCACTATTAATTATAATATGATTTTCATTTTATCGTCTATGCTTCTATGTGTACTGGGCGTTTCGCTCATAGATTTTTCATGCCTCTGCATTGAGATTTTGCAAGTGAGAATCGTGCCTAGGGAGGTGATGAAGAGCATAGAGCTCAAGGATAGCCGCATATGACTCGTCACACGTCATAGCATTTCACCATTTTATTTCATTATTCGAATTATTAGTTATTGTATTCAAAGGATTAGGGGTGTTCACAGTGGACCCGACCCGTGAACAAATCTGACCCGACCCGATCAAATTCGGTCAGGTCGGGTCAAAGCCTCTAGGGGTAGAAAACCCGACCCAACCCAATCCGGTTCGGGTCGGGTGGTCGGGTCACCCGATCACCTTTTTTTATTTTTTATTTTTTGCCTTACTTTATATATATTTTTTAATATAAAAAAATATTTAATAATTATTATAAAATATAAAGTATCTTTTTTTTGATTATTTGAGCATTATTTTCGTAATTAAAATGTTTTATTTTCATATTTTTCCCATTTTAAATCAAGTATAAGACTAAAATTAGGTAAAAATTTTAAAAAAATTAAAAAATAATAATAAAATAGTCGGGTCATCGGGTTGGGATTTCTCAACCCGTACCCGACCTGAACCACCATCGGGTTGAGTTCGGGTCGGGTCGGGGTCCGACCCGACCACGATCTGACCCGACCCAAACTAGGTCGGGTCGGGTCGGATCCCGCACATGTGATCATTTCCACGAATTGTTTGAAATATGTGATCTTCTCTTTTCTCTTGAACGATTCCATTAAATAGTGATGTCCTTTGAATTTTCGACGATTTTCTTCCGCAAATGTTTTCTTTCACTTGTTTCACCATTATTTCCATTGCCATGTGTCTAAGTTGTTGACTGATCAAAGTCAATAAAGTAGTAGACAGTGTACCCTCATGATCAATCTGATTGCCTACGTAGGAGGACGTTACAAACAACACCTTAATATGATTATTAGTCAATACTAGTCCTAAATTTCGTACGATGCACTGATGGAGAGATATTACGAAAAAGTATATAATATACAATTATAATATTTTAATTTATAATTATTATCAAAACTAATTTATTAATATTTAAATGTGATAAATAAGTTGATATATTTTGAAAAGTTAAAAACTAAATTTAAATAATCTAAGCCCCAATTTCTACTTATTTTTTAATTATTAAACAATTGATTATTTTACAAAATATAATTATTTTATAACTTCTTATTTCTTATTTATTTTATAAGTAAATATTAATCTTAATTGGACTCAAATTGAATTCCTTGTTTAAAATGATTTTTTAGCTTTCAAAATAAACAATATCTTCTAAAAAAATTGCATAATATTTTATTATACTTGCACATTACCTTTTAGAAAGAAAATATTATTTATTTTAATCATACTCAGATTGTATATTATTCTTTTCATTTTTCAAATAATGCATTATCTTTTAAGAATGAAATATTATTTATTCCATTATATTTTAGAAAGGAAATATCTTAATTGGATCAAATTGAATTTATTATTTTAAACCCAAAAAATAATAAATTATATTTTAAAAAAATAAATATTTTTCATTTTATTATACTTGTATAATACATTTGAAAGAAAAGATTATTTATTTTAATCATACATTATTATTACCCAAATAAACTATATATATATATATATATATATATATATGTATAAAGAACATGGTGTTTAATTTAATTTATGTGATGTATTAAACTAATTTTTAATATAATTTAAATGATGCAATTTACTGTTTTATATAGGCTCGATATACTTTTCTCAGTAATTATTTTATCACATTTAATTATTAAAAGAATATTTTGTTAATTCTTAAAAATTAATCTGAAAATTTTAAAACATGCCAAAAAATAATAAAAATATATAGTTACTAATGTTACGAAAATCTTATTATCATTAAGGAACTAAAATATTTATGTGGCTAAATAAGTTAAGAATTTTATTACTGATGAAATTAGATTTTTCATTTAAATTTTATCTTTTTTTGACTTTTGTCTTATATAAGAGAGTGTTATTATAAGATAATTTTTGCTTTCTTAAAAATCAAAACATATGGTTTAAATTTTCTAAAATAATAATAAATTTTACTATATATTTATAGGTATATAAATCTTATAAATAATAAATCTTATATTTATATTTATAACTAATAAAACTTGAAAAGGAATTAAATATTTCTTTTTACAGCAAAGAACACTAATCTAACCAAAATAGATTACCATATGGATCTTTTACTTTTAGGCTTATAAATCCTATCATCTTGTATAACAAAAAATTATTGTAGGATAATTTTATTTTCTGAAAATGTTCCAAAAATAATTAACATGATTTTTATGTCCTGAACTTTTCGTCTAAATAATTAGCATAATTCAATTACGTTTTGTAGAGTTACTCGTCTAGGAAATGATGTATTTAATTAGTATATAATTATTTTAGTATGATTAGATATGGGATTAGTTTAAAATAATTGTATATTCTTGATTTGTTTCCATGTAATCAAATATAAATATTATCTAATCAAAATATATTACCATATGGATCTTTTACTTTTAGGCTTATAAATCTTATCATCTTGTATAACAAAAATTTATTGCAGGATAATTTATTTTCTGAAAAATAATTAACTCAGGATTATTATGTCCTGAAATTTTCATCTAAAAAATCAGCATAATTCAACTACTTTTTGTAGAGTTGTCCATCTAGGAAATGATGTATTTAATTAGTATATTAGTATGATTATATATGGGATTAGTTTAAAATAATTGTATAACCTTGAGTTGTTTCCATTTAATGAAATATAAATATGAGATATTATTAGTTTCACTTAGGATACGTAATCTTGAGCATATATGTGTATGAGTAGGATTAGAATTTGCAATAGACTGAAATAATATAATATAATTTGAAATAGATTTTAAACATTTCCATTAGAATTTTCACTTAAATATTTTGATAGAAATTATAATTAGATATTATTATCTTACATATTTAATTTGAAATAGGAAACCAAATGTTAAATAGTGATCATTTTGGATACGTAATAGGATTATTACATTCTACTTATCCTTGATTTGTTTCCATGTCATTAGTATAATTTGATTATCTTAAAATTCAATATTAAATGCCACAATATTAAGTTGCTGAGTTCCTTAGGATGCATGAATGATTTGATATTATAAAAATATGATGGTGGATAAAAAATATTTAATTAATCAAGCCATCATGAATCGAATGATGATTAATAGAAGTACGATGGTACTATCTTTTAAAAAAGGTAGTGCAAATATTAAACCCTAATAAGAAAAAATGATTGTAATATTATAATTGGAAATAGAAAAAAATGATTATGCTACTCCTTTTAAGGAGTAGCAACATCATACTCTCATGGATGATGTATACAAAAATTATTTAATTAATTAAATCATCGTTCATTATGAATAAGATGATAATTAATAAGGATACGATGGAGTTACGTGGATAGCACTTAATAGGGATTAAACTATTTTGAAATGCTTAGAATTCATTAAATCTTTCAAGATCAAAGATAATATTAATCTTAATCGTACTCAAATTAATTTATTTTTAAAATTATTTAGACTCAATTGAATTCATTGCTTTCAGTTTTTTATTTAAAAAATAATACATTTTCTTTGGAAAATGAAATATTATTTATTTTCTTACACTTGTACATTACCTTTTAGGAAGGAGATATTATTTATTAATATGGTTATTAGTCAATATAGATTAACAGAGAGCAGGATAATAATTAGATAATATTTTATTCTCAATTTTATTTAACGGTTTTCATAATATTAAATGAAAACAGCATGAAATGCAAATGAATTTGTTTGGTAAATTACTTAATAAACGTTATATCAGAAAAAAAAAACAATTTTGTGATTTGTAAGGGACAAATAAATTAAGAGGATAAGATCCGGGAAAATCAGGAAAGTACGAGGGTATTCTCGCAAATTTGGAAATTTCTCCTTGTGGCGGCGGACCTTTTTGTTCTCTCTACATCTCTCCTCCGCTCTCCTCTTATTTTCTCTCTCCTCTCTAGGGTTTTTCCTCGACCTCTCGCCCCCCTCTTTGAAGTCGCCGCCAAGGTTTCGCGCTAAGCTTCCCCTGGCCGTCGCCAGCCCACCGGAGTCGCTCTCTCTACCTCCGGATCCTGCCATGGCCGCCGTCGCCCCTGCTGCCGAGCGTATCCTTCGATTCCTCCTGTGCTGTCGGCCCCTTCTTCTTAGTTCCCGCGGGCGGGTTCTTTCGGCCTGTTTTTTTTCCTTTTTTCTGTGCGCGCGGGGTCTTTTCGTCGTTTGATCTCATCGGGAGTTGGGGTTTTGTTTCCTGGCACGCTCACTATGGTTCTTCCTTCTATCGGTTGCCTTTGGGGTTTTTCATAGGGTTTTGCCGCTCGGATCCGTTGTTAACTGATGGGTTTTTTGTTGATATTTCGTCTTCGTTTGATCTGTCGCGGTTTCTTGTGAAGCGCCTCCCAAATGGTTTTTTTTTTGTTAGTAGTTCAATCTGTATATTGTCTAAAGTTTCATTGGGTGACCCTTTTTACTTTTTATGTTTAACAGTTGATTCCTGATTGGATTTACTTTTTGGGGGTAGGAATTCTCGTGTCAATTTTCTAGTCTTAAATTGATTTTAAAAGAGGTGCCTTTATCCTTGATTCAATTTTTACTACAGAAGCTAAAGATCTGTTGCAGAAACTGACTATAGATCCTAAGAATAAGACTCAGAATGCAACAGATGCTGCTAAGAAGGTAATATAAACTTTTCGACATGCTATGATTGTGATTTGCAAATAACATGGATGCTGATGCTGTATGAGATGAATTAACAGAATTCAGGAGCCGCTGCAACAAACAATGCGATTCCTCCATATGACAAGTCTCTGACTCCTCTACTTCAGGAGTACTCAGACGGCAGCCGGGGTTATTTACCAAATGGATACCCTTCGACCTATTATTATGGAGGTAAATTTGTATTTCTGATCTTTTTAGCTATGTTGCTTCAATTGTCATTTGCACGTTTTTTGTAACCTTTTGATGTATATTTTACATGTAAAATTTTTTTGTTGGCGTCATCATATTTATTTTAACCACAATATCCTTAAAAAGAAATTAACCACAATAAAGTATTATGTTCAAGGGTTGTTGCTTGAATTTGGTTTCATGCCTTGATTTGTATTTTGCATGTTCGTGAAGGATGACATGATGATATGTATTTGTTCCTCAGGTTATGATGGCACGTTGGGTGAGTGGGGGGAGGATTACCCTAGATATGTTAATCCTGAGGGAGTCGAGATTTCCCCTGTAAGTTGTTTGCAATTCAAGTTTCCTAGTTCTTAGTTCATGGTCTAATAACTAATGAAAGCCTCTTTTTCCTCTGATTGTTTCCTTGCATTTCTGAAACCAAATTTAATTGCATGGAGTATAAAAATGTTAATCTATGTCTACATGATCATTTAGATTAACATGTCTTATACAATCTTCTAAGTTTTTGCAGGGCTTTTATGGGGACATGTATCACCATGGCTACGGGTATGCCCCATATGGTCCATATCCTTCTCCTGGATCCCCCGTTCCAACCTTGGGGCACGATGGTCAGTTATATGGCCCTCAACATTACCAATTTCCTGCCCCATATTATCAACCACCGAACCCTACCAGTACACCATTTACCAATCAAGCTCCTAGCTCCAAGGGCAATGTTTCTACCTCTGTTGCTGCTGATCAGCCACCTGTTTCTGTGGGTTCAACTAAATCTAATACAAATATGGAGACGAAGGGAAATATGAATGGGAACAGTGGTTCAATAAAAACTAAGCCGAGCCAACAAAATTCTTCGATGAATTCTAATGGCACATATGGTCGAGGATCTTTGCCTGGTGGGCTTCATTCTTCTGGCTATCAGGATCCTAGATTTGGTTTTGAGGGCATGTGGACCCCAGTTCCATGGTTCGATAGCCACATGTTTCCTGATGGACAGCAAAAGCCTGCTTCGACAAATTCCGTCTCTTCTACTGGGGCACATGTTAACAGCAATACAACAGGACAAAATCAGAATGTCCGCACCTTTTCACAACTCATGGTACGAGAATAATCTTTATTTTGTAAGCAATTTCTGTTTTAAGCTTTCTATTTGAGTTGAGTTCTACTCGCTGAATTTTTGTGGAACCCATGCACCAGTGAATATTTCTATTTGTTTACTATCTTTAAACCCTTATCCCAGGAGAGGAGACAAGCAAATCAAGTTGGGTAGTGTCAAGAGCTAGCTATTTTTTTTATTGAATTTATTGTGATAATTCACATTCTTCTTGATGTATCTTCCATGCTTTAAAAGCACGAATGCATATCTTCTTTTCATTATTTTTATTCTTGTTAAAATTTTCAGGGTGCTCATACGCCAAGACCAATATCTGGAATGGGGATGTCAGGTCCTGGAGTCGCTGGCAGGGTATATGGCAATAATATTTATGGCCAGAATGCCAATGCCTTCAGAGGTGGTTTGGGTTTCGGATCAAATGCTTTTGATTCTAGAATGAATGGGCGATGGGGAATGGCTCTTGATAACAAGTATAAGCCAAGGGGTCAAGGAAATGGATTTTATAGTTTTGGTAATGAGAATTTGGATGGACTTAGTGAACTCAACAGGGGGCCAAGAGCAGGACGTTTGAAGAACCAGAAAGTTTTTGGTCAAACTGTTACTATAGCTGTAAAAGGACAGGCCCTTCCAGCTGTTGGAAACATTCCGGACTCTTCGGATGTCCCTGACAGGGATCAATACAACCAACCAGGTTTCCCTGATACATACTCGGATGCTAAGTTCTTTGTTATCAAATCCTACAGCGAGGACGATGTTCACAAAAGTATTAAGTACAATGTTTGGGCTAGCACTCCTAATGGGAATAAGAAGCTTGATGCTGCTTATCAAGAAGCCAATGAGAAGACTGTTAGATGCCCAGTTTTCCTCTTTTTCTCTGTAAGCATATTTTTTCATTTGCAATGGAGTTACTTCTCTTTTATTCTTACTTTTCTCTGAATAATCTAAAGTTCATTTTTTGGAAATTATAGGTGAATACAAGTGGGCAATTTGTAGGTGTTGCAGAAATGACTGGGCCAGTTGATTTCAACAAGACTGTGGAGTACTGGCAGCAGGACAAATGGACTGGTTGCTTCCCTGTCAAGTGGCATATTGTAAAGGATGTACCCAACAGCATTCTTAAACACATCACTTTAGAGAATAACGATAATAAACCAGTGACCAACAGTAGAGATACTCAGGAGGTGAGGATGGTTCCATTTTCTTAATTGTAAAGTTAAGGCTGACATGTATATTTACCAATTACCGTGTACACTCACAGGTGAAGCGTGAGCAAGGCCTTCAAGTTCTTAAACTTTTCAAGGAGCATACCAGTAGGACTTCCATCTTGGATGACTTCAATTTCTATGAGACTCGTCAGAAGGTAATGCAGGAGAAAAGATTGAAGCAGCAGCACTTTCAGAAAAAGGTAGAAACCTTCATCTTTTATGATATGTGGTTTTCAATTTGTAATTATTTGGCGAACTCTTTAGTAGTAGGCTGTTATTAGCATTGTTGAACGAGTATTCTAGTTTTTTGCCTCCGCTTTATCTTTATTTTGATTTGTCCTGATTTCCATATCACTTATTTAAACTGCTTTATTATCTTTTCTTGATGCTAACTTGTATTGTTGGTCTATTGTCTTTTTTTTTCTTTATTCTAGATTTTAGATGTAAAGCATGTTGATGTTGACGAGAAGGATAAAGATGGTGCAAGTGGAAAGTCTGGATCACAGATGCCTCTTGAAGTTGCTACAGTTGTAAACGACCCTGTCCATGGTGGTCTTGCTGAGGAGAAAAGCGGAGTGGTTGCTGTGGCTGAGAAGAGGGTTCTAGCTAATGGTGTTGCTTGTTAATCGATGCTCCTAGAGCAGATTGTTCCCTCCAGACAGTTCATCTGCTTGAATGCTTTAGATTACAGTGGAAACTGAACTTCCAGGTTTCAGAGGCTACAACATGTTGACAGATGTTGCCTTACAAGGCAGCTTAATTTTGGTAAAGCTGTTCATCAATGTATGAGTTCTCTTTGTTTTCCTTTAGTAGCCGTCCCTAAGGTAGGAGATTGCTAAATTGCTTATCCTAGATGCAAATGTTCTCTTTTACTGCTCCATATGATGAGATGTTTTTTTTTTCTCTTTACCCCTTTTTAGGTTGTCCTTTTGTCGACAAAAGAAAAATGATGATCATCGTTTTCTTGATGTAGTGCGTTTTTTGTTTGGAGTTAACAGTGGAATCTTAGTGTTATTTTATCCCAAGACAGTGGCCTTCGATATATAAGCAGGAGAACTGTGTTTCCACTTATTCTGTGTTCGTTGAAGTTTTTTGGGAGGTAACTATTGTAATTACTTTTTGTTCGCTCATCTTTGCCATTGAAACTTAAAAAAAACACTGAAATTCTTATATATATATATATATATATATGTGGGCAGATATATATATACGGATTCAATTCGATTAATTTTCTATTTGACTTGGATTGATAAAGATCAAATTTAATCCAACTTGAAATATCATGAATTGGACTATGATTGAATTTTTTCCTTGATTCTTTTAGAATTTTTAATATTATCTTATTAAAAGAAATTACTAATTTTCTAGCATCTAAAATAATTTTCATACATATGAAATATTTTATTTTAATTTCGAAGGTTTAAAATAATTTAACTACATTTAATTTCAAATAAAAATATCGTCCGATCCGAAATTCTAATTTTTGTTGGTTCACTTCAGGGTCTCACCCCTTAAAACTAGTCCTGGAGAGAAAAAAGGATGGTAATGGATGTGTAAACATATTCATCTCATTCAATTAATTTAATGTTATTAATTATTACTAAATTAATCATACAAGTTACAGATAAAATAATATATACATATCGACCTAATAATCCAAAAATACTATAGAAAGTTAAAATAATTTGTGATGGTCAAATAATCACTTATATTTAAAAGAAAAATAAAATTCCCATGATTTTCTTTTGATTGCGATTGGATAAAAATCCAAGTCCAATGTCACCTTTTCAAGTTGTGCTGGCCAAAACTCAATGTTAGTGTTTCGCCTAGATAACATAAATGGAATCAGTGGCGTTTCCTTGGCCGAAGCTGACAAACTCCTTGGCAGCTGCGAATGAGCAAGCAACCGCGTGAATGATGGCGATGCACCTCCTCCTCTTCGCCCTCAAATCCTAATCGATCACTTCACTTCTCTGAGAAGTGGTGCCAGAGGCAACTTTGCACGTCTATGCATCAAACTCGATGTGGAGAACTTGGCAGTCAAAACTCTGTCGAGCACCGTAATAGAGTTCTTACATGATTGAATACCAAGGGCTTCGGTCCTCTGTGCTTTTCCGCTGCTGGAAGGTTGGACAGGCAGGATCATGATCACTGCCACCTTTGCATGCAAGAATGGACAAGAACAGTGTCCCCAACCCCGCCGAATGGCAGCCGCTGCTCCACGCCCATATGGCCTTTGGCTCCATGTCCAACACAAGAAAACACCTCCTCCTAAGTAGAGTTAAACCCCATCAACAGCTAGCACACTCCAGCTCCAATGGTTCACGCCCACGAACGAACTGCAACACAACGTCCCACTCGATCAACAGCGTGAGGCTACCGCTTGCAAAAGGAGACCTTTGAAAGTGTGTAGACACGTTAGATTGCTGATGCATTTCAAGAGGACAACTATATATGGATCCATGCATATCACAGATAGCCATGGGGGAGTGGCAACCTGACCAAACCCCAGCCAGGTTGCTCCCTCCCTAACTAAAGTCCAACGCTCTAATTGTGCAGGAAGCAGTGCGTTCCTCCGCACAATTCGCCAACACATTCTAGCATGGAGCACCCCTCGATATCATCGTCATTCTCGAACAAAAGAATTAGTGGCTCAAGCACTAACAAAGTCTGCAAGCAGCTGAGAGACTACTCCCCATCCGTCACAATGAAGTATGAGGCTTCACAAGTGGCATTTGGCTTCTGTGAGAACCACAATCAACTCACATCCAATTTTATTAACCAGTAGAACACGCAGTGGGCTGTAAAATTTTGTCTGGCTCGATGGCATGCTTCCTCTCCGCCATCTAAGCCAGTATCCAGCCGCCTAAGCATCGAAAACCTCTGGCAAAACCTACGAGAGCATTCTCTTCCCGTCGATGGTGAACCCTGAAACAGGGCAAAATTCCATGAAATGCAGCCTTCTCTACCTTGACTCGACAGGACTGCTCTTCACCGAGCACGACACCACAAGGAGTGGAGCTTATGTATAGGAAAGGCTTGATTGGTCCCTCTGTAATCCCGCCTAGAGAACTACTTTCCTAGATGCATCAGTCAGGGTCCTCTCCTGATAATGTCCGATCATCACCCACTTCTCCTATCCATTTCCTGCCAACAGATTCCCTCGCAATGGAGACGTTTCATTACATTGCCGCACGACGCTCACATGACAACTTCCCCTGCATTATTAGAGAATCATGACTGCCGTTGAACTCATTATCCACTGACATGTCCAAGTTCTGAGAGAAATTATAGGAATGGAACAAGTCAACCTTCGGGCACATCACTCTGCGAAAGCCAAAGATTATGGTGCGAATAGGAGTTCAAAAGGCTCTACAACGATGGTCGACTACTTCTCTCAAACAATTAGTCTTATCTATCTAAAGAGCTTCAGCTTGCTCTTTTATAGGAGGAGCTAATCAGGTATCAGAAACCAAGATGTAAATGTATTAGCCATGAAGACCACAATACACGCTTCTTCCACACCACCCATCCGTCATCAAGAGAAGAAGGATCAACATCCAATCACTAAGGTCCTCAGATGAAACTTGGGTTAAAGACCAAGCCTCCCTCCAAAGCATCGCAATGCAGCATTTCAAGCAATTGTACACCGTTGACTTGTTGACACCCATAGGAATTGGGGCACTGCTTCTTGCAGCTCAATCCCAGGTACAAGCAGACTGACAGCAGTAGAAAAAGATCCTCCTAAATTCAATCAGCAACCCAGTCACCATGGAGGAAGTATGAAACACCATATTCAGCATGTCACTGTTCAATGCGGTAGCAGCAGATGAATCCACACAAAAGATCAAAAGATCCTCCCATAGGAAGTGGTTGCTGTGTTTGCATTAGATTTGGTTGAATCCACACAAACAGATGGCTGGTAGCAGCAGCGGAGGTAGATATATCACTCTTAGAGCTAGGGGCTTGATTGGTAAATGGAGTACTGGTACGTTCGGTGGCTGATACTACGGGGCAGGAAATTGGTAATCTTGAGGGCCATATAACTGACCATTGTGCCCCAAGGTTGAAACTGGAGATCCAGGAGAGTTATGGACCATATGGAGCACATCCATAACCAGGGTGATACACGGCCCATAATATCTAGAGTAATTTTACCCCGCAATGCGCCATCCTAACCTGAACAACAAATGCATGTCACCGTGTCATCTTTTGGGAACGTGCAAAATACATTTTTTTCGAGAAAACATGCAAGATACAAATCAAGGCAAGAAACAAAATTCCAATGACCCATGAACAGAAAATCCAGAAAAAAGACATTATCGTGGTATTAAAATAAATATCATGAAGCTAAAACATACGTGTAGAACATCAAAAGTCAAATTTACCTCCATAATAGTACGTGGATGGGTAGCCATTTGGTAAATAACACATGCTGCCGTCTGAGTACTACTGAAGTTGAGGCAAACACTTGTCATAAGGAGGAATCTCATTGTTTGTTGCAGAAGGTCCTGAATTCTGTTAATTCATCTCGTACAGCATCAGCATCAGTATCCATCTTAAATCAAAACCATAAAATGTCGAAAAATAATTCACTCTCCAGTTATATATAGATGGATGACAACCCCAACCTTGGTCCTCATCCTTTTTCTCCTAAAAAAATGTCAAAAAATAAAATACCTTCTTAGCAGCATCTTTTGCATTCTGATTCTTATTCTTAGGATCTAAAGACAGCTTCTGCAGCAAATCTTTAGCTTCTGTAATAAAAAAACGAATTAAGGATAAAGGCACCTCCTTTAACACCAGTTTAAATCCAATCAAGAATCAACTGTTAAACATAAAGGGTGTCACTCTGTACACAAGCTCTGAAGTTTGGGCAAAAGCTTCACCAGTAATCTCCACACGAGCAGCTGCCCGCTTCAAAATGATGAAACCTATAAGTATCTCGCAGTATAATCAATCTCCCAGTAGCCCTGGTTACGAATTTCATCCAGGTATGGCAATCATTGCAGATGCGAAGGTTCTTTATCACATGGAGAGGGATATGAGGCGACAAACTTATGAGACCAACATAGTCATGTCGGTGGTTGTGATGCTGACCTTGCTGGTGATCACACCTCTCTTCAAGTACACCCCGAATGCGGTACTTGCGGCGATCATTATCTCGGCCGTGATCAATCTGATAGACTACAAAGCGGCGATCCTCATCTGGAAGGTCGATAAGCTGGACTTCATTGCCTGCATGGGAGCTTTCCTGGGCGTTGTCTTCGTGTCTATTGAAATTGGCCTCTTGATTGCAGTAAGATTCATTCTACTGCTCTTTGTCTACTAATATCTGAACTGTGCATGTTCTTTGTTGAATTTATTGCATGTCGTTGTTGAATTTATTCCCCGTGACACCAAATCGTCAATTGCCTTTGATCTGTACAGCCGTGATGGACATCGACACCAGTGGAATTCACGCGCTTGAAGCAGTCAGGATCATTCATTCATGGTTTATGTTCTTATGTCCAGCTCGTTCTAGCAAACCCTGGCCCTGTGGTGTACGAAAAGCTCGGAGATGCCGTTGCGGCTTGCGCTCCGAAGGCGAGGGAAGACATCGAGAGCTGATCGACTGGAACTACTGTTAGATGCTGTCTCTTGTACAGTCATCCGCTTGAACAACATCACGAGACTGATGACTAATTCCAGGCTTATTTCTGCACATTCTGAAGGACGACGTGTTTTACCTTTGTAAATGTGAGGGTTCTCTTCATGCACAGCTTTGTGGTTTCTTTTGTTTCATGCTCTTGTTTAATGATGATGCCAATAAGCAACGAAGATGAAAGGAGAAGAGTGCAGGGTCTGTGTTGTGTGCTAGTAATTGCTTTTGGTGCTGCAGAGTACATTACGTACCTTTCTTTTTCTCTCTGTGTGCGAAGTTGTCTCAGAAAAAAAAAACTTATACATTAAGTAGTGGTTTGGTTGTCCGTGTTCAATCTAGACCATGTCTAAAAGTTTATTGACACTGATGTCAAATCCTAACGAAATTAACGACCCCAGAGAAAACCTTCCATCCACTGACCCTGAGACACAAAGTCCACTTATCAACTCTGTTTGGCTGTCCTTTGGTAATGTTGTGCTACACACGATGATATGACTTGCAATGTTCCCTCTTCCGCTGACCAGAAGTTGCCCAAACTTAAAATTCTAGTACTGCCGGAAACAAATTGGACCTTTTATGTCAGGAACCCAGATCTCATAATCACCAAGATAAACATGAAATATACCTGCACCACGGCAGGATAAGATCCAGAAACTAGTTTTCTTTTCTTCGGTTGGCATTACCGTCTTAAAAACTTGTGAAGGCATACAAAACCTTAGTTTATTATTCATGTTATAAAAAATCACGACGTACCCATGTCGAGACCATGACGCTAGACCCGGCCAAAGTTAAAAAGAACATAAATAATCTTAAAGAAAATGAACTACAATGCTTCATCCGCTCACAGCCATGATATGATCTTGCCAGTTGCAAATGGGGCCATGAGTAGTTTTTCAGAAACAATATAAGATATATGGATGATACATCTGTTAGCCTCGAGGATCTCTGAGGTCTTAGGTAGATAGCATTATGAAGAAACAAGAGCTAACAATTTATCAACTATTCTGATCAACAGGAATTAAGATTTCTAGCACATAAATTGTGCATGTTTCTTAAGATATACATTTCAGATGGTAAATTTTTTACTGTTATTTTGACTGGCCCGGAACGACGGGAATTTTGTTGGCTTTCTTCATCTTCTGATAACCATTTCAAAAAAACCATTGAACGAATTTTAGGAATCAGCAATCACCTCATAATCCTGATTTCCACTAGCAATGACCATAGACCCGCAATTAAGGGTGAAAGTAAGTGTTCGATGTGCTTTGGCTGCTTATAAAGGCTGAATGAATATCACTCGTTTTATAGTCCTTGACAGAATGTGCGAAGGCATCCATTTACTATCCGAGGGGCACAACCATCACAGAATCTCTTTGCAAGATCAACAGCCTTATGGACATCAACATAAATGAACATAAGTCAATAACTAAATAAAAGTAAAGACGGAGGGAATGGAAGAGGAATAATGGCTCACTTCGTTTATGACAATTTGCTGTCTTGTTCCAATCACTGTGATCTCTGCCATGGCGAGGTGAAGAATACATAGTTCTAATATCCTGGCTGCAGGTTCATCCTACATTTTAGTATATCAAATGCATGCAGAATTCAGATTCTTTTTTTCAAACGAATGCAGAATTCAAATTAAGGAATGCAGAATTCAGATTCTTGATTAAGGGAAAGTTGTTTGGAGGGACCCCTCCACATTTCTAGTGTGAAAATTGCAGCTGATTTACTATGGTTACAATGCAGCAGCAGAGAATTTATTGATTCTAGAAAGTAATGCTTCAAGTAGCTTATACTACGATTGACAAACATGATTAATCGGCATTTTTTCGTAGAATTCGATACAAACAAATTTTAAATATTTTCCTTGAAATTTGTAAGTACATAAATCTGACTTGCTAAACTAATTTAATTCCAAAGAACTTAGTATATCAAAAGGAAATAATTGCCAGATACATTGAATTCAACACAATGTAATTCAAAGAAAATATGGAAAACAATCAAAGTTTACATATATATTCCTGGATAGGACTGATCATTTGTGCCAAGTTTCATAAGGATTTAATATTATCAAAGGGAAATTTTCAATATCGAAAATAACATTGCAAAGTTCACATAGAGTTCCAATTAGATGTAAATATGAGTGTATAAACTTAAAAAAAGAGCCCATAGGACCCTTAAACACTATGTATGAATGTATGATTGACCAGCTATCAGGAGATTTATGAAATCAATAGAATATTGTTCAGAGTTCAGAGTCTAACCAACTTTTTGCTGCCTTTGCCTTGCTGATAATCTAGAAATAAATGGAATAAAATACCTTTGGAATGGTTTTTATTTTAAGATTATAACATTACCATGACAATTTTAAGAGTTTACCCATATAGCATATTAGCATGCGGTGGGTTGAAAAGATGGTTGTTTAAAGTTTCTGGCAATTTTAATTGAATTGATGACAAATTGAGCGGGGAATAAATCAACAATACTTAAAAGCACAGCGGACCTTCCAATTTTGAGGGATTATCTTGTCAATGGAACAAACATGCTCATTCCACCGATCAACAACTGCCCGCAGTAGATCCCTCGTCAAACTGTGATGTAAAACCATTAATTTTTCAAACACCATTGCCAAGAGCAAGACAACTGAGATGTTTTAGTAGCTAAAAAGAAAGAAAGAATGCCGTAGGTGGATTAAGGAAATACCCTAAAACAAATCTATTATACACCAGCTTTGGAGGAGCTGAAAGAACTTCTGCTTCTGAAATCATGAAAGCAGTAGTAGTTATATTTTCAGAAAATTGTAGGGGCTAACAACTGCTAAAAAATTTGCTTCCAGTGATTCTCCCTTTGACATAAAATAGACAAAGGAGTAATGAAAGTTTTGACATGTTATCATACTTGTTCTTGTTAGAAGCTTTAGAGTTATCAGTTTTCTTTTCCATAAAGAATTATAGACAAAGAAATGGTATCACTCACAGGTGTATTTAAGGGTGAAGACTGATGATATCAGGAACTTACCACCACTTCTTAACTTTCTTGTAACATAGTTTGGGATTATCTATTTATCTCATCGTACAAAAACCTCCATAACAGAATACACATACTAGTGTCTAGACCATTTCTTTTCTTTGGAAGCTTATAGAAATTCTGAAAATTCAACCTATAGATATCATCCTTCCTATAATAGTGCAAGAACATGCCCTAGAAAAATCAAAATAATAGTGCAAGAACAATTCTGCAACTAAGAATGTTTGGCATCTACCAAATGTAATCATGAATGACATACCAAAGAAAAATTATGAATAAATTCTGTCATCAGTAAACATTGGTGTCAGATGAATTTAACAGAAAGAATAAGTCAATAAAAAGATATCAATAGAAAAATTTGCATATTGTATTGCTCTTTTGGAACATTTGCATTCAGAAGAGATCACCACATGAAGAAGTGTTCTAGAGATTTTCTGGTGAAACACCATATTCAGCATGTCACTGTTCAATGCGCCGGGATCAGATGGCTTCCAGCCAATCTTCTATCAACACAACTGAAAAATTATTCTTACATCAGTTTTCAGTTCAAGAACATCTTTTGTTGTTCAAAATGCATCAAAAGTGTAAATTATATGCACCTGTTATCATTCCCAAGGTCAAACATCTAGAGCCACTTAACAAATTCAGGCCCATAAGCTTATGCAACAACAACAACAACAAAGCCTTATCCCACTAGGTGGGGTCGGCTATATGGATCATACGACGCTTCGTTGATCCATGTTCACGAGATTCGACAGGGTTTTACGCTGGCTGTCGGGGCCTAACACAACCCTCCTCCTTTATCCGGGCTTGGGACCCCCATAAGCTTATGCAACACCTACAAATTTATAACCAAAATCCTAGCCCTCAGGCTAAAGTTTCTCATGTTGCAGAAACAATCTGCTAAAAACATCAGTGAGCTCATCATGTCATGCATCACAGCAGTGTCAACTCATCATGAATGGTTTGTTGGCTTGGCTTTTATTGAACCATTGGTCCCTTCTAAATTTCCTTTGGTTGCTGTGTTTGCATTAGATTTGGTTGAATCCACACAAACAGGTGGCTGATCAGCAGCAGCGGAGGGTAGATATATCACTCTTAGAGCTAGGGGCTTGATTGGTAAATGGAGTACTGGTACGTTCGGTGGCTGATACTACGGGGCAGGAAATTGGTAATGTTGAGGGCCATATAACTGACCATTGTGCCCCAAGGTTGAAACTGGAGATCCAGGAGAGTTATGGACCATATGGAGTACATCCATAACCAGGGTGATACACGGCCCATAAAAGCCCTGCAAGAAATCAGTAGATCATATAAAAAATGTTAATCTAGATGATAGGTACATAACCCCTGTATTTCATCCAATAAAAATCTGACTCCAGAAATGCAGGAAAACAATCACAAGTCAATAGAGGATTTCATTAATCTGAGTAATAGGGACATCAATCAAGAAGCACGAAACTGAAATTAAGAATAACTTACAGGGGGCCTCTCAACTCCATTAGGATGAACATATCTAGAGTAATTTTACCCCGCTCACCTAATGCGCCATCCTAACCTGAACAACGAATGCATGTCACCGTGTCGATCTTTTGGGAACACACAAAATACATTTTTTTCGAGGAAACATGCAAAATACATCAAGGCAAGAAACAAAGTTCGAATGACCCATGAACAGAAAATCCAGAAAAAAGACATTATCATTGTATTAAAATAAATATCATGAAGCTAAAACATACGTGTAGAACATCAAAAGTCAAATTTACCTCCATAATAGTATGTGGATGGGTAGCCATTTGGTAAATAACACATGCTGCTGTCTGAGTACTACTGAAGTAGAGTCAGACACTTTTCATATGGAGGAATCGCATTGTTTGTTGCAGAAGGTCCCGAATTCTGTTAATTCATCTCGTACAGCATCAGCATCAGCATCAGCATCCATGTTAAATCAAAACCATAAAATGTCGAAAAATAATTCACTCTCCAGTTATATATAGATGGATGACAACCCCAACCTCGGTCGTCATCCTTTTTCTCCTAAAAAAATGTCAAAAAATAAAACACCTTCTTAGCAGCACCTTTTGCATTCTAATTCTTATTCTTAGGATCTAAAGACAGCTTCTGCAGCAAATCTTGAGCTTCTGTAATAAAAAAAAATTAAGGATAAAGGCACCTCCTTTAACACCAATTTAAGTCCACAAAATTGATACGAGAATTCCTACCCAATAAAAGTAAATCCAATCAAGAATCAACTGTCAAACATAAAGGGTGTCACTCTGTACACAAGCTCTGAAGTTTGGGCAAAAGCTTCACCAGTAATCTCCACACGAGCAGCTGCCCGCTTCAAAATGATGAAACCTATAAGGATCTCGCAGTATAATCAATCTCCCAGTAGCCCTGGTTATGAATTTCATCCAGGTATGGCAATCATTGCAGATGCGAAGGTTCTTTATCACATGGAGAGGGATATGAGGCGACAAACTTATGAGACCAAATGCCACTGCAAGCTTCTCACTGTGTATATACGCAGAAGGTTCTTTATGCTCTTGCTCCCAATCATGTAACAGATGATACTTGTCTTGCTTGTACCCTATCTCTTTCACACGTCTGTTTAGTTCTTCCAAGAAGCTGTAAATAGCATCTGCTTGTGCATGCAACCGGTCACCAACAAAGAATGCATGAACCATATTTCCAACCTCAATCCAACTACGGCCTGGTTCCTTCTTCACTCCTTTGTCCTTCATCATCTGCCTCACATGATCCCTATAACTCCATTTCCTGGACACTGCATAAATGTTTGATAGAAGAACATAGTTAGCAGAATCATCTGGTTCCAACTGTAGAAGATGTTGAGCTGCAAATTCTCCTAATTCAATATTCTTGTGAATTGTGCAAGCACTAAGAAGAGTCCTCCAAACCATTGCATCTGGGGCAATGGGCATATCATTAATAAATTCTCTAGCACGGTCGAGCTGACCAGCTCGTCCAAGTATGTCCACAACACAAACATAGTGATCTGGTCTCGGAAGAAGACCATGCTCCTTGGTCATGGATTTGAAATAGCTAATGCCTTCATCAACCAAACCTACATGACTACACGCAGCTAATACACCAATAAAAGTAACATGATTTGGTTTCATCTGTTTCTTCATCTGCTCAAAAAGCATTAGAGCTTCTTGTCCACGGCCATGTTGTGAATAGCCTGTGATGATGGCATTCCATGACACTTCATTTTTTTCGGACATTCCAAAAAATTCCATCTTTGCATCTTCGATGCAACCAGATTTAGCATAAAGTGAAATTAAAGCATTACTGGCCTCTATCTCAGAATCATACCCAGTTTTTATGATCTTTGCATGAATTTGCTTCCCTTGTTTAATGGCAGCAATGTTAGCAGAAGCACTGAGTGCAGATCCAAATGTGAATAAATTTGCTTTAACACCACCCCGATCCATCTTTTCAAACACCTTCAGAGCCTCCTCACAGTTTCCACTTTGTGCAAAGCCTGATATCAATCCATTCCATGATATCTCATCTTTAAGCTCCAATGCTTTAAATGCAGAATAAGCCTCATTAATCCTACCACATCTGGCATAGAGGTTAATGAGTGCATTACCAATGGAAATATCTGTTGAATAACCAAGGGTACAAGCCTGAGAATGGATTTGCTTCCCCTGGTCAATTGCTCTTGTTCCAGCACATGCACTGATTGCACTAGCTAATCCTATATTATCTGGTTGTATGCCATGGTTTTGCATTTCATGAAAAGTTTTGAGAGCTTCTTCATATAGCTCATGCTGTGCATAGCCAGCAATCATGGTGGTCCAAGAAACAACATCCTTTTCAGTAAGCCTTTCAATAATCTTCTGAGCACTTTCCAGGCTCCCACATTTGGAGTACATATCTATCAAAACACTGCTCACATAAACATTCAAGTTGAGTTCTGCCTTTATGGTCAACGTATGGATTTGTTCCCCAAGATCAAGTGCACCACAGTAGGTACAAGTTCTAAGTATACTAGGATATGTATACTGATTGGGTTCTATACCCTTGACTTGCATTTGACAGAAGAGATCAAATGATTTCGCTAAATCACCCATCTGACCATAAGCCACAAGCATAACGTTCCATAACACCACATTTTCTTTGTCAGTTGTATCAAAAAATTCATGAGCTGCTTTAACATCTTCTGATTTTACATAAAGGTCCAGCAAGGAGCCCTCAATAATGTAATCTGAAGAAAGTCCAGTTTTTAAGACATAACCATGTAACTGCCTTCCCCTTTGAATATCTGGAATAGAGCTGCAAGAAGCAAGGAGGCCTGCTATGGTCATTGAGTCAGGCTTGAAGCCTGACAATTGCATCTTTTCAAATACCTCCAGAGCAGATCCACTACTCCCATGTTGTGCATGCCCTGATATGAGCGTGTTATATGTTACTCTATCATGACAGGACATTTCATTAAATACTTGTTCTGCCAATTCTATGTCTCCAGATCGTGAATACAAGGTGACAAGAGCATTACCCACAAAAGTTTCCGAGGAGAACCCTCGTTTTACCACTTGGGCATGGATCAGCTCTCCATGCTCAAAAAGATCAATTTTTGTACAAGCACTGAGGACACTTGAAAGAACATATGGTGTAGGAATTATTCCCAACCGGTGCATTTTCTGATAAAGAAGAAGAGCTTTATCTCCAAGGCCATTTTGAGAAAAGCCCGACACCATTGCGACCCATGAAACATTATCCTTGGAACATAACCCTTCAAATATCAAACTGGCAGAATCCACGTACCCATTTTTGGAATACAAATCTATCAAAGGATTACCAACAATTGGGTCACAAGAAAACCCACACCTGACTACCTTAGCATGGATTTGTGGGACAAAACGCCAGTAACTATTATTTCCACTGCATGCTCTTAGGGCACTAGCAAAAGAAACGGCATCTAGAAGCCTGAACTCTTGTGCTATTCTTGCCAGAAAGGACAATACATGGCGATGTTCTTGCCTCCTAAGAAGCTCCGTGATCATTCGATTCCACGAAGCAACACTTTTAGCAGGCATATAATCGAACAATTCCAGTGCATCACCAATCTCGCCAAAATGCAGGTAGACATCGCTCAATCGATCGCACAAGCGCTCGTCACCATCAAAACCAAGCTTTATAATCTTGGCATGAACTCTTTTGACATCCGTCAGCGATCCTAACTTCAAACTACCGTCAAGAAGCGATTCATAAGTTCTACAATCCGCGCGGACGCCACGCTCTTCCATGACGCTGAGAACCCGAAAGGCGTCTCCTTTCGGCAACGCGGCAACCACTCGCGCATCAAATTCTCCATCAACGGGCTCGTCAAGAACACGACAGACGGCGACGCTGCAATGGCGAGCAAGTCCGACTGCGGCAACCGCTTCCCCGGCAAAAAACTACAGTTTTTGTCGCGACAAATCAGTTCAAAGATGAGACGAGCGGCGGACAACAAGAAAGACGAGATTTTGAGATAAAAACTTACCTTGAAGATGGTGCCCTGGTGCCTGGAGGCGAGACTCCGCCACGGAAAGAGCGAGATGGAGGGGCAGGAGAAGGGAGCAAGAAGGGAGGAGGGTACGGCGGGCATACGCTGGGATGGATAGGTGCGACCTGCATGAATGGAGAGGGACGAGGAGGCGCGGAGGGCGTCTGAGTCTTCAGTGCGGATTTGGCTACTCCAACGCGGATGACGCCATGGTCAGAGGACGCACCCAGAGAGAGAGAGAGAGAGAGAGAGATGCTGCGCCGTTGAAATGGGATCCTCCACTTCGAGAGAAATGTGATGAGTTGATGTAGAGAGATGAGAAAGTAAAACGTGGTAAGAGATGAGAAGTTATTTTATTAATTATTTATAATATTTAATGAGTAATAAATATTTATTATTTTATCACTTAAATTATTTTTATCTTTTATTTTATTGTTTTGCCTGTATTTTTATTTTTATTATATTCTTTATTTTAAAGCTATTTTATTCATCTATTTTAAAAAGTGAAAAAATGATAGATAAATATATATTCATACGAGAGAAAAAGATAATTTACCATCATTGAAGATAATGTTGTTATCTTCTTTAATATTTTGATCGAGTCACTGTAATATCTAACGAGACTCTTGTGCAAATTCTTCTTCCTTAGCAAAAAATGTTGTACCAACTTCACAAGATCAAATTTCTGACGCTATGTCAGACAACTTCTTCATGCGATTTGATGTCTTGTGCAAACATGTTCGATCCATATCATTTTGTTAATGTCATTCCATCGCCATGCGACGGGGGGCCTTTGCCACCATAAAAACTAGTGACGACCTGTGTAGTGATTGGTGGACTCGCTTCTTTGCATATTGTAAGAGGATTCTGCAATGTTAAGTAACTTCGTCCGATCATTCTGATTAGCATTAACATAGTGTCGTAAGTAGATCTTCAAGATACAATTCAACATTCCAATTTGATCGTCAATTTGGAGATGAAATGAGGTGGAGAATTGCCTGTTAAAGCACATCATCTAGAAAAGCGTCGTGATTTTAGCATAGTTTCTCAAACACCATTTAGCGCGCTGGTTCCAAAGTAAAACTAGATCATAATAAATAAGGTGAAACTAAGGTCACGTGACTGGTTCTAAGTGGTTGTTTCAACTTTTTTTTTACATGAGAACTTCTTTTTTTCTTACTTTTCAATCTTCTTTTTTCTTTTATCATTTCTCTCCTTTCTTCTCTTTCTTATATAAAATAATTTTTTATTATATATAATATTTATTATAAAATATTAATATAATATTATTTATTACTTATTTTTCATTAAAATTTTTAATATTTTTTAAATATATTTTTTAAAAATGATTTATTATATTTAAATTCTATATTTTTAACAAATTTCTTTAATAAAAATTTAACTAATATAATTGTTTTTATTAATTAATGAATTCATGTTTTACATTTATAATAACTAATTTTAATACAAACATTGACTACATATTAAAATTAGTTATTAACTTCTATTTTTTACATCTATTTTTTCTATCACATTAACTTCCTGATCCCTTATCTTTATGTTTCACTTTATTCAAATTAATTTATCAATTCAACTACTCAAGAAAAATTTGAGAGAAACTATGGTTCCGTTTTTAAATGCAATTAATATGTTCTTCGAAAATGAACAAGCTTGTTCTAGAAGGAGCAAGAATAAAATATTTCTGCTTTTTCAAGTTCTTGCAATGATAACGAGTGGTCCCTTGCAATCTTTAAAATGTTGTTTGCATGAAAAGCAAGTGCCCCTTAGAAACAATTTTAGGTGTGGTCACTACAAAAAAAAGTGAAGATTAGTAGGGAAAAATATGCGTTAAATCGATCACAATATTCGAATGTTTGCATTGAATCACAATTAATTGACCACAATTATTTTTATTTATTAATAAATTTATACTTTACATTTATAATAACTAATTTAATTCAAACATGCACTAAAGTTTAAACTATCACATTTACTTTTTTCTATCACATGAACTTTTTGGTTCCTCATCATTATGTTTTACTCTATCCAAACTAATCTATCAATTCAATTATTCACAAAGAACTTAAGAGAAACTACGATTTCATTTCTAAACGCAGTCAAAATGTTTTTCAAAAGGGAACAAGCCTATTCTAAAGGGAGCAAGAATAAAAATAATTTTACTTTTTCAAGTTCTTGCAATCATAACGAGTGGTCCCCATGCATTTTTCAAAATGTTGTATGCATGAAAAAACAAATACCTATTAGAAAAAAGAATTAGGTGGAGTCACTACCAAAAAAAAGTGAAGATTAGTAGGAAAAATAGGCGCCGAGTTAAATCGATCACAATATTCGAATGTTTGCATCGAATCAAAGTGCCTCACACTCAAATTCAAACGGTAAGGCATATCCGCTACCAAATCAAGTGTAGATTAGAATTTGGGTGGAACATGGGATGATTTTTATCGAGGAACATCACATCTACGTTTCATTATTCGACAACTTACGATGCATCATTATGCAAGAGTGTTATGACTTTTAAGTGAGCGGGACATCTGAGCATCCGCCGCACTTTGACACTCATCAAGGACGACTACTTTTGACCAACGATGGAGTATGATGTTGAAGCTTTTGTGAAGACATGCATTTTTTGCCAACAAGATAAAGACATCCATCAAGTGCAAGACGGACTTCCGGAACCTCTTCCTATTCCAGAACGACCATGAAAAGATATTTCCATGAACTTCATCACTGGCCTGCCCAAATCTAAAGGGTAGGTACCATCAAGGTAATCGTTGATAGGTTCTCTAAGCATGTCATCTTCGTTGTCGGCTCTCCAAGTTGCTTTGTCACTAAAGTTGCGAATTTGTTCATAACCATACACCATCCTCTCTCAATTGGTGATGTAAATTTCATGTGTTCTTGAACTTTTGCGCAATATCTATATAATCCTTCAATTTTATTTTGTAAGTAGATTATTATTGAATTTTGAATTTTTGTACGTCTTTACGACAACTAATAAATTTTCAATTGCAATGTCGATAGCACAAAAAACAAACTAACAATCATTTCCCATTGCAAAATCAAAGGAACCATTTCCCCCCCAACTAAAATGCTCGAAGAACCACATATACCTTGCAGCCACAATTGCATGTTCGAGCTCGCCAGTGCTCCTCTAGGCCATGAACGCGAGGAAGGGTTTTCTTTTTGCATTTTTGTTTAATTATTAATTTATCATATTATTTTACTAATCAATTGTATTATTTTAGCACAACCGAAATAAGTTAATAGTAGATAACATGTGTAATTTACCCTAATGGTCAGCTTGCAACGAATAAAATGAAATGAGCAAGGATTCTTCATCGTTCTTGATCCCTTACAACCATGACTCCCATCTGGTTCCCCCCAAGATTCTTCACCAACCACACTGGTCGCTCGTTTTGCCCACCATCAAGGACTTCATGATGGCTTCCATTTTGTCGGCGCGAACCCTTCGCCAACCACAGCAACTCCTGTCTCGTTGGGACGGTCAGCACACCAGCCGCAGAGCAACTAGTCGAACATATAATAGAGGAACGAGTGCATCCTTAGCGGGCACGCTAAGGAGGCTACTGAGCACCACTCATCCGACGGTGCACATTTTTTAAAAACTTTTGTTCATGACATAATCTCCATCGTCCGTAACGCCTTGAACGGTCAAGATCGAACGATACTCTAATCCAACTTTCCCTTTTTTGCATGAAAATGCGGAGTGGAGGCGGCGGCCGCGGTGCAAGAGAGGCGGCGTCAACGGTGTAGGCGTCAAGGAGGACGAGGGCGAAGCAAAGGAGGAGGCGTCGACTGCATAGCAGATCGACGACGACGACGTTGGAGGCAATGGCGGCATAGAAGATCGACGACGGTGTTGGAGGCGAGGGCGAAGCACAGTGGAGGCGGCGGCCACGCAACATATGGTAGACCTCGATGACATATGGTAGAAGTTGGCGGTGACGACGTGGAGGCATCGAGTAGAGTAACGCCGGAGTCGAGGTGCTCGGAGAGGACCGCCTAGTCAGAGGGAGCTCCGATTGGAGAGCACCACGGTGACATCAAATATAGTGAGGGAGATGATGCGGCGGGCTGGGAGGAGGGAGCGGAGGCGGACAGGGAGGCAAGGGATTAGACATGAAAAAAAAAAAGGCCATCGAACGCCATCCGATGGCCTAGATGTCCTCAGCAGGCTGCTCTCTCCTCCATAGTTTTTACCCGTAAATATTTGATGGTTTGTGTACCTAGAACAATACCATGAGTTCATGTTTAAGAACAGAACAGAAACTCATTTTCTATTTTTCTTGGTAAACAATTACTATGTCGCTGAAACCTTGTTTAGAAGCAACGAGACTAATTCGCATGAGCTGGATCAGGAGCTCTGTTGGATACCCAACATGGATTGCAAAGGTGTTTGGTAGCAAGAGAGAACAAGAAAACCCTTCAAGAGATTGATATATGCATTAAACGAAGTATGCTTTTATCATATTAGTTTGTTCGATAGTGTGCCAATCCAGGAGATAATCCAACGAGGAATGTGGGATCGCTGTGTAATCAACTAATGATATGAAAGAGTTCAGGAGTTGATTAGTACAATTAACTAATTACAAATGCTAACTATTCAAACATTAAGTAATTAGTGACATTGTCGTTCTGCAATTTAATCATCTACAAGATCAAGAGATGATATTGAAGATTTGATTAATATTTTCCTTTAATTTTTTATTTTACTTAAATTTTCTATATTGTATTATATTACTTAATTTCTCTAATTAATTTATTCAAGAATTTTAAAAAGTTACAAATAAATTAATTTATACAAAAAATAAATAAAAACAAAAAAAGATTTGATAAAAATATGTATTTACTAATAGAAGAGAGAGAGAAGAATGTAATTCAGGATAGAAGAGACAGGAGAGGGAGAGAAAATGGAATACCAATTTTATATTTATTACCAATGTAAAGAGTTTTGTTTTAATTTGTTTTCTTATGAAAGGGTTTTGTGAACTTCAAATATATATTAATAAGAACAGGAAACTCTAAATATACTCATACAAATATATAATACATTTCTTGTCATTCCATTTGTGCTTCAATTCATAGATTAATATAGGTTGCTTATATTTTAATCAGCATCCGGACATGACATAAAAATATAAAGGAACAATAGAATATGAGCTACATTTTTTGTAGTCAAAACACAAAGCAGGAATTTTTATTTACACTTCACAGAACAGTTAACGTTAGCTTGCATCATGCCAATATGGTTGAATACATTAATCCAATCAACATGTTAATTGATAAACCCATTCAGGCACCTGTTCTTATCTAATTAAAGTATCAAAAGAGATGCATCTATTAATGCCAATAAAATGTAGTTGAAAGAGAGCAATTTATCCAATGTTCCACTCTACATAAATCAATAATCACACCGATTTCATGAATCCTCAAACTCATTTGTATTCCATCAAATCAAGATAAACAGAAGTGGTGAACAGAACCAAACACACGAGAACAATGGCTTGATATACAACAACAACAACAAAGCCTTATCCCACTAGGTGGGGTCGGCTACATGGATCATACGACGCATTCGTTGATCTATGTTCATGAAATTCAACAGGGTTTTACGCTGACTGTCGGGACCTAACACAACCCTCCTCCTTTATCCGGGCTTGGGACCGGCTATAAAACATAGGCGGTGCTTGATATCATGTCCAATTTACAACGTTTCAAGGTGATGGCTGATAGAATCTGCACTAGCAAATTTGCGATCAAACGTTGATGAACTCGTAGAAATCTTAGAAAATCGAATCAATAACACAACAAACACATTTGACGCCTCAGAGATCTTGGTGGATAAAGATCGTCAACTGGGATTTGATCCCAAATATAATTCTCACATCACAGGCAGATCAGATCAGGTTCGTAATTTAAGATTCCCAAGCAAGAACAACACATCAAAAATCGAATAAAGCAACGATTTTAAACACGGAGAAGGCCACAAAAGGTTTCGTTGTTCTGCAGGAAAACAAAGGAATCGGTATGATATAATGTCAGAAGTAGCTGATTCTGAAGTATCATATTATGAAAATATAATCAGTGGGAATCCGAATGATTTCTTTCATCATCCAAACATATCATGCCATCGAAATAGCAAACGAAATCGATCGAAAAGAAAACAAAAACAAAGAAGAAGCGAGGAATGTATCAACCTTGTCACCGAAAAATCCTACAAAAAAATATTTCAATAAGAAATAGGGATCATCGGAGCTAAAGGAAGAAGTTAATTTGGCCTAACGATAGATTCCTTGCTGAATCCCGATTGAGCAGCAAACAATTGCAATATTAGGCCAAAACGTTAAAGAAATTTCCACGAATCATCGATCGATGGATCAAATGGGAAATGGGAAAAAAATGAAATTGACATCAAAATCCAATGCCGGCGCCAAGGTAAAATAAAAACCCTAGAAAAAGAGGTCGACTGAATCATCCAGCCCTCGGTTATAATATATAGGCGTCTCTCGGACAATTAGGAGCACATGGAAAGCCCATGAGCTTTCGTTGCCCTCCTAGAAGAACATGCCCTATAAAAAGCAAAATAATAGTGCAAGAACAATTCTGCAACTAAGAATGTTTTTTTAGGAGAAAAAAGAAAAAAACAAAAAATAGCCTTCAGGATTCATCACAAACCAAGTAGGACGAAGCAGAGGAAGAGGAGGAGAAAAAACAAGGGAGCAATCGAAGGAATCGAGCAGCGGATCAATGGATCTTATTTCAGATTGAAAACTATGCACTCATGGATCTCCGAATAGATCTCTGAAATCTTCGCTTGGGCTTTCTAGAATCCACACGAGAAATCCAAACATCCGCCGCTTCAAGAGTTCCCAACAACTAACTCGCCGCCTTTTCCCACTCGCACTCAGTTGACGCCCTCCAACTAAGAATGTTTGGCATCTACCAAATGTAATCATGAATGACATACCAAAGAAAAATTGTAAATAAATTTTGTCATGAGTAAACATTGGTGTCAAATGAATTTAACAGAAAGAATAAGTCAATAAAAAGATATCAATAGAAAAATTTGCATATTGTATTGCTCTTTTGGAACATTTGAATTCAAAAGAGATCACCACATGAAGAAGTGTTCTAGAGATTTTCTGGTGCAACTGTGCAAGTTTGCAACAGCAGTAACATGTACGCAGATTATCATAACAGCTATTTGAACCTTTTATGATATCCGTGATATGTCAACAATATTTTCACTCCCATTTGCCTACATAACCATTTCCATAAGTGCATTGGGAAAAACAACTGCCTCCTATGTACAATGTCAAAAATAGATCAATGCATTCTAAAGATGCAAAATTTTTTTTTTTGAGGGGGAAGATGCAAGATTTGTGAATTCGAGAATAAGTAACTCTTGTACAAACTGCTAATCTGTGATTACAAGAAGAGCACTTAATCACTATAAATATAACTTTTTTACACTTGAACCTACAACGCCATATTGGCACGCTTTCTTCACTATGCATGCACCTCCTTATTAATATATTCACTTCATCACTCATGTACACAACACTTGTGCACTCACTACCCCATTACACACGCATGCCTACTTCATAGACTACAATGCAATTGGACACTGATTCAAAGCCTTAGCTTACACCTCTAGAAAGCACATCTCGCAACACTGTGCTTACTTGCTACACGCTCCAACTTCACTTGCTGATTACACAAAATGCAAGGCCTCTCATCTATTTATAGCAGCAACGTCATATGGGGCTTGAATGAGGTAGCTAGAAATTAAGGTATGTGAGCTGTAATTTTTTGGGTAGAGAAATATATCAAATCTTCCCCTCAAAAGAAATATATGGAATCTTTACAGAGTAATAAAATATCCTAGAAAGATAGTGATGATTTTTTACAGCAGCTATCAGGTATATACCAAAAGGATTTTCAAACATAAGCCAAATCATGTAATTACCATTAGCAGACTCGTCATCATTCTTCAGCATCAACTCTTCTGCCTCCTCGTCACTCCGAACCTCGATAGGTGCACCACTGAAGCTCATGTGATCATATTGCAAAAGTTTTGTCTTGTCGAATACATATCCTGGTTCTGAATCACAAATTCGCCAAACCAATAAACGAAAAACAAACTCAATCAATTCCTTTATCCTAATTAGAAATAAATCCTTTTAGTATCCCATGGGAAAGAATAAAATCAATAAATCTTTCCGCAATAAAATAACATATTACTTGATGCTTCAACTAATTTTGAAGAGCAGAAGCAAAAACAGAAGTCCAACAAGGATCAAATTGACTGCAAGAAAGGTAAAAGGCCACCTCTTTTGGCATTAATTCTTCTGTCAAAAAGCCGGACAGGATCAGAGCCTTCCAAGCAAGCGGCATACGCAATCAACCTGCACACCAGGATTCTTCAAACATATCAGAACCAAACCACAAAGGAGAAAAAATTTCTTCTCCGCCGTCCAACCAGAAGCCACAATCAACCCAAAACCCTATCAGAAATCGGCGCAGAAGAGGGAAACTCACAGAGCAAGCTCTCGCGCTGCTCTCGGGCTGCAGAACCTCCCGCTCTTATCGACCTTGTTCGGAGCCCCTCTCTGCGACACCGCGGCGTCGGCGTTCTGCTCCAACGTCTCCGCGACGGCGGCACGCAGCGGCAAGAGGGGGTGAGAGGAGCTCGGCGGGGATGAGGCGAGGGCGAGGCCTCGGGGCGAGATTGGGTGGAACCTCACGAAGAGCGCGCGAGGCTCTCAGTGGCGGCGCCATTGTAAAATAAAACCCTAAGAAAAGTGGTCGACTGAAACATCCAGCCCTCGCTTTTAATATATAGGCGTCTCTCGGACAATTTGAACCACATGGAAAGCCCATGGGCTTTCGTTTCCCTCTTAGAAGGCCGAATTGCGCTGTTTTTTTTTTGCTCAGATGAATAAATGTATAAATTATTTTTTTTGTTTGTCATTAGCGTGCAGCAGGCATGGCAATATTTCTCGCCCCCTACGGGCTCGTGGAGAATCTCCAATCGGAGCTCTGAACTCAGAAAATTTTTTTCCCATGGGGTCGGGAATAGAGAAAAATTATCCCCGAACCCTCTTTTGGGAATCGGAACGGGAGGAGTCATCCCCGCCCCGTCGGCCCGCGGGGCCTTGAATCCCCACTTCCAAAGAAAAAGTGAGTGTACAATAATAGATTCACATTGATAGTAATATAAAAATGAGAGTAAATAGATAAGTATAAATGAATGATGAGACTAATGGGATAATATTGAATGTTTATGGAGAAAGTTCACTTTGGATATTTTTCAAATTTGTAACAGTAATTGTTATCAAATTATCTTTTAGTAAAAAAATTAATAAAAATTTTTGACTGAACCAAAAATACGGTTCAACTCAATTTTTTTCGATTTTGACCGATTTTTTATTGGTTCGATTCGGTTTAATCCGGTCCAAATTAGAATCGGGCCGCAAGTTCGGGGACGGAGGATAAAATTTCACCCGGACCGGGGATTTGGGGCGGGGGCGGGTGCCATCCCTAGCGTGCGGCACCGATCGTTTAACACGTGGCGCTAAGAAAGGATCACACTGATAACATATTGGTGTCTCTCCCACCATCGAGCCCAATTAATCTGATGTCGCCCGTGCAGCACACTTGACTATAGCGGGTGATGTTCTCAACGAATTTTTTTTGCATACATCTCCAAAAATTGGTTCATTTCATTCACGTAAAACTAAAAGTTAATATTTCATGAGAGTAAAAAATAATAATAATGAATTATATTGCAAAGCCTGATCTATCAACCAAGCAAAACTAACACCTATATAATAATTCTTTTCTTGGAGTGACAATTAGTCACGCACTTAAATAAATATCATGGTCACTAAAGCCAATTATATATATATATATATATATATGTATATACTTTTGAAAAAAAATGGCAGAACGGCAAAAGGAAAAAAAATGAAAACTTAAATGATATGTTATAGCTTAAGTCGGAAAACACTACCGTTAAGAGAATGATACGACTAATATAAACAAATGAAAAAATATGTATTGAGTTATTCTAATTCCGACCAATCCCTAAAGAATGAACACTAGTAGGTACCAATAATGGTTCATCACTTAATGGTTGCACTCATACGTTATTTGGTCGCCATCATCAAAATCAACCTCAAAAGTCAGATGTATCATTTTCCTTGAGATGTAACTTCTAACTTCCATTGTGTGTTTGTGTGTGTGCTTTTTAGATCCTTTGGTTGAAGAATATTTTTTTAGAAGAATAAGTTAGTAGAACATTATACCTTTAAACAATATAATTTTTTTATTTGAGTTTAGATTAAAGAGAATAAAATTTTAGAATATAATATTTTTAACTCAAATATTTTATTATAAATAGTTTATGTTTAATATTATAATAATGATAAAAAGATAAAAGTATAAGATAAAAAATAAAACAAAGAAAAGAATAATTCAAACCGTTAAAATAGATGATTGGTTCCCAAAATCGTCTTCAGTTCCATTTAAGCTCAGTTTTTTCAATGTTTATTTTAGAACCAAAAGACCCATATATACAATATACTATATATATATATATATATATATATTTATTTATTATCAGATGTTCATCCAATTATAATAAATTATTTAAGAGATTTAATCATAAACTCTTGAATAAATATACGACGGTGTGAAAGATAGGGATTAAGATGAAATAAAAAACATCAACATTAAACTTTTATATATATATATATATATATATATATATATATATATAAAGTTCAGTATCCTTATGCACATTAAGCAACTTAGGATTTCCAAATTCAGAGCCCTTGTAACCTTCTCCCATAGGCTCCAATATGCATGGTTAATGTGAAAGTGAGAGAAGTGGACTATCCAAACATAAAAATAAGTGGTCGTTGACATATATAATATATAATTATATTCTAAATCACATTGTTATTATTTAATTAAAGCTTGAAGCGTCACACACAAACTCACATTTTCTTAAAATATTATTTTTTTAATCTCAAATTGCAAAACTTTTATTTCATATGGGAAACAATTGACATGACATGAAGAACGGTAACTGTTTTACGCATCTCGTGCACTAATTACGCTTTTGGAGATTCAATGGACAGCAGTGACCACACTCGACCGTACAAAATTTTCAAAACTTTATAAAATAAAATGAAGCAAAATCAACGCGGAATTGAGGTGAATTGAATAACAATTTTTTACTGTTTAAATAAAAATTTTGAGCTTAAATTTTATGAATGTAAAAAATTTTCACGGAAGTCTCATTCATCGTAATGAGCCGAGACTCCAACCTTTCAGTATCGCATGAGTGAAACGACTTACTTTTCGGACACTAAGATGACAATAAAAAAATTGGAGCCAAGTAATTTGTTTAATTTAAATAGTTGACCGAAATTGATTCCGCATGCACCTCGTCATCTTACCATTTTCGTGGTTGCTAAATGTCCACAAAAGGGGGCTCATAATTCAATCGGATATTATATTATCTTTTATATATATGTATACGTGTAATATAGTATTTTTATAATGTCATGCTTGCGTCCGGAGACGTGTAACAAAATTTTCATCGTCAGGCTCTTAATGAGTTGAAAAATTAGGCATGAGAAAGATGGATAAAAAAAATTTCTTCTCATCCCTTCTGTTCTCCAAAGTAAATTAACATGCATATATTCACAAAAAAAAAGGTCTGAAACTATGGATGTAGAAGTTTGAATCAAGCTGACGATATTTCACATTACTCTTCAAATTTTCCGGCACTTGTGACAAATTATCATTCATGTAACTATTTTTTTTTACAGAAATATTTTGATATGGAGAAGATTATGGTAAAGAATTGACTTGTGAATGCATGTATACATACGTGGTAATTATAAAATTATATGTATGTATGTATTATATCTGGGGCGGAACTGATGAAAACAAAAATTAGTGATAATAATCCTCCTCTGTCTGCCTGCATTCAACTATAATTATCTAGTCCTTTAATTTGAATTTATAATCAGACTATCATCAAAGTGTTAATTTCTTACATGCATTATTCTTTTGGCCGATGATAATGGATTTATTTATTATGTTGTTGACGTGACATAATAAAAAATAATAAAAAAATAAAAAAGAGAGGTCATCGCCCCTCGCCGAAGGGCCGCCCCTCCCCTCTCTCTGGAAGACTAAACTATGGAGGCTTCTAGTTCTATACATCGACGGATCTCAACTGAAAAAGTTATCATAATTTTCATGTTACATTGATTGATGAAATGTATCAGTATATATTGATCATGCTTTTAGAAGCAATCAAGCTATAATTTTAAGTTTGAAAACTTGATAACAAACACATTGCACGCCAATGTTTAAGAGTACCAGTTAACCAAACATTTAAATATGGTTTTTAGGGTTCTTAACCTCAAGAAATAATTAAGAACATGAGCTAACTCACAAGATAACGTAATTTTTAGCAAAACAAACGCCAACTTGTCAGGTCAACTCTTTTTATTTAATCAATTAAAGATTCCTTTTTTTTTCTCTTTGGTCTATGAGATCCTTAACGTGTTTCGTTAAAGGATATCAATCCAAACGAGTGCTGTACCTGTTGAACGTCTGACTTTTTGTTTAATGCACAAGAAATCTGATATATGTTCTTGTCATGAATCCATCTCTTTATCCGTCCAGATTCAATAAGAGTTGACTTTCAGATTTGAAGCTCATCACGCATGGGAACTATGAACTTTTGGGTGTTCTAAGTGAATTATCTTTAGCTGGATTTTTTTTTTTGCATACATGATGAACACATATTATATTCATCTTCCCAGCTTGCATCATCATTGATCCCACGGACTCATGTTGGTTTGGTTCGGAATTCTGACCCAGATTCAGAATCACAGAGAAAATGCCAGCACAATTCCGAGTTAGGCCAATGGAGTTCGTAGCCTGGCAATCAGAACCCCACGTCTGATGATGATATATTATAAAGGGCTCATGTGGTCGTTCTTTTCCATGCAGTCGCCATTACCACAGGGGCTCTGAATCCCAAAAGGTACATGAACAATATCTAAAGCAGTTGTCTTTTACTGCCTTAATCTAGATAGCTTCACCTATCTGTAGATATGAGCATGCATGCTGCATGCTGCATGCTGAAGAAGCCATGCATGGCTGAGACCTGTTGCCTTCCCAGAGCAATCCCTCGTTCTTCCTCCAATCCTCGTCGACTTTCATATTAATTAACTGACAGTACTGTGATGAATTTGTACATCACCTACAAAAAATTAGTGTTGTTCCTGATTAATCTGAGATCAGATCTTGTTTGTTTCTAAGAAACATGATCCTGAACTGCTCATTAGTTCCTTACTAGTTTAAGTGTCTGTGTCAACAGTGCTTTGGTTGCGGTAAGGGAGAGCCACAAGGATGGCTCGAGTGATTGGTTCCGATGCAGCTGACATCAAAGACGCAGAGATATCTAGCCGTTCACCCTCCAAACGGAAGCTGGGCGCCGGCGCCGCCCCCGTCCCCGCTTCCGGCTTCAAGGTCGGGCGACTCCCACGGAGGGGCCTGGTGACAGAGATCGTCGAAAAGTTGAAGGAGATATTCCTCCACGACGACCCTCTGCGCCCTTACAAGGGCCAGACGCCGGGGAGGAAGGCCATCCTGGGCCTGCAGTTCCTGTTCCCCATCCTCAACTGGGCGAGAGACTACAACTTGGGCAAGTTCAAAGGAGACTTCATCGCAGGACTGACCATTGCAAGCCTTTGCATCCCTCAGGTAATCTATATTTAGATCACATCCTCTCAAAATATCAGTTAAATCTTCAAATCCACACATTTAAAGTTGCAATCTTTTCCTTTTTTTTTTCTGATAACGATTGCAGGATATTGCGTACGCTAAGCTTGCAAATCTGGATCCTTGGAATGGACTGTGTAAGTGGCCTATACATGCATGCATGAAAGAAAGAAAGATGCAACCTTGTCACGTCAAGTACATGCATGTCACTTCACTTATATGTTGCTTCTGCACGCAGACACGAGCTTCGTTCCTCCTCTGATCTATGCTGCGATGGGCAGCTCGAGGGATATCGCCATCGGCCCCGTGGCCGTGGTCTCTCTCCTTCTCGGGACGCTTCTTCAGGACGAGGTCGATCCCGTGAAGAACAAGGAGACGTACAAACGCCTCGCCTTCACCGCCACATTCTTCGCCGGCATCACTCAATTTGCACTCGGATTCTTTCGGTATATACATGATCATAATCTGCTTAGCTATACGAACACGAAAGCTTCAAGGATCCATCTCATCCAACAGTGTGTATTCATTGATTTCAGGCTTGGATTCATCATCGACTTCCTGTCGCACGCTGCGATCGTCGGGTTCATGGCCGGCGCGGCCATCACGATCGCCCTTCAGCAGCTGAAAGGATTTCTGGGCATCAGGCAGTTCACCAACAAGACCGACATCGTTCGTGTCATGAAATCAGTGTGGCGTCCCGTTCACCACGGGGTAACTAAAATGATTAAATCATGCACAATAAATACGACTTAAGTTTGGATATTAATCTTTTTGGTTGTATGTATACTTCTGCAGTGGAACTGGCAGACGATAGTAATAGCTGCGACATGCCTGACTTTTCTTCTGGTCGCCAAGTACATCGTATGTATTTAATTTTTACTTTCAGGATCGATCGAGTTTAGCCTCAATAAAACTTGGACATTAGCATGAACTATAAATTGTTCTTTATCATAGTTCGATTCCTCTTTTTTGTATCTAACAAATTTATTTTTTTACAGGCAAAGAAGAAGAAGAAGCTCTTCTGGGTTGCTGCCATCGCACCATTGATCACAGTTATTTTCTCCACTCTTTTTGTGTACGTAACTCGTGCAGATAAGAAGGGCGTTCAGATTGTAAGTTGAATATATACGTGCTTTCCTTGCAAAAGCTTATGATATATGCAGTTAAAATCATATTTTCTCATTGAAACTGATCAATCAAATGACAGGTGAGAAACATCAGAAAAGGACTCAACCCACCATCTGCTGACGAGATTTACTTCAGCGGCTCGTTCGTCTTGAAAGGATTCAAAATTGGAGTCGTGGTTGGGCTAGTAGCTCTGACGGTACTGAATAAAAAAGAATCGAATCGAGTTGTAGCTATTTCTGATACTTGGATTGATTCGACATATGTACATGTGCTGCAAATTTTCAGGAAGCTATTGCAATTGGAAGGACTTTTGCTGCCATGAAAGATTACCAATTGGATGGAAACAAGGAAATGTTGGCACTGGGCACAATGAACATAGCTGGATCACTCACCTCTTGCTATGTAGCAACAGGTAATGCAACTTGACTGGTTACTGGTTAGCAAGAACAAATCATGCTGCAGCATGCATCAAGGAGGGAGGTGCAAATCAGACTTTCAGCTGGAATGATGCGAATACATCTCTTTGCAGGTTCCTTCTCACGTTCGGCCGTCAATTACATGGCTGGCTGCTCGACGGCGGTGTCCAACATAGTCATGTCGGTGGTTGTGATGCTGACCTTGCTGGTGATCACACCTCTCTTCAAGTACACCCCGAATGCGGTACTTGCGGCGATCATTATCTCGGCCGTGATCAATCTGATAGACTACAAAGCGGCGATCCTCATCTGGAAGGTCGATAAGCTGGACTTCATTGCCTGCATGGGAGCTTTCCTGGGCGTTGTCTTCGTGTCTATTGAAATTGGCCTCTTGATTGCAGTAAGATTCATTCTACTGCTCTTTGTCTGCTAATATCTGGACTGTGCATGTTCTTTGTTGAATCCTTTCTGATACGTCCATTTCCTGTTAGGTGACGCTATCAATTGCTAAGATCCTTCTCCATGTCACAAGGCCGAGGACAACTTTGCTCGGAAATCTTCCGAGAACAACGATATATAGGAACGTTGAGCAGTATCCTGACGCAGCTCAAGTTCGGGGCATTCTGATTGTCAGAGTTGATTCTGCTATCTATTTCGTCAATTCCAATTATGTTAAAGAGAGGTAAGAAACCGGTCACAATTTCTTGTATATATGTGCTCTGAAAGATTGAACACTTTTGATGCAAATCAGTGCATGTAGCGATGCCAACAATATTATCTGCATGTTGCAGGATCCTTCGCTGGCTGAGAGAAAAGGAAGAGAACACAAAGGAAAAGATCAAGTTCGTGATCGTCGAATTATCACGTACGTAATGGATCCGAAACTTCAGACATTATGCATTTCTGTGTAACCTGTTATGATCGTTGTTGAATTTATTCCCCATGACACCAAATCGTCAATTGCATTTGATCTGTACAGCCGTGACCGACATCGACACCAGTGGAATTCACGCGCTTGAAGACCTGTACAAGGCCTTACAGAAACACGACATTCAGGTAAAATAGTACACCTTCTGAACAACAGATGTGTTTGAAGCAGTCAGGATCATTCATTCATGATCTATGTTCTTATGTCCAGCTCGTTCTAGCAAACCCTGGCCCTGTGGTGTACGAAAAGCTCGACTCGTCCGACTTCAACCAGCTCATCGGGCAAGAGTGGATATACCTGACGGTCGGAGATGCTGTTGCGGCTTGCGCTCCGAAGGCGAGGGAAGACATTGAGAGCTGATCGACTGGAACTACTGCCAGATGCTGTCTCTTGTACAGTCATCCGCTTGAACAACATCACGAGACTGATGACTAATTCCAGACTTATTTCTGCACATTCTGAAGGACGACGTGTTTTACCACTGTAAATGTGAGGGTTCTCTTCATGCGTAGCCTTGTGGTTTCTTTTGTTTCATGCTCTTGTTTAATGATGATGCCAATAAGCAACGAAGATGTGAGAAGAAGAGTGCAGGGTCTGTGTTGTGTGCTAGTAATTGCTTTTGGTGCTGCAGAGTACATTACGTACCTTTCATTTTCACCGTGTGCGAAGTTGTCTCAGAAAAAAAACTTATACATTAAATAGTGATTTGGTTGTCCGTTTTCAATCTAGAACAGTCCTTTTAATCTAGACCATGTCTAAAAGTTATTGACACTGATGTCAAATCCTAACGAAATTAACGACTCCAGAGAAAACCTTCCATCCATTGACCCTGAGACACAAGTCCATTAAATCAACTCTGTTTGGTTGTCCTTTGGTAATGTTGTTGCTACACATGATGATAGGGTAATATGGTTGTCCCCCAACTTAAATTGGGGGACTGTCCTCCTATGCAGTGCCAGCTGTCGGATGTGAATCCGACGGCTGACGCAAATTTGAGAATTTTAAATAGATTTGACGCGATCCGATTTGAGGAATGAGCGGTTCGGGATTTAATTTGATGCATTTCGCATGAACCGATTTCAAAGGCTATATAAAGATAAAACCTTCGAATTTTTCCATTTTCCTCTCTCCTCTGCTTTTCACCTCTCCGCATCGCCTCCTCTTTCTTTCCTCTCCGCATGTCCTTTCTCTTCCTTGCGCGGCGCAGCAGACGGTTGCCCCCTTCACCGATTGCCGACCAGATCCAACCGTCGATCTCGCCGAGCCGCCGACCTCCTATCATCTCCGCCGTGGTGCTGTCGACCTCGGCGACGACCCCCCGGGACCCCGCACCACCGCCGACCCCACACACCGAGCGCCGCCGCACGACTCACGCCGAGCGCCGCCCCATCGCCGCCGAGTTCGACCGCCTTGCCGCCAAGTTCAACCACCCCGCCGTCGACCCCACGCGCCACGACCCCGCCACCCGCCGCGAACCTGCCGCACGCCACGATCCCGCCGTCCGCCGCACGCCGCCGCCCCTTCACGCCGAGCTCCCGCCCCACCGCCATCGAGTTTGCCCGCCCCGCTGCCGAGCTCGCATGTCCCGCCGTTAATCCTTCGTGTTGTTACCAAAATGTTCTTATCGTCTTTATCTTTGAGGCTGTCGAGAAATGTAGTCAGGGCCGCTTATATACCAAAATGTTCATACACGTAATTCTTTTTCTTGGAGCTCGTCTCCGCGAGCTTCGCCCCACTTGTCCGTCATTGCGCCCCCGTCGAGCTCCGATGCCAAGCGTCCCCGTCGAGCTCCACCGCCAAACGTGTAATTTTTTTGGTTTTATTTAGGATGATTATTGTCATATGATTTAAAGTTACTTTGTTATTGATGTAATGAAGTCGACTTGGCTTTCATGCATATGCACTTAAGAATTTTCAACAGAGGCAAAGGAATAATCAAATTGCAAGAATCATACTGAGCTCATTGAGTTCATGAGATGCTTAGAACTGTGTACCTATTGACCATAAAGTGATCTGAAAACATCACAAAAGACAACATGATTCAAATGAACGAACAAAATGGAGAGGATTTGGTGGAGCTCGTAAAGCGATACGGAAGCACGATATGTACCAGATAGAGAATGTCCTGAAGCGAGAAAAGAAAGTATGTCCGACGAGAATGTAGAGAGCTAAGGTTTTCAGGCATGGTGCAAATGACGACGAGAAAACTTCAGTGCGACGTTGTCAATTGCATACAAAAGTCAAAAGTCAATTGCATACAAGCAAGAAAGACAGTCAATCACATACAAGTAAGAAAAAGAAATTTACATAACAAATCCAAGCATGGATTAACAAATGTTTAACTAGTTTACAACATGAATTAACACAAAAAAATGAAGAATTAACATGAATTAACATGGATTAACACAAAAAATGAAGAATTTACAAAAGTGTTATTAATCACACTATTACATAATGGATTAATTTATTAACAACATGGATTCATAGCAGCTTGGCGACGACGGGGAAGGCAACCTCGATGGTGGTGGGGAGGGCGAGCTCGATGGCCGCGGTGGCAGTACACGAGCACGGTGGCAATGGGGTGCGATGTGTGGGGTCAGCGGCGGGGCGGTCGAACTAGGCGGCGACGGGGCGGCGCTAGGCGTGCTCGTGGCGTGAGGGGGTGGTAGGGCAAGGCGGCGGGGCAGCGCAGGGCGACAAGGCGGGCGTGACGAACAGCAGGAGCGGTAGGGCAGGGCGGCGGGGCGCAGCAGCGCAGGCATGGCGGGGGGGGCGACGGGGCAGCGGCGTGCGACGGTGAACAACAGGAGCGGTAGGGCAGGGCGACGGGGCGGGAACGGCAAGGCAGGGCGGCATGCGACGGCAAACAACAGGAGCGGTAGGGCAAGGCGGCGGGGCGATGGCGCGCGACGATAATTTGCGGGAGCGGCAGGGCCGACGCGCGTGCAGATCTGGCCGATCTGTCCCGTCGTCCGCGACAACCCGCAGATCTGGCAGGATGGTTGTCGCTGTGACCAAATCTCGTCGGGTGGTTGCCGATCCGCGCAAATCTAGCTGGATGGTTGTCGGAGATGACCAAATCTCGTCGGGTGTTTGCCGATCCGCGCAGATCTAGTTGGATGGTTGTCGCCGACGGCCAGATCTCGTCAGATGGTTGAGGTCGTTGTCGTGTTGCCGCTGCGCGTGCCGTCGGAGAGGGGAGGGAGAGAGCTGGCGGGCAAACGTGAGAGAGAAAGTGAGAAAAATGAACGGACCAAATGAGAGGGAAAGAGAGAACGAACAAGACCGGTCAAAGCGTAGATGACTCCGGACCGGTCCGATTTGCTCGCCCGCCCGGTATTAACCGCAACGGCCGTGACAAGACGGGGGACACCCATATTTTCCATGATGATATGACTTGCAATGTTCCTTTCTCCGCTGACCGGAAGTTGCCCAAACTTAAAATTCTAGTACTGCCGGAAACAAATTGGACCTTTTATGTCAGGAACCCAGATCTCATAATCACCAAGATAAACATGAAATATACCTGCACCACGGCAGGATAAGATCCAGAAACTAGTTTTCTTTTCTTCAGTTGGCATTACCGTCTTAAAAACTTGTGAAGGCAGACAAAACCATAGTTTACTAATCATGTTATCAAAAATCACGACGACCCCATGTCGAGACCATGGCGCTAGACCCGGCCTAAAGTTAAAAAGAACATAAATAATCTTAAAGAAAATGAACTACGATGCCTCATCCGCTCACAGGCCATGATACTATCTTGCAAGTTGCAAATGGGGCCATGAGTAGTTTTTCAGAAACAATATAAGGTATATGGATGATGCATATGTTAGCCTCGAGGATCTCTGAGGTCTTAGGTAGCTAGCATTATGAAGAAACAAGAGCTAACCATTTATCAACTATTCTGATCAACAGGAATTAAGATTTCTAGCACATAAATTGTGCATGTTTCTTAACATATACATTTCAGATGGTACATTTTTTACTGTTATTTTGACTGGCCTCGACAGACAGGTATTTTGTTGGCTTTCATCATCTTCTGATAACCACTTCAAAAAAACCATTGAACGAATTTTAGGAATCAGCAGTCACCTCATAATCCTGATTTCCACTAGCAATGACCATAGACCCGCAATTAAGGGTGAAAGTAAGTGTTCGATGTGCTTTGGCTGCTTATAAAGGCTGAATACATATCACTTGTTTTATAGTCCTTGACAGAATGTGCGAAGGCATCCATTTACTATCCGAGGGGCACAACCATCACAGAATCTCTTTGCAAGATCAACAGCCTTAAGGACATCAACATAAATGAACATAAGTCATTAACTAAACAAAAGTAAAGACCGAGGGAATGGAAAAGGAATAATGGCTCACTTCGTTTATGACAATTTGCTGCCTTGTTCCAATCACTGTGATCTCTGCCATGGCGAGGTGAAGAATACATAGTTCTAATATCCTGGCTGCAGGTTCATCCTACATTTTAGTATATCAAATGCATGCAGAATTCAGATTCTTTTTTCAAACGAATGCAGAATTCAAATTAAGGAATGCAGAATTCAGATTCTTGATTAAGGGAAAGTTGTTTGGAGGGACCCCTCCACATTTCTAGTGTGAAAATTGCAGCTGATTTACTACGGTTACAATGCAGCACAGAGAATTTATTGATTCTAGAAAGTAATGCTTCAAGTAGCTTATACTACGATTGACAAACATGATTAATCTGCATTTTTTCGTAGGATTCGATACAAACAAATTTTAAATATTTTCCTTGAAATTTGTAAGTACATAAATCTGACTTGCTAAACTAATTTAATTCCAAAGAACTTAGTATATCAAAAGGAAATAATTGCCAGATACATTGAATTCAACACAATGTAATTCAAAGAAAATATGGAAAACAATCAAAGTTTACATATATATCCTGGATAGGACTGATCATTTGTGCCAAGTTTCATAAGGATTTAATATTATCAAAGGGAAATTTTCAATATCGAAAATAACATTGCAAAGTTCACGTAGAGTTCCAATTAGATGTAAACATGAGTGTATAAACTTAAAAAAAGAGCCCATAGGACCCTTAAATACGATGTATGAATGTATGCTTGAACAGCTATCAGGAGATTTATGAAATCAATAGAATATTGTTCAGAGTTTAACCAACTTTTTGCTGCTTTTGCCTTGCTGATAATCTAGAAATAAATGGAATAAAATACCTTTGGAATGGTTTTTATTTTAAGATTATAACATTACCATGACACTTTTAAGAGTTTACCCATATAGCATATTAGCATGCCGTGGATTGAAAAGATGGTTGTTTAAAGTTTCTGGCAATTTTAATTGAATTGATGACCAATTGAGCGGGGAATAAATCAACACTACTTAAAAGCACAGCGGACCTTCCAATTTTGAGGTATTATCTTGTCAATGGAACAAACATGCTCATTCCACCGATCAACAACTGCCCGCAGTAGATCCCTCGTCAAACTGTAATGTAAAACCATTAATTTTTCAAACACCATTGCCAAGAGCAAGATAACTGAGATGTTTTAGTAGCTAAAAAGAAAGAAAGAATGCTGTAGGTGGATTAAGGAAATACCTTAAAACAAATCTATTATACACCAGCTTTGGAGGAGCTGAAAGAACTTCTGCTTCTGAAATCATGAAAGCAGTAGTAGTTATATTTTCAGAAAATTGTAGGGGCTAACAACTGCCAAAAAAGTTGCTTCCAGTGATTCTCCCTTTGACATAAAATAGACAAAGGAGTAATGAAAGTTTTGACATGTTATCATACTTGTTCTTGTTAGAAGCTTTAGAGTTATCAGTTTTCTTTTCCATAAAGAATTATAGACAAAGAAATGGTATCACTCACAGGTGTATTTAAGGGTTAAGACTGATGATATCAGGAACTTACCACCACTTCTTAACTTTCTTGTAACATAGTTTGGGATTATCTATTTATCTCATCGTACAAAAACCTCCATAACAGAATACACATACTAGTGTCTAGACCATTTCTTTTCTTTGGAAGCTGATAGAAATTCTGAAAATTCAACCTATAGATATCACCCTTCCTATAATAGTGCAAGAACATGCCCTAGAAAAAGCAAAATAATAGTGCAAGAACAATTCTGCAACTAAGAATGTTTGTCATCTACCAAATGTAATCATGAATGACATACCAAAGAAAAATTGTGAATAAATTCTGTCACGAGTAAACATTGGTGTCAGATGAATTTAACAGAAAGAATAAGTCAATAAAAAGATATCAAAAGAAAAATTTGCATATTGTATTGCTCTTTTGGAACATTTGCATTCAGAAGAGATCACTACATGAAGAAGTGTTCTAGAGATTTTCTGGTGCAACTGTGCAAGTAAGTTTGCAACAGCAGTAACATGTACGCAGATTATCATAACAGCCATTTGAACCTTTTCTGATATATGTGATATGACAGAACAATATTTTCACTCCCATTTGCCTAGATAACCATTTCCATAAGTGCAATGGGAAAAACAACTGCCTCCTATGTACAATGTCAAAACTAGATCAATGCATTCTAAAGATGCAAGATTTTTTTTTTTTTTTTTTTTGAGGGGGAAGATGCAAGATTTGTGAATTCAAGAATAAGTAACTGTTGTACAAACTGCTAATCTGTGATTACAAGAAGAGGACTTAATCACTATAAATATAACTTTTTTACACTTGAACTGACGACACCATATTGGCACGCTTGCTTCACTACGCATGCACCTCACTAATTAATATATTCATTTCATCACTCATGTACACAACACTTGTGCACTCACTACCCCATTACACATGCATGCTTACTTCATAGACTACAATGCAATTGGACACTGATTCACAGCCTTAGCTTACACCTCTAGAAAGCACATCTCGCAACACTGTGCTTACTTGCTACACGCTCCAACTTCACTTGCTGATTACACCAAAATGCAAGGCCTCCCATCTATTTATAGCAGCAATGTCATATGGGCCTTGAATGAGGTAGCTAGAAATTAAAGTATGTGAGCTGTAATTTTTTGGGTAGAGAAATATATCGAATCTTCCCCTCAAAAGAAATATATGGAATCTTTTTCCTATGCTTGAATAGAGTAATAAAATATCCTAGAAAGATAGTGATGATTTTTCACAGCAGCTATCAAGTATATACCAAAAGGATTTTCAAACATAAGCCGAGTCATGTAATTACCATTAGCAGACTCGTCATCATTCTTCAGCATCAACTCTTCTGCCTCCTCGTCACTCTGAACCTCGATAGGTGCACCACTGAAGCTCATGTGATCATATTGCAAAAGTTTTGTCTTGTCGAATACATATCCTGGTTCTGAATCACAAATTCGCCAAACCAATAAAAGAAAAACAAACTCAATCAATTCCTTTATGCTAATTAGAAATAAATCCTTTTAGTATCCCATGGGAAAGAATAAATCAATAAATCTTTCCGCAATAAAATAACATATTACTTGATGCTTCAACTAATCCGACATTTTTTCGAAATTTTTAAGAGCAGAAGCAAACACAGAAGTCCAACAAGGATCAAATTGACTGCAAGAAAGGTAAAAGGCCACCTCTTTTGGCATTAATTCTTCTGTCAAAAAGCCGGACAGGATCAGAGCCTTCCAAGCAAGCGGTATACGCAATCAACCTGCACACGAGGATTCTTCAAACATATCAGAACCAAACCACAAAGGAGAAAAAAATTCTTCTCCGCCGTCCAACCAGATGCCACAATCAACCCAAAACACCATCAGAATTCGGCGCAGAAGAGCGAAACTCACAGAGCAAGCTCGCGCGCTGCTCTCGGGCTGCAGAACCTCCCGCTCTTATCGACTTTGTTCGGAGCCCCTCTCTGCGACACCGCGGCGTCGGCGTCCTGCTCCAACGTCTCCGCGACGGCGGCACGCGGCGGCAAGAGGGGGTGAGAGGAGCTCGGCGGGGATGAGGCGAGGGCGAGGCCTCGGGGCAAGACTGGGTGGAACCTCACGAAGAGCGCGCGGCTCGACGGAGAGGCTTTGGAGAGAGTAGAATGGCAGTGGTGGCGCCAATGTAAAATAAAAACTCTAGGAAAAGTGGTCAACTGAAACATCCAGCCCTCCGTTTTAATATATAGGCGTCTCTCGGACAATTTGGAGCACATGGAAAGCCCATGGGCTTTCGTTTCCCTCCTACAAGGCCGAATTGCGCAGTTTTTTTTGTCAGATAAATAAATGTATAAATTATTTTTTTCGTTTGTCACTAGCGTGCAGTAGGAATGACAATATTTTCGTCCCCTACGGGGCTCCCGAAGAATCTCCGATCGGGAACTCGGAGAATTTTTTCCCCGTAGGGTCGGGAATGGGGGAAAATTATCCCCGAATCCTCTTTTAGGGATGGGGGCGGGAGGAATTGTCCCCGCTCCAAAGAAAAAGTGAGTGTACAATAATAGTCTCACATTGATTGTAGTAAGAAAGTAAAAGTAAATAGACAGGTATAAAAGAATGATGAGACTAATGGGACAATATTGAATGTTTATGGAGAAAGGTAACTTTTAATATTTTTCAAATTTGTAACAGTAATTGTTATCAAATTATCTTTTAGTAAAAAAATTAATAAAAATTTTTGACTGAACTAAAAAATACGATTTTTTTCGATTTTGACCGATTTTTTATCGGTTCGATTCGGTTTAATCCGGTCCAAATTAGGATGGGACCACGAGTTCGAAATCCCCGCGGAGATCAGGACGGAGGATAAAATTTCCTCCGGACCGGAGATTCAGGACGGGGTCGGGTGCCATCCCTAGCGTGCGGCACCGATCGTTTAACACGTGACGCTAAGAAAGGAGCACACTGATCACATATTGGAGTCTCCACCACCATCGAACCCAATTAATATGATTTCACCCGTGCAGCACACCTGGCTATAGCGGGTGATGTTCTCAACGAAATTTTTTTGCATACATAAAAATTCGAACTTGAGACCTTTATTTAAGAAGAGCAGCTATTCACTCCATCCTAACTACGGTTAATATATATATATATATATATATAGTATTACCAAATTATGAAATGATATATTATATATTTTTAACTCCAAAAATTGGTTCATTTCATTCACGTAAAACTAAAAGTTAATATTTCATGAGAGTAAAAAATAATAATAATGAATTATATTGCAAAGCCTGATCTATCAACCAAGCAAAACTAACACCTATATAATAATTCTTTTCTTGGAGTGACAATTAGTCACGCACTTAAATAAATATCATGGTCACTAAAGCCAATTATATATATATATATATATGTATATACTTTTGAAAAAAAATGGCAGAACGGCAAAAGGAAAAAAAATGAAAACTTAAATGATATGTTATAGCTTAAGTCGGAAAACACTACGGTTAAGAGAATGATACGACTAATATAAACAAATGAAAAAATATGTATTGAGTTATTCTAATTCCGACCAATCCCTAAAGAATGAACACTAGTAGGTACCAATAATGGTTCATCACTTAATGGTTGCACTCATACGTTATTTGGTCGCCATCATCAAAATCAACCTCAAATGTCAGATGTATCATTTTCCTTGAGATGTAACTTCTAACTTCCATTGTGTGTGTGTTTTTTAGATCCTTTGGTTGAAGAATATTTTTTTAGAAGAATAAGTTAGTAGAACATTATACCTTTAAACAATATAATTTTTTTATTTGAGTTTAGATTAATTTTCCCAAGCAAGAACAACACATCAAAAATCGAATAAAGCAACGATTTTAAACACGGAGAAGGCCACAAAAAGTTTCGTTGTTCTGCAGGAAAACAAAGGAATCGGCATGATATAATGTCGGAAGTAGCTGATTGTGAAGTATCATATTATGAAAATATAATCAGTTGGAATCCGAATGATTTCTTTCATCATCCAAACATATCATGCCATCGAAATAGCAAACGAAATCGATCGAAAAGAAAACAAAAACAAAGAAGCGAGGAATGTATCAACCTTGTCACCGAAAAATCCTACAAAAAAATATTTCAATAAAAAATAGGGATCATCGGAGCTAAAGGAAGAAGTTAATTTGGCCTAACAATAGATTCCTTGCTGAAGCCCGATTGAGCAGCAAACAATTGCAATATTAGGCCAAAACGTTAAAGAAATTTCCACGAATCATCGATCGATGGATCAAATAGGAAATGGGAAAAAAATGAAATTGACATCAAAATCCAATGCCGGCGCCAAGGTAAAATAAAAACCCTAGGAAAAGTGGTCGACTGAATCATCCAGCCCTCGGTTATAATATATAGGCATCTCTCGGACAATTTGGAGCACATGGAAAGCCCATGGGCTTTCGTTTCCCTCCTACAAGAACATGCCCTGGAAAAAGCAAAATAATAGTGCTAGAACAATTCTGCAACTAAGAATGTTTTTTTAGGAGAAAAAAGAAAAAGAAAACAAAAAAAATAGGCTTCCGGATTCATCAAAAGACCAAGTAGGACGAAGCAGAGGAAGAGGAGGGGAAAAAACGAGGGAGCAATCGAAGGAATCGAGCAGCGGATCTATGGATCTTAATTCAGATTGAAAACTACGCACTCATGGATCTCCGAATAGATCTCTGAAATCTTCGCTTGGGCTTTCTAGAATCCACACGAGAAATCCAAACATCCGCTGCTTCAAGAGTTCCCAACGACTAACTCGCAGCCTTTTCCCACTCGCGCTCAGCTGACGCCCTCCAACTACCAAAGAAAAATTGTAAATAAATTTTATCATGAGTAAACATTGGTGTCAAATGAATTTAACAGAGAATAAGTAAATAAAAAGATATCAATAGAAAAATTTGCTTATTGTATTGCTCTTTTGGAACATTTGCATTCAGAAGAGATCACCACATGAAGATATGTTCTAGAGATTTTCTGCTGCAACTGTAGATCTACTAATTCTTTTATTCCAATTAGTAAACTAACAAATAGACCTCGAAGCTATTTGTGAAATAGAGAGGAAAAGTGAGTTATATAACCCTTCCTCTATTAGTTGCTACTTCAAGGAGGTTACCTAGAATGAAAGAACAAAAATTGATTCATGAAGGTTTAATTACCGAATCACTTCCCAACAGTATGTTCCGGGTTTGCCTTAGGATTAGTTAATTCTATTTCTCGACAGGGCCGGGAAGGGATATAACTCAGCGGTAGAGTGTCACCTTGACGTGGTGGAAGTCATTAGTTCGAGCCTGATTATCCCGGTATGCAATGAACTTATAATCAGATGATCGAGTCGATTCCATGATTATAAGTTCATAACTCCAGATTGCAAGTAAGTTTGCAACAGCTGTAACATGTACGCAGATTATCATAACAGCCATTTGAACCTTTTCTGATATCTGTGATATGACAGAACAATATTTTCACTCCCATTTGCCTAGATAACCATTTCCATAAGTGCAATGGGAAAAACAACTGCCTCCTATGTACAATGTCAAAACTAGATCAATGCATTCTAAAGATGCAAGATTTTTTTTTTTTTGAGGGGGAAGATGCAAGATTTGTGAATTCAAGAATAAGTAACTGTTGTACAAACTGCTAATCTGTGATTACAAGAAGAGGACTTAATCACTATAAATATAACTTTTTTACACTTGAACTGACGACACCATATTGGCACGCTTGCTTCACTACGCATGCACCTCACTAATTAATATATTCATTTCATCACTCATGTACACAACACTTGTGCACTCACTACCCCATTACACACGCATGCTTACTTCATAGACTACAATGCAATTGGACACTGATTCACAGCCTTAGCTTACACCTCTAGAAAGCACATCTCGCAACACTGTGCTTACTTGCTACACGCTCCAACTTCACTTGCTGATTACACCAAAATGCAAGGCCTCCCATCTATTTATAGCAGCAATGTCATATGGGCCTTGAATGAGGTAGCTAGAAATTAAAGTATGTGAGCTGTAATTTTTTGGGTAGAGAAATATATCGAATCTTCCCCTCAAAAGAAATATATGGAATCTTTTTCCTATGCTTGAATAGAGTAATAAAATATCCTAGAAAGATAGTGATGATTTTTCACAGCAGCTATCAAGTATATACCAAAAGAATTTTCAAACATAAGCCGAGTCATGTAATTACCATTAGCAGACTCGTCATCATTCTTCAGCATCAACTCTTCTGCCTCCTCGTCAGTCTGAACCTCGATAGGTGCACCACTGAAGCTCATGTGATCATATTGCAAAAGTTTTGTCTTGTCGAATACATATCCTGGTTCTGAATCACAAATTCGCCAAACCAATAAAAGAAAAACAAACTCAATCAATTCCTTTATCCTAATTAGAAATAAATCCTTTTAGTATCCCATGGGAAAGAATAAAATCAATAAATCTTTCCGGAATAAAATAACATATTACTTGATGCTTCAACTAATTTTGAAGAGCAGAAGCAAAAACAGAAGTCCAACAAGGATCAAATTGACTGCAAGAAAGGTAAAAGGCCACCTCTTTTGGCATTAATTCTTCTGTCAAAAAGCCGGACAGGATCAGAGCCTTCCAAGCAAGCGGCATACGCAATCAACCTGCACACGAGGATTCTTCAAACATATCAGAACCAAACCACAAAGGAGAAAAAGAAATTCTTCTCCGCCGTCCAACCAGATGCCACAATCAACCCAAAACCCCATCAGAATTCGGCGCAGAAGAGCGAAACTCACAGAGCAAGCTCGCGCGCTGCTCTCGGGCTGCAGAACCTCCCGCTCTTATCGACCTTGTTCGGAGCCCCTCTCTGCGACACCGCGGCGTCGGCGTCCTGCTCCAACGTCTCCGCGACGGCGGCACGCGGCGGCAAGAGGGGGTGAGAGGAGCTCGGCGGGGATGAGGCGAGGGCGAGGCCTCGGGGCGAGACTGGGTGGAACCTCACGAAGAGCGCGTGCCTCGACGGAGAGGCTCTGGAGAGAGCAGAAGAGCGAAACTCACAGAGCAAGCTCGCGCTCGGAGCCCCTCTCTGGTGGCGGCGCCAATGGAAAATAAAACCCTAGGAAGCATGATTGACTGATTCATCCAGCCCTCAGTAAGAATATATACGCATCTCTCGGACAATTTGGAGCAAATGGAAAGTCCATGGGCTTTCGTTTCCCTCCTAGAAGGTCCAAATCGTGCTGTTTTTTTTTCTCAAATGAATAAATGTATAAATTATTTTTTTTTCGTTTCTCACCTGTGATCGTCTAACACGTGGACTTTTTCTCAATGAATAAATGTATAAATTATTTTTTTCATTTATCACCTCGCACTAAATTAGAATTTCGGTCCATCATCGATCCTGACGTCACTCGTGCAGCACACCTGACTATTACGAATAAATTTTTTTTACATCCAACCTTTATTTAAGTGAAATCACTATTTAGTATTTACTCTAGGGGCGAATCAAATGAGGGACTAAAATAAAAAGAAATTGGACCTTTACTATTCTCTTCAAAGTGGAGAACCCACCACACTAAATTACATTCAATATTCATTTTCATACTAAATTTACTTAACAAAAAGCTTACTATAATTTTCAATCATATATTAATATATAATATAAGTAAGATTTTAAAATTTTGAGGAGGTTGAGGGTCCCGCACTTTTAACTTGGGTCTGCCCAATTGCCGTTAGTGTATATATATATATATATATATATATATATATATATATATATATATATATATATATATATATATATATAATTTAGTAGATCAAATTATGAAATGATATATTATATTTTTTAACTCCAAAAATTGGTTCATTTCATTCACATAAAAACTAAAAGTTAATATTTCACGAGAGTTAAAAATAATAATGAACTATATTACAAAACCTGATATATCAACGAAGCAAAACTAACGCCTATATAATAATTCTTTTCTTTTCTTGGAGTGATAATTAGTCACCCCCTTAAATAAATATCAATATGATCACTAAAGCCCATTATATTTTTTAAAAAAAAATAAAAAATAAGCAGAACAGCAAAAGGAAATAAAAAGAAAACTTAACTGATATGTAGTAGCTTAAGTCGTAAAACATTAGGGATAAGCGAATGATACGATGCGAATATAAAACAAATAAAAAAAAAATATGTATTGAGTTATTCTAATTCGAACCAATCCCTAAAGAATGAACATTAGTGGGGGTCTTATAATAAAGTTAATTGTCACTACTTAGTTAAGATGCTTCTTGTTCTTTTAAACTAATGAGGGAGAATGGCAGGTTATTACTCTTTTCCAATTCCAATATAATGGATCATCACTTAATGGTTGCACTCATACGTTATTTGGTCGCCATCATCAAAATCAACCACAAAAGTCAGATGTATCATTTTTCTTGAGATGCAACTTCTAACTTTCGTGTCTTTGTGTTTTTTAATCGTTTGGATAAAGAATATTTTTTAGAAAAATAAAGTAGAAGAATATTACATTCTTAAAAATTATAAAATATTCTTATTCTCATTTATATTTGGATTAAAGAGAATACAATTTTAGAATATAATATTCTTAATTCAAATATTTTATTATAAATAATTTATGTTTAGTATTGTAACAACGATAAAATATTAATATAAAGGTATAATATTAAAAAAGTAAAGAAAGAACGATTGAAAAAGATAAAGCATAGAATACAATTATTCTTTTATATTCTTCTTTTGATTAGGAGAATAAAAATTACGATGATTTTACAATTTTCGATGTTTGATCAAAATATTTCTAACACAACTGATATTTGACTACGTTTTCAAGAATACCGCGATATTCCAATATTTATTTTAAAACCAAAAGATCCCCATGGTTTCTTTAGTTCTAGTTTCATCTTTCATGATATTAGTACATATAAACAATAAATATATGTAAAAAAAACTCAGTATCCTTATTAAGCATGCATGATCTTAGGGTTTCCAAATTCAGGGTTTTGTAACTTTCTCCCATAGGCTCCAATATGCATGGTTAATGTGAAAGTGAGAGAAGTGGACTACCCCAAACATAAAAATAAGTGGTCGTTGACATATATATATAATTATATTCCAAATCACATTGTTATTATTTTATTGAATTAAAGCGTGAAGCGTCACACACAAACTCACATTTTCTCAAAAACAATATTATTATTATTATTATTATTATTATTATTATTATTATTTTATCTCAAATTGCAAAACTTTTATTTCATAAGGGAACAATTGACATGACATGAAGAACGGTAACTATTTTACACATCTCGTGCTCTAATTACGCTTTGGAGATTTAATGGACAGCAGTGGACCACACTAAATCGTACAAAATTTATATATCTTTATAAATAAAAATGGAACCAACTAATTTGTTTAATTTAATTAGTTGACCAAAATTGGTTCCGTATGCACCTCGTCATCGCTCTATATATTTCAAATCCATCATAATGGTTGCTAAATGTCCACAAAAGGGGGCTCATAATTGAATCGGATATTATATTATATTATATATATGTATATGTATATATATACACATAATATTATAGTATTTTTATAATGTCACGCTTGCGTCTGGAGACATGTAACAAAGTTTTCGCCGTCGGTGAAGCAAATCTTAATGAGTTGAAAATTAGGCATGAAAAAGATGGATAAAAAAAATAATCTTCTCGTCCCTTCCGTTCTTCAAAGTAAACATGTATGTATTCACAAAAAAAAATCTGAAACTATGGATGTAGAAGTTTGAATCAAGCTGACGGTGTTTCAGATTATTCTTAAAAATTTCCGGCACTAATGACAAATTATCATTCATGTAACTATTTTTTTTTAACAAAAGAATGTTGATACGGGAGAAAATTATGGTAAGGAGTTGACTTGTGAATGCATGTATACATACATGGTAATTATAAAATTATATGTATGTATATATTATATCTGGGGCAGAAAGTGATGATGCTAAATTAATTGGATAATCGTTCTCTTAACTTTTGGTGTGATAATTATTCAGTCCTTTAATTTTAATTTATAATCGGACTATCATCAAAGTTTTAAATTTTTTTATGCGAATTGTTCTCTTAACCGATGATAATGATTTTTCTGATTACATTGCCGCTTTGACACAATAAGAAATATATAAAAATAAAAAGAGTGGTCACCGCCTCTAAGAAGTCTTATGACGCCATAGGAAGGGGAGCGGTCGCCCCTCTCCTCTCTCTAGCAGCACAGAGGTAGAGAGGGGCAGCCGCCTTCCCTCCCCCTTTGTGCACGTGACACAAAAGGCGGGGAAGGGGTTGGCCTCCGAAAGACTTGTACCAGATGTGCATCAATAGATCCACCGTTGGTAACTAGACCACGCCATTGTCAACTTACGTCGTGTGTAACACACCGTTTTAAAAGAAAACCAAAGAGTAACGATCGAGCCCTTTTCCTCTCCCTCTCCCTCCCTTCATTCACTCCCTCTCTTCCTCTCCCCTCATGATTTCGTCATCCGTTCACAAATGGGGGACACCAAGGGACGACAACAACTCCATAACCCCCCCCCCCCCATGATTTCCTCTCTCGTTTTCCACCTCCTATCTCTCTATCATTGGCTTTGTTGTTTCGCTAATGGTCACGGTCAAAGAGCTTGGGAGCGACGTCAGCAATAGTCACCAACGCAAGTGACATAGGAAGAGGATCCGAGCACAGGCAAAACCAGAGGGGCTAAGGCGCGAACCATCACGAAGACGAACCACAAAAAAATCATAGGCTTACAGGTGTGTTTTTCGGGATCTGGGTAATGGGGTGATTTCGGAGGAATTTCACATGTTTTAAGGGCCGATTTATATTAAGTTTCATACTAGAGTTGGATAGAAATCACATTATGAAAATAGTATGATAATGCTTAGATGTTTACTTTGATTATTGATCATGATTGAATGCATGAATTGTATGTGTGAGATATTGGCATAAATGATTGATTTGATTAGCTAAGATATAATTTGAATAGATAGTAGATGATTTACTTCATGTGTTAAACTAGTATAAATAGTCGTTTGGAATTAAGAGGAATCTGGAAATCTTTTCATGTTTAAAGAGATGGAACTGACAAGTTATGATATGTGAAGGAGAAATTATACGAATGATGTATTTAGGGTCGGATATATGAATAGATATATTTCTGAAGTGTGATACATGCTAGAAATCATGTTAGTGTAAGTTAAGGATTGTTTGGTATTGAAAACTGATTAAAAATGTAAGGATTCCGCAATGACATGCGGCTCTATCGAATTGGAACGGTCGATCGAAACTATTTCGGACGCCGATTTAATTCGTCAAGAGTATAACGACAGCTATATTGGACGATCGATTGACCGATATAGACCATAACGAAAGTCCAAGATCCTTTCGGATGATCGAATTAAAAAATGTCGAGACTCGACAATGGCAACGATGACCAGTCGGACGATCGAAATTATTTTGGTCGATCGATCTGGGTTACCTCATTGGAATGACTTCCGACCATCGACGAAGAAATCCAATCGATCGAGGAAGAAGATGACACTTTTCATAATGGACGATCAGTCCAGTTTTGATCGACCGAAAGTATGAAAGATCATTCATAAGAAAACGGACGACCGACCCCCTCAAGGTCGACCGAAAGAATATGATCATGAAATAAATGAAGAATGAACATCAAACAATCGGCCATTACCTTTTCAATCGATTGTGACACTAATAAACTGATGTCCACTCTTCTTTCCGGATGATCGCTGAATGGACCTATTGTGAACGACCGTTTAACTTTCGAGTGCCCGATATGTGGACAGAAGAAATACGACTCTAATCGAACCCCTATGATTTATTAAACTTTTGTCTACCAGATTTATACAAAATGAAATGAATTTAAAGAGGATTGAGAGCTTTTACTCCATACAGCCTTGATCAATCAACGGATTAAAAAAAAGATCCATGATGATTTAGAGCTATGCTCCATACGATCTTGACCAATATACAGATTGAAAAAGAGATCCACTATGACAATATACAGATTGAAAGAAAGATCCGTTATGATGGGAAAAGTTATGACAGCATTGTGCGAGACACTTCCTCACAGGTTATCATTACTCTATCTAGATGAGGGTTTCTCTCTTACGGATGTTTTCGCCTTGCACGAGGTCATCTCGTTCGACGGAGTTGGCCATGACACTATTACCCCACTGGCCCATAATGGTCTATATAGCTGCACCTTGTGTGTGCCGACAATGGTATTCCCTAAAAAAGAAGAGCTCTTCCAAAGAATGAAAGTATGAATGAATGAATGACCAAAAGATGAATGAATGACTTCATCGTATGAACGATGAATATGAACCACGAACATGAAAATGAAAGGAAATGACCTGAACGAACATGTACCTTTGATTCTTGTAATGATTTATCCATAATTAATTCATTTCTTCTCATATATGATTTACATGTGTTGTACTCCGTGCTTATTCTTATATAATCATTTTATGACCTATATGAACTCACACTTTAGCTTTTTTGCCCAAACTTAAAATTCTAGTACTGCCGGAAACAAATTGGACCTTTTATGTCAGGAACCCAGATCTCATAATCACCAAGATAAACATGAAATATACCTGCACCACGGCAGGATAAGATCCAGAAACCAGTTTTCTTTTCTTCAGTTGGCATTATCGTCTTAAAAACTTGTGAAGGCATACAAAACCATAGTTTACTAATCATGTTATCAAAAATCACGATGACCCCATGTCGTGACCATGGCGCTAGACCCGGCCTAAAGTTAAAAAGAACATAAATAATCTTAAAGAAAATGAACTACGATGCCTCATCCGCTCACAGGCCATGATACTAACTTGCAAGTTGCAAATGGGGCCATGAGTAGTTTTTCAGAAACAATATAAGATATATGGATGATGCATATGTTAGCCTCGAGGATCTCTGAGGTCTTAGGTAGCTAGCATTATGAAGAAACAAGAGCTAACCATTTATCAACTATTCTGATCAACAGGAATTAAGATTTCTAGCACATAAATTGTGCATGTTTCTTAAGATATACATTTCAGATGGTACATTTTTCACTGTTATTTTGACTGGCCTGGACAGACAGGTATTTTGTTGGCTTTCATCATCTTCTGATAACCACTTCAAAAAAACCATTGAACGAATTTTAGGAATCAGCAGTCACCTCATAATCCTGATTTCCACTAGCAATGACCATAGACCCGCAATTAAGGGTGAAAGTAAGTGTTCGATGTGCTTTGGCTGCTTATAAAGGCTGAATACATATCACTTGTTTTATAGTCCTTGACAGAATGTGCGAAGGCATCCATTTACTATCCGAGGGGCACAACCATCACAGAATCTCTTTGCAAGATCAACAGCCTTAAGGACATCAACATAAATGAACATAAGTCATTAACTAAACAAAAAGTAAAGACCGAGGGAATGGAAAAGGAATAATGGCTCACTTCGTTTATGACAATTTGCTGCCTTGTTCCAATCACTGTGATCTCTGCCATGGCGAGGTGAAGAATACATAGTTCTAATATCCTGGCTGCAGGTTCATCCTACATTTTAGTATATCAAATGCATGCAGAATTCAGATTCTTTTTTCAAACGAATGCAGAATTCAAATTAAGGAATGCAGAATTCAGATTCTTGATTAAGGGAAAGTTGTTTGGAGGGACCCCTCCACATTTCTAGTGTGAAAATTGCAGCTGATTGACTACGGTTACAATGCAGCACAGAGAATTTATTGGTTCTAGAAAGTAATGCTTCAAGTAGCTTATACTACGATTGACAAACATGATTAATCTGCATTTTTTCGTAGGATTCGATACAAACAAATTTTAAATATTTTCCTTGAAATTTGTAAGTACATAAATCTGACTTGCTAAACTAATTTAATTCCAAAGAACTTAGTATATCAAAAGGAAATAATTGCCAGATACATTGAATTCAACACAATGTAATTCAAAGAAAATATGGAAAACAATCAAAGTTTACATATATATCCTGGATAGGACTGATCATTTGTGCCAAGTTTCATAAGGATTTAATATTATCAAAGGGAAATTTTCAATATCGAAAATAACATTGCAAAGTTCACATGTAGTTCCAATTAGGTGTAAACATGAGTGTATAAACTTAAAAAGAGAGCCTATAGAACCCTTAAATACTATGTATGAATGTATGATTGACCAGCTATCAGGAGATTTATGAAATCAATAGAATATTGTTCAGAGTTTACCCAACTTTTTGCTGCTTTTGCCTTGCTGATAATCTAGAAATAAATGGAATAAAATACCTTTGGAATGGTTTTTATTTTAAGATTATAACATTACCATGACACTTTTAGGAGTTTACCCATATAGCATATTAGCATGCCCTGGATTGAAAAGATGGTTGTTTAAAGTTTCTGGCAATTTTAATTGAATTGATGACCAATTGAGCGGGGAATAAATCAACACTACTTAAAAGCACAGCGGACCTTCCAATTTTGAGGTATTATCTTGTCAATGGAACAAACATGCTCATTCCACCGATCAACAACTGCCCGCAGTAGATCCCTCGTCAAACTGTAATGTAAAACCATTAATTTTTCAAACACCATTGCCAAGAGCAAGATAACTGAGATGTTTTAGTAGCTAAAAAGAAAGAAAGAATGCTGTAGGTGGATTAAGGAAATACCTTAAAACAAATCTATTATACACCAGCTTTGGAGGAGCTGAAAGAACTTCTGCTTCTGAAATCATGAAAGCAGTAGTAGTTATATTTTCAGAAAATTGTAGGGGCTAACAACTGCCAAAAAAGTTGCTTCCAGTGATTCTCCCTTTGACATAAAATAGACAAAGGAGTAATGAAAGTTTTGACATGTTATCATACTTGTTCTTGTTAGAAGCTTTAGAGTTATCAGTTTTCTTTTCCATAAAGAATTATAGACAAAGAAATGGTATCACTCACAGGTGTATTTAAGGGTTAAGACTGATGATATCAGGAACTTACCACCACTTCTTAACTTTCTTGTAACATAGTTTGGGATTATCTATTTATCTCATCGTACAAAAACCTCCATAACAGAATACACATACTAGTGTCTAGACCATTTCTTTTCTTTGGAAGCTGATAGAAATTCTGAAAATTCAACCTACAGATATCACCCTTCCTATAATAGTGCAAGAACATGCCCTAGAAAAAGCAAAATAATAGTGCAAGAACAATTCTGCAACTAAGAATGTTTGGCATCTACCAAATGTAATCATGAATGACATATCACAGAAAAATTGTGAATAAATTCTGTCACGAGTAAACATTGGTGTCAGATGAATTTAACAGAAAGAATAACAACAACAAAGCCTTATCCCACTAGGTGGGGTCGGCTACATGGATCATACGACGTCATTCCGCTCTATTAGTAACCAAACCTTTCGGTATATTATTCATCAATAGATCTTGCTCTATTAGTTCGCCAAGTGTCCGCCTTGGCCTCCCTCTCCCTCTTTTAATCGGACTCCAGATTATTTGATCTCAAAAGAAAGAATAAGTCAATAAAAAGATATCAAAAGAAAAATTTGCATATTGTATTGCTCATTTGGAACATTTGCATTCAGAAGAGATCACTACATGAAGAAGTGTTCTAGAGATTTTCGGGTGCAACTGTGCAAGTAAGTTTGCAACAGCTGTAACATGTACGCAGATTATCATAACAGCCATTTGAACCTTTTCTGATATCTGTGATATGACAGAACAATATTTTCACTCCCATTTGCCTAGATAACCATTTCCATAAGTGCAATGGGAAAAACAACTGCCTCCTATGTACAATGTCAAAACTAGATCAATGCATTCTAAAGTTGCAGGATTTTTTTTTTGAGGGGGAAGATGCAAGATTTGTGAATTCAAGAATAAGTAACTGCTGCACAAACTGCTAATCTGTGATTACAAGAAGAGGACTTAATCACTATAAATATAACTTTTTTACACTTGAACTGACGACACCATATTGGCACGCTTGCTTCACTATGCATGCAACAACAACAACAACAACAAAGCCTTATCCCACTAGGTGGGGTCGGCTACGTTGATCCATGTTCATAAGATTCGACGTGATTTTATGTTGGCTGTCGGGGCCTAACACAACCCTCCTCCTTTATCCGGGCTTGGGACCGGCTATAAAATATAGGCGGAGTTCTTCACTATGCATGCACCGCACTAATTAATATATTCATTTCATCACTCATGTACACAACACTTGTGCACTCACTACCCCATTACACACGCATGCTTACTTCATAGACTACAATGCAATTGGACACTGATTCACAGCCTTAGCTTACACCTCTAGAAAGCACATCTCGCAACACTGTGCTTACTTGCTACACGCTCCAACTTCACTTGCTGATTACACCAAAATGCAAGGCCTCCCATCTATTTATAGCAGCAATGTCATATGGGCCTTGAATGAGGTAGCTAGAAATTAAAGTATGTGAGCTGTAATTTTTTGGGTAGAGAAATATATCGAATCTTCCCCTCAAAAGAAATATATGGAATCTTTTTCCTATGCTTGAATAGAGTAATAAAATATCCTAGAAAGATAGTGATGATTTTTCACAGCAGCTATCAAGTATATACCAAAAGAATTTTCAAACATAAGCCGAGTCATGTAATTACCATTAGCAGACTCGTCATCATTCTTCAGCATCAACTCTTCTGCCTCCTCGTCAGTCTGAACCTCGATAGGTGCACCACTGAAGCTCATGTGATCATATTGCAAAAGTTTTGTCTTGTCGAATACATATCCTGGTTCTGAATCACAAATTCGCCAAACCAATAAAAGAAAAACAAACTCAATCAATTCCTTTATCCTAATTAGAAATAAATCCTTTTAGTATCCCATGGGAAAGAATAAAATCAATAAATCTTTCCGCAATAAAATAACATATTACTTGATGCTTCAACTAATCCGACATTTTTTCGAAATTTTTAAGAGCAGAAGCAAACACAGAAGTCCAACAAGGATCAAATTGACTGCAAGAAAGGTAAAAGGCCACCTCTTTTGGCATTAATTCTTCTGTCAAAAAGCCGGACAGGATCAGAGCCTTCCAAGCAAGCGGTATACGCAATCAACCTGCACACGAGGATTCTTCAAACATATCAGAACCAAACCACAAAGGAGAAAAAAATTCTTCTCCGCCGTCCAACCAGATGCCACAATCAACCCAAAACACCATCAGAATTCGGCGCAGAAGAGCGAAACTCACAGAGCAAGCTCGCGCGCTGCTCTCGGGCTGCAGAACCTCCCGCTCTTATCGACCTTGTTCGGAGCCCCTCTCTGCGACATCGCCGCGTCGGCGTCCTGCTCCAACGTCTCCGCGACGGCGGCACGCGGCGGCAAGAGGGGGTGAGAGGAGCTCGGCGGGGATGAGGCGAGGGCGAGGCCTCGGGGCGAGATCGGGTGGAACCTCACGAAGAGCGCGCGGCTCGACGGAGAGGCTCTGGAGAGAGCAGAATGGCTGTGGAGTAGGGGCTTTGGAGAAGAGAAGGAAACGAGGGAGTTCGCTTCCATCGTTTCCTCCTTTTTTTCCCAAGGAGAGAAGGATAAGGTTTTGGGGACAATAATGGTGCCTTGATATGTACAGTATATATAGTGTCCTGGATGGAGGTGGTGCCAAAACCCTCTGCAAACCCTGAAACAATTTCATGTTATTTTTTATAAATATTCTAAATATATATTATATATATGTATAGTAGAAAAGAACATTTAATCAAGAAAATATAATAAAAATATATGATTTTCTCAAATTAGTGTCTATTTTTAATGTCTTTCTTTGGGCCTCTTGGTAAATAACAATGTTACATTGTTATTAAGATCCAATAATTTAGAGCTCTCATTAATTTGAAGCCACTCTTATATTCATTTATAATGCTACTCACCTAAATCATAATTAATTCACAATAATTAAATATCTCCTTATCAATTTTATGGTTTGTTTTAATGTTTAGTTTGTTTTAAACAATCGATAGTGCTTCAACTATCACTCAAAAAGTAAAAAAGAAATTGAATATAATATTTTTATTTATATAATTAATAGGTTTCATGATCTCTTGAGACGAGCTGCTATAAAATTTTATTAATTTGATTATAAGAGTCACACCTCTTCCAATATTTGGGGAAGGTTTGCTTAAGCAAGATCTCAAATTTTAATTTTTATGAATATAGAATATTTTTGTGAGTCTTCACTGTCAAATAGACATCACTACAACTTTCGAGCTGGCAAAAAAAAAACTCCTGCATCTCGATATCAGACTCAAAGCGATTGTACTATTTGAGGTAGCATCCTTTGCCCTTATTTCGTTTACTTAACTCAGCCATGAACATTTCTTAACTTAGGTCGCAAAGTGATGAAATAGTGTACTCAGCTATTTTGTTCACTTCCAATAAAAACGTATGTTGGATGATTCCTACAGTTACCTTGTCAGGATTCCTTGCTCCATTTAAAAAGAAGTATCCAGGTCTAGAGAACATGACATAGGAACAAAAGATATGTTACAATAACCTCCATTAGTACAGTAAACTGTGCAGGCATCTGACGGTATCCTGCTAAGTCTGCGATTTTTGAGTTCATGCTGGTCCGTAATGCATACTTGCTGCTGCAACTGCAAAGTAGTAAAGCATATGATTTCAGCTTTGGTCTTCCCCCACAAAGACAGCCAAGGAATGAAGCACAATTCTTGGTTGCTTTGCTAGTGCCTTCTACATTACACATCTGCTTGGGTTAGTAACAGGATCTGACATCTATGATATGAGAAGAAATTTGATGCCAAAATGTGGGCAATCCAATCCCTCTTGAATCGTATTGATTTGACTGTAAGAAATAGGATCATCTTGGTATTTCAAATACAAATAGCTAGCTTACATTGATTAAACAAAACAGTAAGCTGTGTGACTTAGAATTTCTACAACAGACGCGACCTAGAGCAAAAGAAATGCAAAGACTGTAGATGCGAGCACCATAAGCAATGGCGCAATGGAGGCCGTCGAAGCAGATAAATCAAGCTGGATAGTGAAATTACAGTTCTCTGTGGAGGGGTTCTGGGTCGTCTCAATGGCTAGACCTTGGAAGCCGCAGCTCATGTCCTGTTGATTTTGAACCTGGAAGTACATGTTAAAGGCATAAGAAGCATTTCCATTAGCATCCAACCCATTGCAAGTTGATCCATATCCGAGCGCAGTGCAATCGGCGAATGTGCATGCGTAGTTGATGTTGTCCCCTAGTGCACTTAAATTGCCTGCGGTGACTGGGTTAAATATGCACCATTTTTGTGGCAGATACTTCACATCCTTTGCTGGCACAAGCATTATGTTCTGTCCCTGGCCTGAAAGATCCATTGGGTACTTGGGCTGTCCATCATACTTAAGAATTCCCCAATGTCTTTCAAAGCTTCCTGGAGCAATACTCTTACCATCTTCATCTATTAAACTGAACATATAGACTTCGATGTATTGGTTGGGGCGGAGAGGTGTGCCTTGATTTGCTGCTAGACGCTTTAGAAGGCCGTTGTAGAACCTCTGAGCATAGGATATTACAGCATGTTTGTCACCATCTGTAGGCCAACCAACTTCTCCAACAATGATAGGCATGCTACCCAATCCAACACTCTTCAGGGCTGAGAGTAAAGTATCAAAATTGGCATCAAACACATTGGTATATTGAATTCCATTATCAATTACCGGATTGCTTGCACCATCAAAGAATGCATAGTCCAGCGGGAAATTGTCGTTCTCATATAAACTTATGAAAGGGTATATGTTAACCGTGAATGGTGCATTGTTCTTGTTCAAGAATTGTACAATTTCAGTCATGAGATCATTTATGTCGGTTCTGAATGTTCCAGCTGACGGAACCGGATTGTCTACAGGTGAGTTATACACATCTGCGTTGAGAGGAATGGTGGCCTTTATGTTGTCACCCAATCCTGCATCATTGAGAGCATTTTGGATGTTCTGCAAGGCTGGTAGTGTGACATTCAAGAATGAGCCATTATATGATGCAAGGAAGGGTTCATTTCCGACTGCTACATATCTGTGGATGAACAAGAAATAATTAACTTCAATCTAACGATTCTGATGGAGATGCACTGAGGTTAAAAGTCATAAGTGATATCAACTGCTTGACGTGTGATACAATGCCAGATCTATATTTGATATCTTTAAAGAGTTATAAAAAATGTATCTAAACCAATCAGAAGGAAATCTAGATCAACATAACTATCATTGAATATGTCTTATCTATATTATTTTTTATTAATAGTTCTCTCTTTACATCATGCATGCCCAAGTGTTCTTTTACTGATTAGGGCTCCAAATCAATCAAATCATAGTTTATAGTAATTATATGTATATATGTAATAAAATGCAACTAAATGCAACATAAAAATAGGAGAAGGTCAAAGAAAATGTTGTTTGGGAGTTGCTTTAATCAATAATTATCACAACAAGATACCAAAAACTGGAATAGATAGAACTCCAATGTGGAATTGCATACAATTCCTTGAAAACTTTACAACTAAGAGATCATAGACTTCAAGAAGCAATAAGACTTATAACAAACTCAAACTAATGTGCTTTAACAGATACAAGCATGCCCAAACATCCAAAGAACAAAGATTTCTTGCAACAACCATAGGAAAACTCATCAATCGTTCGAAATATTTCCTATAAGTTGTCAGAAATATATGCAAGGAATTAATGTAATGCCATTTATGGTAATAAGAGTTTCATATCCATTCATACAATTAGGTTGAAGAAGGAATAAGTGATTCCACTAATTTTGTATATGTTCTACTAAAATGAAGTGCTGGTTAATTTGTTACCTTGTTTTATTCTTCCTAGAGTCTACTCAGAATAAATTCTAGTGAAAATATTACTAGAAGAGACTCTTAGCTAGGTGCATTCTCAGGTTATGATCAAAACTTTTAACATTGTTTTGTTCTTGAATAAAAGATTATATGGTTAGCCCCATACTAGGTGCTTCTGATATATTTTATTAACCATCGGCAATAAACTAGGGAAACAAACATATAGAAAATGACATGATACGACGCTGGCCCATACTGCAGATCAGAACATGCTGAAACCTAACAATGACATATACCATGGGTGTTAGTATGGGAACAACCTTACACGACAATATGCACATAATGGGCGTAACGTGATATGTTTTGATCCAGTACATCAAATGATTGAAATCACTAATAGATAATGCACAATCAATTGTGTGTATCGTTGGTGGCAATCAGATGTTCAGGTGCCTTTTTCTCGGTTCAGTGATAATGCTTATTTTTGTTGCACAAATTCATTTCTTTTGACTGAGATTGATCACTGCGGCAGTCATCAGTCAAGGTGAAAAAAAAGTACATGCTAATACAAACACAATAGATCTGAAAATACAAAACTAATCAGTTATAGAACATTATTGCAGCCAACCAGTGTGTCGCTAAAGCTGCAGAGAGGATTCCCCAAAAGATTCAAAATGATGACTACTGTAAATTAGCAATATACATGAAGCAGTACTTCTGCGATCCAAACATTGGATGATGAGAGATCCATATACTCACTTGATTTTTACTCCTCCATCGAAGTTGTACCTTGACACGTTCCGGTTCACCCACTTCCTCGCCGCATCTTGATCGTTCATGATGCCGAGCATGTTGTTCGGAATCGCCACCATGACCTCTATGTCTGTACCCGCCAGCGCGCTCATGGTGTTGGGGTCGGCGTCGAAGAGCTTAACCTTCTTGATTCCGTTGTCCTTCAAGAACTGGACCACGGCCTTGGGCGGCAGCGGGTGCGTCGCCTGCGTGCCCCAGTTCACTCCGAGACCCTCGGCCGAAAAGGAGCATAGAGCAGCAAGGGCAAGACACAAAAGGACTCTGCAGACCACCGTCATCTTTCCAGACAAATCTATCAAGAAAGGAGCTTCTTCTCCACCAGGAAGTTTCTAAAGTGCTTACTAAGCTACAAGGTGAAGTCGTGCTGATCCGGATGAATCAAAATCGTTAGTGGGATCTGATGCTGGGGATAAAAAGAAGAGGGGCAAAAAGGAGCTGGAGGAAAAAGCAGGCTAACAACAGCTGAACAGAAAGAAAGCCACAAGAACAAGCAAAAGAGTGGAAAAAAGGCCCAACTTTTCCTTGAGAAAAATTTAAACGATCCCCACAAGCTCGTGCCACCTGAGAGATCCGGCAACTTAAAAAGAACAAAGCGAGCAGTGTCTACCACCTCGAAAAGCTTCAAACTTTATCCAGAAACGAGCTAACGATGCATCGTAGAGCATTGAAAACTCATCAGCATCGAAGCAAAAAAAAAAGGAGAAAAGACCAATCTTTACGACTTCACGCAAAGAGTCCGCCTGAAACCACAACTCCAAAACACAAGCTTAAAGAGGTGATATCTCGGGTCAATGGAGAGGTAAGGGAAACGCTGGAAGAAGAGTAAAGACCTGGAAAAGAAGGAGCTTTGAAGCTTTTGGGGGATTCAATCAACACCAGAGCCAAAAAAGGCTTCTCGAGATTCCAGTTGAGGATGGGTGTTGGTGACGATTCCCACAGCTCACTCGAAGAAAAAGCTTATATCTTTAGATTCGAACGACAGGGGAAGAGGAGACGAGAAAACTCCGCATTTATGAGGGCACTCCGCATTTATGAGGGCATTTACGTCATTGTACTCAGGTCTTTCGGCGGTTGGATTCGATTTGAGATAGCGAGGTGACGTGGTGCGCAGTGTCGAGATCCGGCGGTGGCGTAACGGCGGGTTCGTCCGCTACGAGTCGGCGATAGCAGATATAATAAGCCGGCAGCGAAAGCGGTATGGCCGGATGAGTTCGGGCAAAGTCGTAATTTCGGAAGATTTATCGGCTGTTATTTTTGGCCGGGGAAGTGGTCGGCGCGGCCGACATGGTTGGCCGTTTTTTTGTCCGCTCCGCAAGATTTCGCCCGTTACGTTCGGATTTTTGTAGGCGTAGGGATCGGAGTCCGCACGTGGCCACGTACGTCGAACGTGGCCAAAAAGACGTGGTTTACAAAATTATTAATCTTTTTTATTAATAATTCAAATATATTTTTTTTTCATTTTTAGCTATACAAATAATTTAAGTTATTCAAATTACACAATATACATGAAATTATTAAAAGTATTGGTGATGTCATAATAAAATTTACTCTAATTTACAAATCATGATACTTTGATATAATTGCAACAGAAGAATAATTATAAAATTTTGCTCATTTTTTTCTTAAATCATAGTTTCCTTTTCAGTTAGAAAGAAGGCTCCAATAAAAAAGTTTATTAGTTTTAGAATTAAATTTAAGAATTTCTAATTCACGTGGGGTCACCGTCAGTGACTGAAAAGAGATATGTCAACTTTTTAGCTCATTTGAATCTCATATTAAAATTGCATTATTTAACACTTTATTATTATTATTATTATTATTATTATTATTATTATTATTATTATTATTATTATTATTATTATATTATTATGTGAATTCTATCACCATATTCTTGTATTTGGAAAGTCATCAAATTCTTGTATTTGGTTCGGGAATAAGGCATCATACCGACATATTATCGGAATACAAACTTTGAGGATAATTAAAATTTAGACTACATATACATTGTAATTAATTAAAAATTAGACTATATATGTTCTTAATTCCTACCGCGATTACGATTAGACTAAATTTCCTAATCTTACTACAATTAGTTTGGCTCATTGGTCTATAAATTAGGGATCAAATCGCACGATCTTTCACAATTCAGAGGAACGAAGACTTCAGGTATTATGGTGATTTATACATTATTACACGTATTTTATTTATTTGTCTCAACTTTTAGTTGGTTAAAATAAAATTTAATTTTAATCATAAAATTTGACATGTAAAATTATAAGTAATTATATAAAAAAATATTTGTATTTGAATGCATTATATATTATGGGTTATGCTACCTTTTATATACATAATTTTAACGAAAAATAATAAATATAATTAACTAGAATTAAATTTTAAATTATATGAATATATACATGCACGTGTATGCAACAAACTTGGAGATGCATGCATGTCCTCCTCAATTGATCACCTTTCTCTCAATTTTGAATCTTTGACCTCTGTGGTTATTTATTTTATTATTTCCCTTTTTGTTGAATCGGTTCTAAAAAGAGTAATTCAAGCCAATTCATTTTATTTTATACTGGATATGTAGTTAATTACCAATTTGTCTATATATTGACCTATTCCAAAATAATTAAAACTTAACATTTGTAATTAAATATGAATTTGTGGTGTGCACAAGCATGATCTGCATGGCTTGATAAATATGAATATTTCAATGTATCCATTTTTTTTCTCGACAATGTATATTTTGTACATAAGTGATATTGCAAAACAAATAAGATATTTATGAGAAATTAATTTATCATCGAATAATGCCATTCATATATTATAGGCACCAGTTCACAATTGTCTCTCCGAGTGACTTATTGTTAAATTTTTACTCTGGTTATTTTTTATTTAGTGAGCAATAATATTAATTGCTTAGCGTATCACCATGGAAAAATGCAACACACATAAACTAAAGGAATCTGATTACAACCACAACAAGAAGATCAACTTCGGCAAAAGAGGCATCAACCTGGCAAAGTTTGTTGGAGCACCAAAGGTAATACACTTAATTATTTCTTTTGCTGAATACATATATCTATGATTCCATCTTAATGTTATATTTTAGGGAATAGCCAAATTTTATAATTATCCTTACAAATGTCAACATGATATCATTAAACAAATGTAACACTTAATATGTGACCTTCCATTTTTCTTCGACATGTCCTCTCTTTGATTAATTGATCCCAATCCTTATTCCTTCAATTAATACAAATTTCTTATTTCAACGTGTGAAAGTTGAATCATGTGTGCCATCACATCCGAAAATCGTTCCTTGGCTTGTGTCTTGTTCTCACAGAAAACATGGTAGAGCCACCACCTTTTATGACATGGAACAGGAAGTTGTGCACATTTGTAACATAGTCGAGTTGCATAACAAATATTGTATTTTGAGCTTGCATGGTTGGTTGCTCATGGTGGATGATGCTAATGCGAGATCAAATCGTGATTGCTTCCTCTTCAAGCCTACAACTTTTGAGAGAATAAGTTTACCAAGATTCCCACATGATTTTGGCCTAAGTTGCAATTCTGGAGGCATGGTGGGCACCATGTCTGCAAAACCTACCGATCCAGATTGTGTCATCATCTTCGCTGAGCGTTACCAAACAAATATACTATTTTGTCATCCAAATTATGAGGAGATCAAGTGGACAAGATCAACATATACAAATGACTTTGATGAAGGAGGTGGCGGTCTCTTTTCTCTCATCTCCCACAAAGGTGTCACATATGGGCTATCTCATTGGCGAAAACTTGTTGTCCTCCAACTGGAGATGAACTCAGTCAGAATAGTACCACAAGACGTCAAACCTCCCTTTTTTCCCAATAGCCAACTTCAGAATGGAGCAATGTTGGTTGAACCTTATGATGGAGATGATGAGATAATTTTGGTGACCAAATCTTATATAACTAAGACAAGTGATCACTCCATGTTCATCATCAATGTTGTCAAGTGGGATTTGGCCCAAATGAATTGGGTACAAGTCGAAAGTGTCGGACAAGATCGTGCTATTTTTATGTGTGATAAATTTGCCATCATAATCAGCATAAAGGGCTCCGACATCAGAGGGGACTGCAGGAGGTGATGAGTCACGATGTTTGTATTGCTTTGACATGGCTCTTCAAGTCATAAGCACAATTATTCCTTGGCCTAACCTTTTATATCCTTGGGAGTCACCCCTTTGGGTTCTACCTTACAACTCTTCTACCTTGCAACCTTTTAATGGATCTGTTCGTTTGACATATTATTTGAGATGTCTTAACAATACGATTGACTCCTTTACCTCTAATTCATTTAGAGCATTACTATTGTCATTCCCTCTAATACACTATTGTCACTAAAATTTATTTGATAAGAGTAATTTTTTTTAACACTTTCAACACTCACATAATAGAGTGCCACTAGTGTATTTTGAAGTGAAGTAGTCGATCCTACCTAGCGGGATAAGGCTTTGTTATTGTTGTAGTGTATTTTGAAGTGAAAATAGTGGTGCCCATTCATTTAGTAACATTTATTTTGTAAGTGTAACACGAACTAGCAGTATTTTTTGTCATCATATCTTAATATCCACAATTGAATCAAACTCAAAAAAAATTCAATTCATTTTAAACAAACTGATTTTAACATCTAGATATTCACATAAGGATGTTGGGTGTCCTCCTTATCGATCTTCTGAAATGATAGTCTGTAGTAAAATCTTAAGAATAAGAACTATTACAATTGTAAGAATCCACCAAAAGAAGAATAAATGTAAAAAAAGAAACCATTTAATTAAGCAAGACATTCAACACTCAACTACATGGCAACATACGAGAAACTAAGCCATAGTTCAAAAACATTAATTTGATCAGAAAACATTGATTATCTAGGTTGATATCTCCAACTCCTTGCTCCTCCTCTTATAAGTACCTAATGTATATGCATGTAGTATCATGCATGCATGGGTTGTTCTGCTAATCATGGCACGAGTGCCTATGAGGATGCGACCCAAGTTTATTTGCATTGCTAAATGACAAGGGTGGCATCATCGAGCATTAAACTGCATAGAGAGCTGAGGTCGTCGCTTTGGGTGTTGATGAGCATTAAACTGCGTAGAAGATGACATATGCAAAATGACGGCCATGAACTCGTGCACAACATAGCTTGACTAGCCCTTGTGTTACGATTTCTGCACGAGAGAAATTACGCATCGCGAGAAAACCCGAGAAATTTAAGGCGACACAGAATTATATTAGATGGAAGAAACAGAAGAGGATTAGAAGATCAGATGATCCAGGATTATCCATGATGGTCTTACAAGCCTTGATTACAAGTCCTTTTATAGGGCCTTGGAGAAACAACTCCTACTCTAACTTAAGGACCTAATCCTACTAGGCATGTAAGTCCCTTCTCTAGAAAAACTTCCTTGGACTAGGAGTAGAAATCTGACTTTCTGAAGACCCTTGAAGATCTCGACCAACTTGAATTCCTCTCTAGAATCAAATTGGGTCAGGCGCCCACCTGACGCCCGCCACGCCTTGGCTGTCCAGTCCGAGTCCCACTCGGACTGGGACTCCTCCAGGCGCCCCTGTTGTCTTCAAGTCTTCCTCCACGTCCAGACTCCATATCCAAGTGCTCTTCGGTCCAGAAGGGAGCTCGGCCCTCCAAGAATCCGCCATATCCTTCTCGATATCGGAAATTGGCCGACTCCTATTCCTACTAGAAGTAGGAATCCTTTCGACCTTGCACTTCTCGTCCAAGCATCTCTCGAAGTCTCTCTATTACTTCTTTGGATCCAAACAGATTTTCAGTTAAAGTAGGATTCAAGGCATTATTTAACAAATCTCCACCTTGAATTGAATCCTACAATCAGATATCTAACACTCTCTACCGCCGCCAATCCCTGTTCTGATTTTTCACAACCTTGTCAGATGCCCTATGACGAAGTTCACGAGTATGTAGACTCGATCTTACTTCTTCCAGAGTAATTATGTCTCTTCCGATGATAACAGATTATACGAAATTTTCGTACGACAGAGAAAGAGACACCAACAGAAATAGGGCAGCATCTTCATCCTCAATCTTCACATCTATATTTCGTCCAGTAAATTTCTCGACGTTGACGTTGTGCGATGCCATCTCTACGCCTGACGGAGGATCGATGATGAAGCCTCGCTCTGATACCAGTTTGTTACGATTTCTGCACGAGAGAAATTACGCATCGCGAGAAAACCCGAGAAATTTAAGGCGACACAGAATTATATTAGATGGAAGAAACAGAAGAGGATTAAAAGATCAGATGATCCAGGATTATCCAGGATGGTCTTACAAGCCTTGATTACAAGTCCTTTTATAGGGCCTTGGAGAAACAACTCCTACTCTAACTTAAGGACCTAATCCTACTAGGCATGTAAGTCCCTTCTCTAGAAAAACTTCCTTGGACTAGGAGTAGAAATCTGACTTTCTGAAGACCCTTGAAGGTCTCGACCAACTTGAATTCCTCTCTAGAATCAAATTGGGTCAGGCGCCCACCTGACGCCCGCCACGCCTTGGCTGTCCAGTCCGAGTCCCACTCGGACTGGGACTCCTCCAGGCGCCCCTGTTGTCTTCAAGTCTTCCTCCACGTCCAGACTCCATATCCAAGTGCTCTTCGGTCCAGAAGGGAGCTCGGCCCTCCAAGAATCTGCCATATCCTTCTCGATATCGGAAATTGGCCGACTCCTATTCCTACTAGAAGTAGGAATCCTTTCGACCTTGCACTTTTCGTCCAAGCATCTCTCGAAGTCTCTCTATTACTTATTTGGATCCAAATAGATTTTCAGTTAAAGTAGGATTCAAGGCATTATTTAACACCTTGCCCTTGGACTCGTATGGCAGTTTCATTGCAACCTCCATGAGCACGGTGCATTTTTAATTTGGTTGCTTTTTTATACGGATACATAATAAGGAGATCCCAAAGGTTTTTTTTTAATCGAACCAAGTTTTTTGTGAGATGATATTTTTTAATTGAATCGAGTTTTTTTATTAGAGTATATTCTAGAGATAGTTTGATTAAATCATTAATAATCAAGTGGAGTTCTAATGACACAAAAGATAATGAACGGGGTGAGACCTATTTAGCTAGAGGATATATATGATGGATTTAATGAATATACTACCTACCCAAGTAGGTAGCATCATATTACCTATGTTAAATATCACTGGATTTGTTATTATTCGCTTCTCTTATGAAACCACATATGAAATTAATGTATTTTAAAATCTATTAAGATATGGTATCAATGAGATATGTTGCACATAATTTTTTCTTGAAACAATTAAATATATCGTCATGATATTCAAAATTTAGTTTTGAAATACATATAATTTTGGTTATTTATATTTTAAAGTTTAATATTTGTAGCTACGAATAAAGGGAGCTTTTCAATTTTAGTAGCATATTGGACATCCTCTTTGATTTAGAAAATCACGTGCGAATTTATGAGTGTAAGTCTATTTGTGCTAAAAAAATATTATATGTTTGTATGTATATATTTTTATCTATCTAATAGAAAACAAATATTATAACTTATATATATATATATATATATAAGGAGATTTTAAGAATATCAAGTCATAATATATAAAGATGTGTAAAAAACTTGCATCTCTTACTCTAAGGGACCATTTGCCACATTCAATTATTAGTATGTCTACTACTAGATCTGTCCTTATTGACGTAAATATTATTAAAAAAATGTATAAACCAGATTAAATAGGTAGAATGGGCCTATCACAAGTTGGGCTTAAAGCCTGTATAAATAAATAATTTAATCTATCCTAAAAGGGACGGCCGTGATTAAAACCAAATAAAGATCGAATGACGCAGGATAAATAAGAATTATAACGGTCTTGATTTAACCCAAAATAAATCATTCATCAGAAAAATACGAAGATTATGGCGGTTAAGATTAAATTAGAAAATAAAACGATCAGCGGTCAAATATAAATAACGAATTATAACATTCGTGATGAAAATTAAATGACGGACGAGATTGTGAAAAAATTTTATAATATAAAAAAACTAGCCGGCCGCGGACAGTCGGATCTGTCGCTGGGCGGCCAAATCTGCCGCCTGACTGTCGGATCGGCCGTCCGACGGTAGATCAGGCCGCCCGGTGATAGATCCGGCCGCCAGGCGGTCGATCCGGTAGGCAGGCGGCCAGTCTGGCCGCGGCGGCCACATTCTGGAGAGAGAGAGGGTCGTCGACGATCGTCGTCCGGGAGGAAGAGGGTCATCTGCCGGGAGGTCGTCGGGCGGGTGAGATCGTCGAGGGAGAAAGAGAGGAGAGAGGGAGAGAGAAATAGATAGGAGTAGGATCGAAAAGTAGATATATAAATATACTATATATATATATATATAGGTGAAAAGATGATAAAGTGGAAAAACGAAAAAAAAACGAAATAGTGAAATTTTAATTACCGACGACTCTGATCGTCGGAAAAGTAAATATTAATTATTTTTAAAGTTACCGACAGTTGTGACCGTAAAAAAATATTTAATTATAAAAATAAAATACTATATTTAGTTATATATAATATTTATTATTTATTGTACCGACGGTTTGAACTATCGCTAATTATTACCGACGGTCGAAAATGTCAAAAATTACGACAGTTTGGACTATCACTAATTATATTAATAAAATACTCATCATATTATATTATTATACATTTACCGACAGTTACGATCGTCGAAAATTACGACGGATAGATATTCATCGGAAATATCGACGTTCCTAATCATCAAAAAATAAAAAAAAATAACAAATTACATTATTTATTATTTTCATTTCCGACAGTTGTAACAGTCGGAAATTCTGTCGGAAATTGCGACGGATGGATATCCGTAAAAAATATCGACGTTCCTAATGGTCAAAAAATAAAATAATAATATAATAAATTACATAATTTATTATTTTCATTTCTGACGGTTGTCACCATCGGAAATTACGACGGATGGATATCCGTCGAAAATATCGACGTTCCTAATCGTCGAAAAATAAAATAATAATATAACAAATTACATAATTTATTATTTTCATTTCCGAATGAAAATTCCATCGGAAATATTTTCGCCGCAAACTGCGATGGATTTCTATCCGTCGAAAATTGCCCGTTGAAAAATGATAATTTTCTTGTAGTGATAAAAATAAGCAAGCTTTTAGTATGAGAAAACTATGCTATCAATTCGGTCCGGTTCTTTCTATTCCTTTCGATACTTTTCTTATTTCGGTTCGGTTCTTTCTTCTTTTCAATTTGTTCCCTTCTATTCTTTCTCTTCTTTGTTTTATTCTTTTTCGTTCTTCAACTTTTCTTTTTCGTTCTTTCAATTCTGTTCTTTTTTGTTCTTTTCACTACATCTTTTACTTTAAACAATTCTTAGGACATTTATATGTGTTGTCCTAATGTGAGCTCGACTTCTTTTATTATGGGCATTTTTGACACTTCATACATGATCAAAGTGGATCAAACCAAGATCAAAAGTAGGGCAATGACGGCCCAATAAACAAGTGTGGGGCTTTTATTTACCCACGATAATGATTAGGGTGGTGGGGCTATTAATATCCACATTTACTTTTTTTATACGATTCGATTCAGTGACAATCCATGCCAAGAAGTCCCATCTTACATTTTTTATCTACTGACCTAATTAACATTCTTATTATTCTCTGTTAAGCATTATTAACACAAGGATAAAATAGTCATTGCACATCATCATAATAAAAAATAACTTCTTCACTGAACTATGAATCTAGGTCAGGTGCCATCAAACCCGGGCTAGGTCATGACTGGACTTGGTCTGCGCTCACCGAGACTCGGGTCGGATTCTCGGTGTTGCATCCTTCTCTTATTTCGAGCAAAATCTAGGTCGAGTCCGAGGTAGCTCGGGCTGGTTCGTTGACCACATCATCCTGCAAAGTGACGTTTACCTACCCGGGCCGGACATGATTCTAACACGGGTCAAATTGTTCAGTCGTCATTGACTAAAAGACGAAAATACATCACGACAAACTCGGGTCGAGTGCTGGACACCCGGGTCGGGTTTCTCCGAATCCGAGTCGGGTTCGGAAAAGGACTTCGTCGGGTTCATGATTCCACAACAAAACTCAGACGGGTTCATACTGCGCGGGTTGGGTTCTGACTATCAGAACTTTGGTAGTGTTTTTTCGGGACTTTTACCTAGCATAATTTTCGGTTGACATAAAAATTACACGAAATTATTCTTGAAACTTAGGAGAACACATATCAATCCTAACTCATCCATCATTTTAACTATTTCATTAAAAAATCGTATCCAAAAGTGAATTTGAATCTTACATACCTTCCCTATTTTAGACTAACTGAAACCTGAGACTTGGGACGTGTTTCCAGTGATATTCGATGAGGACTAACCACGAGGCAGGCGTCCTTGGACAGAGTATAGTTTCGAGATTTGATGACTGATCGAAACTTCTGCTCACGCACCGAGCAAGAAGGAAACGTGTCCCAAAAATGGAGGAAAAACTCAAATAGAGATGAGAGAAAGATGTGTTGAAGGAGATTCTTTTGGATCCTATTCATATAATAGAGCCTCCAAGTGCTAATCTAACTAGAATTCCTATCCATACTTCTTATCAATAATTTATCTATTATTTTCTATGAATTTTCGAATTTAAATAATCAATTAATAATACTATTTCTTGATTTTCAAAATTAAAATAATAATTTATTATTATTTTAATTCCTGCATATTTTTATCCTTAAAATTTCTAACCTCTTTAGAGTCCTAATTCAATCCTTCAACAAACTTTATCCCTAATCCTATTTTAACTATCTTTTCTTTATTTTATTTCTCTTAAATATATTTATTCCTGAATTTCGGAATTAAATAAATAATTATTATTCTTATCTTTTAATTTTCAGAATAAAATAAATGTTCTAAATATTTTTTGACATAAAACTCTTATCTTAACTCTCATTAGAGCTCTCTTTTATCCTAAACTTGTAGTTGGATTCAAATTAAATTTTGAATCCCCATAACTTCAACTCCTAATCTAATTAGGAATCCCCTTTTCCTACCACTTATCTATAACACTTTTATTCTCTTTCAATCTTTTCTTATCTTATTTTATCCTCTTCTTTTATCCATCCTTTAAATATAATTCTATTTCTTTTCAAACTTTATCTATCTTTAATAAATCCTAAAAATTAGATTTATTTTAATTACAAAAATTAATTATAAGCTAGTATAAATTCAACTAGTATAAATTCAATTTTAATCGTAAAATTTTACATGTAAAATTATAACTAATTATAAGCTTTATGTTAGGCTGCATAATTTATAATTTTATGTATGGGTTATGCTTCCTTTTAAGGGTTGATCCTTTCGATTCCCTAGCGGGTTAACCGTGTCGATAATACTAAAAGAATAAGGGAAAGAAGAGCTTGCTGATAGCACCAGACCAGACTAAAGAAGAAAACATATACATAACTAGTCTAAGAACTCGTGCGATGCGGTTGTTATAAATTATGTTAATATTATTAAAAAGCTGACAGAAAATTTTGTTTTTAACTTTCTTAATTTTTTGAACATTTTTTAAGGTCTAAATCAATCATGGTTGCGACAAAATTCAAAAGTTCTCTTAAAAAAAAGATGCATTTATAATATCATTTTAAACATAAAAAAATATGAAATGATTTTTATAAAGAAAAATAATTACTTAGAGGCCCAAAACCAATTATTTAATACGTTTAGTTTCAATGATTTCAAAAGATTACTCATCATCCACACAATAGCAATGTGAAATGAAAATTTTAGTGATGCTCTTAGAAACAATTTTATTCGCGTTATGCAATATGCTGGAAGAAGTAAAAATATTAATTAATATAATAAATTCAAACTTTTATGAGTGGATTACTCTGACTAAAATATGAAAATATTTATTGTTAAACTTCAAAGAGCAAATCTAAATTTAAAATCTACTACTTAAGGGAGATCAAAATTACTCTAAAGCTTTAATTCATGTCAAGTATCACATATTGAATACTTAATTGGCATAATTTATTTTATCAATCATATAATATGTTAAAACAAAAAATCAAATAACTTAATATCTATATGCAAAAGATTCTTAATACTATGAATTTGTCAGTTGCTAGTGGAGTCAAAGTATATTTTGAATGGGTTTATCATTAAGCATACAATTTGATCCTTTCTTAATTTTTAAAAATTTTAACACATATATATTTATTTTAAGATATTTTTATTTTCTGTAAATAAATTAAAAATTAATAATATCATTATATTTACTCAGCAAAAATCCATTTACAGATCCGAAAAACCTATTCCTAATCAAATTAATTTTAGCTCTACTTTGTTTTAAATTATTTATAGTCATTTATTCTTTAACTCTAAAGGCATTACACAATCTTTGAAAAATTATTGTTAAAAGGATTGAATTTTTTTAATTCATTTGTTGGATGCAGAGACATGCAATATCGTAAAAGCTATTATATATTATGTAGCAGTCTTTTTAAGATACATATTAATATTAGAATAGAGGTAGGAATGTTATGCAATATTAGGATCCGTGATTTTTTTAGGATTATGATTAAGATTTAAATTTAAATAAATCAAGATAATTATCAACTTGTATGGAATAAATTAATATTATTATAGTTAAATACGCAATATTAGGATATATAATATTAATCTTAGGATGCAGTGAAACAAATTAGGATTTAAATGTTAGGATGCACATTTCTTGAAATACCGTAATATTAGGCGTCATATTATGATATTTTGTTTATTATTATTATTATTATTATTATTATTATTATTATTAGTGATCATTTATTTGTTGATGTATAGAATGCAAGCTAACTCTATTTATTGTTTTTATTGTATGATATAAGAAATATTAATTTATATAAACAGATGTAATTTTTATAGTCAAACTTGTTTTAGTCTTAGGATAATAAGAAATATTAATTTATATAAACTTCTAACCGTCCCTAAACATAATCCGAATCTATAAATATTATTATACATTGATATTTAATTCAGCCCTATATAATATCGAATTACATTGAGAAAGATAAAATATGCAAAACAATTTTAAACTATCCCCAATATTAATACATATAATAAATAATATATAAGAAATAATATTTTTTATTTCATTAGAATATCCTACTACGTAATAATATTTAATTATATATCTATATCTCTATATATGATAGTAACCATAATGTATTCACATGAAAAATTATTAAGTACAGAATACTAATATTATAATATTTGATTCCATAGAAATGTATAATCCTGATGGTATTAATACCTATTTAAATCATAATACTAATCGATTTCATTGGATTAGTAAATATATACTATCAGATTATTTATATAATATCCTATACTGTTTCATATTTCCTAATCTAATATTCTATTTCCCTGGATAAGTAAATATGTTAGACTAGGATTATTATTTTTAATCTAATATATACATTTAAAATAGTATATGATATTAGATTAGGAAATAGGACTACCAGAAGAATATTGATGGAAGTCTACACGTAGAGATATTACAAAAGTATTATTATTTATTAGAATAAGTCTTGGTAATATTAGATTATATGTGTCTTAGGATAATATATTAGGATCGGTAATATATTTACATATATAGATTAAGATTAGTACATATACATTAATGTAATAAGATTGGAATATTACGATTAAAATTAGTTATGTTTAGGATAAGAATTTAACATATATTAATTTTATTAAATTTATCTATATTATGTTTCAATATCATTATTCTATTTTTATTTAACTATTTTTTTCAAAAAAATCTGGATATGCCATGTGGCATCCACTGTTTACCTTATATATATATATATATATATAGATTTTGATGAAAAATCATAAATTTCAGACTTATAAATAACTAGAATTAAATTTTAAATTTGGTTTGATAAATTTGCTTTTTATGAATATGAATATATACATGCACGTGTATGCAACAAACTTGGTGATGCATGCATGTCCTCCTCCTTATCACATTTCTCCCAATTTTGAAGCATTGACCTTTAATTTATTATTTTCTTTTTGTTGAATTGGTTCTAACAATAGTAATTAATTGCCTATTCATTTTATATATAACATGGATATATTGCTAATTAACACATTGACTATACATTAACATCTCCCAACATAATTAAAACTTGTCATCTATAATTGATTAAATTTTGTCTGAATTATTAATTATTAATGTAATATCAAACTAAATCTTGACTACTAAATCTTAAATTTGTAATTCTCAATTAAAACTACTTTATAAAAAAATTACATCATCCATATAAAATTTATATCTTCATATATAAATAATTTGTAGCATTAAATTATTGTTGTACATCTGAAAAAAAAACAATTAAATTTAATTTTATAAGATAAATAGGTATAAAAAAAATTGGCATTCGAACATAAAGAAATTGGTGAAATAAGAAATCGAACATAAAGAAATCGGTGAAATAAGAGTGTTTATTCTTCTAGCTAGGTATCATGGTTGTACTTACTATTCCCAGATGAAATAAGACATTATTTGTTTTTCTAGTTTTTTTTTTGCAACTCCATGTGGGATGCCTTTAATTCATTTAATAGGTGTTATCTAATATTTTAATTTGTCATGTTTTTAACTTCATCATGGGAAAACGATAAGAAAGAGTTGGCCAAAGATAAAACAAAAAAAAAAACAATTACATTTCCCAGACACAGGTGTCATAAGTATGCAATTAGGGGTAACTAAATCTCCCTTTTTTATAATATCCTATTTTTAATTGTTTTACTATAAGACACTTATAATTTATAACTTATTTGATGGATTGTTAAAAATAAACATGAATGTGACAAAAGCAAACTTGGTCAATTGAGGTAAGAATATGTTATAGATATTCTTCTAAAAAAATATGTTACACTTGTAGCACAAATATGGTCCAACTTTGTTAATGAAGTATTGGAGATGAACTCTCGCGCCACATTGCTTACATTTGAATGAATCATTTATTTTAACTTTGATCAATCATTTTTTTTCTTTTTGTCCATCATAAACTTGAAAAAGTAGAAAGTTAAAATATTACATAATTACATGTACCTATTGAATGAATAAAAGGCATCACATGTATTGAAAAATTAAACATCATCATCTTGTTGTAGAAAAAAATTCTCAAACAACATGAAAATGCTAGCATGATAAAGCTCTTAGATATGAAAATCTAAAAAATATACTTTCTTTTTTGGTGAAAAGATATACTTAATATACATTAACTAACATAATAAACATTCTCTTTCCTAATGTTAGGAAAGGAGGAAAAGAAAGAACCAAGTTCTTTTAAAACTTTCATAAACTTACTAGAAGTTGAAAAGTCCATGATCAAACTTTTGTCAAGAGATTAAAAGGCAACATGCTTAAAAAAAGAAAGATAAACTGATAACATAATGATGGATCTACGTGAGTTATGAGGGCGGCGGATTTACACAGTGAGTTATGGGGGTCTACACAGTGAGTTATGGGGGCTATATAATATAACATTTAGTAATTATTATTTATTTTAACAAACCGACCCATTAGTTCATTTTAACAAAAAAATCTTAGGAGGTTCTATGCCAACATTGTTTTCTACTATGAATATACAATATTTCATATATTTGTTATTGCAAAGAAGTTCCACAAGAAAAGAAAAAAAAAGTTGAATTGAAAATATCATTGATCTCTTAAAGAATATTTAAAATCCTAACTAGTTACTTTAGAAATGAATTGATGATAAACTTCAATATACAATATTTAGAAGAAAAGAAAAAAAGATATTTCTCTTTACATATTCTTTATTTGTATTTTATATTTTTTTATAAAAAATAATTGAGATGAAAACACTAGCATATATTTTATTGTGTAGTGTATCTTAAAAGTTGTCCCAAGGGTCACTTTGGGGATCGGGCGAGGTATGCCTTTGCCCCGAGGATCCGATCCCGAATTTAAATTTTTTTTGTTTTTTAATACTGATATAACAGTTTTTTTTAAAAATATTATTATATGTGATTCTTTATATTGCATAATAAGATAATATTATGTTGTATTATTTTTAGTTATATTTAAATGATTTAATATACATATTTATTATCTTATTATTTTAAAATAATTATTTTAATGTTTTTTATAATTGGCAAGGATAAGGGCAAGGATAAAAGTAGCCGGGGACCGAGGTTGGACAAAGGGGCTGAGGCGGGTGGCAGGGGTGATATTGTCCCGGGGGCTTCTCCCCGGGGCACGTCGAGTTATCTTATCATGTATTTTCCTTTTCAACTCACTTTTGTACTTAGTTTATTTTCTAAGTGTGATGGTGGCAGTTTTGTAATTTGCACTACAGAAAAGTGCACCCCCGAAGATGATCCTCCACATCACACGTCGCAATTTTACCACCCGAAATGGTGGTATAGTAGGGGAGACCCGCTAGTCCTCCCTCGAAACATTGTAATCATTCCTATTTACTCAACAAAGATTTCAAGCTTCCCTAAATCTAGCATCGTGCCTTAAGCGTGGGGTGGCAACCCACAAAAGAGCGTCCCAAAGCGTTCTAAGCGATCGAGCGTTACGCCGAGGTGCCCGTTTGTTCACAAACGCTTCCACCGAAGAAGCGTCCGCTCGGGACCGTGCGTCCCAAAAGTTGTGGCATACAAAAAGTGGCATAAGCAAGCTTTCGCAAAGCGCTCAAAAGAGCTTGCCTAGACGTTGGGCACGTCTAGACGCCGCACGGGTCGGTCGAGCGAAGAACGACCCCGTGACAATATCATCTCTAATGCCAACATTGTTTTTTTTTACTATGAATAAGTTGAGTATATAATATTTCATATATTTCCTATTACAAAAAATATTCACATGAATAAGAAAAAAAAAGTTGAATTCAAAATAGAAAGATTTCTCTTTAAATATTTTCTATTCATTTTTTATATTTTTTTATAAAATAATTGAGATCATAGATAAAAGTTAGTTTAGTCATATGTATTTCTCATTATTCTTAAATTTATTAATTTTCAAAGTAAAAAGATAATTACCATTATCTACATACAATCTAATTTATAATTGTAATTATTATTTATAAATTATAAATTATCAAGCTTCTTTATAAAATTAAAGACCTAGCATATAAGTTAATATTATTATATATTTTAATTATTTATTCTTGTTTTAAAATTTTACTATTTTAATGTTTTTTGAATATGTAATTCCAAGTGAATGCTTTCTTTATTTTATCTTTGCCCACCCCTTTTTACCTTTTCCCATCCTAAAAAATCTAACAAATAAAAATATTAGATTAGTTACTTGTACAGGCATTTGAACTCGAACAGCCCTCTCAAGTTAGACGCCTAGGAGCATATGCGTGCCGTGTCAACGGCAAGATCGCGAATTCGAGGACTAAGAACCATTTCGTCCAACACACATCAACTGTAGGCCGGTCGATGAACTGAACAGCAGCAACTTCTCGGCAACAGCTTTCAGCAGCTTTCCAATCAATGACGCACAGCAGCCGAAAATGAATGATGAAGATGTTGAAGAAAGGAAGCATTGTTGAAGGAAGCAAAGGGACTATGATGCATGGGTACTCTAATTTTCTCGACGTACCCGTATCGGGTACGTATTCGATATCAGTATTTCATGGGTACTCGTATCCATACGTATCCAATAATAAAATAATTTTTAAAAAATGTGTACTTTAATGGGTACCCGTACCTATGCTATTGGGTACTCCATATTAAAATTTTGTCAGATAAAATTCTAAAAAAGATAATAAATGATTGATGATCATGTAAGTACTAATACTAAAGAACATGATACATATATATTTTGCTACATTTTTATCAAATATGAACAATAAAACTTATAGATGTTAAAGATAAGAAATCATAAAGAGAAAGAAAACTATTAATAACTCCTCATTTAGATATAATCAGTAAAGTGAATAAGTAATTATTTGTTTTGAAAATTTAAACAATACGAAGATACTAGAAATCTTATGAAAATTTATTATATATATATTATATATTTAATATATTGCCGTACCCGTACTCTAATTTTTTTAGAATTTGACGTATCTCGTACCCGTACTCATATCCGATTCCGGTACCGTACCCGTACTAGTACCCTTGCAACACAGCAAAGGAATGTACTCTGTGGCCTGTAGTGAGCATCACTAGAAGTAGAAATAGACGATTCAAAGGTGAGGTCGCTGGTTGTCGGTCGGTGAAGAGAACAAAGAAAGATGCAGAGGAACTGATGTGAAGTAATGTCGAAGGAACCAAGAAAGCAGAGAGGATGCCAGACGAAAGTCGTCGGAGAAGGAGTTTGGAGGAGAGGAAGAAGAAGCAGAGGAGAGGAGAAATCGAGCACCTGCTGCCGAATAGGTCGGTGGCATCAAGCGAAACCTAGACAATGAAAGGGAAGGGATACTATCGAATAGTCCGAATAGGTCGGTGGTAGTGAAACCTAGACAACTACAGAGGAAGGGATACCACCGAAGAAGTTAGAAATGAAGCTGAATCGTAAGAATGAGGTCGGTGGACATGCAGCAAATTAAAATCTAGCTAAAATAGGAGAAATGCAGACAATGATGAAATGCAGAGCTCACGTGCCGAATGCTATCAAGGAAACCTTGGAGCTGCTCCCGAATGCTATCAAGCGAAAGCTCCAGTTGTCGAATGCTAAAATGGAGCCGCGCGGTGGTATAAACCTAGAAATAGGAGTCTGCTGAATACTTTGGTATCAAGGAAAACCTAGACAAATGGTATCAAGAGAACAAGCTGAAATTAAGCAGAGAGGAATGGATACTCACTTTGCCACCGAACAAGTCAAAAATGAAGTCAAATGATAAGAATGAGGTTGGTGGTATGCACATACTCATTTTGCCGCCGAACAAGCTAGAAATGAAGGCAACGCTGAATTTTGCCTTTTAGCCAGGTGTACTAGCAGGTTAAAATATAAAATTACAAAAGAAAGCAATATTGGGTGTTAGAAGGTTTCGTCTCGTTTGTTTACAAACGTCTTCGTCGAAGCGTCTGTTCTGAGCTCAAGCATCCTAAAAATTATGACATTGAGAAAGTGAAATGAGAAAACTTCCGTAAAGCGCTCAAAAGAACTTGTCTAGACATTAGATACGTCCTACGGGATCGAGTAAAAAATGATCCCGTTAGGTTGCCAATTTTTTTATTCATATTTGTCTTATAAAATTTAATTTAATTGTATTTTTTTCCAAGTGTACAAGTATAATTTAATGATAAAATATTTATATATGAATATGTAACTTTTATATGGATGATGTAATTTTTTTATAAAGTAGTTTTAATTGAGAATTAAAAATTTAAGATTTAATAGTCAAGATTAAGTTCGATATTATATTAATAATTAATTACTTCACACAAAATTTAATTAATTAGACAAAAATGTTTTGCTCTATATATTTTTTCCTCCGTATGCATCACATTGCCCCACTGGTGCAACTAATGAAGCTTAGACATACGTGGCATTGCATGTGCAATTTAATCGAGTAAATTATTTGAGTTAATTTTAATAATTAGAGTTATGTGCATCATATATATGAAGTACTCAATGCTAATTATTAAAATTAACTCAAATTAAGTTACTCAATTAAGTTGCATAAAAACAAGTGCTATCACAATTACTTATTCTATTTGCATTTTTTTTGTGACACAAATATTATACAACTCGTTGAGCTGCTTTGATTTCTTTGTATTTAATAATCCGAAACCTTATAATGTTAAACAAAATAAATAAATGAATTACACCATTAGTAACAATAACGAAATTCATAAAATCGAAGTGACTAAGAATTAAAAGCTTTCATTGATCAAACAAATTCTATAATAAAAATACAATTTAAAATATTAAATAATTCATGACTAGAAATCATGTGGGCTCTGCCCGCGCAGGTTCGAATCCTGCCGACCACGCTTTTTTATTTCATCATTTATTTGATGATTTTTTTATACATGAATGGACGTAAATGTCCCCAACATCCGCATTAAGGACAATTTTGTCATTGCGGACACGGAACACAACAAAGCGGAGCTCTTCGATGCGCCCAATGCTCTCCCTCACCAAGTCGCCCCTTTTTTTCTTATTTCTGGAGCTTCCAAAAATTTTTGCGCCTCAGAAATCATCCTCGATCATTTCTCTGCCGTGAATCCACGCGAAAGAACTCCGCAATGCAGATTTGCTTGAACTCTTCGATTCCTTCAATCTCGCCTCGTTGCCACCGCCGATCGCCGACGGCAGGCGCCGATCCCGCTGCCAGCTTCCGAGCATTCCCGGCCAATTCATCTGCTTTCCGATGCTGCAGTTCGACGCCGGTTAGGGTTTATAAGCTTCAAGTTACCGTATTTCGCCTTCGTAGTCATTGGATTTGGTATCGAATCGATTTGGATCCGGTTTTTTTCTGTTCCTTTATTTTTTTATCTTTTGCTGCTTATGATTGTAAAGATTGAATGGTCACAAAAATGAAATCTCGCATTTTTCTGAGGCTTGTTGAATGCTCTTAGATTGAGTTTGTGGGTTCTTCAACTTCAACATAAAATCTTTGGCAAACACAGTGATTAAATGAGCCTGCAGATTTAAGGAGCTCCGGCGATTTACTGTTGTTGCTCTAATTTGAATTGATTATATGATTTATCTTGATGTCTAACACCATACATATGTGTTCTTGTTTTTTAAATATTTTATCGCGAGAGGAATTTGTCGTCCCCGGTAGAAGAGAAGCAATTCAGATTGTTGTAGATCCTACAACATGTTACATCCTTAAATCAGTAAATCCATGGACAACCATATTGTTCGATTGACATCCCAGCTTCACTAGATTTTTATCCTTCCACCAAGTGTGAGGAGTTCTTCTCAACAGGGATTACAAAATTTATGTTGTGGAATTTATAGTTCTCATTTTGTAACTTGTAATACTCAAATTAGATGGATACCAGAAACTATTTTCCTTGTCGGTCAATGTTGGTCTTTTATGTAGATTGTTCTTTCAATTGTATGCTATTATTTTTCTAATGAGTAGTGACATAGAATACTATTGAAGTCAAACAGTGAACCTGTGGAATTATTTTATAAGTAGGTCTGAGTAGTTTCTTATTTACACTTCAAGAGTAATGTCATTTTTATCAACTTTTTCATAAGAAAAAACTTTAGTGCCTTGGACCATTGTGTCAGATAGTTGATTCATGTTATTTTTCTCTTCAAATGAAATCCTTGTTGGAACAATTGAAAGAAATAAGACTCAAAGAAGTCCTCACAGCATGGTTGAAGTATGTCCACCGTAAATCATGAAACATATCGTGGAGTTGGTTTGGGATTTTCTCAGACTGCATTTGCCTTTAAAAGAATTTAAAAAATATATATATAGGGTGGCTGATGAGCGCGGGTAAATACATGCCAACTCCCAAAAAAGAAAGATACATTTGAAATAAAGGACTCTGAAAATGCATTTTATTAAACTATATGCATGTGTAAATTAACCATGGTAGTTCAAGATAGTAGTTGATGGTAGAAATTAATTGATATGCACATGGAAAAACTAGAGAACGAACAGTTTTCAATACATATTTTCAGAGCAGATGTTGGAAATCCAGTAATGTGAATGGCAAATGAAAAGTATTCTTTCAGTCATTTATGATATCCTTTCTATCAACATTCTGATGATCTGCATGACTCTTTTTTTTTATGTTACAGATCAGATCTACTTCAGTACGTGAATTGCAGAGGTCCAAAAGCAGTCTTGAATCTTTGTTTTGCTATGACAAATCCACGCCCGAGGAAGTGATTGAGAAACCAGTTGGTGTATCTTTAAACAAAAAAGATATAGGAAGGAATACACCTTGCACTGATTGTGAAGTTAAAGGTGCAGTATTATGTGCTACTTGTTCAGGTTCCGGCTTATACGTCGACTCAATACTGGAGAGCCAAGGAGTTATCGTGAAAGTCAGATGTCTAGGTGAGAATCCACTTTGTCATTATTCATATAACTGCAGAAATGAGAGAACTACGCCATTCTCTATTCTATTATTTCCCTGCAACTCCCAGCATTTTGCCTTGAAATTTGTAGTTGTTTAACGCTACTGTGTTCTTCATAATCTAAGCATATGAAACATGATCTGTGGCAATGTAGGTTGTGGAGGCACAGGAAACATCATGTGTTCAAGATGTGGAGGCCTAGGGCATCTCTAAATTTACTTAATAGCTTACAAGTCTTCTCATGTAATGTAGTACGTTTACTGTAACAAACAATGCTACTATGCTTTCAGCAAAGTAGCTGATGCATGTCTTTTTCTTTCTTTTTCTTCTTTTTTTTTTTTTTTTGAGAAATGATGCATGTCATTGTTCCATGCACAAATATTTCAATTGTTCCTTTTCTTTTGTGGAAAAGGATGTTGGTTGACGAAACTATTGCTGAGTTGTTTCCCATTTCTTCTGCATTCATTATCAGGAACTTTTGTGTTCGTAGATTAACATGCTAGTTAACTAATTTTTTAGTAATGATAACTAGCCGCCTTCCTGCTTAATATCTCTGTAAATTATTATTTTTATTCGATCCCTTTTTTTTGTATGTTTATGTGTGCAGCGGTCTTGGAGTAATCTCTACAATGCATCTTATAATCCGTCTGGGTTGTTCTTTGACCCAAGTGGTATATGTTGCAGTCAACATGAGTAATGCTCTCTTATCCACTGAACATGCCTTTTAGAACAACAGCACAGTGATAATATCATAATAAAAGAGAATATATAAAGTCTGTCCTCACTGTTGATCAACTCTTACAAGGCCTATTACAATACCTACTGCAGAGAAGAATTTGGATTACTAACTTTCCTTATAGCATTATCACAATTACTATTCACTTGCACAGTTTGTCTGCGTGCACACCTGTCTCCACAAATTGAAGCTCGTCATGATACAAATCCTTGCACTACATGAAGACAATTTCTTCTTACTTGTGTACTTTTATGTCTGATATATCCAACAGATGTAACATCTCGGAGTTAAGTCGGTTTGCCTCTCTAATTTCTTTTTCTTTTATGTTTTCCCCTTATGGTTATGCAACTATGTGCCCCAAACTTCATGTATGTTCGGCAAGTATTTACCATCACACGAGCTTCCGGCCTGTACAGGATAACTAGTGAGCTGACCTCCCTGTGGGAATGCTCTCTTTGTCATCCTCCATTTGTTGTACATTATTAGAAATCCAAGTCATATAAGCGCATGCAATGCGTTTCAAAATTGTTCCTATCAGCAAAATGGATTCCACAGAAGAACGAACCAAGAGACGAGCAAGGAATTTGAAGCAGCTGGTAGCGGGCCCATACACTTTACAGTGGACTGCTCAGGTGCTCAGTTGCTTGGATTCCAAATGTAGTGAGCAAGAGATATTAATCTGATGAATATTGCAGCTCCCTCATCCTTTCGGGAATGCATGAACCTTGCCGGGCACTGCGGGGGTTCTCGGCGTGCACCACGTGGTATGCTGCCACACACGCCTGAGGCCATGCCATGGCAATCCGACTCTGCACCAGAAAGAAATTTTAAAGCGTTTTGCGTTAAAAGATGACTTGCTAAGCTTCAGTAAGTTTAGCACTTACCATGAAGTAACCCACGAAGAAGGCATATATGGTGACCTCTGCGACGTGACCCTTGCCCGCCGCAAGCACCCAGGAGCCGGCTATCACCGCCGAGGCTGCGCCCCCGGCGGTACCGCAGAGGAAGCAGAAGGATCCAGTGATGTCCACGTCGATCAACTTCTCCATCCCTTGCTTCTGGAACATTCCCCAAACCTCGGTCGACGCCCTGAGGAGTCCTTCCCCGTACGCCCCGACGTACACAAGCCCCCACCGGTTCGCCTGAGAGAGAACCTGTTCGGCGACCTTCACGTAGCAATTGGTGCACGAGAACAGGAACTCGTCCGATTCCCCGGCCACCAGCTCCATCGCCCGCGCCATTCCCCAGACCGCCACCGCGGTGGAGACGGCCGCGGCGCTGTAGCACACGTGCCCGAGGAGGCGTGCGCCGGCCGCCGCCGAGAACGCGTCGCCCACGTCGGCATCCAGGCCGCACGCCAGCTTCACGTACGCCAGCCGCGCCGTGGCCACGTAAACTACGCACTTGACCACTTGCATCGTCCACACCAAGCTCAGCAGCAGCAGGATCACGTACAGCGGGGCGAGTCGGGAGAACCGGCCGGCGGCGACGCCGCCGACGCCGAGCGTCCAAATGGAAAAGTAGACGAGGCCGGCGAGAAGCGCTACGGCGACGTACTTGGCGAGATCGAGCGTCGGGCGCACGGCGAAGGTGGACTCGGAGAGGATTTGGTAAGCGTGCGAGAGGCGCGGCGTGATCCAGCAGGCGTAAAGGGACAGCACTGCCGCGAGCACGAGTAGGACCACGGCGAAGGCCAGACATGTTGCGGAGCCGTCGGCGAGGAGGACCATGGCTGCGCCGCAGGCGAGCAGTGGGGCGAGCCACAGCGACGCCTTGATGGCTCTGCGGGGCCGGTAGAGGACGAAGAGGAGCCAAAGGCAGGCGATGAGGACAGAGGCGGCGGCGGAGGTGAGCAACGGAGAGAACCAGAGCACCGCATGGAAGCTTGGCCTCTTGGCCAGGAAGCCGCTGATGGAGAGGAAGGTGATGAGAATGGCCAGGACGATGAGGTGCAGAATGAAGAGGAGCTTGAAGAGCCTGCTGGAGAAGTCGGCCACAGGTGCCGTCAGGCGCAACGCCGCGGCAGCCGCCTTTGCCTGCAGATGGAAGTGTGGAGTCAGGCACGCTGCATATTGCACTCGACTCTGTCAACTTTAGACGCGAACAAGACCGCAGTCATTGTATTATTATTTTTTCCTCTTTTCTCTTTTGATTTTGCGGTCTGATCCTTTTACTTTAAACAAAAAATATCATAAATTGGTATAAACATAAAGAAAAATGAGCATATTTTAATTTCATGGTTAAAATCCAGGTTCGCTCGCGCATCACAAATTAGTACAAACATAAGATAGAATTGAGTACACGCGTTGCCGTTTATCAATATTTTTCTTATTAATAGCTGCGAATGAATTAGTTATTTTAGATTTTATCCGAATCTAAAGATTGAAACATAATTTTATGCTTAATCTTGTACTCAAGAACAACAAATATTAGGCCTTGGAATATCAATGTACATCCGAGACCATATGATATCACCGAACTATGCCTGTCATGACAGAAAAAAGAAATGGCATATCTCCATCAATGAAACAGGGAGGTCGCCCAAAAAAAATCCAACCGAGCAGACCAAGACAGACGCACAAGACGTGAGCATAAGAATTCCCAGCCCACCAGCTGACTAATTGGAGCAGGTCGTCCAACAGGTCCACGTCCTCTAACGAGATGTCCCCATCTAATGCACTCATGTATCTATTTAATCTTTTCAATGTTAAACCCGACCAACTCTCAGTAATCCAACTCTAGAATTAAAACGTTTATTCTTTTTTTTTTTCTATCCCATAAGTTTTCTGAAAATTATTGGCACCTCAATCAATTTGTTGATGTTTCACTCAGTTGAAAATTGAAATATCAGAGCGGACTAGAGAGAGATTTAAATCTCGACCAAATTATTATTAAGAAATACTTTCATGTAGTAGCGTTAGCATTAGAAGTATAGAAAATGCTGTTCTTGGTGATCCTTTTTTTTCCTAACAGAGTTCAAGTCTAAAATGTTCCTTACAGAATTCAACCCGCTATTAATTGAATCAATGAATGTGATTTAATCTCCTCCCTCCCTCTCTCTCTCTCTCTCCCTCCCTCCCTCCCTCCCACTTGAATCAGAGCAGCATTAAATCCTAAGCGGCTCCGCGTCACGTTTATGTTCTTTTTTTTTCTCGCGTCGCATTCATGAACCTCACAAGAGTTTGGACAGAAACAAATTGCGGTTGACAAAACCGCACCAAAATCCGATTGAAAGAGAGAAAAAAGGCTATAATAGGAAGAACAGAAGAAAGGTTGGATCGAAACGGTTCTCATGCCCATGTATGATCAAGAAATTAATTAATGCAGAAATCAAATTTTACCTAAAGAAGCTAGAGCTACAAGGAAAGGCAACCGATCAAAGATGAACAGCGATTTGGAACAGCGCGCAGAAACTGTTGGAGCATCCGCTCAGAGAACAATCAAAGCTTATGGAGTGACCATCCGAAGAATCCAATTAAACAGAACAAAATATATGTACAAAAGATCCATCACCTCAAGTGCAGAACCGGCAGTAATCAAAGCAGGGGGGACAAGCGAACATAGAGGTTTCGATTGGGTACCTGAGGAGTCGATGCTATCTGGTTCATCCCTACCGCGCCGCTAATGGCTCCTCCACCACCACCAGCACGACCACCATTGATCTGATCTCTCCTCCCCTCCTCCAGGTCTCCCACACCAATCTCTACATCCACGTTCCTGCTTCCCATGTCCTCCTCTTCCTCTTTCTCTCACCTCTTTGCCCAGCTTTGTTCTTTTGCTCTCCTCCTCTCTTCTCTCTCTTTAACTCTTTTGCTTTCTCCTTTTTCCCTCTCTCTCTCTCTCTCCCTCTCTCTCTCTCTTCCCTCTCAAAAATGGAGCGGGAGGAAGGAGAAGGCGACGGTTAGTTTATGACGAGAGCGCACGCGAAACGATTTATAACGCGACGGTTTGGTTAAAAAAGGTCACCTTCTCCCGTGAGCTCACCTCCTGCTCCCAGTTCGCTCATGCGAGAGCACTTACTGCCCTCTGCGGTCTGGGCAGGCGAGCGAAGGAACGGAGAAGTCTTCGACCTCCGGTGACCGCATCCCGGAGATGGTGTACGTTAATGACACGGCTGCAGGTTTAACTTAACGTGTGACGTCATCTGGGTTCGATATTTTTGCACGGGTCCGACCGGTTGCTTGCACCATAAACGTTTGAGTGCACTCGCTCTCTCTCTCTCTCTCTCTCTCTCTCTCTCTCTCTCTCTCTCTCTCTCTACAATATACTCATTTTGGGGGTTGGTGAGGAAAAAGCATAATTGTATATTTAAGATGATAAAAGCCTTCGGCAATTTTCTTAAATAATCACAATTAAAAGCATTTAAGGAATTTCTATTATATATATGGATATATATTATCATTTACGCCCTTTCCATAACTTTGATACCAAAATTTATTTTCCAGTGCATATAGCGAATGTAATTACATTTAAGTAATCGATTCAAATTATTATTCATTAATTTAAACAAGGCAAATTTCTGCCTAAAATTACCTTGTACACAGTACATGTATATATACATATATAGGAAAATAGGTGTAAACCAAAAGTAAATATCAATAAAATATTAACTAATGTAGGCACCATTAATTTATTTGACAAATATAGTGATTTATTTGTGCGTCTATAGAAGCAACTAATTAATTTCTTAGCACGCGAGAAATTTCGTTAGTCTAAATTTGAAATATTCCGGAACAAAAATGTCTACTTTTAATCCTGGGAACTAATCTTCCTTTCTAGGTGTTAACCAAATATTATTTCAGCATTCCTTCTATTTATGGGTGAATTATTATTATTATTATTATTATTATTATTATTATTATTATTATTATTATTATTATTATTATTATCTCTTGTCTATTGTCCATCACATGGATTTCTTTCTATGGAAAAATTATATGTATCAGGTTTATTGTGCAAAAATGTGGTCGTTTATTATCCAGTGTCCTGAAGCCACGTCTAAATTCTCGATGCCACAAACTAATGATCTCAACAATAAGAGAAAATAAAAATAATTGATTGAACAAATAAACAAAGTAGAGAAAAGATAAGCCCCAAAATGTCACATCTCCAAGTCAAGTCAATTTGTTTTCATTAGTATATGTGAGCTCAAGTACAGGGGTCCGGATAGTCTTTTGAATAATATTGGATGTAGGTAATGATGAGGACTTTATAATCATATTTGTTAACAAGTTTCAATTAGAAAAAAATAAAAATAAAACATGTGAGCATGGTTGTTGACATTTATTTCTTTTTTACCAATATCAAATTTATTTCTTTTTCCCTAATTATTTGTCTGGAAAAGGAACAACATCAATATTGCATCAATGATTGCCCTATGAATGGAGAAATTGGAGTTGCCAATTGTAAGAACTAACTTTTTTTTTTCAATATTTTTGGTAACTATTTGGTTCAATTTGTATGTGAATTAGTTGGAGATATGAAATGCTACTTGGACATGTACTCCAATAATAAACACAGCCCTTACTCATTGCACATATTTCCTTTTGTTGTTTGCACTACAAGTAGGCTCCATTTGACTATAAGGTTGATGCTATGAAGGAAGCATGTGCGTTTTTATTTAAAAAATACAATTAAATTGAATGGAGATAGAATATTATTACAAATAAATAAAATATCGACCTCTAAATGTTAAAGTCAAAACTTCTTTGACTTTGAGAAGGTATTATTGATGAGTGGCTTCAACTTCCAAATCCTGTGTATAAAAGGAAAAATAAATTAATAGATGATTAACTTGGGAAAAATATTAGAGAAAAGACTAAGAAGTTGAATTCATGGTTTACTGAAAAATGTGATATATTAAAGTTCCATATTTCTGTTAATTCTAAATTTCTAATGGTAAATCGAACGATTGACGTTCCTTTCTATTGTCTGTAATTTTTAAATTATCCTCTTAATAAAATCAGTGGTAGGGATCCTCCCATATTTCAATAAAAGAATTGAACGGTTGAAAGGTTGCTTGGCATAAATATCAAATTGTGAGCCCTCGGAATTTCTCTAAAAATAATTATTTAAACCATTTAAAAAAAAAGAATCAGAAGAGGGAAATTATAATTATAAAATTGTCAAAAAAAATAATAAACAAATATAAGGATTAGAATCATAATCTAAATTATATATTAAATAGTAAACTTTTAAGAAGTTTAAGTTAAACTAGAATAGGATTATGATTGATGTTAACCCTATAAATATTAATTAAATGAAAATCAGATAATGGATGACCAAGTAAGGACATAAAAAATAAAAACTTCAACTAATTGGCCATCCTTTAGGCACTGAAATGAACATTGGGCTTAAATTTAAACCATCCACCACCAAGCCCAGTGGGCTTACGATTCATTGTATTTAGGATTTTTGTCATGAAACTGATCAAACTTGATGAACCCTTTTTTGTTGTTGCCTTTGGATTTGATATTTGAGATCTTTCGTTATCCATTTTATATTCAAATTGCTAATCAATTAAATCAATCATGCATGCTATCACTACAATTAATAAGTTTTAATTACCTCTTTATTTTTTTCTTCCAATTCAGACGCCCTATACACACATGATGAACAGTAAAATGATTGAATTTAAACTCAGAATTCTGGCTGCAGGAACCAAACTGTTCTTTTCCCCCTCCTCTTATGAATAGCTTGTCCTTTGTAGTACTGCAACCCGGCCACGGATTAAACATAACTCTAATTGTGCTACCTCCATATATAATAATAACAAAAGACTTAAAGCAGGAATAGCAGCAGAGGTTTCACATCCTTCTGAACTTTCGAGGAGGAAGAAGGAAGGATTCTCGAGGTCTCTGTTCAGCACAAAGCTACACTACTTTTATCCAGACCAAATCAGCGTGATGATTAAAGTAGGGGATTTGCATGTGTTTTAGTGGAACTTTGGTGTTGCATCAATTGCTTGATATGTAGACGGACGTGGGCTTTCAGATCTTTATTCATGTTAATTATTAGGAAAGGAAGAAGTGGCATCTGCGAGCAGCAGAGCTCAGAGGCAAAGAGCCAAGACGAAACAGGACATGACAGTGCCACATTTTTCTTTTCTTTTCGTCACTTACTGTCGAGGTAAACATCATGGATTTCACGGGCGTTTAGTGTTTTACTGCTCTGCTCTGCTTCAGATGCGATGCCAGGGACGAAGACACCTCGAAGGTCACCGCGCCATTTCGTATCCTAACGGTTGTTTCGTGAGTCCACATGGGCGTGCATGGTGCTCTGCTGCAGCTGCTTGCAGAAGCAGAGCTGTTCCACATGCTGCCTCTGCAGACCATGTTTTTTTTTCTTTTGTTTCTGCCCCCTCGACCAATTAATGGCTGATGCATGGCCTCTTGCGGAAAGAACATATGTACTGTAATCTCTCTCTCTCTCTCTCTCTCTCTCTCTCTCTCTCTCTCTCTCTCTCTCTCTCTCTCTCTGCCATCATTTAGGTCATAGACCTATTAATTTTATAATCATCCATTTGCATGCCCCTTGTTTAGTCCAGTACAGCTTTAATTATGTCTGATTTCTGCAACCATGTTAGGGAAAGAGACATGGGAGGATGCAAATGGGTATTGAAGTGGAAGGTCATAACTCTCCAGTTTTGGAAGAGATCAAATCTTGCAACTGATTGGAAGAAAGATTAAGTAGCAATCACAATTTAGCAAGCAATTTTTTTTTTTAATTTTTAACAAGACTCGAACGGCTATAAATTTTTTAAAAGTGCTACTTGTTATAGTTAAGTGTGCGATTCAAGATTGGCATCGAATTAATCGGAAGGATATTAAGATTAAATTAACTTAGGCGATACCCTGAATACAGTGGTGACAAATTGTATAGCATCAACTTGAAAAGGATTAACACATGATATCTCAATTCAAGGGTTCTTTATTTTTTTTTTTCAATACAAGGAGAAACATTCTTTTTTATTTTTTAAGTTTCACAAAACGATCAATTAAACAATTGATACAATTCGATTATTCAATTAAATTAGTAGTACCCCTAGAGTCCACTTATTCAATTAATTGACTCATTGGATGATTAATAGGAATTTTTCACTTGTGTCTTTTTTAACTTGCAAGTTTAAATAATTGTGCACATCAAGGAATTTACCCTTGTGACTTCATATTAGAGGAATCTTGATCAGTAATTAGCTAGAACAAATACTTTATTATTTCTCCGTTGTCCATGAAACAACTAAACAAATATATTTAGGCTGTAATTAAAAGAAAAATAAAATAGAAAGCATCACTCAATACCACCATCATGAACAGAGAGAGTTGTTAACGGACTTCGGGTGTTTGGCTATCGGAGGCCCTACAAAATCCGATCCGATAGCGAAGGCAGACGCCGGAAAAAGTTGAAGCCGGCGGACGGCATGTCGCCGCGGAACCTCGGGTGCCGGAGGTAGTAGAATCCGGCTGCCAGGACCATGACGCGGAACGGCACGGCGTAGAGCACCACCGAAGCCAGGAGGCAGAACCCGGTGAAGATCCCGGTCGCCCGCGGGTCGCGCCACCCGAGCAACGCCTCCACCCGCTCCCCTTGAGCCGCCACGTCGCCGAGCAGCATCTGCGCCCGTCCCGCCAGCGCCCTCAGCCTGTCGTACCTCATCCGCACCACGTCCGTCGGCCGCGACGACGGGAAGGCGTCGAACTCCTCGTCGAGTTCGTCCGGCCCGACCGCGTCAACGTGAGATAGCCTTGGATCCATACCGGTCGGTCCGCGCGGGCGCGCTCGGTACCTCCACAGCAGTATCAGGAACATGTAGAGGCAAAGCGTGGGCAGTATCAGCTGCGGGCAGAGCACCAGCGCGACGAGAAGGGCGTGCACCATGACCGTCGTCGGGGGGTGTCGCCAGACACGGACGCCGTGCGCCCACCGCGCCGCGGCCGCCGCCCGGGAGAGGCAGCTAACGACGCGGAACCAGTTGGCCTTGCTCCGGCGCAGGCTCCACGAGTGCGCGTCCACGTCCAGCATGTTGTGCACCACCTCCGCCCCGAGGGGCGGCTCCGAGCGAGCGAGCCTCGCGGCGACGAGGCGCATGGCTGTGTGCCGCAGCGCGTCCTGCTGGGCGGGCAACAATGGCCGCACGTAGTGCATGCGCGGGAGCATTGGGCCGCCGTAGGACTGGAGGAGGCTCAGCCACGACGGGCAGGTGAACCGGACAGCCAGCTCGATCTCGCCCATCTTCTTCGCCCCCAACGGCAAGACCGCCGTGAGAGCGTAAGAGCTTATGTAAACTCTGTTCACGTCCAGCGTCGACAGCCGGATTCGGACCTTTCCGATGCGGCTATCTTTGGCGGGCTTGCCGTCCTCCGGCTTGAACCGGGAGTTGTCGAAGACGCCGATGGAGAGGACGGTGCATGGATCGAAGACGTCCCATGCATACTGCTCGTTCCAGCGCGGGTTGAACTGATCGAGGATGGTCCGCGTTCGAGCCCATTTCGGACCGTACTTGAGAACCACGTACGCGTCAGTGGATCCGGTGGAGCCGTCCTTGGCCGGCGGCTTCATGGGCACCAAGTTCGCCGCCCCGCGCACGCCCACCTCAAGCAGTCCGATGGGCGGCTTCGAGAGCTGCTTCGAGGCCGCCCGTACGTCGCTGGCTACGCTGACCGCCTCGTCTAGCACGTGGTACCCGCCCTCCAGGCATACGCGCACATGCACCCGGCCAGCGTAGGGGCGGGAGTCGTCACCAGCAAGGTTTAGCCATCGGGACGGCGGTTCCGTCCGGTCATCAAGTCGGCGGTGAACCGTTGACAGGGGGACCTTCGCGTGGCCGATCATCGACTGACTGCCTGCGGCGACGGCACCGTCCTCCAGAGTGATGGCGAGGAACGGGTCGAAGGGCTCGGCGGCCACGAAGACGAGGTCCTCGTTCCAGCACGGGTTGGCGGAGCTGGAACTGGTAATGAGTGGGGCGCGGTTGGTCTTGAAGACTTGAGTGCCGAGCTGCGCCTTCACGTAGAGCTCGGGCCCCGGCCGCGGCGCCTTTGCGTCGGCTGGGGCAGGAGGCAAATGGAGGTCTTGAGTCTGGATCACTGTTAACCTCAAGTACCAGAGCTTCGGGGAGAGGTAGGCCTTGGAGCGTGTGTGCACGTTGAGGCCGCCGGCGTCCGAATGCCATGCCTCCTGGAACGCCTCGTCGACCTGGGTCCCGACCCACACGGCGAGCATGACGTCGGTACCGGAGGACTGCGCCGACTCCGACGAGGTCTCGAGTGTGTACCATTGCGGAGCGAGTGACGAGTCCGGCGGCGTCCTCTTGGGGACCTCCTGAAGGTCGAAGGAGACGGAGCCGAGGTTCGACTCCACGACCTTGTCTCCGTCCTTCTTCTCCTCGTGGACGGACACCTCGATGGCGGTGGAGTTGAGACTCGCCTTGTGGAACGCGAAGACTTGGTCCCAGTCAGAGGTCGTAGTGGTCCTCGTTCGGACGTTGTGGCTGCCGATGATCACGTTGGCGTAGACTGGTCGGCTGCCGGCGTTGGCCTTGAGGACGCGGACGAAGAGATAGGGGACGCGATCGACGAGGTCATAGGAGTTGGCGGCGCGCTCGCCGACGCCGCTGCTGGCGTGGGGACTGATCTCCATGTCGCCGAGGCTGGAAGGATGCTGCTGCAGCTCCTTTGACGGGGTGGGCGGAGGCGACGCTGGAGGCGCCGATGGCTTGTTCTTCTCGTCCTTCGGCTTAGCGTCGCCGTCGGTCTTCTCCGCAGAGACCTTCTTGTCTTTGTCTTGCTCCTTTTTGGCATCTTCTTTATTCGCAGGTGCCTTCTCAGCCTTCGCAGCGGCTTCCTCTGCTTTCTTCGGCTCCTCTGCCTTCTTCTCCTCCTTGGCTGCCGGCTTCGTGTCCTCATCCTTCTTCTTCTCTTCCGTCGCAGGCGGCGCACTGGACTTCTCCGGCGCCGCGGAGGCCTCCGGTGCTGGTGGCGGCCCCTCGTCGACGTAGCTCACCTTCAGCCCGATCTCGCCCTTAATCTGCGAGAACACGCTCCTCTTCTCCAGCGGGTAGTAGACGAGCACCTCCGCCCCAGCCTTGGCGAAGCTGGCGCCGGAGATCCTGACCTTGCCGAGGAACGTGCTCCTCTTGCCGCTCTTCTTGTCGTTGTACACGTTGAGCTCCAACGTCTCCGTCACCATGGAATCCACGTCGTGCACCAGGAACTCCAGCTTCTCGTCCCACTGCGGATTGAGATCCCGGAGCTTGGTCTTAGTCCGGCGCCGCTGCCCGTCGTAGTCCACGATCACGTAAGCGCTCGCCGTCCCCTGCCCGTCCTTGGGCATCAGGTTCCGCGCGTTACAGATCTCCACTATCAGCTTCCTGCTACCGCCCTCCGCCATCGTCCTTCCGGCGAGGTGACGCCGACGCTTCCGGCCACTGATGGGTAAATCAACCGGGATGCCACTCAGCAATCACGGAGCTCTCCTCAGGCTACAAAAATCTCAGCCTATCCGGCGGCGGCAGCGACTGTATTAGGAATCCGACCGTTCTGAGCGTTTTTTGTTGGAGATTCGCAACTCGAAAAAGTGACAGGAGCTTAAATAAGGGCGCCTAGGGGTTTCCGGAGAGTGCCACGTCAGACAATGCACACGTCGGACTCACCCCGGCAACGTGGACTGCATCGGGAATAGCGTCGTCCGATAGCTCCCGGGGTATCTAAACGAAAAGTGCAGATCGGACCCAACTAAAAGCCCTAACGTTCCACATATTTACTCAAATGCCATCTCCAGGTCGTCATAGACACAACGGCTAACTATTCGCGTGAGCTGCGAACGGAGACGACGCGAACGGGAGGCGCCTGGGGAGAAGCGTGATTTGGGGCAACGAGGAAGGGCAATGCTGGAAATAGGGAATCCAATGCACGAGGGGTGCATCTGTGCGCGGGGCGCATCTGTGCGCCGTCGGTGTTTTATTTAATGCATGGGAGGAGGAGAGGAAAAAATATTAAATAATAAATGCGCGGTTAATGTTGGGTGGGGGAGGCCGAGCGAGATATGAACGTTAAAAGGGCGAAAATATGAACGTTGAGTTCGTTCTGTTGGCATTAAGAAAAGTTCGAGAATATAATTTTATTTTATTTTATTGTTTGGTTCATAGGACGTGCAATAAAAGATTTTAAAAAGAATATGGTAACATGGGGGTAGATGGAGTTCCTCGTCCCATGCAACATGTTTGCATTGCTTGCTTGTTCCTGTCTTTCCTTCTCGGAGTTCATCATAATGAAGACAATGTATTCTGTTGGCAGTGTGTGTTTGATTTTGATCTCTCTTGGATCCGAACCTTGATCGACATGTACGAACCTTGACCAAACATTTTCCGAGATTCATCATGGGAGAGTGCAATATCATCTTTGCAGGATTCTCATTGCAAGATATGACTCGTATGAATAAGTTTAAAATGGGATACAGTTTCTGAGAATAAAAGGAGCTCGCAAAGGTGCTTGTAACAAATCAAACAGACCAATAACTTGATTACAAATGGGAATTCAAGCTGCAGTGGCGACACCACCACCACCACCACTAAGCATTTCTTCTATTTACAATCCCTCTATTTGGAGGTGTAGTAACGAGTAATATTTCGTAAAGCTTCCTATCGGACAGCGACCGAGTGATCCCTGTCTACAAGCAATGGGGAGAGCAATTGATTTACCTTCCCCGTGGAACAGTGTTGACATATATCACACTGATGGCGCGAAGATGGAATTCATACATTATACAGAGTGGTCAAGACAATTCTATGCCACGGATTCCGAGGATTGCGTCCTGTATATCTCGTCGGCATGCGCCACGGGCACGTATATCACGTCCGTCAGTGAGCTGTGGCGCCGGCCATAGAATGCGTACACGAAAACGCCAAGGAGAAGCCATATAGAAACTCGCATCCATGTGCCGCCACTGCAGAAAAGAGAAAAATTCATTAGTGAAAGGGACGATGATAGCAAACTTAATGTTGAATCAAAAGCATCGATACACAGTTCAACAGTAAGAAATAATCGGAATAATCTTTATAGGCATGCCATGCGAGTATCATCTGATATGAACGATCCAAGAAGACACGAAAAGAATATGTGAAATGAGGAACAATGATTGAGGAAAAGAAATATGATGGCAGAATAGAACAAAGTTACAAAATATCTTACCCGAGATTTACCAGAAGATATGCATTGATGAGTATGCAACACGTAGGCAGGAGTGGGACAAAGGGGCATATGAAACCTGAACAAACCGCAATTTAACTTTATCTTGATGGCATTTACCAGATTTGCTTTCAAAAACAGGAAAGGAATTTATACAACTTATACCTCCTGAGTGTCCAAAACTATGCCGACCATCATCTTGATCAATCCAGGAGAGAACAGCTAGACCACCAAGGAGGAGTAAGCCACCAAGAGCACATGCAACATAACGTACGTATCTGAAGGGAAGACGTATTCATACGATGCTAAGTCCACATAAATTTCTGAAGTATGTTCACCTTGCCATCAATTTCACAAATATAAATGTCGCAAGTATTTACGGACTAATATTCTCTTTATAATTCACTGCTATAATATATGTGATGTATATAGTATTCTGCAAACATAACCAATCAGGTTCGTACTGCTAACAGCTTATGGAGTATCAGGGAAGAAAATAACAACAAACATAGCCTTGACCTCATGAAGATGTGATTTACATAATTCTATCTTCCAACATTATTTACTAAACAGGAAAAAACAGTTCTGGCTACATTCTCAACATAAAACTAAGGAAATTCAAATTTGCTTGCAAGGAAAATCAGAATACTCTAAGATTGAACCCCAAACATATTACCCTCCACAACTCAGAAATGTAGTAAGACTTACACAGGCAAGAATGAGTAAGAAGCTGATGTAGTGACGATGACAACTCCAATGCACTCACAAGCTATACTACAAGCTGCTTTCATCCGTCGACTTTGTTCATTCAAATTTGCTGCAATGAGCTAACTAATTAGACAGCTAATCAAATGTATTGACTAGCAAACCACAGTTACATGCAGATTTCAGGTTGATGTCATCAATGAAACATTATCTCTACCATAATTACCCTTAGTTTCTCTCACAATCAAAGGAGAACCTGTTGATGCTTCAACATCACTCGCTTGTGATTTGCTATCTTGTTGGCTTTCATATCTGACTTCATTTCCAATTTCATTATCATCTTGCTGAACATTATAGCGCGATGACACTGAATGGATTGATTCACGGAATGATGATGGAAGAGGTACTTCAGTTGGAGGAACGTATCTCAGTATTAAGATTGAGATAGCAACAATTGTGAATGCAAGAAGAGTGCCCACGCTAACCTACATACACACAAAAGCAAAATATGTTAAATATAGATCCAGTCAACTTTTGCCCTCAAAGTTTCATAAGCTCCAATGCCACAAATTCTTGGAGGTTCACTTTTCTTTTATAAACTATTAAAAAAATAGTTTCACAGTTCATTTTCTTACCATTCCTGCTAACTGTGAAACATCCATAAAGAAAGCTAGGGTAGCTGCAAAGACCCCTGTCAAAATTGTGCCCTTCACAGGAACTTGTGTACGCCTGTTAACATCAGATAAGAATGGTGGCAACAATCCATCTCTAGCCATTGCCATTAATATTCTAGGCTGTTAAGGATAGAACACAATTACGCATATCAGCGGGGTAAACACGTCCAATTTTCATAATCAATGATGGTATAAGGATAGCAAAATATCAGTTACAAGTACATAGTTGATATAAAAAACTCTCTGACTCCACTATTTGATATATTGCTCACCTGTGGAAGAATGGAACCCAATAAAGTCGAACAAAGAGCAAGAACAGCACCACCAGTGACTACATACCTAGAATAAGCATTATTTAAGAGACGGAACAAGCATGTGTATTTTTGTGTAACCACTAAAATAGAGAGAAGGTGTACACTCACATTGCCCATTGCACACCATTCCTTGCAAATGCAGAAGAGATAGGAGTGTCAGGATCCATTGCAAAATATGGTACCAAGCCAACGATGACAACAGATACCATCATATAAAGCAAGCAACAAGTAGACAATGCTGTCCCTATGCCAATTGGCAGATCCCGTTGAGGATTTCTTACCTACAATAATGACATTTGGAAAGAAATAAAATGAAAAAGTACATCGATTAAGTTATTCCAGAATATGAAATGTCCATAAGCGCCAGCACCTGATTGTAAGCTAGTACATAGTATAAAAAAAAGTACGAAAGAACATGAGTCAACCATCATCTAAAAAAACTCATCAAATATATACCTCCTCTGCAGTGCTGGCAACTGAATCAAAGCCAATGTACGCAAAGAAGACAGTCGCTGATCCAGCAAGCATGCCATTTACTCCGTAAGGAAAGTATCTGAAATCCACGAATCTAGACGAGCCTTGTCAAGGGAGAAAAAAGAACCAAGATGAGATAACTATATAGTATTTTTGCTTCACATTACCCTCCAGAAACTTTATATCCAACCCATCCAGTCTGGAAGCCAATATATCCACCAGCAATAATGACGAATAACATGACACAAACATTTAAAGTTGTTACAATTGCTTGCACGAAAGAACTCTGCACGATGAACCATCCAAAAGGTTAGTAACTTACCCTACAAGATAAATTATGCTGTCACAATAAAATCTTATTTGTACCTCCTTTATCCCCAAACACAGCAACCATGTAACAATTAAAACAAGAAATGCTGCACATGGGTCAACAGTTATATCAAGACCTGGGATCTGAAACCGTGCAAAAATTGCCGGTAGACCACCTTGTCCTCCAAAAAACAAAGCCTGAAGTCATATGGCAAAGAGGAAGCTAGTATCAGTGTTATAACTATATAAATGAAGAAGGAAGTACATTGAACACATCTGCACAAACTTGTTATAATTATTTCAAAATTTGAAAATGTTATCCATATTCTATGCAAATTTGGCTCTGTGTGGTACCAAGAATAAGGCAAGTTCGCGAAAAGAATAAAATAGATTATCAAACATGCAGACACTCACACTATAACCACTGAAATCTGTGCTCAAGCCTGTGTGCTTCAATGCTAGTAAACAAAATTAAAACTAATAAGTGAAAAGACAATGTAGGAAGTTCTGCTTGTCACTTTGAGAGGTATTGATATCTGAATAATGAGATATTGTCTCAAATAATATGAATAAATTGACTTTAGCAATTATATGGTCCAAAGAAAGGGTGACAACTTAAATTGTTTCTCGAATTTAAGACTTAATTTTTTAGAAGTAATTTGAGATGTAATTTTGTTTCTGGGGAAAACCAATGTAGTAATATCATTACCAAGTTTGGGGTTATCCCACGTGCAACAGCTGCCCCACCAATTGTGTATTCCAGAATCAAAGCCCAACCAATCAACCAAGCAACGCTGTTAGATGGAAACATGGAAATATCAATAAGAGAAAAAGAACATATCTGCATAATTCAAACTTTGGCTTTTACATATCTGGTGAAGATTAAAGGATATCCATCGTAGCATACTGTAACAATAAATGTTATACTAGTTCATGTACCATAAATGATAAAAAAACTAAAATACATTAGAAAACAGAAAGTAAAAGGATTACCCTTCTCCAACACAAATGTATGAATAATGGTAGGCACTTCCAGCAGAAGGGCAACGGCTTGCAAGTTCAGCATAACAGAAAGCTGAAAGTGCAGCAGCTATACCAGCTATGAGAAATGAAATGGTCAGCGCCGGTCCTGAGTGTTCTCTGGCAACAGTTCCAACTAGAACATAAACACCGGCGCCTATGGTTGATCCAACTCCTAAAATGTGAAAACATGTACCATAGTAAGCTATCCAAAAACAAACAGCAAGCATGAGAGGAAATACAAAAACTAACACCATGAAAGTAGTTAGGATAAAACAATATTGAGTTTCGCCAAAGATAAAACAATATAGCAACCAATTATAGATTTGCATACACAAATGGAACAATCATGCAGACTTTAACTCCAGTAGTACGAAAGTTCCAGAAGGTTTCAGCATGGACCTCTTCATATAATCCTCTTTGATAAAATTCTCTTTGCATCCATAATTTTACAGAATTTAGAGGAGAAAGAAAAAGGCGTTGTATCCTTAGTGCTTTCAGCTCAATTTTGTTTTCATCTCCTATTATCACAATTAGCAGTCGTTCCATCTCAGAACAAATACTCGTTTTTGTCCCTATCTGTGACTACAGTACAAAGATGAATTTATGTTGAACATGAGACATGGCATAATGCACCAGGCACCTGCTCATGATGCGTGTAGAGAGTCATGCTTGTGCACATTAGAGACTATAGAAACCGAGTTCCTTCATGACCACTTTCATCTTTGAACAACTTCTAAGGGTTTCCAATACTCATTTTCTCTATTTTAGAAGTTCATTGGCTAATAGCAAAGTCTTTTTTTTCCTTTTTTCTAAAAGTTCATGGTCTAACAACAAAGCATATACTTTTTTTCTCTTACAGAAATTCCATGGACTACTAAAAAATTCAGATCATATCTCTGTAGAAGCTTTTAACAAAGTGGTTTCTTGCCTTCTAATTGTGCTCTTATTCAGTTCTTCACGCAAATTTAACCAGTTAATTGAGCTACTACAGTCCAACAATTTAATCAGCTCGCACGTCTAAAGTCAACCACGGACTTCAAAGCAACAACTAACATGGAGATCACAAAACCACAAAAAGGATTACAATGAAACTACAAACAATCATCATTTGAAACTGCAGAGATATAAGAGAAAAATAAGTGTATCAGGCAGCCCTGATGCACCTCAAACTCTTTACCTACTGGAAAAATTAACAATCACCTAAGAACATTCGAACCTTCAAAAAACAGGCTTCATGAAATGTTTTTTTCTGGTTCTATAGTAAAAAAACAAAGATGAATAAAGCGCATAATCCAAGAAACACGTACGGTTAACATTTCAAACCCCCATGAAGCAAGACGAAAGCTTTCCTCGATGTACATGACAAACCAACCAAAATTGGGAGAAGAATGGACCAGAGACCTCGTTATTTATTTATTTTAATAAAGCACTCGGAGCAGATAGATAATTATATAGTTTAATAACCCAAATTAAAGGAATTACGCTACAGAGTTGGAGAAACCGAACAATTGCACCAGAACGAACATAATTAAAAAAAACACGAAAACTGTCCAGAAAGCTTCAAGATCTAATCAACTTGATGGTCAACACCAGCGACCGAAACGCCAACAAGCAGTCAGAAAAGCCCCAAGCATCCAATTAATCAGGGGTAAAGAAAACAAAAGGGACAACAGGTGATTTCACGGTACCAATGGCAACGAGCTGGGGGACGGACAACTCCCTGGCGAGCTGGTGGTGCCCCGCCTCCCTGGTGCGATCGGAATCCACCTGCTTCCTCCTCAACAAGGTGCGAAATCCCCGCGCCTTCCCGCCCCCGTCCAGGAACCCCATCGCGAGACTCCCGAGTCAGCGAGATCAAAAAGTCTGCGAACGAATCGGCTACGGGCAGGGATCCCGGAAGGGTTGTCTCGCCTCCCGAGCACAGAAAGGTAGGATCTTTATAGCCCGAAATGGAGGGGAGAAGAGGGAAAGATAGAAGAGAAGAGAAAAGAAAGCGGCTTGACGTCCCTTTCTAAATCTCTCTCTTTCCCTCGACCTCTCTCTCTCTCCTCTGTGTGCAAGAAAAGAACTTCTTTTATATGCCAAGGGAAAAAAAATAATACTTTGAACAAGAGAAGTGAAAAAAAAAGTTTTCTTTTAATGCATGAGAAGGACAAAGGAGAAATTATTTCTAAGATAGGGAAGGGGGAGAAGGCATCTAGGCCTTTGCATCATTGAATGAGGGAGGAAAAAAAATGTTTATAGAATTAACCAGATTTTTCTATGATATAAAAGATGGGAAATGTTTTTAAATTGATATGTTAGCATTAGAATTTAATGAAGTGTTTTCATGTCAAATGGTTTTTATGTGCTGTTTTTTTAATTCCTTTTTTAGTATCTCCTGTTAATTATAAATTTAGATAATAGTTGAGATCTGTTGGAGATGGGTTGAAATAATAGAGTGCCATGAGTTTCTTTTCCAAATTTTGTTTATACCTCAGTTATAACTGAACAACTAATATGTCATTATGTTAAAAAAAATAAATAATAAAATTAATCTTATTTATTACTTTATAATTTTGAAATTTTAGACAATAAAATTCTTGATCACTTACTAAGTTGTAGTATTGTTATTTTAGATATTATGGATGATTGTTTAACTGTAAAATTTCTATGTAGACAATAGAAAAATGACAATAGTATTTCTATCTATGTGCAATACATAATTTTGGTAGACATTTTAACAAAGTTGATGAATCACATATTCTCATACTATGAGTTAATATACATACATACATACATACATACATATATATATATATATATATATATATATATATATTCATTAGATTTGGGGTGATGATTCAAAAATAGTACAAAAGAAAGCAAAGATATTTGATTGCCGAATAATTTGGTTTATATTGTGATTAAAAATTGTGTTTTAAAATTATTTTTTGGGTTAAGAACATGGCCTTTTTTTATGACACACACATTTCCCTATTATTGGGATTGGATGGAAAACTCCTATTTCTGTGTCATCTATTCACCAATAATTGATAAGAGTCACCCCACAAAAAAAAAAAAAAAAACAAATTGGGATATAGTGTTTTTTGAGGATAAGCTACAACTTGCTGCCAAGTACACAAGTTATACTGCCACAGTTTGATTTTTTTTTAACTTTTATGTTTATCGTATACTAAAAAAATAATTTAAAAACATTGTAAAATGCATTTACTGTTTAAAGTAATCTATATACTTAATACTACATAGCATTTACTGTATTATCTTTTCACAATACCTAATAATCTGTAATGTCTAACAGAAAAAATTATCACCTATTAAATTATTAACAATATACATTATTTTGTTTATTATGTACAATTAATCTTTTCAACAATTTAAAGAACACTATACAATTTTTATTAAAATATTCTTTATCAATGATATTAAATTTAATATTATATAATTCAACTAAAAACTCAAATTAAATTAATAAATTAAATAAATATAATTATAAATATTTCATATCTTTTTAAAATGAAAATAATGGTAATGTATATAACATTTAAAATAATAACTAAACAATAATATGCAATTCATGTGAATAAAGATAATAAATTAATATTATTAATTATGATGATAATAATATTATTTGTTCTTGTTAAAAAAAATTTTATATTTTATTTTCCTAAGATCGGAGAGGGTAAAAATGAAAAAAAAAATAAAAATAGACCGATTATCACTTTCATATTATCTACAAATTAAAATAAAATAAATAAAATAATACGATGGTCAGATAGAAACGCCCCCATATTCACTATACAAAAAAACAAAAATCAAACTATAAAATGTTTTTATACATCAAGTGAAAACAAATTACGCCACGAAATCGAAACAAACTTGTGAAATTGCCTGCTCGATTTACTTTTTTTTTTGTATCTCAACTTTTTTTTTATATAAAATTCTAAGAATACAAAAATAAAAAATACTCGGTATAATCCACAGATTGCAGCAATAATTGGGGGCATGGATAGAACACCCCGCCCACAGATTGGACGTGGATGGCGGTGGTCTTTTGGCACATTGCCACGCCTCTATTTTAATATTTATCACAATTTGCATATTTTATTTACATTATATAAAAGGTAATTAATAATTATGGGGTTCATTACTCATCTTCTATATGAATATGATCAATTATTTCAAGAAGTCGTGATTATTGATAATTTTGGTAAGAGTAATTGTAATAACCTCACTTTTTCAAAAAAAAAAAAAAAAAAAGAAGGGAGTGGGATGTGAGAATTGGTCTCTCCCCCACTCCCCATGACTCTCTCTCTCCCCCACTCCCCCATGACTCTCTCTCTCCCCCACTCCCCCATGACTCTCTCTCCCATCTCCCCCAATTCTCTCCCCCACTCCCCCATGACTTCTTCTCCAAGAGAGGGGGCGACCAGCCTATAAAAGGGAGTGAAGTACTCCCCCACAGCACCACAACTCCACTCTCCCCCTCTGCTCTCCCTCTCCATTGCTTTCTCCGGCGACCGACGATCGAGTGACGAGCATAGTGCAGACGAATCGGCGGACGTAGAGCACACGAGCAAACGTGGGGCAACCAAAAGAGGTACCGTAGATGTATAAAATCCCTAGATGAAGAAATGTAGATCAACTATCGTGAAATTCGATTCCAATTCGTTTTATCATTTAACATTATATATTGCTCTTTTCGTATTATGGTGTTATTATCCTTTATGTTATATTATTAGTTCCGAAACATAATAGACCTATTTTAATTCATATTATGAACGTAATGCCAACTAATTATAATTAATAGATTATTAGTATTGAGATGTCGAGCTAGGCATTACTTAGCATGTTAATTAATTTAATTATGTTATGACTCTCGACTTGGTTAGGAAATTAAGAGGAATTACTTAATTAGTAGGCATGTTGCTCTCGGATTATATGTATATGGATATACATATAAGAGTAATAATAATATTAATTACTTAGGAAGTTGCTCTCGAAATGTATACATATATACATAATAAGAGTAATAATAATAATTACTTAGTAAACATGTTACTCTCGGAACGTATACATATATATATAATAAGGGTAATAATAATAATTATCTAGTAGGCATGTACTCTCGGAATATATATATATATATATATATATATATATATATATATATGAATTATAATAATACTTAAGGGGGGCGCATGTTACTCTCGGGATATATATATACCATGATGCATGTATAATAATAATAATAATTATTATTTAGTGGTAAGGTTGCTCTCGCATGATGTATATATCTAATAATTATTATTAATATTATTTAGTGGGAAGGTTGCTCTCGGAATATACATATATAAATTTTTATATATAAGAGTAATAATTATATTATGTAGTAGGTCTATTACTCTCGGCATATGTAGATATATATACATATATCACATATATACATATAAGTGAAATGACCAAAATGCCCTTGAAGGGCCAGAGCAATTGTGAAATGACTTAATTGCCCTTGAAGGGCCAAAGCATGTGTAAAATGACTAAAATGCCCTTGAAGGGCCAGAGCAATGGAAATAAATACGGAATCTTCGACTGGCCACTGTTGGCCATGTCCATTATGATTAAACAAGAGACGGACCTTTGTCCGCAGAAAAGGGATCAGACTTCACCCCCTTCTTTGAATCTTGATTACAAACCCCATATTTGTAAAGAAGATAAGCAAAGCAAAGATCAATGAATGGGATAGCTATGTGTTATTCAAGGTAAAGATCAAGGTCAAGGCATTGGAGGGGCAGGTAGCTGCACTGAGGAGACAGTGTACCTACTGAGTTTAAATACTATTGCTCCTGGACCACAGGCCCTCTCCCACCTGTGCTCCGAATAAGAGTGACGCAAAGAAACGCACTCTTCCCCCACGGGGGCATATATGTTAATTTCATTGTTATGCCAGAGGGACAGGTAGCTTAGCTGAGGAGACAGTGAACCTACGGGTCCGTAACGACCACTGTTCCTGGAATGTAGACCTTCTCCCACCTGCATTCCGAAAAGGTTGTGCCAACGTGTACACCTTCCCTGTTATGGGCATCCTGGCAATATTCAAGGCAGAGACACCTCTAGCTTTCCAAGTAATTAAAGTCGAGCTCGCATAGGATAACGAACATCAAGGATCTTCTAGTAATGTAAAATACGTAGTCCCACACAAAGTATAACAGAGCATGGTAATGTACAGCACAGCATGGTAATGAATAATAGAGCATGGTAAAGAATAACAGAGCATGACAATGGACACAGAGTATAACATTGTATAAAGCATTGTTAAAGTAAAGCATAAAGCAATTGGGCATTGAAATATGATAATGGACAGCAGAGTATGGTAATGGATCACAGAGTATGGTATTGTATAAAGTATTATTAAAGTAATAAGTAAAGCATTTGATTATTGATTATCATTTCATCGTCTATGACTCTATGAGTACTGGGCGTTAGCTCACGGGCATTCCATGCCCCTGCTTTGGGATTTTGCAGGTGAGAACCCTGCTTAGGGAGGAGATGGATAATGCAGAGCTCCAGGATGGCGGCACATGACTAGCAACGACCACAACTTTCCGCCATTTGTATTCTGCATTTAAATTATCTAGCTTTGTATATATGAAGTACTTCTATTTCCCTTTATAGCTTTGCTTCTGTTAATGTTCCCAGAATTATTCGAACTTCCTTTGTTTCCCTAGTTCTCTCGAATTATCTTGCATCATGTGACATCGGTTGCTTTCCAATGATATTTGTTCCACATTTTCATGTCATGTGACATCTGTTGAATTCTAGTAATATTTCTTCCGCATCATTATTGTATCTTTATTCATTTCTACTGCCACGTGGGTCATTTGTTGATCAGTCAAAGTCAAGGTCAAAGTCAAAGTAGTCATAGATAGTGAGTAGCGTTCCCAAAGTCAGTCTGACCGCCAGCGTGGCGGAGGGGCGGATTTTGGGGGCGTTACAGTTTGGTATCAGAGCGTAAACTCTTGGCTTCCATTGTTCATAGTAGAGTATAGACCAGTGTCATTGTCATTCATAGCAGAATATAAGTCATTGCATTGTCTTCATTGTTCATTGGTCTCATAGTCAGAGCAAAGTCATGTGCAAGCCTCCTGAGCAACTGCAACTCCACTCCTCAAGTAAGTACCAAATAAATTCTTTATAAGAGATTTTTATTTATTCAGTCATATTATCCCTATAGATGCCTCCCAACGTCTTGAATGATGAGGTTGAGAGCCCCAACGATGAGGGAATTCAGAATCCTCCACCTCAATCAGAACGACAACCGCCTCCCCAGTGCACCATACAAGAGTTCTGGAAGTTGAAGCCACCTACCTACAGCGGCGAAGGGGACATCGATGTGGCAGAAGAGTGGATTGACACCATGGAGGATAAATTTGAACTCTTAGAATGCCCGGAAAATAAACAAGTGATATTCGCCGCCGACACCCTCACCAAGGCCGCGAAAGATTGGTGGAAGGTGACCAAGACGACCGAATTCACGGGCGTCAAGGTGGTTTCATTGGCTGACTTCCGATGGTTGTTTGAAGTCCGCTTCTTCCCTGCCTTCCAGAAGCGGTTGAAGCAACAAGAGTTTCTCAGCCTGACCCAAGGTGCAATGACGGTGGCCCAGTACCAAGGCAAGTTTGTCAGTCTTCAGAAGTACACTAAGCTGCCCATGGACGAGCTGGAAAAGGCCAAAACTTTCGTCGAAGGATTGCGTCCAGATTTGAGAGCTCAAACCCTATCCGGCAACTGTAAAACTTTTGCAGATGCAGTCCAACTAGCCACTCTGATGGAAAGAGATCAGCAAGCGCTACAACAGGCCAGAAAAGGGCAACAAGAAGTGGGACAGGGATCCCAACCTCAACAGTTCAGGAGGAACAACCACCAACAACGACGAGATAATCGTCCCCGACCATACCCAGCTCATCAACAATACAATCATCCTCGATATGAATATCAGCCCCGAGAACTACCACTTACACTCGGCGAACGTGTCTTGTGTAACTTTTGCGGCAAGACTCACGCAGGTGAATGCCGCCTGAAGACAAGAGCATGTTTTCAATGTGGAGAAATTGGTCACATCGCGGTGAATTGTCCACATGGTGAACAACTAATTGAGGGAAGACTTTTCAACCTAGAAAAAGACACTCGATAGAATGACACTGAAGTCATTCAAGGTACGCCCCTTGTAGCTTAGCTCCCCACAACTATTTCTTTGATTCTGAAGTCACACACGCATTTAGATCAGAATAGTCTACTATTACCTTAGGGCTAAACGTCACAAACTTAAACCATCATATGACCATACTCACGCCACAAGAAAACCTACTCTCTATTAGGTACGTACTTGATGCCTCAATAAAGATAGAAAAAAAATGAATTATTCATGAATTTGATCATAATACCTATGATGGATTATGATATAATGGGGCATGGACTAGTTAATTGTCTATGATGCTTCTATATTGTGCAAATAAAAAAAAGACGTCATAGGAACCCATAGTAAGGACAAGGTCACGGTCAGAGGCATAAGCCAAAAAGAACTAAAAGATCATAGTATCTACTATCAAGGCGCACAAACCTCCTCGGCAAAGATGTTAGGGATAACTGACAAGTGTTGTCAATGCCGAAGGACCTACTAAGACATTATAAGATATAGAAGTAGTGAAGGAATTTCCTGATGTGCCCCCAGAAGACATTGGTGGACTACCACTCATAAGGGTGGTAGATCTTCATATTGAGTTGGTACCCGGTACAGTCTCAATTTTCAAAACTCCATATCGCATGACTCCGATAGAAGGTGAAAGCGTTAGAGTTTCAGATTCAGAAGTTATAGAACAAGGGTTTCAAAAGACTCAGCATCTCACCTTGAGACGCTTCAGTCCTCTTCATCAAGAAGAAAAAATGGCCAGTAGGCTTTGCATATATCATTTCTCTAGTGAAGAAAAAGGATGAATTCGGCCCATAGTCGATAGAAGACTCATGAAGAGGCGACGGAAGCATACCGTCAAGACTTATGATCAAGTTATATTCCAAGTCTCATCGACTAAAGGAGTGATACGATTTTCAAAGGCACAACGTACATATTGGCTCTACTTCCGACATATGTCAGAGTACACAATGCCTTCTAGGCCTTATTGTTCCGAAAATATAGGCATGACCATGCCAACGTGATTCAAATCGAGGAACCAAACCAAAAAAAAAAATTTACATATGAGGAGCAACCCACATAAATATTAGAATATCAAGAAATTCAAAGAAGAAAGAAGACAGTGGCGTAGTCAAAGTAGTATGGAAGCACTATCAAAGAAAAGAAGCAACTTGGGAAGTAGAGTCAGAGAGGCGCAAAAAGTTCCTCAAATTTTCGTAAGCTCTAACCTTGATATAAATTCGAGGACGAATTTCTTTTTAAGGGGGTAGTAATGTAATAACCTCACTTTTTCAAAAAAAAAAAAAAAAGAAGGGAGTGGGATGTGAGAATTGGTCTCTCCCCCACTCCCCATGACTCTCTCTCTCCCCCACTCCCCCATGACTCTCTCTCCCATCTCCCCCAATTCTCTCCCCCACTCCCCCATGACTTCTTCTCCAAGAGAGGGGGCGACCAGCCTATAAAAGGGAGTGAAGTACTCCCCCACAGCACCACAACTCCACTCTCCCCCTCTGCTCTCCCTCTCCATTGCTTTCTCCGGCGACCGACGATCGAGTGACGAGCATAGTGCAGACGAATCGGCGGACGTAGAGCACACGAGCAAACGTGGGGCAACCAAAAGAGGTACCGTAGATGTATAAAATCCCTAGATGAAGAAATGTAGATCAACTATCGTGAAATTCGATTCCAATTCGTTTTATCATTTAACATTATATATTGCTCTTTTCGTATTATGGTGTTATTATCCTTTATGTTATATTATTAGTTCCGAAACATAATAGACCTATTTTAATTCATATTATGAACGTAATGCCAACTAATTATAATTAATAGATTATTAGTATTGAGATGTCGAGCTAGGCATTACTTAGCATGTTAATTAATTTAATTATGTTATGACTCTCGACTTGGTTAGGAAATTAAGAGGAATTACTTAATTAGTAGGCATGTTGCTCTCGGATTATATGTATATGGATATACATATAAGAGTAATAATAATATTAATTACTTAGGAAGTTGCTCTCGAAATGTATACATATATACATAATAAGAGTAATAATAATAATTACTTAGTAAACATGTTACTCTCGGAACGTATACATATATATATAATAAGGGTAATAATAATAATTATCTAGTAGGCATGTACTCTCGGAATATATATATATATATATATATATATATATATATATGAATTATAATAATACTTAAGGGGGGCGCATGTTACTCTCGGGATATATATATACCATGATGCATGTATAATAATAATAATAATTATTATTTAGTGGTAAGGTTGCTCTCGCATGATGTATATATCTAATAATTATTATTAATATTATTTAGTGGGAAGGTTGCTCTCGGAATATACATATATAAATTTTTATATATAAGAGTAATAATTATATTATGTAGTAGGTCTATTACTCTCGGCATATGTAGATATATATACATATATCACATATATACATATAAGTGAAATGACCAAAATGCCCTTGAAGGGCCAGAGCAATTGTGAAATGACTTAATTGCCCTTGAAGGGCCAAAGCATGTGTAAAATGACTAAAATGCCCTTGAAGGGCCAGAGCAATGGAAATAAATACGGAATCTTCGACTGGCCACTGTTGGCCATGTCCATTATGATTAAACAAGAGACGGACCTTTGTCCGCAGAAAAGGGATCAGACTTCACCCCCTTCTTTGAATCTTGATTACAAACCCCATATTTGTAAAGAAGATAAGCAAAGCAAAGATCAATGAATGGGATAGCTATGTGTTATTCAAGGTAAAGATCAAGGTCAAGGCATTGGAGGGGCAGGTAGCTGCACTGAGGAGACAGTGTACCTACTGAGTTTAAATACTATTGCTCCTGGACCACAGGCCCTCTCCCACCTGTGCTCCGAATAAGAGTGACGCAAAGAAACGCACTCTTCCCCCACGGGGGCATATATGTTAATTTCATTGTTATGCCAGAGGGACAGGTAGCTTAGCTGAGGAGACAGTGAACCTACGGGTCCGTAACGACCACTGTTCCTGGAATGTAGACCTTCTCCCACCTGCATTCCGAAAAGGTTGTGCCAACGTGTACACCTTCCCTGTTATGGGCATCCTGGCAATATTCAAGGCAGAGACACCTCTAGCTTTCCAAGTAATTAAAGTCGAGCTCGCATAGGATAACGAACATCAAGGATCTTCTAGTAATGTAAAATACGTAGTCCCACACAAAGTATAACAGAGCATGGTAATGTACAGCACAGCATGGTAATGAATAATAGAGCATGGTAAAGAATAACAGAGCATGACAATGGACACAGAGTATAACATTGTATAAAGCATTGTTAAAGTAAAGCATAAAGCAATTGGGCATTGAAATATGATAATGGACAGCAGAGTATGGTAATGGATCACAGAGTATGGTATTGTATAAAGTATTATTAAAGTAATAAGTAAAGCATTTGATTATTGATTATCATTTCATCGTCTATGACTCTATGAGTACTGGGCGTTAGCTCACGGGCATTCCATGCCCCTGCTTTGGGATTTTGCAGGTGAGAACCCTGCTTAGGGAGGAGATGGATAATGCAGAGCTCCAGGATGGCGGCACATGACTAGCAACGACCACAACTTTCCGCCATTTGTATTCTGCATTTAAATTATCTAGCTTTGTATATATGAAGTACTTCTATTTCCCTTTATAGCTTTGCTTCTGTTAATGTTTCCAGAATTATTCGAACTTCCTTTGTTTCCCTAGTTCTCTCGAATTATCTTGCATCATGTGACATCGGTTGCTTTCCAATGATATTTGTTCCACATTTTCATGTCATGTGACATCTGTTGAATTCTAGTAATATTTCTTCCGCATCATTATTGTATCTTTATTCATTTCTACTGCCACGTGGGTCATTTGTTGATCAGTCAAAGTCAAGGTCAAAGTCAAAGTAGTCATAGATAGTGAGTAGCGTTCCCAGAGTCAGTCTGACCGCCAGCGTGGCGGAGGGGCGGATTTTGGGGGCGTTACAGTAATTGCTCAGTAAATATTATTTCAAATAATTAATAAAGAATCATATTGAATGTTTCCCTTTTTTTCCATGAACCATTTTATTTTGTGTTCAATTCCCAAATTGTTTGTCAAACATTTATCATCCCCCTCCTTGCCGAGTTACTTCTCCCATCACTCCAAAGGACATGACCCAAAATAATTAATTCAGTGCCTTCTCAGCCACACAAAAAAAATATATATAAAAAGAGAACAATTGGATCTTGAACAAGGGGGATGTTTTAATTAGTCTTGACAAGTAGCCCTCAATTGTTTGTTTGCATAGCCAAGTAATGGAATCCAACTTGTTTTTACGTGCGGAAGAAAACTTTTTTTTTATAAAGAAAACAGTATGTCCTAGAAAAAGAAACATATTTTTTAATTAAAAATTAATAGTTATGAACATCAATGAAAAAAAAATGTCTGAAACTTTTATTTTTTTTCCAAGGTTGATAATAGAGAAAAAAATAAAATGGTACTTTTTTATTTGTCAATAATAACTATTTATTAATGTCTTCCTTCTCGTAATCAAATTCCAATTTTTGTGAATGTTAAAATTTTAGTGAATACAAACTAATTTAATTAGTTGGACTCAATAATAAATCGACTTTTTATTCATAAAATATTTACGTAAATATTGTACGAATTAAACCGTCGATACTCACCTTTCAAATATCAAATACTCGCTACTTATTTAAATTCATTAGTTAGTAATTAGTTTAATTTTGATATATATATATATCGAAATTTTTTTACATATAAGTGATGCACCATGGACCCACAATATATACGAATTTAATTTATATTTGTCTACTTCTTGTAATAGGAAAAGCAATGTGGCAAAACGTGAAATGAAGGTGGCGTTATTCCTAATAAATACTTCCATGATTGCGACATTACTATAAAAAGTTATCGTGACGTGGATTTTGTTCTTGTGCTATAAAAAGTGTAGCGTCGTCAATAGGAAAATGGACCTTATTGCATTTGGGAAAAAAAAGGCAAATGCAAATAAGATTTTAGCAAAAGTTTATTGTTCTACTAAAATTCTCTTTATCAACTTTTGATGATATATCTAAATGAATATTTAGTCACCTTACCCTAAATTTTATGTTTACTTTATTTTAAAAAAATAAGCCATCAAATCAGTTCAATAATGAGATTTTGAACAGTAGTAGTATGAATCAGATTTGGCCTTTGAGGACTCCAAAATTTATAATATGAATCAAATCAAGTTTTTATTGGATGTGCTTACTTAAAAACTCTATTTGAAACTATACCTAGGCGTGTTCTAGCATACTTGACTAGATAAATAACATTCTTGAAAATAGAATATCATATATGTGTCTGAAAAAAAATTAAATTCAATACTTTTAGTTGCATCTCTCCCTCTTTTTTTATAACTTTTTCCCCCTTTTTCCCTTTTTATAACTTATAATTACTAACACTCCACTAAATCGTAAAATAATTAAACCAAGATTGATTGACACAATCAGCTAGAGAATTTTGTATTTCAAATAATTCGTTAGAAGTTAGTAATACCAAGTTCGATCTAAACAATCACTTTAACTAAGTTATATATATATATATCACTCTTTCATTTTGAATTAGTTAGATATTAATAACTTTGGACAAGAAATCACCCTGGATGCACAAAAAAAATGTAGGATGACACTTTTAAATTAAAGTGATGACTCCAAGTATCGGATTTTGATTATTTTTTTGTTAGTCTATGAAAATACCACAATAGTCCTTTGTTTATACAGAAGGCAGGTAGATTTGCTCAATCATGGCACTTTCCGTGCTCATGGCATGGTGCAATTGTTGACCATCATAAAATAACCCAAAACAAAGAAACCCACATCCTGATTGGATCAAATTCTTGCAATAAACAAATTATTGTGTGTGATTCACATGTTGAAGATAGAAGATGAATTGTTCCATAGAAGTTATATGTATAATATAATAGCCCAAAGTTTTGTTTACAAGTTATTATATTAATCTAATTCAACATAATACCACGACAACATGGCCCATAATAATATATGATTGACAAATTGGTTTTCTCATGCTTAAATTTGTGTGCGAAATTAAATTGTTGCAACGTAAATTGGACGTTGTGTTTAATGTCAAACATAATTATATAGCTATGAATTGTCGAATAAATTAATAATACGAAATCATGTAATAATATATGTAGAGATCAAAAGGTATATATACTAAAATGTTAAAGGATATATATACAATTTAAAAAGTGCATGTGTTCATATATGGAAAGGTGCATTAGGATGAAATGATATATAGGTAAAGATCTAAAGGTGTATCAATATTTAAAAAAATATATAGAAATTTAAAAATAATGCATTAGTTTGAATGCCGTAATTTTTTAAATCTTGTATACCTATTATAAATAAATTATCATAGTCATCATGATGGAGAGAAATAAATCAGGTGGCTTTTTTTTCCATTCTTTCACTTTTACAAAGAAGAAAAAAATATGTGATTTCGTTTTGGAAATTAAAAAAGAACGATGAATAACCGTAAATTTTTGCATTTAATTTATTAAATTTTGTAATGGTTTAATACTATGTGATCCAATTTTGCTATTCTTCCTAGATTCTTTGTGTTGGACTATTGACCTATTATAAATAAATAATTTGACTTTCCCATTTTATGCATAATGGTACCCTTGATTTATGACCGACGAACCATAATCATTATATGGTAATGGTAGCAAAATTACTACGACGATATTTTATAATGGTCTTTAGTAATATTTTGCTACAAACTTAATTAAAGATATATGTGAACGCAATTTGCATTCAATGGGGTCGGAAAATTCTTCGACTTAAGTTTAATTTTGAAAGGAGGAGATGAATCAAGTTTACAATTAGTTTTTGCTTTGGAGTTGCATATTTAATAATGCCGAGTAATACATAGAAATATAAAGAGGATGAGAATGAGATTAATTATATATATTCAAGCCTTTTATTCTTCTTAATTCTTCATGTAATGATTTCACCATATTAATTATATATCATTTGTCAATGTTCTTGTTGCATTCTCGTGCAACTGAAAATTTAAAAAAAATGAAAAAGGAGAAGGTTATGAAATCATCACTTGATTATAAGGATACCATTTTGAAATATGTGAGAATTAAATTTGTTGTGCTTACATTTGATGCACATTAACAACACTCGTCAATGAAATTGAAAACACTCATGCCACCAAGACTTTATATGATTAATAGTTTGGTGAACAGCTACTATCAGTTTTAATCCTTAAATTCCATATTTTCTTTCTCCAAAGGTGTAAAACATATTACTTAATATCCTAAAAGGATCAACTGTCAAGTAAAAAAGATGTTGAGGTTGATGATCAAATCCCGTGATATAAGAATTGTGTGAAGTAAAAATTGACTTATATATAGATCACCGTTAAATCATCATTTGACAAAACAAGTGTGATTTATCATCATCAAGATCTCTATAAAGAGGCATCTATTAGTGAGTCGCAAGATGATGATCCACCAACGATTGATATATATGGGTCAGCTTTTACCCACGTAATCCTTATTTTCTAATTTAAATTAGATGAAACAATAATTGTAATTTTCGGGGAGTAAAAAATACGAGAAACTTAAGAACACCATGGGTGGACCTACACTATCATTTATGGGGACCCCATAATATTACATGTTTATTAGTTTGTTAATATATATATATATATATATAACTATTTCTAATAATTGATTATCTTAAAAATTCACTAAAGTATTATCTAATAAAACAACTAATCATAATAATTAGTGCCCTAGCATAACTATAAAAATTGTTTTCTTTCTTCTTTCATCCTATCACTTATCCCCATTCTATGCTCTAATTGAATTCCTTCTTCTTTTCTATTTTTTCTCCGTTTTTAACTCAGTTCTTTTGTATCTTTCTTTGTGTAATGATCCCTGAGGAACTCGATTACATCGAGTCATTTAAATATGGATATATTATTATTATTATTATTATTATTATTATTATTATAACATAATAATATAATATAATATTATTATCACCCAAGAGAATAGTAGGCTCGTGAAGTTTATTTTTTATATATTGATAATTTATAAGTCATAACTTTCTCTCGTTGATGTTATTGTTGTCCTGCACTTCTGCTATTTAAAATTTTAAAATATTGTTGTGCTAAAGTAGTGCAAAAAAAAAAACAGGGAGATTTTTTCTATAAAATAATTTTAGCGAGATTTTTTAATTAAAAAAAACTAAAATATTTGGACGATGTTTTTTTATCTAAAAATAGATTCAACCCGAATTACTTTTGTTTAAAAAATGGTTGAATCTCCATCCAATTCAGTCACAACTTACAAGTCGATTCCAAATAAATAGTATCAATTTAATTTTAACATGATTTATTCATTTCGTTTATCTTATGCATATTTGAACACTATCTTTGACCATGAATAACAAAAAAAAAGACTGAGTCAATCAATTCAAGTAAATAACAACACTTTTAATTAACATTAATTTACAAAAAAAACAGTACACAAGATGCAATGATTGGCCTTGAGAGCCCTATCATCATTAATTCATATACAAGTTAGCGAAACCAGAAAGAAAACGAAAAGAAAAGTTTGAGGCCACCTAACTACATATTAATTAGTAACCCATCAAGGACGATTAGAATAGATTAATAAGCAATTTCTTGAATGTTAATAATGTCTTAAATTTTATTTTAATTAGAAATTCGACACTTCGAAGTAAACTATGTTCTCGCATTATGGGAGGATTTTGATTTCTTGAATGTTAATAATGTCTTGAATTTTTTTTATCTAATAAAAATTCTACGTCATCATTTTTTTCTATAATGAATATTTTTTCTCGAGTAAAAATCTTAACATTTGAATTCTATATATATATATATATATATATATATATTCTTCTTTTTTGCTGAAAATTTAATCTATCATAACGAGACAATCAAATGACAATAAAGAAGTAATTAGTAAGATTTTCCTATATATATAAATGAAAAAGTTGTGGTGATCACTGTACATAATTTCGAATTTAATTCTCGTAAACAATAAGAAAAAGGAGTATATGTCTTTTGTTTTTGAATTTACGGAAAAAAATATGCTCAAACGAAAATTGAAGGTTTACGTGTATAATTATCTCCATGGCATGGAGAATTCAAGTACGAACTCCTGTTGGATGTCAACAACAACGAGTAATTAGGACGTCTAAGGGGACTTTGCAACTTTAATACGTTCTTATCCCTGTGGAGGAGTTGTCATTGTTCATGTCTCTGTCTGAGTTGTGCATCTAGAACAGCTTCAATCTTCCTCAGTTTGATCCGTCATTCTCTCTCTCTCTCTCTCTCTCTCTCTCTCTCACCTTTTTCTTTCATCGGAGTGCAAAGAAAATAATTTAGTCAATAATAAATTGCGCACCACTTAATTCCAATTTTAGTGGGTGAATATAATTAGTCCTAATTGTTTCAAGTGTCAATAAAAATATTTAAGGTATCTCAAAGAATTAAAAAAAGAGAAAAGAAAAGAAAATTAATAAAAAATTTGTTTTGTGTATTGATGAAGAAAAAGTGTTTGTTACCTTCGATTTCAAGTGCACTAAATATAAATTATATTTGAATTAATTTTTAAAAAAATTAAATCACATTATTATTATTATTATTATTATTATTATTATTATTATTATTATTATTATTATTATTATTATTATTATTATTATTATTATTATTATTATTATTATTCAACTAATGTTACAAGATTGCATACACAAAAAGAAAGATTAAAATAATAATATTTATATTGATGGTTAATACAAGAATAATAAATAATTTATCTATAATATTATATTAATGAGTATAATGAATTAATATTATTAAAATAATAATGTACTAAACTTAATAATGTCAATGAGCACCACATAATATGCTATTATAAAAATACTATTATTATCGTGATACAATATCTATTAAAATTTATATTTAAATAAATTTTTATCATAATTTGAATTATTATTTTTAATCTAACTATATTTAATAATCACTACTACTGAGATGTTTTGTTACCTAATTGCAGTTCTATTTTCACTTTCTTTTTGCAAGTTAAATGATATTAGTTTAATTATCACTGATTGTTTCCTACCCATCAGTATGTGGAAAATGCATTAACTGCTATCATGTTTTTTTTTATACTGCGCCCATTATGATGATGATTTTACCTTCAGGGAATGATCACAATGAAAGGAATCTCATCCGAGGCATGTCACTAGAAGTGTTTCCTACAAGTGTTTTATGAATGTTAATGCTATTTCTTGTCACTCACACCTTTTCTTAAGCGAAACTTAGTTTGATTTTCAGATGCATTTTCGTGATCAGTTTTGCATTTTCATTTCTTCCATCTAATAACATGTTACTAAAAACTCCGCCTATATTTTATAGCCGGTCCCAAGCCCGGATAAAGGAGGAGGGTTGTGTTAGGCCCCGACAGTCAGCATAAAATCATGTCGAATCTTATGAACGTGGATCAACGAATATATTGTGTTAATGTTAGGTCATTACCCGTAAGTAACGCGCTGTACAGTGATAAGAGAGCAAGAGCCGCTGCATCCTCGTCTGAATGCAGTGTTAAATGAGCAAGGGCTACCGCACTCTAATGGACGGAGGCGGTTAAAGAAGCTAGTTCATGAGACTAAGGTTAGATTAGGTTCTTGGAATATTGGGAGGTTGAATGAGAAGCGCCTCGAGGTGGCACAAGTAATGGACCAGCGTAAGATTAGTATCTTATGCTTGCAAGAAACTAGATGGGTAGGAGAGGGAAGTAAAGAGATTAGGTTAAATGGTTCCAAACTTTGGTACACAGGTAAGGTAAATAAAAGGAATGATGTTGGTATTATCGCGGATGCAGAATGGAGGAAGAATGTTGTGGAAGTTAAAAGGATTGAGGATCGAATCATATCCGTGAAAGTAATTATTGGAAAGGAGACCATGAACATTATTAGTGCATATGCACCCCAAGTAGGAGCATAATCACATCTCAAGAAGAAGTTTTGGACAGATATGGAGGGTTTGATTGAAAGTATACCAACAACCGAGAAAGTTTATATTGGGGGAGACCTTAATGGACATGTTGGTAAAGAGGCAGGACCACATGCAAGGGTTCATGGTGATTTTGGTTTTGGAGAGTTGAATGAGGAAGGACAAACTATTATTGATTTTTCTTTAGCATACGACCTTAAGATTATCAACACTTATTTTAGGAAGAGAGAGGAACATTTAATCACATACAAAAGTGGAACTCATAGGTCTCAAATCAATTTTTTCTTGACAAGAAATACTGATAAAAGACGCTGTACTAATTGCAAAGTAATTTCTGGGCATGGAGTGACTACACAACATAGATTGTTAGTTCTTGATATGCAAATGAAATGTATAAAACCAAAATCTCGAACAGTTTTTGATCGAAAGATCAAGTGGTGACAGTTAAAGGGGGAGAAGCGAGAGACTTTTAGAAGTAAGTTATTAGAGGAAAGTGTGTGGGAGTTAGAAGGAGACGCTAGTATCATGTGGGAGAATGTGACAAAAAAGGTTGAAATGGTTGCTAAAGCCATTTTAGGAGAATCAAAAGGTTTTGGACCACGAGATAAGGAGACTTGGTGGTGGAATGAGGAGGTCCAAGAAAATGTGCGTAATAAGAAGAATTGTTTCAAGGCGATACACTTGGACAATAATTTTGACAATTGAGAAAAGTATCGTTTGGCGAAAAAAGAGGCTAAGAAGGCAGTTAGTGATGCTCGTGCTAAAGCATATGAGGGATTTTATAAGGAGTTAGGGACAAAGGCTGGTGAACAAAGGATTTACAAGATTGCAAGGAATAAAGAGAAGGAGTCGAGAGATTTGGATCAAGTAAGATGCATAAAAAATGAAGTTGGCAAGGCTGAAGGAGATATTAAGAACAGATGGGAAGAGTATTTCTATAAGCTATTTAATGATGGATGTGAAGGTTCCCGTTATGATTTGGAGGATTTGACAATTAGCGAATGTGAGCTTAATAGGTCATTTTATCGTAGAATTAGAGTCTCGGAGGTTAGCGAAGCTCTTAAGAAAATGGAGAATGGTAAAGCCATTGGACCGGATGGTATACCAATTGAAGTTTGGAAATGTTTAAGAGAAAAAAGTGTGTTGTGGTTATGTAAACTATTTAATGAGATTTTACGATCGAAAAAGATGCCTGATGATTGGAGATTAAGTACATTAGTTCCTATTTACAAAAATAAAGGGGATATTCAGAATTGTGCAAATTATAGAGGGATTAAACTTATGAGTCACACAATGAAATTATGGGAAAAAGTGATTGAGCATAGATTGAGAATGGAGACTAGTATTTCTGAGAGACAATTTGGGTTTATGCTAGGAAGATCCACTACAGAGGCGATTTATTTACTAAGGGGGATGATGGAGAAGTATCGAAGTAGGAGAAGAGACTTACATATGGCTTTCATTGACTTAGAGAAGGCGTATGATCGGGTACCAATGGATGTACTTTGGAAAGCCTTGCAAAAGAAGAGAGTGAGTGTTGCCTACATTAAGATAATACAAGATATGTACGATGGAGCATTGACTAGGTTAGGACACCCGGAGGTGAAACAAATGAATTTCCTATAGGAATTGGCCTACATCAAGGATCAGCTTTAAGCCCGTATCTATTTAACTTAGTTATTGATGCTATAACCGAGAGTATCACAGAAGAGGTACCTAAGTGCATGCTATTTGCGGATGATATAGTACTTTTAGCGGATTCAAGAAAAGAGATTAATACAAAATTGAAAATATGGAGAAATACGTTGGAGTCAAAGGGTTTTCGTTTAAGTAGGAATAAAACAGAATATATGCATAGCAATTTCACAAATAAATAATTTAGAGACGATTTGAAAGTTAGGCTAGGGGAGGATATAATTCCTCAAGTGACAAAGTTTAATAATTTAGGATCAATTGTAAGACAAGATGGTGAGATTGATGACGATGTTAATCATAGAATTCAAGCTGGTTGGTGTAAATGGAGGAAAGCCACTGTAGTTCTTTGTGATAGAAAAATACCCAATAAAGTTAAAGAAAAATTCTATCGTACTGTTATAAGACCAGCAGTGTTATATGGTAGTGAATGTTGGGCTATGAAAGGACAACATGAACGTAAAGTGAGGGTAGCCGAAATGAGGATGTTGAGATGGATGTGTGGTCATACAAGATTAGATAAGATTAGGAATGATCATATACGTGAACGAGTCGGAGTGGCTCCTATTAGTGAGAAAATGGTAGAGAATCGTTTGAGATGATTTGGTCATGTTCAGAGAAGACCATTAGATGTGCCAGTAAGAAGAGTAGATCAAATAATCTGGAGTCCGATTAAAAGAGGGAGAGGGAGGCCAAGGCGGACACTTGGCGAACTAATAGAGCAGGATCTATTGGTGAATAATATACCGAAAGGTTTGGTTACTAATAGAACGGAATAGCGTCGTATGATCCATGTAGCCGACCCCACCTAGTGGGATAAAGTTTTGTTGTTGTTGTTGTAATATCATGTTACTCAAATGACTATGTAGGCATACTGTAAGAACAAGCTAACCTTCACACTGACTATACAGCCAGCTGTTTGTGGTGGCCTAGAGACAGAAGACCTTTCAAGATCAAATGCACCAGGGATGTTGAAATAATCAAAGCTCAACTTGTAACAGCATACTATTTGCTCGTTCCTTTCTCAAAACACCAATTTAATGGACCAGATTCTATACCATGCATATGGGCTATGAAGAAAACTTTATTCATTAATCATTTTGTTTAGTCTTTCCAGGAATCATTTCTTAGGAGATCAAAAGTTTAGAACAAAAACAGAAAAAAATTGGATCTGTGCTGCCTCCTTTATGTGGATCAGGCCCCCTCGTATGCAATGAAAGAACAAACAGTTCAGAAATTATTTTGCAGTTCAGCAAAATAAACAATTTCTTCATAAAAGTTCATTTTTTTTTTCTAAGTTCTTAAAGCTTCGTGCATATTTTTTAATTGCAAAATTTGTTTTTACGCAATTATTAGATTTTTTATGTATATATATATATATGCACATAAAACGTCTAGAAAATTAGGAAGCTTTTAGAAAAGTTCCAGAATATGTTTTCTGATGTCATGTATTATTTTCTCGATTTTTTTATATATTCTAATTGAAAATTTTCATACTTATGCAATATATATATATATATATATATATAGGGAAATCAGATATGAAAATAATTTCGAGAAAAATAGGACTTTGTCTTTAAAGTTCCAGAAAATTCTATGATATTTTCTGTCATTTTCGAGATTTTGTGGATGTTTCAAATTGCAAAAGAGTTTCTCACGCAATTATTTGAATTTCTATGAAAATTCATATATGCACATATTATATTCGGAAATTAATGAAAGTTCGAGAACATTTTCCTAATGCATACTGACATTTGTTTTCTCTCAAGTTTGGTGCATAGTTTTTTCTCACAAAATTTGTATATATGCAGCGATTATGTCGAGAAAATTAGGAAATTTATGTGAATTTTCATTATAACTTTTTTTTATTAATGCTAGCAATTTTCAGATATGATATGCATTTTTTCAGGATCTAACTTGCATTATAATATATCAAAATAAATTGATATTTTTAGTATTATCATAAAGAAAAGCATGCTATCACATTTTTTTACTGTGTTGAAATTGATTGAGACATTTTAATTCTTTTTACTAGAATTAAAGCGAGCATACATATTAAAAGTTTTAACTTTGTGCTATAAGTTGCATGATACGTCCTATTAATTTCGTTTGTAAAAATAAAATGAGGATTTATTTCCTCTTGTAAAATTAATATAAATGGAAATTCCATATTTTCATCAATACCTAAGGAAACAAATGTTCAATTAGCTTGTCTAATTACAAAATCTAGATTATTGGGCACATGAAATATAAGAAGTCCTATTTGTTTCCCTACAAGAAAATTAAGATTTTTCGACAGACAATCTCCAACGGATAGAAATCCTTCGTAATTTGTAAAAAAATTTACGACGAATAGAAATTCATCAGAATTTTTTACGATTGTAAGCGTCATAAATGAAAATAATAAATTATGAAATATATTATATTATTATTTTATTTTTTTGACAGTTCGGAACGTCAAAATTTTCGTAGGGTACGTATCCGTCGAAACTTCTGACTGTCACAATCGTCGGTAAGGGAAAAGTAATTTAATATTACATAATGTATAATATCATGTAATATATAATATAATTAGTTATTTATTATTATAATTACCGATAGTTCAGATCGTCGAAAATTTCGATGGTTGAGACTGTCGGTAACTTTAAAAATAATTCAATATCATATAATATATATTATAAGTACTATTTTATTATTATAATTATCGATAGTTCCGACCGTCGAAAGTTTCGACAGTCTAGACCGTTTGTAACTTAAAAAATAATTAAATAATATAATATAAGTAATATTTTTATTATTATATTTATTGATAGTTTAAATCATCGGTAAATAGAAAATAATTAAATATTATAATCATATATATATTATTATTAATAATATTTCTGACAGTCCGAAGAACTTTCGACAGTCCAAAATTCGTCGAAAGTTTTGACGGTCGTAACCGTCGATAATTAAAAAATAACTCTTCCGCCACTTTTTTCCTTTTCCCGCTTCCCTTCTCTCTACCCATATATATCACCTTCTCCCTCTCTCCTCTCCCAAGCTCTCTATACCTCTTTCCCTCTCTCTTCTCTCTCTCCCTCACCGGCAGCCATTGGCGACGCGAACGACGACCCCCTCTCTCTCTCGTGTCTCTATCTCTATCTCCCTCTAGAGCTCCATCTTCCTCGTGCTCGCTTGGTCTCCCTCTTCGGCTCCACCTCCGACTTTGTCTCCGGTCAGATCTCTCTCTCCGATCGGTCGCCTGGCGGTTTGATCAGGCTACGGGCGGCCGTATCGATCGCCTGACGATCTGATCGGGCTATGGGCGGCCGGATCGGGCTACGGGCGGCCGAATCTGGTTGCGGGCGACCGGATCTGGCCGCGGGCGGCCAGATTGGTGGATGGATCTGGCCACGGGCGGCCGAATCCATCACCTGAATAGTCATATTTGGTCGCGGGCGGTCGGATCCATCGTGTGGCGGCCTGATCGGGCCACGGGCGATCGGATTTGGCCACTGAATTTTGCCAGGGTTCGAACCATCAAAACTTTTGACGAATTTTTTTGGAACCATCGGAAATCATTTTGCGCCGTCCTCTTTTCGACGG